>JAZHRO010000079.1:0-1200000 GCA_037157565.1 Thalassia testudinum
TTGATACAAATCTAATTTGGGCCTAAGAAATTTAATGGTGAAGTTGGATTTTGGTTTTGAGCTCATTTGACTAGTTAATTTATGCACAAATCCAAATTAGGGCAAGGGTCTGTCTGTGACTCTGTTTTACGTCAAAATAGGTTCTGATGGTCAATTCAAGGATGCCAAACACTAGAGAATATTTTTCTATGATTTTTAGAGGGTTCATGTGAATTTTATCTTGACCAAAACCTCATTAAATTAAGCGAGTCTGTTTTTAGGATTTCAGATGTCATTTAATTCCTGAAATGCGTGAAAACCCTTTTCTGTCTGCGTGGACCCTCTTGTTAGACATTTTAGACCATTTGACCTTTAATTAACCCATGAGAAATCCCATGATTGTTCTGCAATTGAGATATGTTGTTAAAACTATTGTTTACCCCTATTTTCTTATTATTCCCTCAGAATGGATTTACAGTGAATTATGGTCCTCTGCCTGTTATGTAGGAGCATTTAATGATGGAATATAACTAAATAAAGTTAGATATGGCTGATGATGATGTTATCATTATACCCCCATGCCTAACTTTTGTTAGTCTCTTAGCAAAATCCCATGGAATTAACTCAAATTCTAGACCATATGTTCAGATATATGATTTGTGCTTTTTATTATAGATTAGGTTAGAATGCTAACAATAGGGCTATAGAGGAAGTCAAGTACCAACCAAGATCCAGACCTGACCAGCCTTAGCCTCAGTTCACCGTGAAGGTTTCTAAGGCTCGTAGGAACTAACCTAAGGTTTGTTAAACTCTGCGGTTAAAGCACCCGTGCTTAAAACATGGTCAGTCCAGGTTTCAATTTGCAGTGCATTTTTGTAAGAGAGAGATAGAGGAATTTTTTGCATTTTTTGGAGAGTTTTCTCTCTCATTTTCTTCTTTATTTCTAGCTTCGGATTGGCTTTACAACACGGTCTGTATCGGATTCCTAGCTCCCATCATCAATCCTCACAGGGTCCCTGGCTTTCGATGCTTCGAGATAGCACCACCCATGGCAACCCTCAGAACCCTGGATTTCGAAACTTTGGGATAGTGCTGCCCATGGCATTCTTAGCTAAATTCAGGCCTTGGCAATAGACATTTCAGGTTAATCCCACCCATGGCACCTGAATCAGCACAAGGTGCTTACGTGCCCCTGGTAAGATATTTAGATATCCTAAGAGACAAGCACCGAGGAGACGGTATGTTATTGCACATCTTCGAGGGGAATTTCTCACCTCTCCGTGTTGGGAACTCATCCAAATCAGCTTGTGTTGATAAGTTGCTCCTAATCTAGGTAGCTTTTTTAGAATAGAATTAATGCATTTGCGTGATTTTGATAATTAAGCGTACTGAACCAGAATGTGTGTGGATTAGGGTGCATAGGTTACTGAGTCCAGCAAACGAGAGGCCAGTTAACGAGGTCGAATAATCCCTAAGCCTTAGACCTAATACTTAAGCTTCGCATTTTCCTTAACCTCTTGAGGACTATCCAAATCTTAACGGATACATGAATTTTTAAGCCTAAAACAAGCTTAAGAGGCCTAAAATCAGCATTCATACTAATCTCTGTATCTCTTAGCACTTTTTTCTTTTATTTCTTTCATTTGATTTGGTCTAGAGCTTAGTAGATTCCTTAATCTTTTACTAATGGCTAACTCTTTTCTTTCAAATTGTTGCTCCTTTTTGACATTTAAATCACCTCCTCTCTTCCTCCTCAAGGATTATATTCAATTAATTCTCAAAATTTCCTCCTTTCTCCATTTTTTTTATTCTTTTTCAATTTTGTAATTATTATTATTTTTTTATTTTTTTAGAATATGTATTTTTTTGTGAGAACCCTTCAGAACTTTGAATTTTTGTATGTTTGCACTTTAACACCTCCCCCATGCCTAAGTTTTGCAATGTCCTCATTGTAAATGGAGGGTATGAAACAATTAGCGTTTAGGAGTTAGAATAGGATAAATGGGTGAGTGAATGGGTTGGGATGACTATTGCGGACTATTTCAAGCTCTGGTATGAGTACTAGAGGTGGAGTCAACTGTTCTAAACTGAACTCAGAGTGCAATAGACGTGAAGTACAAAAGGATAATAAGAAGGATCTCAGGTTTTGGAATGACAGGTTGCCTCCCGTTAAGCGTTAAATTCAATGCCTTCAGCCGAGCAAAAAATGGTATGGAGAAGGAGTAGTCAAATTAGACGAATTTTGTAGAATAAGCACCTTGATTAATATCTTGGTTGGTCCAATCAGGTGCTTGTTCAGATCAGCAGGCTAATGATGCAGCCTAAACCCAATCAATATAGTGGGTTGATGAACGTGGATCAAGAGATGCGAAACCCACCATATGCTGTGGAGCTCAGAATGATGTGGAAGTGAAAAATTAGGGTTTGGCTGAGTCGGATCAGCCTAGTCAGAGTAGGGATCCTCAAATGAAAAAGGGTCGGTGGAGGATGGAAGAACCCTAAGGGAGTGATCGGGAAGGATGGGGCATGATTATCAGTCTGATCGAAGTTCGAAACCTGATTGAAAGGTGGAGGAGAATCATGTGCAACCGGCTCTTCGAGAGGAGAATCAGAGTAGAAATTGAGTCCGGTTGCGGGTCGGGGGTTGAGTTTAGATCTGAGCAGGTTCTATGTGTACTGTAGAAGATGTGGCTTCAAGAATAATTGTATGTGAGGGATCCTCTAGAAAATGTTCAAAGGTAGGTGCATCTAGAGAGTCCTAATAAAACCTATCAAAATCAAATGTAAATGCCTGGAGAGTGCTTATAGGATCATAGAAATCTAAGTCAAGAAAGATTTGAACTCTGGATTGTAGGCACTCTCTATAATTATTGTTTCTGATTCCTTAGGATCAAAAAGAAATGATTCCATCTCAATGGAACCTGATTTTGAATCAATGATCTCAGGATCAGGGACCTTATAGTTAGAGTCAAAGAATGGATCTTGTATGCTAAGGTTGTAGATTGGTTTAGACTTGTCAGGAAATAATAGTTCTCCGAAATCAGAGTAAGATTCTAAATCATCGGAGAACTTGCGAGAATCATGTTCTGAATATGATTCAGGATTAGAGGTTCCACCACTGAGTAAATCAAGATGTTGAGAAGCAGCAACCTGACTTGGGTCTAGCCTATTCTCAGATTCCGAGCTCAAAAAGGTGTCTCTATTAGGCATGGGCTCGATTTCTTGGCTTGTAGGGAAGACCCAATCAAAACCCAACTCTTCCAGCTCCTCGATTTCTGTATCGTAGATTGGCGTGACTTCTAAAAAATCAATTTGTATCTCTGAGGAGGTTGGAGAGGTGCACTCATCAAATACGGGCCCTGAATCATAATCCAAATTCAAAATCTGATATTCATCACACGGAGCCATATAATCATCCCAATAAGGGTCAGATCTAGATTCTAGGTTAATGCTGTGGGTTGGACACTAGAATCTAGGCTGGGCTCTACAGGGATGTCAGAATTGTCCTCGAGGACCACCTTATCAGAATAAGGAGCGAAATTTAAGCCCTGAGAGGTTCTGACTTAATCTCATTATCACAGGTGTTTGGGAAATCTAAGCTTGGTGAACCAGTCTTTTGATTTTCTAGGGCTAGCTTAAAATCCTGACCACCTGTAATCGGATCCTCCCAACCGATCTCAAGATCAAGTGTATCAATTTGTTCATAATTTGAATTAGATTCCATTCAAGTTGGGGGTCCATAACAACCTTGATCATCACACCCAGAATTTGGGGAATTACATAGATTACTGGAATTACTCCAAGATGTCATCTTAACTTTTGATGGGTATTTTTGATCGATGGTTCTATATAACCCATTCAGCAATTCTCCCCGTTCTTTGAAAAAATTCTGGAGTTCTTCCAGAATTGAAGGATTTGACCAATATTGTAGACAATCATTATTGTGTAATTTCACCAATTCCATGTGTTCTGCTAAGAGATCATCCCGGGTTGAACTGTGGTTTAGTTGTATCCATACCATCTCCATACGGTTGATAATGTGGTTCATTGATTTTTTGAATCTTTCTTGAATGTCCCTTTTACAATATTCTTCATGATTTCTGTAGGGATTCTCAATTATATTTTCTTTCATGCTCATTTGGGACTCAGGTTTTTTAAACAGTCTTCCTATATAGCAAGGGTGCATTTTTGAATCAAGTGGTGGAATCAAGATGTAGAACCAAACTCAAGATTAGATTGCAGTTGATCAGATCTGAAAGAGATTCCCAAGAATATCTAGTGAGGCTTCTTACATTAAAAACGAAGTAGCCTTCCTGTGTATTTGCTTTAATAGAAGGGATGAGGGACTGGATGTGAATTTTGACCTAATCAAGGCACCTAGAGATTTTTGGATGACTAAGGCAATTTCAAGGCGGATGATACCACTGAATCAGAAATTCGCACACCCGAGAAGTACCTGGGCAGTCAGGAAGGGAGAGCCTTGCAAAGACCCCTACATGATAGAGCGTCCCCACGGGTTACAGGGTTTCCCCCACCCGACCTTCCTTATCACTGAGGTTCCAGGTAGACCGGAATGTACAAACTTAAGACCTTAAGTCTACCAATTTTATGTCCTAATTCGTGCATTGAGTTTCACTTGATTAGAAGTTAATTCAACTTGTGACCTTATTTGGAGGTTGGTTGGCTTACAATGTAGACCTACTTCACTAGACCTTCCCTAAAGATGGCAGAATTTGATCTAGGTCAAGACCCATAAATCACCCTGAATTGACTCTTAAGTTATTAGGTCCAAGGGTTTTAAGGTTCAAGTGAGATTAGAACCTGATTTTAGGGTTTTTCTGATTAGATCTTTTTAATCAAGGGCTTGGGTAGCACACAAATGTGGGAGGGTACCTTTCCTTTAATTCAAGCAAAAATGTGTACTAGCACTCCAAATCCTAATGTCAAACCCTAATTGGCTCTATTCTGCATCCAATTTGATCTTAACATGTACACCTTGGACTCAAAACAAGAAGTTGAGTAGTCCAAGGTGATCAGAAATTAAGCGTGATCCCTAATAGGTACAGGAAATTTGAGGTAGGGAATTCTAAACAAAATCGTCTCAATCTTCCATCAGATTTGAGAAAGAAATTTCGCAAATCAGGAAACTTGCCTTTTAAATGATAGTTACTATGAAAATAAGGTAGGTGATTCATAATTGATTGTTTCCTTTTTATCTTCCCAAGATTAGGAGGTTGATTAAGGAAGAATAGAGAAGTTACCTGCCCTGGCGTGGCTGTTTTGCGTGGAAGATCTCCTCGTGAAGTACCTCGCAAAATCACAATAAAGCAAATAGGGCAAGTTAGTGCTCAAATATAAAAATATAGCAAGAGAATGGTGGTGAATTACATATTGCTCCCCGGCAACGGCGCTAAAATGTTGTTTAGGGGCTGAATCGAGGGTTTCGAAAGATGTGTTCGTTGGAGTAATAATTCCTCAAAAATAGCTCGAACAACAGATAATATTTATACTCGAATGAAGTCCAAGGTCGCTCGTTGGGAGTAAATATGGAATTCACGCACTAATTTTAACAAATAATGTAAATGAGTGTAATTGATTACTCAAAAACTAATATGCAATGTAAAACACGAGTATATGATGAGTCAAAAAGAAATCCTAGACAAAATAATAGTGATTTGAATCTCCAATTATTAGTCTAACGCATGTTGCAAATACTCAAATAATATCAACTATTCAACCCAAGTGCACAGTGCACTCCATCAGGCGACAGAGTCTTTAACCAGACAGCTTAAGTCAGCCTTGCTATAGTGCTAAGAGGCCACTATACTTCTTCTTCACCCTCCTCTTCTTTCTCTACGTGCACAGGGGGCAGCTCTTCTTCAGATGTGGCTAAGTGTTAGCCCAATACACAGGGAAGCAAAACCCCCCTTAACCCCGTGTGCTCTCTCTCTTTCCTTCTCTGGTTTCTCCTCTTTCTCGCCTTCACAAGGTGATGCATAGTTCCGAGTTATCAGGTAATCGAGTCTAGTGCACACCTGGGACAAGGGCTGCCGGCGTGGGTAGCAACCGAGGTGTGTACGGGCATAGGCGGGTAAATGGGTCGGAGCCAAGCCCATGTGGTGGTGTCACAGGCGAGGCATGTGAGGGTGGCGGGCGACCTCACCCCCCAAGTGTTGAGGCAAATAGCCCTCAACACTTTTTCCTTTTATGCGGGGTTACGGCTCCACTGATTTTCGAGGTTGGACTAAATGTTCGATTGTCTTTGCGTAAGCAACTACGGCTAAAGTCCTTCGCCAATTGGAGCACTGCTGAAGGGGGAGCTTTAATCCAAGGCCTAGAGAAGATCTTGGGACGTAGCCACATCTATTGAGAGTAGCATTAGGTCATCTTGACACTGGAGGAGCTTGGTCGTGGTCAGGGATAGTGGTGGCAGCGGCGGCGAACTGGTGAAGACTTGGACCACGAATACTGGCTCAAAGGCCCCAGTTAAATGGCTCCTTAGCTTCGCCGTAGCATGGCGAAGGTGATGGTCTTGTGGAGGATGGCGCCGTGTAGAGGGTGGTCGATGACGGAGAAGGTGGCGTGAAGGTGCGCTGTTCGATGGTGGTTGTGAGTGGGAAAAAGGTCGAATAAATATGGGGTTTTGTGCGGGAAGGAGAGGTAGAGGTCGTCGACCAATTGGTGAGGGGTTTGAGTGTGTGAAGCGAGCGAAAACCCTCATCGGTGATATTTTTGGCTTGTGCAGATGTCGAGGGGATATTTTTGGTTTTTGAGGGTGTAAAACTAACCTAAGAGCTATAAGGAACTAATCTAATCTAAGTTAATTAGACGAAAAGGGAGGATTCTCCTTGCCGGGGGTATATCAGTGACGGAGAAGACGAAGTGCTCTGTGTGGTAGAAGCGAAAATGACGATGGGAAGGAGGCTCTTGTTGGTATGGCCAAGAGAGGAAGAAGTTGAGGGGAAGGAATCTGCTACTGGTATTGCGAACGGACGACGAGGAAGATCAGGAGGAGTCACCGGATGTCGAGGAGCCTCTTAGCCTGATAGGAGAGATGAAATGGAGGTGTTCCAGGCCGAAATCGAGCGTGGAGAGACCGGTCTACCTTGGGGGTTCTTTATATAGGTAGCAGGGTGTCGGTTGAAGCTTGGAATCCAAGCTTTCAAACTTGGAAGGTCGCCCGAGTTGGAAATCCAAATCTCTCATGTGTTCACATGAGAGATTGGGAAGGTCTTAGAGGGCAAGATCTGATTCGTTGAAAAGGGAATTCCATAAGGAGTCTCTAGTTCTAATTTCAGACTGTTTCATCAATCAATCAAGGAGAAATCCTTGGTTGATTGTCGCCGAAGATTTAGGATTAGGAGTTCATGTGTGGCGGGGACCTTTTTGTGAGGAAGAAAAAGAAGCTGGGGGCTTTTTGTGAAGAATTCAAGAGCTGAGGGCTATTGGAGATAAAGAAAGTCAGACTTGGACCAAAGAGCAAACTAGGTCAAAATAAGCTCAGATTGGGCCCAAATTTTGATACACTCTAATTTGGACCTAAGGAATCCAATGGTGAAGTTTGATTTTGGTTTTGACCTCGTTTGACTAGTTAATTTATGCAAAAATGCAAATTAGGGCATAGGTTTGTCTGTGACTCTATTTTACATCAAAATAGGCTTTGATGGTCAATTCAAGGATGACAAACACTAGAGAATATTTTTCTATGATTTTTAGAGGGTTTATGTGAATTTTATCTTGACCAAAACCTCAGTAAATTAAGCGAGTCTGTTTTTAGGGTTTCAGATGTCATTTAATTCCTGAAATGCGCGAAAATCCTTTTCTGTCTACGTTGACCCTCTTGTTAGACATTTAAGACCATTTGACCTTTAATTAACCCCCAACAAATCCCATGATTATTCTGCAATTGAGATATGCTGTTAAAACTACTATTTACCCCTGTTTTCTTGTTATTCCCTCAGAATGGATTTGCAGTGAATTATGGTCCTCTGGCTGTTATGTAGGAGTATTTAATGATGGAATATGACTAAATAAATCTAGATATGGCTGATGATATGTTATCATCATACCCCCATGCCTAACTTTTGTTAGTCGCTTAGCAAAATCTCATGGAATTAACTTAAATTCTAGACCATATGTTCAGATCTCTGATGTGTGCTTTTTCTTATAGATTAGGTTAGAATGCTAACAATAGGCCTATAGGGGTAGTCAAGTACCAACCAAGATCCAGACTTGACCAGCCTTAGCCTCAGTCCACCGCGAAGGTTTCTAAGGCTCGCAGGAACTAACTTAAGGTTCATTGAACTCCGTGGTTAAAGCACCTGTGCTTAAAACATGGTCAGTCCAGGTTCAGTTTGCAGTACGTTCTTGTAAGAGAGAGATAAAGGAATTTTTTGCATTTTTTTGGAGAGTTTTCTCTCTCATTTTCTTCTTTATTTCTAGCTTTGGATTGGCTTTACAACATGGTCTGTATCGGATTCCTGGCTCCTACCATCAATCGTTGTAGGGTCCCTGGCTTTCGATGCTTCGAGATAGCACCGTCCATACCAACCCCTAGAATCCTAGCTTTCGACACTTTGGGATAGTGCTGCTCATGGCATTCTATAGCTAAGTTCAGGCCTTGGCAATCGACATTTCGGGATAATCCCACCCATAGCACTTGAATCAGCACAAGGTGCTTACGTGCCCCCGGTAGGATATTTAGATATCCTAAGAGAAAGCATCGAGGAGACGGTATGTTATTGAGCATCTTCGAGGGGAATTTCCTACCTCTCCACGTTAGGAACTCGTCCAAATCAACTTGTGTTGATAAGCCGCTCCTAATCTAGATAGCTTTTTCATAACAGAATTAATGCATTTGCGTGATTTTGATAATTAAGTGCATTGAACTAGACTATGTGTGGATTAGGGTGCTTAGGTTACCGAGTCTCGCAAATGAGAGGCCAGTTAACGAGGTCGAATAATCCCTAAGCCTTAGACTTGATACTTAAGCTTTGCATTTTCCTCAACCTCTTATGGACTATTCAGATCTTAACGGATACATGAATTTTTAAGCCTAAAACAAGCCCAAGAGGCCTAAGATCAGCATTCATACTAATCTCTATATCTCTTAGAACTTTTTTCTTTTATTTCTTTCTTTTGATTTGGTTTAGAGCTTAGTAGATTCCTTAATCTTTTACTAATGACTAACTCTTTTCTTTCAAATTGTTGCTCCTTTTTGACATTTAAATCGCCTCCTCTCTTCCTTCTCAAGAATGACATTTAATTAATTCTCAAATTTTCCTCCCTTCTCCATTTTTTTGTTCTTTTTCAAATTTTGAATTTTTATTATTTTTTATTTTCTTAGAATATGTTTTTTTTGTGAGAACCCTTCAGAACTTTGAATTTTTGTATGTTTGCACTTTAACACCTCCCCCATGCCTAAGTTTTGCAATGTCCTCATTGTAAAGGGAGGGTATGAAACAGTTAGGGTTCAGGAGTTAGAACAGGATAAACGGGTGGGTGAATGGGTCGAGATGGCTATTGCGGATGATTTCAAGCTCTGGTACATGTACCAGAGGTGGAGTCAACTGTTCTAAACTGAACTCAGAATGCAATAGGCATGAAGTACAAAAGGATAATCAGAAGGATCTCGGGTTTTTGGAATGATAGGTTTCCTCCCGTTAAGCGCTAAATTCAATGCCTTTAGCTGAGCAAAAAAATGGTATGGAGAAGGAATGGTCAAATCAGATGAATTTTGTAGAACAAGCTCCTTGATCAATAGCCTGGTTGGTCCAACTAGGTGCTTGTTTAGATCAGTAGGCTAATGATGCAGCCTAAACCCAATCAATTTGGCGAGATGATGAATGTGGATCAAGAGATGCTGAACCCACCATATGCTGTGGAGCTCGGAATGATGTGGAAGTGAAAAGTTAAGGTTTAGCTAAGTCGGATCAACCTATTCAGAGTAGGGATCCTCGAATGAAAAAGGGTCGGTGGAGGATGGAAGAACCCTAGGAGAGTGATCAAGAAGGATGGGGCATGATTATTAGTTTGATCGAAGTTTGAAATCAGGTTGAAATGTGGAGGAGAATCATGTTCAACCGACTCATCGAGAGGAGAATTAGAGTAGAAATTGAGTCCGGTTGAGGGTTGGGGTTGAGTTCGGATCAGAGCGGGTTTTGTATGTACTATAGAAGAGGTGGCTTCAAGAATAACTGTATGTGAGGGCTCCTCTAGAAAATGTTCAAAGGTAGGTGCATTTAGAGAGCCCTCATAGAACCCATCAAAATTAAATGTAAATGCCTGGAGAGTGCTGGTCAAGCCCGGATAGGTGGTGTTAATATGGTGATTTAATTGTTGAAATGAGTATAGTGGTTAACCTAAATCGAGCCTAACCATCTCTTTACAAAATTTTTTTACCTAGCCTATTTGATTTTATCTTGGTCGCTTTTAGGCCCAAGGTCGAACTCAGGGAAGTGGGATTAGAGGTGAATAAGTTTCTACGCCTTTCCTACAACAAATCTCTTCCATTCATTTATTATGTTTTCTAGTGTTTTTCTATTTAAGATTTTTTTCTGATAATTTTTGTCCTTGAGGTACACCCTCAAAATTAGGTTCTTGGCTTTGAGCCAAATTAGGATTTCAAAACTGGTCTTGCTACTCGCAAGACTGAGTACATACAAGTCAAGGATTATCTTTTCTCTTTTGTATATTTTTTTATCTTTTTAATGGCAGGATAGAGAAATAGAAATAAGGTAACTATAGTATATATGTATATGTATATATTATATATGTATATAGGGGTAGGGGTGGAGGTGGAAATGGTGTGTAGCACGGTGTCGAGTTGATCGTCGTCTAGGAAGACACAACCAACAGGACGAAGTGCCGCGTGGAGTGTAGGATGGATGGGTGGAAGGTGTCTGCGGAGACGCTTTCTGTATGCATGTATCGGGGAATATCAGCAACTGGTGCAGATATTCCTACGATACATCGTATGGTAGGTGATATAAAAATATATATATGTGGTTATAATTATATAGGTGTATATGTAGTTATATATGTATATATATATATATAGATATGTAAATATATGTATAGGTAGATGTATGTGTATATATATATATATTGATATATTTATAATTATATATATATGTATGTATATATAACTATATATATATATATATATATATAGTAATATATGTATATAGTTATAGATATGTATATATGTATATAGATATATTAGTATAATTATCTATGTATATATATATATATATATGTATTTATAGTTATAGATATATGTATTTATATGTGTATGTATATTTGTATATATATATATATATATGTATAAATATATGTGTATATATATGTATATATATATATATTTATCTATACTTATACTTAGTTATATAGGTACTACTATATGTGTAGATATAAGTATATATATATGTATATAAATATATATATATGTATGTATATATATATATAAGTATATAGTAGTGTATAAGTGAGTGGGTATGTGTACGAGAGAGAGAGTGTGTGTGTGTATGTGTCTGTTGAGGGAGTGAGAGAGTGCTGTGAGAGAGAGAGCGAGAGAGAGAGAGAGAGAGCATCTGCTGAGGAAGAAGGCACGGGTGAGTTAAGTCATCCGCAGCCTCTAGCCGTCGTCTGATGGCCACACACAGGCGCAGGCGCGCAGGCGTGCGAAGAGGTGCGCGCATGCAGGAGGGAGTGAGCGCGAGGGAGGGATCACAGCGCACCATGCTGCGTGGTGAGACGAGTGCGGGCGAAGGTGCTATGCGCTGAAGCGGGCGGGTGCAGATGCGAGAGCAGGCGCTATAGTGGGTGCGGGGAGAGACGCGGGCGCGGGCTGGTGATAGTTGCAGCGAGGAGAGAGAGTACCTGGTGACCGGATAAGTGAGAAACTTACCGGTCACCGCACTGTAGCAGCGTGAGATCACAGCTATAGTGCAGGGGCAAAAAGTTGACCGACTGGCACGCGTGAAACCAGCTGGGCTACGGGCGGAGTTTCACGATAGGGCACGCGGAGAGGGGCGAGGGCGGCTTGCTGGCGCGCGTAGAGGCCGCTGAATAGGCGCCGGAGGTGCGTGGTGGCCTGCGCTGCTGTTGCTGCTGCGGCGCTTCAATGCTTGATTCTGCGGCAATGGTGGAGATGCTTGGAATGATGAAATCAGAGCGGTGAACCACCACGCCCACCGGCTGTTTGCTGAGTTGGGTGGTGGTGGGACTCACAGTGGTGGTTGTGCACCACTGTGAGCTACTCCTGCCCGCAGCGTGGCTCTTCAGGAAGAAGAGAGGTTGCGTATGGAGGGGAGAGGGGAGGAGACGGCCTAGAAGGGAAGCTTCTATGTGTGTTTGTTGTCTGGACCAGGCTCCCTTGCAAAGGAGATAGCCGTGCCTTTTTAAAGAGGAAGGAGGTAAGCACAGCCATGCCCTGGCTGTGCATGTGGCTGGCAGGGCAAGTCGTTTACGGAGAATGGCGCGAGGAAGAGCTGCCATGCCTTGCAGCCGCGGAGAAGAAGAAAATCAAAGTCAATAAAAAAATGAGGATGGTGATTTTGCGAGGCAACACTTGAGGAATATGTTAATTTCAAGGCCATTTTATTCACTCTCCTCCCCTCTCAAATAAATGCATGCATGCGTTTATTTTTACAAATGCGACTATGGTTACCTAATATACACTGGTAATGCTTGGAAATAGCACAAGATGGCACAATTGTTGGTGCATTTTTGCTGTGCAATCATACCCCCATGCCTATCTTTTGCTAGTCCCTAGCAAAACATTTTTGTATTGTATTTAGAAATGATCCTTAAGCTAAAGATTTTCTCCTGAGGTGACATCGGTGTGTTTATTTGTTGGATATTGTGAGAACCAATTGTAGAGAAGACTACCAGTACTTTAAGTCTTACATGACATAGACCATCTCTCAATTAGCCTGGACTCTTGATATTTAAACCTTAAGTATGATTTCCAGGACCCAGGAGATTTTTGCCGTACTCGAGAGCTCAAGAGATTATGGCTTGTGCTTAGTGAAGGATCAAGACTGACCAGATGAGCATTAAGACTCAAGCCCAGGGTTTCACAAATTTTTAAGTGCAGGTTGGTCCCATTTTCAGCTCATGTCTTCAGATTAACCCTTAAAAAGATGACGGAAAACTCAACTCCCATTTTATTACATTTGTGGCTCAAAGAAAATGGAGTATTTGTAACTTGCCCTGTAGAACTTTTGTAGGGGGAAGACTCTACAGATATTTGCGAGATATGCTGACTTATTTGCATCTTTTTATTTTTTTTTTAAACATGTGTCCGTATATCTCTTACAACATTATTTGGAGGAGCACACTTTTCTTTTGGTGGGAGAGTTCCTTTTTGGTGGAAAGAGTCTCTCCTAAACACAAGACTAAAGCCTGGGATAAAAAGTCTACCTATGCGCACAGGTAAGGACTCCACCTTCCCTAATGAACCTAGGGTTGGATCTTATGTTCACCTGGTCTTTCTTGATATGTGTAGTGTGAACCAAGATTACTTAGGCTCTTGAGTAGAAGCAAACTAACGGATCATGTACTGGTGTCTCAGGTACAAGAATACGTCCTTAGTTAGGAGAGATTCCGATCTATTTTGTCAATGCCCAAGTGAATTAAGCTGAGCCTGAGCGAATCAAGCTTCTGTGGCCAGGAAAGTCTTCAAAACAGTGGTTTAATATACATAAACACTTATTGTATTTTTGTTTTAGCCTTCAGATCATTACTAAACACCATTTATATATATATATTAACATATTTACAAATAGATGAAAACTGCATGATACCATAAAATACCCAGATCCTAAGGATGCCTATCCACCCCCCCATGCCAAACGATGCTATGTCCTCATTTGCATGCAGGGTAGGGTAGAGGAAGGACGAAAGATCAGGTAACGAGAGCTGAGGTGCAGGGTAAACAGCAGGGTGGTAGGGTGGGTGGATGGTGGGTGGTGAAGTGAAAAGTGAAGTGAGCGTGACAATGGTGGAGTGTTGTTGGGGTGCCTCCCAACGAAAGCTGAATTTAACGTCCCCAGCTGGACTCAGAATGAGGCACAAAATTAGTTACCCTCCAGCAGGGCAACAGTTTCTCCAACAGGGACAGGTTCATGAGTAAGATAGGGTTTCAAATGCTGCCCATTGGCTGTAAATTTATGCCCAGATTTGGGATCTTCAATCTCAACGGCCCCGTTGGGAAATGGTCTCAAGACTAGGAAAGGACCAGTCCATTTGGACTTCAGTTTCCCAGGAAAGAATTTGAGCAGGGATTGTAGAGGCAAACTTGCTGAGATGGCTCAAATTCCTTCCGTCGAATACGGCTATCGTGAAAAGCCTTAGTGCGTTGCTTGAAAGTTAAGGCAGAATCATAGGCTTCACGACGGAGCTCTTCTAGCTCCTAGAGTTGGAGTTTCCTTTCTCGACCACACAGGTCTAGGTCGAGGTTACATTGGCGAACCGCCCAATAAGCGCGGTGTTCCAACTCCACGGGCAAATGACAAAGCTTCCTGTAAATGATTCTATAAGGAGACATACCAAGGGGAGCCTTGAAGGCGGTTTGATACGCCCAAAGTGCGTCAATCAGCTTGTCGGACCAATCCTTACGGTCAGGCCGAACCGTTTTCTGGAGAATTTGCTTGATTTGCCGGTTCGACACCTCTACCTGGCCGTTCGTCTGAGGATGATAAGGGGATGTGATACGATGGTGGACTCCGTATTTCCTCAGAAGTGCCCGAAAAGAAGCATGGGTAAAGTGGCTTCCTCCATCCGAGATAATGGCTCGAGGGATCCCAAAGCACGCAGAAATGTGGTCTTTGACAAATCGAGTGGATATAACATGGTCAGCACGTCGTGTGGGAATATCCTCGATCCATTTTGAAACATAATCAACAGCCACGAGGATAAATTCGAAGCCATTGGAAGGAGGAAAGGGACCCATGAAATCAATTCCCCAAATGTCGAAGATTTCCGCAGCTAGGATGGGTTGTAAGGGCATCATGTCACGACGTGACATTGACCCTAACGACTGGCACCTAGTGCAATGTTTGGCATAATTGTGTGCATCCTGGTGAAGGGAGGGCCAAATGAAACCGCATTGCAACACCTTGGCTGCAGTTTTCCTCCCAGAGAAATGGCCTCCGCAGGTTTGATCGTGGCAGAAGGATAGCACACTGGGGAATTCGCTATCAAGAATACAACGATAGATGATTTGATTAGCACCTATTCGAAAAAGAAGTGGATTATCCCAGAAATAATAATTTGCTTCTGCCATGAGACGCTCGTGCTGGTTTTTAGGCCAGCCACGTGGAAGGGATCTAGAAGCAAGGTAATTGACAATGTTGGCATACCAAGGTCCACTTGCCACATTAATTGCCAATAGGTGCTCATCAGGAAAAATCTCATTAATCAGTAGAGTAAGCCCAATATGGTCAGGGTCTAGTCTAGAAAGATGATTAGCCACAACATTCTGGGCTCCAGCCTTATCGTAGATCTCAATGTCAAATTCCTGGAGCAGAAGGATCCAACGAATTAGTCTAGGCTTGGCATCCTTCTTGTGCATGAGATGGCGAATGGCCGCGTGATCAATGAAAACAATAACATGTGAGCCCAGAAGGTAAGAGCGGAATTTCTCCAGCCCAAAGACGACCGCCAGTAATTCTTTTTCAGTGATAGTATAATTACGCTGGGCCTCGTCCAATGTCTTACTGGCATAGTACACCACAAAGGGGTGTCTATCGTGTCTTTGTCCTAGGATGGCTCCGACTACAAGGTCGAAAGCATCACACATGAGTTCAAAGTCGTGGGACCAATCAAGTGGCTGGAGAGCAGGGGCCTTGGTGACAGTATTACGCAGCTGCGTGAATGCTCGTATGCAATTGGGGCCCATATCGAAGGGTACGTCGGTCGATAGGAGATGAGTTAAAGGTCAAGAAATTTTGGAGAAATCTTTGGTGAATCTCCTGTAGAAACCGACATGTCCCAGGAAGGAGCGGATTTGTTTGATAGAGCCAGGCACAGGTAAATCAGCAATTACACCAAGCTTAGCTCTGTCAACCTCGATACCCCTATCGGAGATGATATGTCCGAGAACAATTCCCTCGTGTACCATAAAATGACTTTTTTCCCAGGAAAGCACGAGGTTTACATCAATACATCTCCTAAGGATATGGGTCAGGTTGGCAAGACATTCATCAAAAGAGGGTCCAAAGACCGAAAAGTCGTCCATGAAGACCTCAAGAAAGTCACCCACCATGTCATGAAATATCACCAGCATACATCTCTGGAATATTGCTGGCGCATTACAAAGTCCGAACAGCATCCTTCTAAATGCAAATGTGCCGAAGGGGCAGGTAAAAGTGGTTTTCTCTTGGTCCCGGGGGTCAATTGCCACATGGTTATATCCTGAGAATCCATCCAGGAAACATAAAACTTTATTTCCCGCTAATCGCTCCAAGATTTGGTCAATGAAAGGTAGCGGAAAGTGATCTTTTTTAGTTGTAGCATTGAGTTTCCTATAATCTACACACACTCTCTAGATGTAGGAGTGCGTGTAGGGATGGATTCGCCCCTGTCATTGACACGGATGGTGAGTCCCACCTTTTTGGGCACGACGTGAATCGGACTCACCCAGGGGCTATCGCTGATCGGGTAGATTATACCCGCATCCAGCCACTTAATAATTTCCTTTTTAATGACCTCCCACATGTTAGGGTAGAGACGTCGCTGCATCTCACGGGAAGGTCGTGCCTCCTCCTCCGTATATATACGATGAGTACAGTAGGAGGGGCTAATGCCAGATAAGTCTGATAAAGACCATCCAATGGCTGCCTTATGTTCCATAAGGACCTTCATTAGTTTGCACTCTTGCTCCCTGGTCAATTTTGAACTGATGATTACGGGGAACGCTTCATTTGGTCCCAGGAAAACATACTTAAGTGTACTAGGTAGCTCTTTTAGCTCGGGAGTGGATGGTGAAAGATCTGGCATTTCTTGGGATGAGAGTGTCCCAGGCGAATCGGAAAACAAGTCAGGAGGAAGAGGTTGGCCCTCAGATTGGCCAAGAAGAGGGGCTTCTTGGATAAATGGATCCAAGAAGGAATAGCCCCAGTGAGTAGTATGTGGTCTCAAGGTCCCAGTGTGAAGTTGCAACTCCACCTGATTTAGCGGGAAAGAAAGGGCAATCCGGTCTTCAAGAGTGTGGACCGACGGTGAGTAGCTTGGATATGACTCAGACCACGAGGTATGGGAAGCATAAAAAACCTCGTCAAAAGTCTGGTCAGGAGAAGGTATGGTACAAGGGAGGGATGGGGGAACGTCACAATATGTGTCGGTCAGGCAATCGTCAGTGTTTAAAGGTAATCCGTAGCAGTCAAAATAGGATCCAATTAGTCCGATACACGCGCTGACGGCCATGTCCTCATCAGATGTGTCATCCTCGATGCAATTGCAATCAAAGTTATTGGCTGCCTTGAAGATGCTAAGCTTGAGCTTTTCAGATCCAATGGCAATCTTAATATAGCCCGACTCGCAGTCAATATGGGCGCGGGCTGTGGCCAAGAAAGGTCGACCAAGGATGATCGGACAATTAGAAAGTGAGCTAGGAACTTCCATATCTAAAACAAGAAAGTCAATCGGAAAACAGAGACTGTTGACCCTAACCACCACGTCTTCGACCACACCTTATGGAATTTTGACAGAACGATCTGCCAACTGTAACGTGATAGGGGTGGGTTTCAGATTTCCCAAGGAAAATTTTTCGAGCATGATGGTTGGTATAAGATTGATGGAAGATCCTAGATCAAGCAGGGCACGGTTAAAATTGCAACCTTGGATGCTACAGGAAATAAGCAGTGTGCCCGGATCTTTCTGCTTTGGTGGTAGATTTGATAGTATAGCACAACTCGCATGAGGTGAGAGAACCATCGGATTCTTAGTTTTCTTTGACTGTCGCCTGGGTGTTGTGTAGTCTTTGAAAAATTGGGTGACAGTAGGTATGTGGTCGATAGCCTCGAGTAGGGGTACCTTGATTTCGACATCCCTAAACAAATTATGCAAGTTATCAAAGGTCTACGTATCCTTCTTCTTGCCTTTTGGCTCCCTCAGTAGAGCCTCAGGGAATGGGACTGATTCTGGCACCAATTTGGGTGTATCATCCTCTCACGAATGCGGTGCGCATCCCGAATGAGAGGGCGATGAAGAAGACGGGCCAGGATCTGGTCGAGGTGGATCGACAGTCTGCTTGCCGCTCCTTGTAGTGATAGCATTGGACGATGCTGGTCCAGTGGGATCATAAGGTGGAGGAGGGTTCACAATAGGGACATAAGAGTGAGGTGCTGCAGTGGGATTAGCCTGAAATCCCGGTGGAATGCTCGGAGCCTACAGAATTTGATGAACCTACCCCTGAGAAGGTTGTACCTATGGTTAAGGACCACGGGGTATGAAATTTCGTGGGTTTGGAACAGGTTGGGGTGGAAGAGTGCCCAGAGATCGAGTCGCCAAGCGTAGTTGACTGATCTCATCATTTTACTACGCTAATTGGTGCTGAAGAGAGGTCATGTTCTCTTCATGGCTTTGACATTTTCGTCATCATTCGCATCAATTTATCAAGAGGACTTGATGCGTGTTCTGTTTGCGGTACGCAAGGACCCAATGGTGGATTCGCCATGGGATTAGATTGGGCCCTTGGGATGACGGGTGCAGACGATCGCATTGGTCCACCCGTGGGGTTTTGGCGCTGTGGGTTGCTGGACCATGCGAAGTTCGGATGTTTTCGCCACCCTGGGTTATAAGTGGCAGAGAACGGATTGTTCCCCAGGGCGTAAGCATCTTCTATGCCAAAAGATGCGTCTGCATGTAAATATGCTTCCGAGCACACGGAGGCTTGGTCCTCCGTGTCGAAATACTGGCTTGCAGAAGCCAGATCCACATGACTTACCGAATCACTCAGCGCGACACTTGGTGAGGAAGGTCTTACGTGGTTTCTAGGGATAAGCCTGGTGTTGGAAGAATTTGAGGTGTGACGAAGTGTTGAGGTGGGGGTGTTTGCCATAGAACAGGCGGGGTTGGCCAGAAGCTTGTCCAGCTTCTTGTGTATGACGGAGACTTCATCCAATTTCTGTGCGATAAGGCTGATATTTGTGGATGAATGGGAGGGTCCCGTGTCAACTTCGTGGACATTAAGGGGCAGGCTGGTATGATTAAAGGCAACAATGGAGGCATTGTTCATTGAGTTTTCGCTCATATTTTCAAATAATTCGAATGCTCCATTCTCATCTTTATTCATGAAATTCCCTCCGCAGGAAGCGTCTGCAATCTGGTTCAAAGTCTCATTTAGCCCATAGTAGAAAATCTGGGCTATATGCCACTTAGGAAGACTGTGGTGCGGACACTTCCTGAGGAGGTCATTATATCTCTCCCATGCCTCATGAAACTGTTCGCCATTTTGTTGCGTAAATGAAGTGATAGCACGGTGAAGCGCATTGGTTTGCCCTATTGGGAAGAACTTCTTGAGAAACACTGTTCGCATCTCTTCCTAAGAGTGGATGGTTCTCCCAAGGGTGCGTAACTACTGCGACGCTTTATCCCGCAATGAAAACGGGAACATTTTCATGAGGACTATAGGTAACCTGATATTTCTTGGTTTAACTATTTCAGCTAATCGGGTTAGGTCTTCCAAGTGGAGAAAAGGATCTTCACTTGCAAGACCATGGAAGTGAAAATTTATCAGGAAAATTATGTTAGGTTTCAATTCAAAGTCGTCCCCACCCATGGGGACCCGAATTTGTCCTATGGTCTTTGTAGCAGCGAGATTCTGATAGGAGCTAAGAGACCTAGGCTCCTCCTGTTCGGGAGGGTTATGCATTTCCTCCAATGTTTCCCTAATGGCCTCAATTTGTTCATTATACATTTCCATTTGGGCTTGGAGGCGGGTTATGGGATCCAAGGCTCCACCACCTGGTGGGTTTTGAGGGCAGTTTCCTCCCTCGGGATTTAAGGGTGGACGTGCAGCCATGTTTGTAGAGGAAGAGGACGATTTGGCTTCTTTTCTAAAATTATCAGGTAATTCACACAGTTTAGGGTTTTGTGACCTCCTCCCAAACATGTACTCCTGCAGGAAGAATTAGGGGGATATGAAGGGAAAAGAGATGAGAGAAATGACGCTGCAAAGGTACACTTGATGACAAATCAATACAATAAATTCCTAACCTCTACAGTGTGCCCTTAGACCTAAAGATCTAAGTTACCTACTATCACGATCTACGGAACCGAATGCGAGCACCATAGAACCACCGGGCCAGATTGAAAGGCCGTTTCCGTAGTCTTAGACACCCGATAGCACGCAGGAACCCTCACCAGCACGTAGGCGCTACACGTAGGTAGTTAGACCTCCAATCCTTAATAATGGTCAAGTTGCTACCAGTTTTAGTTAGAGGCTTAGGATCAAGTGCTTTTGGAATGTGAAGGGCGTTATTTATGGGTAATGCCCAAGTGATTGATTTTATAGAGTGTGTAAACCAAGCATGCAATGGGGAAATCTCCCCGAATTGAAGTTTTAATTGGTGAATGGTTTTTAGAGTTTCAGCCTTAACTAGAATGGATTTTAGGATTTCTTTGAATTAACAATTCAACCAATCTCTGGGTTTTGAGAGAATACAAGTTTTTCTCTAAGCCCAACAAACCCTAGTTCAATGTCAGTTGGTTAATGCATGCTAAAATGCAATGGGCTTCCCTAGATGGAGATTTCTATGTGTGGATGCACGAGTCAATTTTTGATTAGTGTGAAAGGGAGCCAAAGCACTTCAATTCAAGTGCTCCCAATCACTAGAATGATGTTCCACACACACGACTCAACCATAAGATAAAGAAAATCAAATTATTGGGGTTGAAGTATTCGGGATTGAATCTTAGGCACGTGAAAGGTCGTGGTGGGGTTGGAATCAACTCAATTCCAAGTCTCCCCACCAAAAAGGTGATCCCAAATTGCAGATAAATGAGGCAAAGAGAGATGGCAATCAATTTATTTATTTTTGCCTCAAAGAATACTTCACACGGTGAAAGATTCATGAATTAAGATTCGAGGATCTTCGCTATGCGAGGTTTGGCGGGAAATCTCGGGGTAGTGGGAGTGAAGGCAGACAATCAAACAAGTGATTTTTAATCCACTTGCCCCAAGAGATCCCAAGAAGTGTTTTTTTTTTTTATTAAGGTGACAAGTTAACCTAAATTGCTAAGAAAGAAAGACCTACTTGTTCAGCAACGTGTGCGAAGCTCCAGTGCAGTGCCGGCGTCTTCATGCTCTCGTTCTTGCCTTGGATCTACCCACATCTCTGACTTCGTCTGCCTGCCTTCTCCTTGCAACTAGTTCACCTGCACACCAGCAAACAGAAACACCCATGAAGAGAAGGGTGTGAGAAGAGAAAAGTTAAAGGAATGAAGTAGAAACTACCTGATTGCGCACTTCCCCGGCAACGGCACCAGAAAAGAGTGTGGTCAAGCCCGGATAGGTGGTGTTAATATGGTGATTTAATTGTTGAAATGAGTATAGTGGTTAACCTAAATCGAGCCTAACCATCTCTTTACAAAATTTTTTTACCTGGCCTATTTGATTTTATCTTGGTCACTTTTAGGCCCATGGTCGAACTCAGGGAAGTGGGATTAGAGGTGAATAAGTTTCTACGCCTTTCCTACAACGAATCTCTTCCGTTCGTTTATTATGTTTTTTGGTGTTTTTCTATTTAAGATTTTTTTCTGATAATTTTTGTCCTTGAGATACACCCTCAAAATCAGGTTCTTGGCTTTGAGCCAAATTAGGGTTCCAAAACTGGTCTTGCTACTCGCAAGACTGAGTACCTGTAAGTCAAGGATTATCTTTTCTCTTTTGTATATTTTTTTTATCTTTTTAATGGCAGGAAAGAGAAATAGAAATAAGGTAACTATAGTATATATGTATATGTATATATTATATATGTATATAGGGGTGGGGGTGGAGGTGGAAATGGCGTGTAGCACGGTGCGAGTTGATCGAAGTCTAGGAAGATGCAACCAACAGGACGAAGTGCCGCGTGGAGTGTAGGATGGATGGGTGGAAGGTGTGTGCGAAGACGCTTTCTGTACACGTGTATTGGGGAATATCAGCAATTGGTGCAGATATTCCTGCGATACAACGTATGGTAGGTGATATGAAAAAATATATATATGTATATATGTAAATATATATCTATATGTATATATATATATATGGTTATAATTATATAGGTGTATATGTAGTTATATATGTATATATATATATATATGTATATATATAGATATGTAAATATATGTATAGGTAGATGTATGTATATATATATATATATATTGATATATTTATAATTATATATATATGTATGTATATATAACTATATATAGGTATAGATATATATATATATATATATATATATATATATATATATATATATATATATATAGTAATATATGTATATAGTTATAGATATGTATATATGTATATAGATATATTAGTATAATTATATATATATATATATATATGTATTTATAGTTATAGATATATGTATGTATATGTGTATGTATATTTGTATATATATATATTTATCTATACTTATACTTAGTTATATAGGTACTACTATATGTATAGATATAAGTATATATATATATGTATATAAAAATATATATAGATATATATAAATATATATATGTATGTATATATATAAGTATATAGTAGTGTATAAGTGAGTGGGTGTGTGTACGAGTGTGTGTGTGTGTGTGTATGTGTCTGCTGAGGGAGTGAGAAAGTACTGTGAGAGAGAGAGTGAGAGCAAGAGAGAGAGAGAGAGTGTTTGTTGAGGAAGAAGGCGCGGGCGAGTTAAGTCTTCCACAGCTTCCAGCCGTCGTCTGATGGCCACGCGCAGGCACGGGTGCGTAGGCACGCGAAGAGGCACGTGCACACAGGAGGGAGTGAGCGCGAGGGTGGGACAGCAGCGCACCGCACTACGCGGTGAGGCAGGTATGGGAGAAGGCGCTATACACTGAAGCAGGCGGGTGCAGACGCGAGAGCGGTCGCTGGAGCAAGCGTAGGCTGGGGACGGTTGCAGCGAGGAGAGAGAGTGCCTGGTGACTGGATAAGTGAGAAACTTACCGGTCACTGCACTTTAGCAGTGTGAGATCGCAGCTACAGTGTAGGGGCAAAAAGTTGATCGGCTGGCGAGCACGAAACCGGCTGGGCTGCGGGGGGAGTTTCGCGACAGGGTACGCGGAGAGGGGTGAGGGCAGCCTACTGGAACGCGTAGAGGCTGCAGAAAAGGCGCTTGAGGCGCATGGTGGCCTGCGCTGCTGCTACTACGGAGCTTCAAAGCTTGATTCTGCGACAATGGCGGAGATGCTTGGAACGACGAAATCAGAGCTGTGAACCTTGACGCCCACCGGCTCTTTGATGAGCTGGGCGGTGGTGGGACTCACAATGGTTGTTGTGCACCACTATGAGATGCTCCTGCCCGCAGCGTGGCTCTTCAGGAAGGAGGCTGTGTATGGAGGGGAGAGGGGAGGAGACGGCCTGGAAGGGAAGCTGCTATGTGTGTTTGTTGTCTGGACCAGGCTCCCTTGCAAAGATGATAGTCGTGCCTTTTTAAAGAGGAAGGGGGCAAGCACAGCCATGCCCTGGCTGTGCATGGCTGTGCATGCGGCTGGCAGGGCAAGCCGTTTGCAGAGAGTGGCACGAAGAAGAGCTTCCATGCCTTGCAGCTGCAGAGAAGAAGAAAATCAAAGTCAATAAAAAAATGAGGATGGTGATTTTGCGTGGCAACACTTGAGGAATATGTTAATTTCAAGGCCATTTTTTCCACTCTCCTCCCCTCTCAAATATATGCATGCATGCATTTATTTTTACAAATGCGACTATGGCTACCTAATATACACTGGCAATGCTTGGAAATAGCACAAGATGGCACAATTGTTGGTGCATTTTTGCTGTGCAATCAAGTGCTTATAGGATCAAGGAAATCTGAGTCAAGAAAAGATTCAAACTCTAGATTGTCGACACTCTCGGTAATTACTGTTTCTGATTCCTGAGGATCAAAAGGAAATGATTCCATCTCAATGGAACCTGATTTTGAATCAATGATCTTGGGATCAGGGACCTCAGAGTTAGAGTCGAAGAATGGATCATGTATGCTGAGGTCGTAGATTAGTTTAGAGTTGTTAGGAAACAACAGTTCTCCGAAATCAGAGTAAGATTCGAAATCGTCGGAGAACTTGCAAGAATCATGTTCTGAATATGATTCAGGATCAGAGGTTCCACCACTGAGTAAATCAAAATGTGGAGAAGCAGCAACCTGACTTGGGTCTAGCCTATTCTCAGATTCCAAGCTCAAAAAGGTGTCCCTATTAGGCTTGGGCTCAGTTCTTTGCTTGTAGGGAAAACCCAATCAAAACCCAACTCTTCCAACTCCTCGATTTCAGTATCGTAGATCGGCATGACTTTTGAAAAATCAATCTATATCTTTGAGGAGGTTGGAGAGATGCACTCATCAAATATGGGCCCTGAATCATAATCCAAATTTAAAATCTGATTTTCATCACATGGGGCCTTATAATCATCCCAATAAGGGTCTGATCCAGATTGTAGGTTAAGGGTGTGGGTTGGATCACTAGAATCTAGGTCGGGCTCTACAGGGATGTCAGAATTGTCCATGAGGACCACCTTATCAGAATAAGGAGCGAAATTTACGCCCTCGAGAGGTTCTGACTTAATCTCATTATCACAGGTGTCTGGGAATTCTAAGCTTGGTGAATCAGCCTTTTGATTCTCTAGGGCTGGCTTAAAATTGTGATCACCTGCAATCGGATCCTCCCAACCCGTCTTACGATCAAGTGTATCAATTTGTTCATAATTCGAGTTAGATTCCATTTGGGTTGGGGGTCCATAACAACCTTGATCATCACACCCGGGATTTGGGAAATTACATGGATTACTGGAATTACTCCAAGATGTTATCTTAACTTCTGATGGGTATTTTCGATCGATGGTTCTATATAACCCATTCAGCAATTCTTCCCATTCTTTGAAAAAATTCTGGAGTTCTTCTGGAATTGAAGGATTGGACCAATATTGTAGGCAATCATTGTTGTGTAATTTCACCAATTCCATGTGTTCTGCTAAGAGGTCATCTTGGCTTGAACTGTGGTTCAGTTGTATCCATACCATCTCCATACGTTTAACAATGTGGTTCATTGATTTTTTGAATCTCTCCTGAATGTCCCTGTTACAATATTCTTCATGATTTCTATAGGCATTCTCAATTATCTTTTCTTTCATGCTCATTTGGGACTCAAGTTTTTTAAATAATCTTCCTATATAACCAGGCAACATTTGTGAATCAAGTTGTGGAATCAAGATGTAGAACCAAACTCAAGATTAGATTGCAGTTGATTAGATCTGAAAGAGATTCCTAAGAATATCTAGTGAGGCTTCTTACGTTAAAAACCTGATAGCCTTCCTGTGCAAGTGCTCTAATAGAAGGGATGAGAGACTGGATGTGAATTTTGACCCAATCAAGGTAGCCAGAGATTTGTGGATGACTAAGGCAATTTCGAAGCGGATGATACCTCTGAATTAGAAATTCGCACACCTGAGAAGTACTTGGGCAACCAAGAAGGGAGAGCCCCGCAAAGATCCCTACACGGTAGAGCGTCCCCACGGGTTACAGGGTTTCCCCTACCCGACCTTCCTTGTCACTGAGGTTCCAGGTAGATCAGAATGTACAAACTTAAGACCTTAAGTCTACCAATTTTATGTCCTAATTTGTGCCTTGAGTTTCACTTGATTAGAAGTTAATTCAACTTGTGACCTAATTTAGAGGTTGGCTGGCCTACAATGTAGAACAACTTCACTTGACCTTCCCTAAAGATGGCAGAATGAGATCTACGTCAAGACCTAGAAATCACCCTGAATTGGCTCTCAAGTTATTAGGTCCAAGGGTTTTAGGGTTCAAGTGAGATTAGAGCCTGATTTTAGGATTTTTCTGATTAGATCTTTTTAATTAAGGGCTTAGGTAGCACACAAATGCGGGAGGGTAACTTTCCTTTAATTCAGGCAAAAATGTGTATTAGCACTCGAAACCCTAATGTCAAGCCTTAATTGGCTCTATTCTGCATCCAATTTGATCTCAACATGTACACCTTGGACTCAAGCAAGAAGGTGAGTAGTCCAAGATGATCAGAAGTTAAGCGTGATCCCTAATAGGTATAGGAAATTTAGGGTAGGGAATTCTAATTAGAATCGTCTCAATCTTCAATCAGATTTGAAAAAAAAAAATTTGCAAATCAGGAAACTTGCCGTTAAATGATAGTTACTAAGAAAAATAAGGCAAGTGATTCCTAATTGATTGTTTCCTTTTTGTCTTCCTAAGATTAGGAGGTTGATTAAGGAAGAATAGACAAGTTACCTACCCTAGCATGGCTGTTTTGCACTAGGTCTAGAAATTTTGATTGATTGATTGTACAGTTTCTCTCATCTCCATCTCTTCTCCTCCCCTCCCATTCTTTCCTTTTATGCATGGGCGACGGTCCCAAAATTCACACTTTGAGGGACCATTTGAGTTTGCCCTCCTGCCAAAAGATCACTTTTCCCGTCTTTTTCTTCTGAAAAAGTGGAAAACCAACAAAATAGATCCACTATCCCTTCCACCTCCACCTTTAATCCCACCTCTAACCCCATTCATAATCCTAATTCCGACCCTTCCACCCAAAACAATCCCCCCACCTTTGACTTCCCGCACTTGGAGCTACCTTATACTGATTTGCCTCAATCTCAACTGCAAACCCCCCGCCTAATCTCTACACTTTGATGGCTGGGCAGATTGCTCAACTTAAAGAAAATCAACAATTGTTGACTAGGAATATCCAGAACCTAGCCAACCAAGGCCTAACCCACCACCCCATCAGCAGCCTGTTGTTCTTCTAAAAGATTTTTATGTTCCTTCTTACTATGAGGAATGATTGGGGGTAGTCATACTTAAGGGAGACTTCGAGATCAAGCTGGTGGTTCTGAACCTGAGTAAACATTTCCCTGGCCTTCCTAAGGAAGACCCGTTCAGCTACCTTGAAGAGGTAACTCTTCTTGCACAAACAACACGTTCCTGAAATGTGCAAGAAGACCTATGGCTAATGCAGCTATTTCCATTATCTCTTAAAGATAAGGCTGTTTACTAGTTCAGGACCATTGCTCGACCCATACCACATGGGCTCAGATCAAGGTGCCTTCCTTAAGAAATTCTTTCCTATAGGTTATACAAATTCTTTACGAAGATCTATTACGACCTTCCAACAAAAATCTGGCGAGAGTTTTCATGATTCTTAGGAATGATTTCATGATCTCTTAAGAAGTTGTCTGCACCATGAGATTCCTTTATGTCAGTTCGTGCAGATCTTCTATCATGATTTAGAAGGTCAAATTCGATGTTTCGTCGGTGCCTCATGTGATGGCAACTTCTTGAATAAGGATGCTGAAAGTACCTATGACCTCTTTGAAGAAATGATTAAAACTCATTTAATCAAGCTTCCATGAACACATTTTGCAGAACTTCAATCCCGCAGTTCAATATTCATGAAGTAGGTACTCAATCTGTTCCTATAACCCAAGACGATCTTCCAATGATCGCATAAAAACTTGACCAGATGCAGATAAATCAAAAGAAAATTGAGGAAAGACTCACCACACCAACCCAAGTTCCACACAGTCCACATCTAACCCAACCTAACATTCCACGAAGAGAAAATTTGCACAATCTCAACACTACCCCTGTTGATTATTACTAATATTCTGAGGCTTTCTATGATTCACTGGGGAATTACAACTATCCAAACCCCAACCCCACTCAAAATATTTTTCCCATCCACGAGCAATTTAGAAATTCTTCCAACTGAAAGAATTACCCGAACCACTCTTGGAATAATCAAGTTCCTCCCCAACCTTCAAATCAATTTAATGGGTATGGGTTGAGTTTGACCTATCATCCTGGGCCATCTCAACAAGACATCAATGCCCAGGTGATGAAAACCTACAGGATATGTAGAATAAGATGACAGAAGTAACCTGCACCATCATAAATCTGAATAATCAGATTGGGGTTACTCCCACTCAAAGACCTGTAGGACATCTTCCATCCCATCCCATGCCCAACCCTAGGAACCAATATCCGACCAGAAATCAAAATTTTCATAACCAGCCTCCCATAAATCCATCACCTCAGTAACCTCCCAAGTTTTCACAACAACAGGCCCCCCACCTCCTGTTACGACTTGAACAGGTTGTGTTAATATGATGAAATTATCGTTGAAGTGAGTATAGTGGTTAACCTAAATCAAGCCTAACCATCATTTTACAAAATTTTTAACCTGGCCTACTTAATTTTATCTTGGTCACTTTTATGCCTAGGGTCGATCTCAGGGAGGTAGGGATTAAAGGTGAAGAAGTTTCTATGCCTTTCCTAAAACGTATCTCTTCCGTGCATTTATTATGTTTTTGGTTCTTTCCTATTTAAGATTTTTTTTTGTTGATAATATTGTCCTTGAGGCACACCCTCAAAATCAAGTTCTTGGCTTTGAGCCAAATTAGGGTTCCAAAAACTGGTCATGCTGATTGCAAGACCTAGTACCTGCAAGACAAGGATTATCTTTTCTCTTTTACTCTTTTTCTTTATCTTTTTAATAACAGGAAATAAAACAGAAATAAAAACAAGATAGGTTGCTTGTAGAGAAATAAATCTAGTATATATATATATATTATATAGGGGTGGGGGTGGAAGTGGAAATGGCATGTAGCACAGTGTCGAGTTGGTCCACGTCTAGGAAGACGCAACCAACAAGATGAAGTGCCGCGTAGAGTGTAGGATGGATGTGTGGGAGTGTGTGTGGAGGCGCTTTCTTTACGCGGTTATCAGGGAATATCAGCAACTTGTGCAGATATTCCCGCGATATAATGCGTGGTGGAGTGACTAGTGCATATGGATACAGGTAGGTGATGTGTATGTAAATATATATATGTATATATATATATGTGTGTGTATGTATATATAGATAGGGTTGTAACTATATAGGTGTATATGTAGTTATGTATATATATACAGATATGTAAATATATATATATAGGTATATATATATTTATAACTAGATATATATATATTTTTTTATTTATTTAACTATATATATATATATGTATGTATGTATGTATGTATTTATATCTATAGATATATATGTATATATATATATTTATGTATGTATGTATATATACTTATATATAGTTGTATAGGTATGAATATATATATATATGTATATATATATATAAGTATGTATAGGTGTGTACGAGTGTGAGTGTACAAGTGTCTGTCTATACGAGTGTGGTGTGTGTATGAGTGAGGAGTGCACACTGGAGGAAGAGGGAGCGCGAGTTAAGCCGTTTGGGGGCTGCGAGCGTCTTCTGGATGCGCGGGCACGCACAGGCGCACAAGGCTGCGGGCGAGCACGCGTGCTACCTTAGTACGCAGGCGGGAGCGGAAGTGTGAGAGAGAGTGCAACGCAACGCACTGCGTAGTGCAACGCACTGCGCTGTGGGCTGGAGCGGGAGAGGGCATAGATGTGTGTGGGCTTATGCGGACGCGGGCGCAGGCGCGTGCAACTGGCTGGAGGCGGTCGTGGTGAGGAGAGAGAGCGCGCGGTGACCGGATAAGTGAGAAACACCCCGATCACTGCACTATAGCTACAGTGTCGCGCTGAGAGGTGTGAACAGTAGGTACAATGCCGTGCGGGATGGACAACTGGTTGCGGCCGGTTCTGCGTGCACGGGCGCATTGGAAGGCCCCTACGTGTGTGGAAAGAGCCTGCGGCCGGTCTGCAGGGCCTTGCGCAGCGGCTGCTACTGCTGCTGGTGGCCGCTGTTGCTGCTGGAGCTTCAGACCTTGGCGCGTTGACAATGGCGGCGAGGGTGTTGAATGGTGTAAACAGAGGGCAAAACCACCACGCCCACCTGCTCACGAAGGAGCTGGGCGGTTGTGGAACTCACAGTGGTGGTCGTGGGACCACTGTGAGCTTGTTCCTGCCCGCAGTGTGTCTCTTCAGTGTGAAGAGAGACTACGTATGGAGTGGGAGAGGGGAGGAGCTTGGCTTGGAGGAAGACGTCTACGGGTGGTGTGTGTTTTAGGCTTTATTCCCTAACTCTCTTGTTCAAGGGAGAGGGCAGGGCTTTTTAAAGAAGAAGATGCAACCCCTTGCCATGCTGCTGGCAGAGCAAGTCCCGCCATGCAGTTGGCAGAGGAATGGCGCGAAGATGTGCATGCCCATGCCCTGAGCCATGCGAAGGAGAAGAAATTCAAAGACAAAATAAAAAATGAAGAAGGTGAAATTGCGAGGCAGCACTTGAAGAAGTTGTTAATTAAATGGCCAATTATTCACTCTCCTTCCCTCTTAAATAAATGCATGCATATGTCAATTTTACAAATGCAACTGTAGCTACCTAATCTGCAATGGCAGTGCTAGGAAATTACACAAGATGGCATATTTATTGGTGTATTTTTGCTGTGCAATCACCTCCTCTAAATAATAATCTGACTGCACATGCAGTTACATTGAGGAGTGGGAAAACCACCACTGATCCCAGGCCTTCACAACAACCTGGTTACATCCACATTCCTGTGCAAATTGACTCTAAACCCCCACATCAGGAAGAAAAAGAGATACAAAAATCTCAAGACACAACTCCTATCCCTTTTCCACAGGCTCTCCACCCCACCACCAATCGAAAAAAGAAATTTGAGCCCATCATAGAAGAACTCATGGATTTATTTGGGCAAGTTCAAATCAATATCTCTCTCCTAGATGCAATCAAGTATATATCTTCCTATGACAAATATTTGAAGGAGATCTATACTCCAAAAAGGTAGGCTAAAAATCTAGGATAGGTGCATCTTTCGAAGATAGTAAGCTCTATCATATAGAGCAAGCTACCTCCTAAGATGAAAGATCCGAGCACACCATTAATTTCAGTGATTATTGATGATACTACCTTTGATCGCGCCATCCTTGATCTTGGTGCCTTAGTTAATATCATTCCCACGATTTTACTTGAATTTCAAATCGGTGAACTAAAACTTGTTGAGGTTACCCTTCAATTAGCCTACCGATCTATAATCAAACCTCGTGGGATTTTGATGGGAACACCATCATGAGCCATAACTAGCTCATTTTGACCCAATTAAGTTAATAAATGCTCTTACATAACCGCCAGAGAACCATAACTCACTGTATAAGCATTCTGAGGGAAAAATAAGAAACTAGGGTTAAAACTGCAATTTTACTAGCTTATCATGAATGTAGTACAACCATGGATTTTTTCAAGGGTTGAATAAAGGTCAAATGGTCTTAATAAGATAACAAGTGGGTTAGATCAGACAGAAATGGATTTGAGTATGTTTTGAGAATTAAATGACTTTTGAAACCCTAAAAACAGACTCACTTAATTAACTAAGGTTCTGGTCAGAATAAAATTAACATAAACCCTTTAACAATCATAGAAAAATATTCTATAGGGTTTAGTACCTTTAATTTGACCATCAGAACCCATCTTGACCCAAAATGGAGTCTCAGACAGATATTTATCGTAATTAGGTTTTTGCATAAATTACCTAGTCAAACATGGTCAAAACCAAAATCCAACTTCACCATTGGATTCTTTAGGTCAAAATTAGGTTTGTACCAAAATTTGGACCCAAGATGAGCTTGCCTTGACCTAGTTTGCAAAATGGTCCTGTCTGATTACATTTATACCCCCAACTTTCAAAAACCCTTGCATTCAGGCCCCTAACTTCTTCATCATCTTCACAATTAGGTCCTTCCACCATTATCGCGGAGGAAACCTACTCCAGCGATCTTTGACAAGAGATTTCCCCTTGATTGCTTGGCGAATCTCTTCCAAAATTGGAAGGGGATTCTTTGAGGAATCCTCTTCAATCTGAACCCGTCCATATGCTCTGAATCTTTCCCAATCTCTCATGTGAATGGATGAGAGATTTGGGTCTCAAGAATTACCCAAATCCAGTGACCTTCCAATCTTGGGAAGCTTGCTTCCTAAGCTCTAACCGCTCCCTAAAGCCCTTTATAATCACCCTCAGAGCTCACCGATCACTTCACGCTCAAAATTGGTCGTGAATCCCCACAATTCCTCTCTTTCACGGCCAAAGGCTCCTCGACATCCGACAATCCCCTTTACCTTTCCTCATCGTCCTCCCACAATACCAGTGGTGGATTCTTCTTCCTCGCCTCCATCCGCGTCTCGCCGTACTAGCAGACGCCCTTTCCTCCTTCACCCTCGCCGTCTCTACCTCACCAGAGCTGCCTTCATCTCCGGCATTGGCAACACCACATCCGATGCCATATCTGCCCCACTTCGTCCATCAACCTCCTAGCTAAGTCCCATATCTACTCTATTTATTTCCAGACCTACCACATCTTGTTTTGAGCACCGACGATACTAAACACCTTCATCCCTTCCATCTCCGGCCATCCCCTCTGGCGAGCCCATCCCACCTCCACAGACCACCAAATCCCTCGTCGACAAGCCTACGACCATCACCACATCTTTCCGCACATTTCCCCTCTTCCTATTCAATCCCTTATCCACCCAAGTCACCCCCAGAACACACCCACTCATACGTACGTAGTCCGACCTCACCATGCACTCACAACCACTATCGCTCCACACCACCACCCCCATCACGTTCGCCATGCTCCAGTGACACTCGAGCATTCTGACGTGGCCAAAAGGCTGTTTCATTGATTCTAGGTGTTCGCCTTGTCCGCCATTGATGAGCAAGCTTCGAGCTTGCTTGAAGCTTGCTCCAGGCACTTCGGTCCTGGGTTAAAGCCCCAGGTTGCACGGAAGTGTCTCGCTTATACGTCCAAGTCCTCAATTGAAGATGCAAGCCTCACAAGTTGAGGCAATTGAAGGGAGACCCCCTGCTGTGGACACGTGAAGAAGAAGGGCACGGATTGTCCCACATTGTCGGCTGTGAAGCGTGTTGAGGTGCATAAATTGAATAAGTGATAGCAGTTGTTCGCCTCAGTTCATGGGGTGAGGTCCCTATCACCCGCTCACCAGGCCTCATTTGCGACACGTACCCGCAGACCTGGTCGACGCGATAACCTGACCTGCACTCCTCGCTCACCACCGCACATCGGTGAGCCTAGACTCGGGTACATTCCTGAACCCGATAACCTGAATACCTGTGGCTCTAGGAGAGCGGATCCTAAGAGAGAAAGAGAGAGGAGAGTTGCACGGGTAGGGGGAGAGCTTTTCTACAGGTAAGTTCGATTGACACTTAGCCAAATTCAGAAGAGGAAAGCCAGAGAAGGAAGAAGAGAAGAAAAAGAGGAGGATCGCAGAGCTAAAGGCAGAAGAAGAAGTGAAGGCCTAAGCAGAAGCTGAAGAAGAAGAATCTGCAGTTGAGAAGGCTAAGAAGAAGAGGCTTACAGAAGAGGAATAGGCTGTAGAAGAAAGGAAGAATTAGAGAAAGGAGGAGTTAGAGAAAGAAAGATCAGACTTTAAGCCATCTGATTTGTAAATCAGATGTAGGGGTTTACTTTCATTTCATACATATACATTGAGTTCCTTAACTGTTATTGTAAGGAGTATATGGTGATTTAAACCACCATTTTACTCCCATCTTTTTGCACATTGATATTGATATTATTGCAAATTCTTTTAGTTGAATTGTGATCTTGATTTCTAAATCCCATATTGCTCCCTGTGTTCAATCTCGGAATCTTTTCGAGTAATAAAAATCTATTTGTTGTCAAAGCGATTTCAACTATATTACAATGCTTCATTTTAAACTTGATTTCGCCACGTTAACAGATTGTCGAGGATGTCTTGGTCAAGGTCCAGAATTATGTCTTCCTTGCATACTTTCTGGTCCTTGACATTGAGGTACCTGAATCTTTAATGAATGCCCCAATAATTCTTGGATGACCCTTTTTGGCTACTGTAAAGGCAAATATCAATTACAACACAGGAAAAATGGATATCACCTGCTGATATAGACACATCTATTTACGTTAAAATGCCTAATCATGCATGTTCCTAGGCTTAGATTTGCATGTCATGTTATAAATATTGCATAGCATGCATCATTCTGCATTTATAGTAGTTGTATATATTTTAGGTTAATTAGGTCCCTTTTATGATTAGGAGAGAAGGAGATTCATTTTAGGGCCTCGGATGGACGACTGAACCGTACAAATCTAATCAGGATGATGATCGGAGTCTAATGCTTCCGAAATCGTCTAGATTGGAGTCCTGTAGCATCATATGAAGCTCGAGAAAGATCAACGGCCAGGGGGCAATGCGACATCCATACGGGCTTCAGATGAAAAATCTGAAGGTACGGATGGATCCTGGTGTCGGACCCGAATAGGTTCTTAATATGATGATTTTATCGTTGAAATGTGTATAGTGGTTAACCTAAATCGGACCTAACCATCTCTTTACAAAATTTTTAACCTGGCCTACTTGATTTTATCTTGTCACTTTTAGGCCTAGGGTCGATCTCATAGAAGTGGGGTTACAAGTTAAGTTTCTACGCCTTTCCTACAGTGAGTCTCTTCCGTTCGTTTATTGTGTTTTTGGTGTTTTTCTTATTTAGATTTTTTTCTGGTAATCTTTGTTCTTGAGGCACACCCTCAAAATTGGGTTCTTGGCTTTGAGCCAAAACAGGGTTCCAAAATGGATCTTGCTATTCGCAAGACAGAGTACCTGCAAGTCAAGGATTATCTTTTCTTTTTTATATATATATTTTTTTATCTTTTTACTAACAGGAAAGCGAAACAGAAATAAAGTAAATATAGTGTATATATATATGTATATATTATATATGTATAAAGGGGTGGGGGTGGAGGCGGAGATGGAGTGTAGCACGGTGTCGAGTCGGTCGTCATCTAGAAAGACGCAACTAACAGGACGAAGTACCGTGTGTAAGGTTTAGGATGGATGGTGGAAGATGAATGCAAACACGCTTTTTTTGTATGCGTGTATCGGGGAATATCAGCAATTGGTGCAGATATTCCCGCGATACCACGTATGGTAAATAATGTGAATATATATATATGTATACATGTAAATATATCTATATGTATATTTGGTTATAAATAGGTATATATATGTATATATATATGTATATATGTATATATATAAGTATATGTATATATGTAGCTATATGTATATATAGATATATGTATATATATATATGTATGTATGTATGTATATAATACTATATAGATGTCTATATATATATATATGTATATAAATATATATATAATAATATATGTATATATAGATATATGCAGCTAGAGATATATATATATATATATATGTATATATGTATGTCTATATAAGTAGGTGTGTATATATGTATCTATACTTAGTTATATAGGTAGTAGTATATATATAGATATATGTATATTTATATATATATATGTATATAAATGTATGTATATATATCAGTATATATATGTGTATATATATATATATATATATAAGTGTTTAGATATATATATATGTATGTATGTATGTATGTATGTATGTATGTATGTATACTAATACATAAGTATATAGGTACTACTATATGTATAAATATAAGTATATATATATATATATATGTATATATGTGTATATATATGTCTATAAATAAATAAATATATATATATATAAGTATACGTATATATATATGTTTATAATAGAGTATAGGTGTGTGTGTGTGTGGAAGTGTTGGTGTAGGTGTGTGTGAGCGTCGGTGTAAAGAGAGAGTGAGAGAGTGTTGTGAGAGAGAGTGAAAGAGAGCGGGAGAGAGAGCAACCGCGTTGCTGGAGGCGAGGGCGCTGTTAAGGCATCTGAAGGACAGTGGCGTCGTCTGGAGGACTTCAAGCTCGCGTGCAGGCACGCATGCACGCAGACAAGCAAGTGCTGGGGGGGCGAAGGGAGCGGGCGAAGCAGACGTGCGGGCTGGTGCGGGCGACGCTGGGGTAAACGTGCAGGCAGGCACACGCATGCGCGAGGGCCGGTTGCAGCGTGTCGAGTGATCGGATAAGTGAGGAACTCTCCGGTCACGCCACTATAGCCACAGTGTCGCACAGACTCGCGTGAACAGTGGCTACAGTGTTCGTCCACGCCGCGCAACCGGGAGCTGCAGGTGGTGTGAGTGCTACCGGCTCGCGGCTGGTATGCACGGGCTGGCACGTGAGGAAGAGGGTCTGCGCCGACCGGTTGCAGGCATGGAGAAGCTTGCGACAGAGCGGAGAAGTGGGAGGCGAGGTTTCTGCAGGTGCACGCGGAAGCTTGCGGTTGCTGCTGGGGTGCGCTGGGGAGCTTGGCAGGCCGCTGCAAAGGCTCACAGAGGCTGGTTGCGGGCAGAAGCGAGCGCGACAGGGCGGAGAAAGAAGGAGGCGGAGAGGGCCTGTAGACGCGTGCTGGGTGCGAGGGCACCTGCAAGCTTGCGTAGAATGGTTGGGGCTGCTGCTGCTGCTGGAGCTTTGAGCTTCAAGCTTGAAGCCTGCGCTCCAATGGCTAGAATGTTGGAAATGAAGAAAATAGTGAAGAAGGCCACCATGCCCACCGGCTCTTTGAAGGGCTAAGTGGTGGTGGTCTCACTGTAGTGGGTGTTCACCACAGTGAGGGCTCCTGTCCGCCGGGTGTCTCTAAGGAGGAGGGCCAGCGTGTGGAGGGAGAGGGAGGAGAGGATGGCTTGGAAGGAGATGGAGCTGCGGGTTCTTTTTTTTTGAAGTGGACCAGGCTGCTACTGAAGGAGAAGCCGTGGCTTTAAATAGAAGATGAAAGCCATGCTCACATGAGGCTGTAGGGAGAGGTTGGTATGGCTTGGCAGGGAGAGGGCTGTTGCAGCTGGCAGGGAGAGGGCTGCATACCCCCATGCCTATCTTTTGCTAGTCCCTAGCAAAACAGTATTTAGAAATGATCTTAAGCTGAAGATTTTCTTCTAAGGTGATATAGGTGTGTTTATTGTTGGATATTGTGAGAACCAATTGTAGAGAAGACCACTAGTACTATAAGTCTCACATGACATAGATCATCTCTCAACTAACCAGGACTCTTGATATTTAAACCTTAAGTACGATTTCCAGGATCCAGGAGGTTTTTGCCGTACTCGAGAGCTCAAGAGATTATGGCTTGTGCATAGTGAAGGATCAAGACTGACCAGATGAACATTAAGACTCAAGCCTAGGGTTACACGAATTTTTAAGTAAAGGTTGGTCCCAGTTTCAGCTCGTGTTTTCAGATTGACTCTTAAAGAGATGATGGAAACTCAACTCCCATTTTCTAACATTTACTTCTCACAGGAAAAAGAACTTCTCGTAGGAAGATTTTACAGATATTTGTGAGATATACTGACTTTTTTTTTATTTTTTTTTGAAACACGTGTCAGTATATCTCTTACAACTTTATTTGGAGGAGCACACTTTTCTTTTTGGTGGGAGAGTTTCTTTTTGATAGAAAGAGTTTCTCCTAAACACATGACTAAAACCTGGGATAAAAAGTCTACCTGCACGCACTGGTAAGGACTCCACCTTCCCTAATGAACACTAGGGTTGGATCTTATGTTCACCTGGTCTTTCCTGATATGTGCAGTGTGAACCAAGTTTACTTAAGCTCTCAAGTAAAAGCAAACCAACGGATCCTGTACTGATGTCTCAGGTACAAGAATACGTCTTTAGTTAGGAGAGATTCCAATCTATTTTGCCAATGCTCAAGTGAATTAAGCCGAGCCTGAGCAAATCAAGCCTCTGTGGCCTGGAAAGTCTTCAAAACAGAGGTTGAATATCCATAAACACTTATTATATTTTTGTTTCTGCTTTTAGATCATTACTAAACACCATTTATTTATATATTTTTTTTTCCTTTTTCTTTTTCTTGCATATTTATAAATAGGTGGAAACTACACGATACCATAAATACCCAGATCCTATGGATGCCTATCCACCCCCCATGCCAAACAATGCTATGTCCTCATATGCATGCAGGAAAGGTAGAGAAAGGATGAAAGATCGGGTGACGAAAGCTGAGGTGCAAGGTATACAGCAGGATGGTAGGCTGGGTGGATGGTCGGTGGTGAAATGAAAAGTGAAGTGATCATGATAGTGGCGTGAAAAGTGATGGTGGATGGTGAAAGGTATGGCATTTCATGGGACGAGAGTGTCCCAAGCGAATTGGAGCACCAGTTAGGAGGAAGAAATTGGCCCTCAGATTGGCCAAGAAGAGGGGCTCTTTGGGTAGATGGATCCAAAAAGGAATAGCCCCAGTGAGTAGGATGTGGGCTCAAGGTCCCAATGTGGAGTTGCAAATCTGCCTGATTTGGTGGGAAAGAAAGGGCAGTCTGGTCTTCAAGAGTATGGACCGGCGGTGAGCAGCCCCGATATGACTCAGACCACAAGGTATGGGAAGCGGAGAAAACCTCGTCAGAAGTCTGGCCAGGAGAAGGTACGGGATAAGGGAGGGATGGGGGAACGTCACAGTATGTGTTGATCAGGAAGTCGTCATTGTTTATAGGTAATCCGCAGCATTCCGAATAGGTCACAATTAGTTCGATACACGTGCTGACGGCCATGTCCTCGTCAGACGTGTCATCCTTGATGCAATTGCAATCAAAGTTCCTGGTTGCCTTGAAGATGTTAAGCTTGAGCTTCTTAGATCTAACGGCAATCTCAATGCAGCCCGACTTGCAGTCGATATGGGCGCGGGCTGTGGCCAAGAAAGGTCTACCAAGGATGATCGGACAATCAGAAAGTGAGCTAGGAACTTCCATATCTAAAACAAGAAAGTAACAGGAAAAAAGAGACTGTTGACCCTAACCACCACGTCTTCCACCACACCCTTCGGGATTTTGACAGAACGATCTGCCAACTGTAACGTGACAGGGGTGGATTTCAGATTTCCCAAGGAAAATTTTTTGAGCATGATGGTCGGTATGAGATTTATGGAAGATCCTAGATCAAGCAGGGCATGGTTAAAACTGCAGCCTTGGATGCTACAGGCAATAAGCGGTGTGCCCGGATCTTTCTGCTTCGGTGGTAGGTTTGACAGTATAGCACAACTCGCATGAGACGAGAGAACCACCGGATTCTTAGTTTTCTTTGACTATCGCCTGGGTGTTGTGTAGTTTTGAAAAATTGGGCGACAGTAGGTATGTGGTCGATAGCCTCGAGCAGGGGTACCTTGATTTCTATATTCCTAAACAAATTACGTAGGTTATCAAAGGCCTGTGTATCTTTCTTTTTGCCTTTTGGCTCTTTCAGTAGAGCCTCAGGGAATGGGACTGATTCTGGCAACAATTTCGGTGCATCGTCCTCTCGCGAATGCGATGCACATCTCGAATGAGAGGGCGATGAAGAAGAAGATGGGCCAGGATCAGGTCGAGGCGGATCGACGGCCTGCTTACCGCTCCTCGTAGTGATAGCATTGGACGATGCGGGTCCAGTGGGATCATACGGCGGAGGAGGGTTCGCAATAGGGACATAAGAGTGCGGTGCTGCAGCGGGATTAGCCTGAAATCCTGGTGGAATGCTTGGAGCTTGCAGAATTTGATGAACCTGTCCCTGAGAAGGTCATACCTGAGGTTGAGGACCACGGGGTACGAAATTTCATGGGTTTGGAACAGATTGGGCGGGAAGAGTGCCCTGAGATCGAGTTGCCATGCGTAGTTGACTGATCTTAGCATTCTACTGAGCCAATTGGTGTTGAAGAGAGGTCATGTACTCTTCATGGCGCTTTGACATATTCGTCATCATTCGCAACAATTTATCAAGAGGACTTGATCTGTGTTTTGCTTGCGGTACGCAAGGGCCTGATGGTGGATTCGGCATAGGATTAGATTGGGCCCTTGGGATGACGGGTGCAGACGGTCGCATTGGTCCGCCCGCGGGGTTTTGGTGCTGCGGGTTGTTGGACCATGCGAAGTTCGGATGATTGCGCCACCTTGGGTTATACGTGGTAGAGAATAGGTTGTTCCCCAGAGCGTAAGCGTCTTCTATGTCAGAAGATGCGTCCGCATGTAAATATGCATCCGAGCACACGGAGGCTTGGTCCTCCATGTTGAAATATTGGCTCGCAGAAGTCAGTTCCACATGACTTACCGAGTCTCTTGGTGTGATACTCGGTAAGGAAGGTCTAACGGGGTTTCTCAGGATAAGCCTGGTGTTGGAAGAATTTGGGTTGTGACGAAGTGGTGAAGAGGTGGTGTTTGCCAGAGATCGGGTGGGGTTGGCCAGAAGCTCGTCCAGCTTCTTGTGCACGATGGAGACTTCATCCAATTTTTGTACAATAAGGCATAGATCAGTGGATGAATGTGAGGGTCCCGTGTCAACTTCGTGGACATTTCGGGGCTGGCTGGTACGATTAAAGGAGACAATGGAAGCATTGTTCATCGAGTTTTCACTCATATTTTCAAACAATTCAAATGCTCCATTCTCGTCTTTATTCATAAAGTTCCCTCCACAAGAAGCATCTGCAATCTGCTTCAAAGTCTCATTTAGCCCATAGTAGAAAATCTGGGCTATATGCCACTTAAGCAGACCGTGGTGCAGACACTCCCTGAGGAGGTCATTATACCTTTCCCATGCCTCATGAAATTGTTCGCCATTTTGTTGCGTAAATGAAGTGATGGCACGGCGAAGCGATTGGTTCGCCCGATTGGGAAGAACTTCTTGAGAAATGCTGTTCGCATCTCTTCCCAAGAGTGGATGGTTCTCCCAAGGGTGCGTAGCCACTGCGACGCTTTATCCCGCAATGAAAATGGGAACATTTTCATGAGGACTATAGGTAACCCGACATTTCTTGGTTTAACCGTTTCTACCAGTCAGGTTAGGTCGTCCAAGTGGAGAAAAGGATCTTCACTTGCATGACCATGGAAGTGAAAATTTATTAGGCCAATTATGTTCGGTTTCAATTCAAAGTCGTCCCCGCCCATGGGGACCCGAATTTGTCCTATGGTCTCTGTAGCAGCGGGATTCTAATATGAGCTAAGAGACCTAGGCTCCTCCCATTTGGGAGGGTTCTGCATTTCTTCCAATGTTTCCCGAAGGGCTTCGATTTGGTCATTATACATTTCCATTTGGGTTTGGAGGCGGGTTATGGGATCTAAGGCTCCACCACCTGGTGGGTTCTGAGGGCGGTTTCCTCCCTCGGGATTTGGGGGTGGGCGTGCAGCCATGTTTGTGGAGGAAGAGAACGATTCGGCTTGTTTTCTAGATTTATCAGTCAATTCAAACAGTTCAAGGTTTTTTGACCTCCTCCCAAACATGCACTACCACAGGAAGAATTGAGGAGATGAGAAGGGAAAAGAGATGAGAGAAATGATGCCGCAAAGGTACACTTGATGACAAATCCATTCAATCAGATTCCTAACCTCTACAGTGTGCCCTTAGACCTAAAGATCTAAGTTACCTACTATCACGAACTACGGAACCGAATGCGAGCACCGTGGAACCACCGGGCCAGATTGAAAGGCCGTTTGCCCCAGTCTTAGACACCCGATAGCACGCGGGAACTCTCACCAGCACATAGCCGCTACACGTAGGTAGTTAGACCTCCAATCCTTAGTAAGGGTCAAGTTACTACCAATTTTAGTTAGAGGCTTAGGGTCAAGTGCTTTTGGAATGTGAAGGGCGTTGTTTACGGGTAATGCCCAAGTGATTGATTTTCAGAGTGTGTAAAACAAGCATGCAACAGGGAAATCTTCCCGAATTGAAGTTTTTATTGGTGAATGGTTTTTGGAGTTCAGCCTTAAGTAGTATGGATTTTAAGATTTCGCTGAAATACCAATTCAACCAATCTCCGGGTTTTGTGAGAATACAAGTTTTCTTTCTAAGCCCAACAAACCCTTCTTCAATATCAGTTAGTTAATGCATGCTAAAATGCAATGGGCTACCCTAAATGGAGATTTCTATGTGTGGATGCACGAATCAGTTTTAGAGTTTATGTGAAAGGGAGCCAAAGCACTTCAATTCAAGTGCTCCCAATCACCAAGAAAAATGTCCACACACAAGGCTCAACCAACAGATAAAGAAACTAAAATTGTTGGTGTTGAAATATTCGGGATCGAATCTTAGGCAAGTTGAAAAGTCGTGGTGGGGTTGGAATCAACTCAATTCTAAGTCTCCCCACCAAAAATGTGATCCCAAATTTGCAGATAAGTGAGGCAAAGAGGGGTGCAATCAATGTTTTTATGTTTGCCTCAAGGAATACTTCCCACGACGAGAAATTCAAGAATCAAGATTCTTGGATTTTCGCTATGCGAAGGCGGGAAATCATGAGGCAGTGGGAGTGAAGACAATCAATTAAACAAGTGAATTTTAATCCACTTGCCCCAAGAGATCCCAAGAAGTTTTTCTAGTTTTTTTTAGTTTTTAGTTTTTTTTTTATTAAGGTTACAAGTTAACCTAGGTTGCTAAGAGAAGACCTACTTGTTCGGCAACGTGTGAGAAGCTCCAATGCGGTGTCGGTGTCTTCACGCTCTCATTCTTGCCTTGGATCTACTCACGTGTTCGACTTCATTTGCCTGCCTTTTCCATGCAACAGGTTCACCTGCACACCAAAAACAGAAATACCCGTGAAGAGAGAAGAGAAAAATTGAAAGGAATTGAATAGAAACTTACTTAAAGGCGCACTACCCCGGCAATGGCGCCAGAAAAGGTGTGGTGTTGGACCTGAATAGGTTGTTAATATGATGATTTTATCGTTGAAATGTGTATAGTGGTTAACCTAAATAGAACCTAACCATCTGTTTACAAAAGTTTTAACCTGGCCTACTTGATTTTATTTTGTCACTTTTAGGCCCAGGGTCGAACTCAGGGAAGTGGGGTTACAAGTTAAGTTTCTACGCCTTTCCTACAACGAGTCTCTTCTGTTCGTTTATTGTGTTTTCGGTGCTTTTCTTATTTAGATTTTTTTCTGTTAATCTTTGTCCTTGAGGCACACCCTCAAAATTGGGTTCTTGACTTTGAGCCAAAACAGGGTTCCAAAATGGGTCTTGCTATTCGCAAGACGGAGTACTTGCAAGTCAAGGATTATCTTTTCTCTTTTATATATATATTTTTTCATCTTTTTACTAACAGGAAAGTGAAAAAGAAATAAAGTAAATATAGTGTATATATATATGTATAAAGGGGTGGGGGTGGAGGTGGAGATGGAGTGTAGCACGGTGTCGAGTCGGTCGTCGTCTAGAAAGATGCAACCAATAGGATGAAGTGCCGCGTGTAAGGTGTAGGATGGATGGTGGAAGATGAATGCAAACACTCTTTTTTTGTACGCGTGTATCGGGGAATATTAGCAACTGGTGCAGATATTCCCGCGGTACCACGTATGGTAAATAATGTGAATATATATATATATGTATATATGTAAATATATCTATATGTATATATAGATATATGTATAGATGTATATATATATATATGTGTGTGTATGTATGTATATAATACTATATAGATGTCTATATATATATATGTATATATATATATAATAATATATGTATATATAGATATATGTAGCTAGATATATATATATGTATATATGTATGTCTATATAAGTAGGTGTGTATATATGTATATATATATATATATGTATGTATATATATATGTATATAAATATATATATATATATCAATATATATAAGTATATCTATAAGTATACGTATATATATATATATGTTTATAATAGAGTATAGGTGTGTGTGAGTGTGGAAGTGTTAGTGTAGGTGTGTGTGAGTGTCGGTGTAAAGAGAGAGTGAGAGAGTGTTGTGAGAGAGAGTGAAAGAGAGCGGGAGAGAGAGCAGCCGCGTTGCTGGAGGCGAGGGCGCTGTTAAGGCGTCTGAAGGACAGTGGTGTCGTCTGGAGGACTTTAAGCTCGCATGCAGGCACGCATGCACGCAGACAAGCGCGCGCTGGGGGGGGGCGAAGGGAGCGGGCGAAGCAGATGCACGGGCGACTCTGGGGTAGACGTGCAGGCGGGCGCGCGCGCGGGCGAGGGCCGGTTGTGGCGTGTCGCGTGACTGGATAAGTGACAAACTCTCCGGTCACGCCACTGTAGCCACAGTGTCGCGCAGACTCACGTGAACAGTGAATACAGTGGTCGTTCACGCCGCGCAACCGGGAGCTGCATGTGGTGTGAGTGCTGCCGGCTTGAGGCTGGCACGCGAGGAAGAGGGTCTGCACCTGCCGGTTGCAGGCGTGGAGAAGCTCGCGACAGAGCGGAGAAGTGGGAGGCGAGGTGTATGCAGGTGCACGCAGAAGCTTACGGTTGCTGCTGGGGTGCGCTGGGGAGCTTGGCTGGCCGCTGTAGAGGTGCGCAAAGGCCGGTTGCGGGCGGAAGCGAGCGCGACAGGGTGGAGAAAACGGGCGGCGGAGAGGGCCTGCAGACGCGCCCTGGGTGCGAGGGCTCTTGCAGGCTTGCGCGGAATGGCTGGGGCTGCTGCTACTGCCGCTGCCTTGCCGCTGCTGCTGGTGCTTTGAGCTTCAAGCTTGAAGCCTGAGCTCCAATGGCTGGAATGTTGGAAATGAAGAAAACAGTGAAGAAGGCCACCACGCCCACCGACTCTTTGAAGAGCTGGGCAGTGGTGGTCTCACTGTGGTGGTTGTTCACCACAGTGAGGGCTCCTGCCCGCTGGGTGTCTCCGAGGAGGAGGGCCGGCGTGTGGAGGGAGAGGGAGGAGAGGATGGCCTGGAAGGGGATGGAGCTACGGGTTCTTTTTCTTTTGAAGTGGACCAGGCTGCTGCTGAAGGAGAAGCCGTGGCTTTAAATGGAAGATGAAAGCCATGCTCACATGCGGCTACAGGGAGAGGTTGGTATGGCTTGGCAGGGAAAGGGCTGCTGTGGCTGGAAGAGAGAGGGCTGCTGCGGCTGGCAGGGAGAGGGAGGAGAAGACGAAGATGCATGTAGCCGCAGGAAGCTTTAAAAATCAAGTTAAAATAAAAAATAAAAAGATGGTGAATTTTGTGAAGAAGCACTTGAAGAAAAATGTAAATTGCAAGGGCACATATTTCATTCTCCTCCCTTCTCGATTAAATGCATGCATGCATGTATTTTTACAATGCAACTATGGAAACTTAATATGCATTGGTAATGGTAGGAACTAGCAGAAGATGGCACAATTGCAGGCGTATTTTTGCGGTGCAATCAGATCCGAAGAGATGATCGCAGTCTGGCAACGCGAAAATCAACTCAATCCAAGCACTGCAGCACCCTCTACAAGAAGAAGAATGTGGACGGCCACGATGGTGCCACGTGGTGCTACCATAGCCATTCAGCCCGGCCACAGCCCCTCCTCTGAAGCTGCATTTGCGAAGTCTCGACCGTTGGATTCAAATCCAATGGTTGTAAAAGCTCCACGTCGCCAGCTTCATCTAACAAGACCACGAACTTTGAATCCCGATCGTTGGATTTCATTTAATGGTCGAGAGCTCGAGCCATTTGATCGCTCTGCTGGACAATCCAACGCGATGGTGCAGCGGTCACAATAGGTGTTCTTATGCAACGGATGCGCGGTCGAATTCCCGCGGGCACATGCAATCAACAGTATGAGGGTGAGCACCAAATTGGGTTGTGCGATCTTCATCGAGCGATACAGATCTCGCCACACGACACAGCAGCAGCGAGCAGTTTTGCACGCACAAGACCACACGCCGGCCGATGCCCAATCTGACGCAGATTGAGCTCACGATCTAGGCACGTTGCCTTCGTGCGATCTTGACCATTGATCAAAGATCTAACGGGTGGCGCACAAGCACTGCGCTAACGGGGCATGCCAACAGGGGAGGGTGGATCTTCAGCTACACATACGCGGGCCTTTAGTGACGCTTGCAGTTGTCACTAATGGTCTGTGTGCGCCAGCAAGAGGAATTGGAGGGTGGATCTTCAGAGACAGCTACAAGGATCTATAGCAACGTTTATGGATGTCAGTAATGACCCAAGTGCGAATTTGTTCTTCCTCCTCTACTATAAAAGGACCTACCCACCACCATTCCAAACCATCTATTCCTTTCTTCCTCTCACCACCTCCAAAGCTCTAAAGAGGGCTTGTCCTAAGCTCGGGATGCTCCTTTAGAGTAGAAAACAAATATTTGTTCCCGCCTCTCATCCCCCTTCGTGGAGCGTCCCGTGGCCGTCTTCTCATCTCCCTTCAGGAAGAAGATCCTCACCACGATGCCGTCCTGCCCCACCTTCCGTCCTTCTGCTTCATCCTCTGGCTTCATCATCCTTCGTGCTACTCCTCACCACCTTCCTGCAGGCGACATTAAAGCAAGTCATCCTTCGACTGACCGTCGAGGGGAATTTCTCTCACCTTATTATATCTTTTTAAGCTTTTGTAGTGTAGATTTTTTGCTTTGGTAGTGTAACAAACATTCGTTTATAAATAGATGATTGTTTCTCTCTCTTTCTCTCTCTCTCTCTTATATTGTTGCAAGTAGATTAGCTAGAAGTCATCAACCTAATCTCTTGCTTGCTAAAAATACCAAAAAAATTAGAAAAGATAAAAACAACCAAAAACAAATAAAAGAGAAACGTGGATTTTTAAAACCAAACATTCGCCTCCCCGTGTTCGACTCGGGACTCACTTTTTGAGTTTTGGTTATAAATTTTATCTGATAGACGCGTTTTGCGACTACGATGACCGAGTTCTCCAAACCCCAATTTCAAACACGCGAAGCACGTGCATCATTTTGGCACCGTTGCGGGGAGGCAATGCTCTTTGGTTTTTTTTCCGTGTTTTTTCCGCCTTACCTAACTTTTATCTCACTTTGTCTCTGATCTTATGGTGATTGCAGGTACTAGACCGAGGCGGGCCAAAGTGGTTAGATCGGAGAAAAGTGCGGATGAAGGTTTTGTAAGTTTACCCCCACCACCCCAACCCACTAGTTCATTTCACCACACTAATAACTCAAACCCAAATCAACTTAGGTGCTTTTTATAAACCCTAGGATAGATTTGGTTGTTTGTTTGCCACCTCCACTCATCTCACCCCCGCATATATAAGAAAAAACTCTTATTTTGTGGGATTTTCTGAAAGCTACACACTTAACACCTACAACTTCTCACCCTAAGGCGCACAATCACATTGATTCTACCACTTAACCGGGATCTGACCCGTGGACCTGGTACACTTAACTCAACACACAAATAAGTGAGTAGAAATCTGAATAGGTCAAACATTTCTGTGTGCCTTAACTAAGTGGTGCAATAGGCCAATTGATTGAACTGTTTGGGCCGCACCATTTAAGATAAAAGCGATCCATCAACTAGCTTGCCACTTAGGGTTGATTCTTAGGGATAAACCAGGCACTCCACATTTTTTTTCTGATTTCTAAAGAATACATCATCAGCAGTGCTTGTAAAACTAGGAGTGTTCGACTGAACCCTGATTAAACCAATCTAAGGATTAAACCCTAAAAGACACATCATCAAATAACCTTGTTTGCAAACCTTGGTTGTGCACGCACACATTTTAATTGATCATGAAGGTCCTACTTAAAACTGAGTAGACATTGGCCTTAAAGATTGATTCGCTCTTTGGGGCTTAGACTGAGATTTTTTTTTCAATTAATCTCCTTCTACTGGTCCATCTGACATCTAGCTAGGGGAGTAGCATCAAACGACCACGACTGGGGGGTACACTAGGAACCGAAGGTGCAAGCCAAAGGAAGAACATTCTCCCCAGCCCCTTCTTCTAACTGGTTGGATTGATCGGATAAAAGTAGACCAAATCGGTTATAATCTCAAGACGTGTCCTGGGAGCTTGTAGGCCTTTAAGCTAACCAACCTAAGGATAGGGTTGATTGCTTGTATTACAGGGCTCCTTTCTCTCTTTTGATTTCCCTCTTATTCTACCATGTATCCTTCCACTTCTTACACTCATTTTCCATCCTACCCTCATACCACCACTTATACCCAAGATGATTACTATCCTGACTCGACTTATAATTACCCATCCACTAGCCAGGATAACTTTGATTGGGGATACAATACTGGACCTCAGAGTCCAGGGCTTAACCCTGGACAACAAAACTATGACTGTTATCCTTCCCACACCTATAATGATTATATATCTCCATCCTTTGATGACCAAACCAACCCGATTTATAATTAGAAAGGATATGTTGACTATAACACCTACCCTCCCCAGTATTCCACTGAATATAGGCCACCACCATTCTTTGAACAACCTGAGATAGCCTACTATTAGGGAGGAACCTGAGAACCTCGATATCTTGACTCCCTTAGATTTAACCCAAACCCACCCAAACATAAATCGAACCATTCGGTTCAGGTGAACCAGATCCAAGACAGGGTGTTGGCTAACTTGAGGAACACCATACAATCATTAGAAGCCCAGCCAACACCATGCATTGAAGCATTGGAGCCTATGATAAAAATGATTGATGAGCTGAATAGCTCTTTATTGGATTTGCTCCAAAATGTTAGGGATAGGGACCTGGGTGAGTTTCTACTTGGGAAATTGTCGAGGTTGAGGATGAAATTTGTGGTTGCCCTAGTCCAATCTTGGGATGATTCTCAAGATGAACCCCCTTCAGGAGAGCCAATGTCTGAACCTGCTCAGGCGCCTATCAGGGGGGATACATGTTTTGAGACCGGGGATGACCAGGTTTGGCTAGAGCAATCCATTGAGGAAGAACTGATTGCTTCACCTGAGATCCCCGAGCCGGGGAACGACGAAAAATATGTCTCCATGGACCATGAAGTGACATATGATTTTGAGACATATATAAATGAGGATCAAGAATTCTTTGACTCTGAGGGTGAAGAATCTTTAGGTGAAGTCTCACTTGAGCCTAAAGAAGAGGATTTTAGTGAGACAAATGGGCTTGAGGAGCATGACGAACCTTTTGATAGCCTGATTATTGAAGATTATGATCATGTTGAGGTTAACTTGGATGATCCAAATCCTAATGATTCAATCAGTAGCCCCACTACTCAACCACACCCTGAAGAGCTGAATTATGATATTTCTGAGATCACCAAACCCAAGTCAATCCTGATTCAGCCACAATTGTTGGATTTGGGTATTTTAGATGGGATGTACAATGATCTGGAGGTCTCAGAAACCTTAATCTTGGAGGATAGGAAGTTGGAAATAAAAATCTGGGAAGTTACTTCTGAGGGAACTTTGATATTGGATCTAAGGGTACCTATTGACCTAAAACCACCTACTTTCTACTAGGTCCCTTATGATATCTTTCACGTGCAACGCAAGCTTGAGATAACTGATTATTTTTCTGAGCTGAATGTTAAGTGGACTTCCGCACGTAATGAACCATCTTTACACATTGCTTGACACTTTGGTCTTGCGTTGCACACCACCAAACTATAGGCCCGGCCCCACAAACACAACAATCTTAGGTTCTGGGTGATTTTCATCTAGAACCTTAGAACCGCTCAACCTGGGGCATGGGTCTGCACCATAACTTGGTCCACATCTGTGGACATCTTTTGCTGATGGGTTTCAGGATTAATCTTTTGATTTTAATTTTGACCCGCACTTGTGAATTCTCAATTTCTTCCTTGTATGTATGCATGGCTAGCTGAAGGCATTAAAGTTAGCACATGTTTATATTCCACTTTTTTGCAGAGCTGACTAGATTTTCATGTTATTCAGGTGATATTTGTTTACTCCACCTTTTCATGTCTTTATTTTTACAATGAGGACATTACATCATTTAGGCATGGGGGGGTGGATACTTTATCCTGAAATCATTTTGTTAACTACGTAGAATTTCTTTTAGTTTCTTTTAAAAAAAAATTGAAAATTAAAAAAGATAAAAAAAAGAAGAATTAGGAGAGGAGAACTTAGACATTTGGAAGTTATTAACTTTAGGAAATGATATGATAGGACCTGAATACTTAAACTCTTCAGGTCTTCAGACTTAATTAGCCTGGGTGTCCACTTGAATGTGGACTTAGTCTCAAGTCCTCGCTAAGTCAATCTTATTTTAATTCGAAAAATAATTTGGGATGATGAGTATGCGACTTATCAACCTGCCCTCTAATTTGAGGGGATTTTAAGTCTAAGCATCTACACACTTTTTGCACTAACTCATTTTTCAACAGTTTTCTTAGAAATTGGGTAGCTAATAAACTATCTACGGTGGTATGGTTGGCAAGTTGTCAGTGGTAATAGCTCATTGGTTGGTTATCCAGAGCCCAGCCACAAGGCCATTTTCATTGTACTATCTTTAGGTAAATCTTAGATCAGGGAAGCCACCTACTTGAAAAAAAAAGAGAAAAAAAATAGAAAAGGAGAAAAAAAAATAAAATCACACTTCATCGCACGAGTATGGCTGGCAAGTTGCCATGGGTAATAGCCCATTGGTTGGTTGTCCACAGCACAACTCACAAAAATGCACAATAATTCTCAAAACACTTAGGGAAGAAGCGTGGAAGTAGAATAAATTGGGGAGATATACACTGAGTTTGCCCTTGTGTTGACCCCATGCATAAAATAGGGAGAAAGCTACCATTCAAAAAGATAAACCTCTAGGCAAGGTCACCTAGGGTTGTAGAAACCCGAAGTCCGTTTTAATGGCCTCCTAGTGAGTCTTTCACTCTTTTCACTGGGTGCTTAGCACTTAGAGTCCTTTACGAGTCTTGGGCATGTCGGGTAGCCATAAACAGTTATCCCGAAACTCTTAAACTCCAAAAGTACAAAAAAATTAGAAAAGAAGCAAAATAAAAAAAATGTATCTTCCCTTTTCAAATAAGGCGAGGACTTAGGCGATTTGCATTCTGGCAGACACTCGGGTACTGTTGAGTCTTCGTTGTTTAGGACCCTTAGTTGAAAATTTTCTATTGTTAATAAATGACTTAGGCCTAAGTGATCTAATCCTAATTTTGTTTTTATACATAGCATGTAGTTTAATTTTGCTAGGGACTAGCAAAAGATAAGCATGGGAGTATGATATAGACACATCTATTTACGTTAAAATGCCTAATCATGCATGTTCCTAGGCTTAGATTTGCATTTCATGTTATAAATATTACATAGCATGCATTATTCTGCATTTAGAGTAGTATATATTTTAGGTTAATTAGGTCCATTTTATGGTCAGGAGAGAAGGAGATTCATTTCAGGGCCTCGGATGGACGATCGGACCGTACAGATCTGTTTAGGATGATGATCAGAGTCTAATGCCTCCACAGTCGTCTAGATCAGAGTCCTGTAGCATCATATGAAGCCCGAGGAAGATCAACGACCAGGGGGCAATGCGACATCCATACGGGCTTCAAATGAAAAATCGACTGTACAGATGGATCCGGAGAGACAATCACAGTCCGGCAACAGGAAAATCAACTCGATCCAAGCACCACAGCACCTTCTACAAGAAGAAGAATGTGGATGGCCACGATGGTGTCACGTGGTGCCATCGCAGCCCTCCAGCCCAACCGCAACCCCTCCTCCGAAGTTGCATCTGTGAAGTCTTGACTGTTGGATTCAAATCCAATGGTTGTAAAATCTCCACGTCACCTGCTTCATCTAATGAGACCACCAACTTTGAATCCTGACCATTGGATTTCCATCCAATGGTCGAGAGCCCGAGCCATCTGATCGCTTTGCTCGATAATCCAATGTGATGGCGCAACGGTCACAACAGGCATTCTCAAGCAATGGATGCAAGATCGAATCCCCGTAGGCACGTGCAATAAACAGTGTGAGGGCGAGCACCAAATTGGGCAACACGATCTTCATCGAGCGATACAGATCTCACCACGAGGTGCAACGGCGGCGAGCAGATTCGCACGTGCACGACCACACACCGGTCGATGCATGATTTGACGCGGATTGAGCGTGCAATTTGAGAGCGTTGCCTTTGTGCCATCTTGATCGTTGATCAAAGATCGAACAGGGGATGTGCGAGCATAGTGCCAGCGGGGGAGGGTGGATCTTTAGCGACACATACATGGGCCTTTAGTGACGCTTGTTGCTGTCACTAATAATCTGCATGTGCTAGCAAGAGGAATTGAAGGGCGGATCTTCAGCGACAGCTGCAGGGATCTGTAGCGACATTTACGGGCGTTAGTAATGATCCAGATGTGAATTTGTTCTTCCTCCTCCACTATAAAAGGACCTACCCACCACCATTCCAAACCATCTCTTCCTTTCTTCATTTCACCACCTTTAAGGCTCTAGAGAGAGCTTGTCCCAAGCCCGGGATGCTCCTCTAGAGTAGAAAATCAAATAGTTTTCCCTCCCCTCATCCCCATTCGTGGAGCATCCTGTGGCCGTCTTCTCACCTCCCTTCGGGAAGAAGATCCTCACCGTGACGCCATCCTACCCCATCCTCCATCCTCCGGCTCCGTCCTCCTTCATCCTGTTCCTCACCACCTTCCTCCAGGCGACGTCAGAGCGAGTCGTCCTCTGAGAGATCGTCGAGGGGGATTTCTCTCACCTCATTCTATCTTTTTATGCTTTCATAGTGTAGATTTTCTGCTTTCATAGTGTAACAAACATTCGTTTATAAATAGATGATTGTTTCTCTCTCTTTCTCTCTCTCTTATATTGTTGCAAGTAGAATAGCTAGAAGTCATCGACCTGATCTCTTTCTTGCTAAAAATACCAAAAAAAATAGAAAAGATAAAAACAACCAAAAATAAATAAAAGAGAAACGCGGATTTTCAAAACCAAATATTCGCCTCCTCGTATTCGACCCTGAACTCACTTTTTGAGTTTCGGTTATAAATTTTATCTGATAGATGCGTTTTATGACTACGATGACTGGGTTCTCCAAATCCCAATTTCAAACACGCGAAGCACGTGCATCACTTGCATAGGCCAAACTATCACTCGTGATATTTTTAAATCCTTCAAGAGATTCCATGATGATAACCTTTTTAAGGACTCAGATACTAAAATTTCAAATTTGGTGGAGACTATGTTGGTAGATACCCTTCCTGACCACAAATTTTTCGAGGAATCTAACTCAGAATCAATGGTAGGTGAAATCTTTAACTTGGAGACTTGTCTTCCACAAAAATCTATTCCTGATGATCCCCCTAATTATTCCTTTGAACCACCCACTTTTCTCTCAACCCACCCCTGCACACTAACCCCACCTACCTCTCATCACTTCTCTCCCACTCCCTTTCACTTGGACCTACCACCAAACCCTCCTAAGTTTGACATTCATCCTAACTTAAAACCATGGCCAGACTCGGGTTACACCTATCATTTTTGATCAAATTTTGATCCACATCTTTATACCACTCAACTTTCCAGGGATCCAAAAGAAGACCCTTTTTATGTGGGCATCCAGGTGTCCAACTATTTACATGATTTTCCATCTTCTGTGCATACTTTCACGCCTGGCTAAATAGCATAAAAGATAGCACTAGATGGGAGGTAACCCATCATTTTTCCTGCTTTCTTTTTCTCTTTCTTTTTCCAGGTTTTGACCATCCTAAACCTGACTACCTTTCACTAAGGTGATCCCTTCTCCCTTCTAATGCATGAGGACATTGCATATCATAAGCATGGGGGAGTGTTTTTAAAATTTTGACGATCGATTTAGGATTTTCAAAACCTAAAAATATTGACAACTTCTTGAGGAAAAATTTGAAATCGGGAATAAGGTTGAAAACTCACTTTTGGTACAATGGGATTTTATCTTTAACAAACTAGGGATAAGGATATGGATCTGATTATTAGAATTTCAGGGTCTATCTTTAGATTAGATCAAATATTCATCTCTAAAATTCCACCTGAACACATGACAGCTCAGGTGACTTGATCCTCTTTTATAACATGGAAAGTATCTAGCTTAGATTTTGATTCAAAAACTTGCATCTCATGCAAAACTTCTTGTGTCAAATTTCACACACAAGCCAACACCTAAAACCAACTAAAAAATTAGAAAAACCCCCTTGTTTGGCCTTAGTAAAAGTCTGAAGCAGTTCATTGGTTTGAGTTCCCACTGTCGAGAAGGAGGAAAATGCCTCCTTTGAGGATGCGATGTCAACATGTTACCACCTCAGCGCTGCTCTATATCTATATTTCATATCTTTAGATGGAGCATTAAAGTGCATTTTTGCAGCTCAAGTGTCTTGGACGGTGCTCTACCTGTAGTGTCAGAGCAAGAGCTTGAGTTTTCTTGGAGCGCCCCTTTACACCGCATTGTGTTTTGGGATTGTGAGCTCCTGGGTGGTGTCATGGACAGTGCTATCTCGAAGTAGTGGCGCTAGAGCCCCCTTGAGGATTGGTAACGGGAATGATGATCTCGACACATTTGTTGTAAGACTAAGCAAAAAATAAGCATGGGGGAGAAAAAGAAAAGTTTTAAACCAAAAACATGCCCTTATAAATGTTGGCTTTTCATAAGCACAGACACAATTTTAAAAGTTATTGCAAGTTGTGAATAAAATTCAAGAGCCAGAAAAATCCTAAATACAAAAGTTTCGAGTCATCTGAATTAACAAAGAGTTAATCTGTGAATTTTTTGGAGGATATATTGATCCATATTTACCTAATTTTTGGATCAAAAAATAAATCTTGATGTTTATCTTTAACAAATCCTATACCTCGTGTGTTTGGAACAACTAGTGTCTCATAATCTCTTTCTCCTCAAAGATTGAAAATATTAGATTTCCCAAAAATTATGTTTTGTAAAAATTAACATTTTGCTAAGAGACTAGCAAAAGATAAACATGGGGGTGTGATAAATGACAGTTTATCATCATTATTATGCATTAAAATAAACCTAGCTCTTAGGAATTTAACTTCGCAAATGGATTTTTTGGGTTGCATTAGGCATAAATTAGGTTAGGCATACATTGTACATTTTTTTATATTTTTAATATATTTTTGTGAGTGTTAGGGATAAGTAGATTATTAGATCCCTAGAACCCTAGCACTCAGGAAGGCAACTGGTAAAAGAGAAGCTCAAACCAGTTGGGATTCAGCTTGATCTAGCTCACCATAGCTGGATTCCAGCTCACTTGAACTAGGGTTAGCTCATCCTAGCTCCATTCAACTCATCTCAGCTGAATGGCAGCTCAAGAGAGCTCATCTTAGCTCACCTTAGCTCAAGTCAGCTCAAATATGGCTCAACTTGGCTGAGTCTAGCTCACCTCAGCTCCCATCAGTTCATTGGGAGCTCTAACTAGCTAAGCTGAGTTGACTAGAGTTCATGTCAGCTTAAAACCAACTACATCCAAGTCCACTCAACTTGAGCCAGCTGAAGATGACTTCGTCTTAGCTCAGGAAGATCAAGTCCAACTCCCGGGGACTCAGCATAGCTCAACTTAGTTGAGCTAAGCTTCCTTAGATACTCCAACTAGCTAGGTCATCCCCGGGAATATCAGACCCAGCTCTCCTCAGCATTACTCAGTAGAAGCCAGCTTACTTTAGCTTGACTTAGTAGCTAGCAAAGAACTAGCAAGCTAAGCCAGCTAAAGTAGTACCATGCCACCTTCTTCAGCAGCTACCTACTCCAGTTTAGCTCTAGACAACTTCCCCAACCTCCTCTCCCCTAAAGCCAAGCTCCAGATGCCTATTCCTTTACCCTACTACTAGCTAAGCTAGCCTAGCTAGCTTAGCTTAGCTAAGCTCTAGCTCCCTTGGCCATCCACCACCCTAAAACCCTACCTAAACAACTCCACCAAATAACCCTAAACCTAAGTCCACCTAAGCTACCTAGTCCACCCTACCTTTGGCATCAACCATAGCCATCCTTTCACCCCTCAACCTCCTCCAAAAGACACATATAGTTGGTGCCAAACTAACCTCTAGAAACCCTCCTGATTGGTGACAACTCTAACCTAATCCTAGCCCTACACTCCACCACCGAAATCATCTCCACCCTCCATGTGTTGGCACCAACCCATACCCTTTTAGAATCCCATTTTTGGTGCCAACTCAAGAGGCACCAAACATGGCAACCACCACCTTTGAGTTGGCGACAACCCTTAATAATCTTAGGATCTACTAACTACCCTAAAATCTCATCCTAGCCGTCCATTCCAAGAGCCACCTATACACCACATTCTACTCCATAAAATGACCCTTAACCACCACCATTTTCCCCATCCTCCATTTAGTTTAATTCTACCCTACTTCCACCTACATAGATGACCAAGAGAAGAAGAAGAAGATTAAGGGGACACTTGATGGGAACACCATCATGAGCCTTAACTAGCTCATTTTGACCCAGTGAAGAGAATAAATGCTCCTGCATAACCGACTAAAGGTCATAATTCACTGCATAACCTTTTTGAGAGAAACACAAGAAATAAGAGGTAAAACTGCAATTTTACCAATGTAGTACAACCATGAGTTTTTTCAAGGGATAAATAAAGGTCAAATGATCTCAATAAGATAACAAGTGGGTTGGATTTGACAGAAAAAAGTTTGTGTGTGTTCTATGAATTAAATGATTTCTTGAAATCCTAAAACAGACCCACTTGATTAATCAAGGTTCTAGTCAGGATAAAATTCACTTAAACCCTCTAAAAATCATAGAAAAATATCCTCTAGGGTTTAGTATCTTCAATTTGGCCATTGGAACCCATCTTGACCTAAATTGGGGCCTCAGATAGATATTTGCCCTAATTTAGGTTTTTGCATAAATTACCCAATCAAATGTGATCAAAACCAAAATCCAACTTCACCATTGGATTCCTTAGGTCCAAATTAGGTTTGTACCAAAATTTGGACCTAAGGGGAACTCATCTTGACCTAGTTTGCAAAAAGGTCCTGTCTGATTACATTTCTACCCCTAACTTTCAAAAACCCTTACAAAAAGCCCCCTATCTTTCTCATCATCTTAAAAATAGGTCCCTCCGCCATTATCGCAGAGGAATCCTACTCTGGAGAGCTTTGAAAGGAGATTTCTCCTTGATTGCTTGGAGAATCTCCTCCAAAATTGGAAGGGAGATTCTCTGAGAAATTCCCTCCAATCTGGACCCGAGTATGCGATGGGTCCAATTACCCGACTAGCTAAAGGCTTTGGGAGAGCGAGGCTGAAATAGAAAAGAGAGAAAGCGAGAGGACAGCTACGTAGGGTTACGGGGGTTTTGCTCTAAGGAGTTTGGCTCCACAATCAGATTATGAGAGAAGAGCCAGAAAATGAAGAAAAGAAGAAGAGGACCGCAGAAGAAGAAAGGCAGAAGGCCTAAGGAAGAAAAGAAGAAGGAGAAGAGGATCGCAAAGGTAGAAGACAAAGAAAGAGAAGAAGGAAGGAGAAGACAGAGGATAGAAAGAAGAGAAAGAAGAAGGGAGGGTTCGCAAAGGCAAAGGAAGAAGGAAAAAGAAGAGAAGGGCCAAAGAAGAAGAAGAAGAAGAAGAAAGACAGCATCAGAGAAATCAGAAGAAGAAAAGAAGGAGGATACTGTAGCAAAATCATTTAAGGCATCTGATTACAAAATCAGACATTTGAATTTTATATTTCCTTCTTTAGTAAATTTGAGTAGCTATTATTTTGTCTACAACTCTTTTTTACTCTTCATATACTCATGCTCTACATTCCTAATTAGATTTTGAGTAGTATTATGTATTCAATTTGCATTTATTGTTGAAGATTAGTGTGTGAATTCCATTTTCTCCCTGTGTTCGACCTCGAAAACATTTTCAAGTAATAAAATTGTATTTGTTTTGAACGCTATTTCAACTGTACTACAACGCAACATTTTTAAAACCTGATTCAGCGACTCAAACATTTTGACATGGTCGCAAGGCCATTCTTGTGTTCTCAAGTTCAGGATCCATCTTTGATCCCTGATTCTTTCCCAATCTCTCATGCGAATGCATGAGAGATTTGGGTCTCTTGAGAGCTTCCATCTCTAGTGAGACTGCCTTGCTTGGAAGCTTGCCTTCCAAGCACAAATTCCTCTCCAATGACCTATAAAAGAAGCCCCAGATCCAACCGCATTCTCCCAGCTTGAAATTGGGCCGGTTCACCCTCAATTCCTCTCTCCCTCGCCGGCCACAACTCTCTGTAAGCTCCAGCGGCCTTTCCCTTACTCATCGCCCAATCACAATACCAATGGCCGAGTTATCTCCACCACAGTCCTCCACGTCGTGCAATATCGACTGACATCGCCCCTGCCCTGTCTTCGCTGCCGCCTCATCTACGGAGGCTTCGTCTTCCCCATGTCCAGCAACCATACCAGCATGGGATTCTTGTCCTTTTCGTCCCTTAGAGGTAGGTCTTAGATTCCCTCTCTCTCACACTTTCTCCCCCTCTCTTTATTTCTCAAAACTAACCACTGATGCCACCGAACACCTTCACCTCCTCCACCTCCGGCGATACCTCCGGCGAGGTGCTCCCATTGCTACACACCTCCATCCACCTTGCCGACCATCCTACAACCTCCGCCACACCTCACTGATAATATCCCCTCACTCCAATCACTCCATCGACCACCCAAATACATCCCCAAACAGATCAACTTTCACTAGCCAAAACCGTCACTGTCCGACCAACACAGCCACCTTCGCTCCATGCCACGCCACCGTCACATTCGTCGTGCCTCGGCGATATTGCTGAACGTTCTGGTGCGGCCATAAAGCCCTTGTTCTTGATTTTAGGTATCTGTCCATGGTCCGCCATTGTTGCTGAGCTTGAAGCAATCTTCAAGTGGTCCCAGGTCTTGCGTTGCTCCAGGAGATAGCCCCAGGTGATGAGCCCATATTTGTGGGACATTTAGTTACTTAAGTGACTAGGAATTAGATTGATATTAGTGTATACATAGCATGTATTAAGATATAAATTAGTTAGTTTATATATATTTGCTTGTATGCATTACATATATAAATTATTTAGCATGCATTAGAATTACATGCATTAGTCTTTAGGTTACATTATATGAAATAACATTTTATTGAGGGTTTGAACATAATTAACCAATCTTTTTATTATTATTCATTTTCTCTTCTCTGATGAATTCGTCGCTCCAACACCACCAGCTGCCGCACTAAAACCTGCATTCAAGGATGAACAGAGAATGTGGATCTTCTCCCACCTCTCCATTCAAATCCATGCATATGGCTACAAAAGAGGAAGAATGGCTGCCGTTCAAAGGAGACCACCACCCCTTTCCTCATTGTGTAGAGAACCTCATTTCTCATCCTCTCCTCACCACCGGCCTCAACTGCGGTAGCACGACTCCACCACCATGGACGTGTGGTGTGACAGCCCACACCACCAATCAGAGTCCCTGCATCACCGTGCTTCTTCTTCATCACCACCGCACCCACCAACACCATCCCTACGCACGTCCATCACAAGCGCAAGCACCTCCCTCCAGCACCCTCGGCTCGCACTTCACCTTCTTCAGCAGCCATCCAAGTGTGCCTGCCTCTCACTTCCAGCTCACCCACATGCACTGCACCTCTACCACAGCAAGCGTGGGCCCACCAGCAGCTCAGTGCACGACCTCCCTCGCGCCTCAGCCCCTGCCACACACACCACGCGCCACCGCGTGCCCGCCCCTCTATGTGTGCACCTCTGCCCGCAGCAACCGCCATGCGCTTCTTGTAGCCACAACTACGCCCCCAGCAGCAGTAATCGACCCTGGCCCACTAGCAGCGCACGTTCTGCGTGCGCTACTCTAACCAGCATCGCCAGCCTGCGCGCATGGTCGGCTTCTTCTTCTTCTTCTTCTCTACCAACCGAAGGTACCCAAAGCCACCAAAAATGCAGCCATCAAATCCGGCCACGAAACTTCGCATCGGGAACTCATCGGACTCGCCTCGACTCCCCGAGCACAACTACGCTTCCGACCGCACCAATCGACCACCTGACGGCCGATCAGAGGGCCTCACCACCGGCGACTTCTTCCACTCTGGCCGGCGACCACCGACGGCTGTTCGAAGTGCCACCACCACCATTGGAAAGCTCTCGTCACGCTTATCCTTCTCCGAGCTTCCCACGGCCCATCATCGCCTCCTCTTCGCGCATGCACAAAGGAAGCAAATCCTCTATTTTTGGGTTAATTAATATTTACATTTGAGTGCCATTACCAAACTCTCATTTTTTATTTTAATATTTGATATATTGAGTGAAATTGCAACTTCATGCTCATGCTTTCTCATAATTGCTTGGCTTTTGTTATTCACATCTTTTGACATTGGTTTTGGATTAAGATGTACACAATTTCTCTTTAATACATGTGTAGTTGGAAATTACATAGATTGATCACATATTTATTGAATATTTCATTGAGGAAAAAATGCGCATAAAACCTTACATTCTCGAGTTATTGTGTGTCTTCTTTTCGTCGCATTTCATGTCAGATTTGACTATGGATTTCGCACTCAATTCAATGAATACAAGAAAAAAATATTCGTGAATTTATTGCATCATTGTCTCCTTGTGGGCACGACCTGCTCTTTTGTGAGTGATTTAATTTTTATTTTAATTATTTTGTTAAGCAATTTTCCACCACTTTGATACTAAAATGACAGATCATCTTAATCATATTATTCGAAAGAGAAAACTTACTTATCAAATGGCGTCGTTTCCAGGGAGGCAACAGACACAATAATTTCACCTGATTTTTATTTCTGATTATTTCTCGTTGCATAGTGATCTGACCATTTGTTATCATTTCTGTGCGAGGAATCTGTGGAGGTGACAGGCACATCTAGGAGACGACATCGACCTTGAACGACGCCTACACGCGGGGAAGACGTAAGAGACCTAGATCTTGCTTCCATAGGGGATTCTCCTTTGTCATAAGTTTTATTCCTATTTTCTCGCCCTTGTAGTAATTGGGGATGCTTTTTGGGAGCCTGTTCCCTTTTCTTTAGATCTAGGTTTTTATTTTATTTTGTGGTTGTTTATCATTTTCTTTGCTTGTGCATAAGTAGCTAAACAAAAATAAAAAAAAAGAAACAAGCTACCTGCTAGAAGCTGCCTGCCCTTAGGTCGAATAATTTAGGATCGAATGAGTAGCATCTAGACCTAACTTCCTGTCTTGCATATTGCATGAAGAATGCTGGAATCAGGTATTCACTTCTAACTTTACATTTCTACCTGTCATGCAAATGCATTTGGATTAATTTTTAGGCCACATAATTTGTCTTGAAGTGATCTAATAAAGTGGTTACTTTTAATTTTTGAAAAAGGACTAATTAAAGGAGGGACATTTAAAAATTCAAGGACTTGATTTTCAAACTTGGCGTACGATTTAGAATTCAAAATCTTTTACGGTGTATGCACACTTATATCTCTTGTACCACGGCATGCATTTAGACACTTCTAGGTCTTGGAACTACTAGGACAAGAGCCCTCCTACCGTTGGATTCTGAAGTGTTTGGAACTTGAGATCAAAGGTTTTTTAAATCCAAAGAGGGGGATACCCTGTCAAGGATTTTTGGGGGTAGTTACGAAGCATCGCAAAAACATAGCTTCAAAGGAAGGCTTAGGCCTACTTGCATCACTCGATCTTCCGTCTTTGGAGTTGTTCTACCATTTGAGATTTAGGGAAGAACACCTAAGCTCCAACTAGGTCTTTTTAGGCATTTCGAAGGTTGACAATAGGTGCGTAATTGATTGGGCAACTTGCTTTTTCACCTACAATTTGAACCAAAGTCAAAAGCCTAAATTTGTAAAGACCGAACAAGTCCTTTTGAATTGTGTTTGTAGTGCATGCTTGGTAGGCGATCTCTTAGGAGACAACTTGTGTTTGATCCTGAACCTTAAAGAATCTTAAGAAGAAACCTCCCAAGGGAAGAAATGGCTGATCAAAGGAGCCTTAAGGAATATTTCATTCCAACCAATCAAGCTGTTCCTGCACTACGTAGACCTAGAGGGGACAATCCTTATGAGATCAAAAGCAGTACCATATCCTTGCTGCCCTCCTTTTATGGTACTGCTAGGGAAGACCCTTATAGGCATATAGAGGAATTCACCGAGGTCTGTTCCACGGTGAAGCTGTAGGACATTACTGATGATGCTCAAATGCGGACCCTCTTTCCTTTCTCCCTCAAGGACAAAGACAAGTATTGGTATCATACCCTTGATGATATTAACACTTGGGATGCCCTGAAGAAGGAGTTTTTGAAGAAGTACTTCCCCATGAGCAAAACAAATCACTTTAGGAGGGAAATTATGAGTTTTGTTCAAAAGGATGGGGAAGCTTTCCATGATGCATGGGAGCACTTTAATGACCTGTTGAGACTTTGCCCACATCACCAGGTGCCTAAGTGGCAACTGGTTGAAAGGTTCTACACCGAACTTAATGATTCACACAGGCAGACTGTGAATGGTGCCTATGCAGGAACCTTTCTATCTAAGACTGAGGATGAAGCTTGGAACCTTTTTGATACTTTGAGTGAGAATTCTATTCACTTGAATTCTGCCTACATGGATAGAAAACCCACTCTCATGCAAAGAAAGTTGGAGGCGAATGAGGCAAGGTGATGAGTCCATTTTAATGGACTAATATTATGCCTAAGTAACTTTAATCTTACCTTTTAGGTTTGTTAATAACTACATTAAGTTATAGAATGTTTGCATGCATCATGATTTAAGTTTACATCTATTTTATAGCATTCTATAACTTAATATGTAATGATTTTATGTTTTTATGTGTAGGAATGATATTTGGAAAGAGTAGGGGGGTGAAAGAAATTTCCCAAACAACCGACTTCACCTCACCCAATCTCCGGCAGCCTCAACACCCTCAACAGCTGCCAGCCAAAAATAGCAAAGGGACTTGAAAATCCCTTAACTCACGCATGCAGGGAGAGGAGATAAAAAGGTTGGGAAAAGTTAGATCAAGGAGAATCATCTTCTTCCTCCCTCTGGCGGGGAATTATCTCCACCTTCTCCACCGTGTAGAGGGCGGACCTTGTGAAACAAGTGTGCACTGAAGCCACCATCACCGCCTCCCAATGCCTCCAACCAATACTCAACACAAGCGCACACCCCTTTCCAGCCTCACCACCCTTCAAGCCTGCGCCCATGCCATCACCTGTGTCCAACCAACGCTCTTCTCAGCCTTCTACCCACAGGCACCGTGCCCTCTCCACTGTAGGTGCCCCACAGGCGCTGCACGCCAATCAAGGTTGTATTGTTCCTATCACTTCCCCTATTGATTATTTGGTGGAATCCCATTCTACCCTTAGTGAGCCTACTCCTGACCCTCCAGTTAGGGAATCAACACCTACCATTCAATATCTTGAGGATTTAAATGCACCCAATGAAAGTGACCCTAAGGGAATGGAGGATGAATTAGATCAATTTTGATCTCAGGGATATGAAGAGTCTATTTTAGAAAATGAGGATGCCCCAATAGAAGAACCTGGACTGAAAATCTGGAGTGAATCACAAGGGAATTATTTATTATTTGAGGATTTACCTCCAAAGGATATAAAGAATATGGTGAAATCCAGATTCCTCCCTTCTTTTGAGAGTCATCCTCCATCAAAACAGGAGTTGTTATTAGAGGAGGAAAAATAAAATAGTGAGAAGTCTATGGGAGACTCTCGGGGACAAAACATGTCAATTGAGGATTTATACCCCGAGAAGAATAACAAATTAAGTAATATAGGCTTGCTTTAAAACATTAAGACTGATCCTCCTTTGGGAATAATTGAGGATACTGATCCAACTCCTAATGAATCACATATACACCCCGACAAAAATTTGAGTGAACCAAACGAATCCAGGGATGAGCTTAATGATAATGATTCTGATATTTTGACCCTGCCATCAAAGAGTTGTAATTTGGAGTCTACCCTTGATTCAAATATGACTCCGATCATTAATGCTAGGCAGGTTAACATGAAGTTGTATACAACTGTTAGGGAGTATACACAATTTGAATCATTGTTGGAATTGGACCTAACACTGACTAAGCCCTCATTGGACTTAACCATTACCTTCCAACACTACAAACAACCCTTATACTCCCTAACCGATCCTTGGCTCAAATCTCTGCTCATGTTCATTCTTTCTAGAGAACATATCATGGTAGCACATCCTCAGGTAGAATGGCGAGTGTGGATTGATGCTTGTACTTTTACACTTGCCAATCAAGGGTTTGAACTAATAATGTTTATATCTTTTAAAACCCGTCTTGCTCTGGAGGATCCTTGTTATCCTCCACTTATTTCGTTTCGGGAGGTCCCTTTTCATATTCCGTTTATTATTCCTAGACCTCCTAAGGTAGCCAAAGAGGTTCTTCGCTTTCATATCTTCTGGCGAGCATTTGGTATTACGTTGCATCATCAGCTCGTCAACATCCGTGGCTGCCTGTTTTCTAGGCCCGCACTGTTACGCATATTTTTAGGGCCTAACTTTTTCTGTTTGGGACTAGACTTATAGGTTCCTTCTAAGTCTGGCTGCGGACAGAAAATGCAGCGCTTGTTGGGAGGCAACCCAGCGGTCGGAATAACATCGTTGTCAGGTGATGTTTTTCCTTTCTCCTCCTATTTTAATTTTACAATGGGGACATTGTAGTATTTAGGCATGGGGTGGTGCATTTGCATTTTAGGAAGTATTCATGCATTTATGTTACATATAAAAATAAATAAATAAATAAATAAAAATAATTCCTCTTTTCTTGAGCTGAATGGGCTAGTCCCTAGCAGAATACCTTTGTCATTGGAGGTTTTTCTTCTTGAATTATTTCTTAAGTTTAGAATCCAGTACATTTATTTTACATGCACGTAGACCGGGTAATGAATCCTTGAGAAAAACCAATAAGCATTTGTAGTCTACTGAACCCTTGGATAATTAATAGGGAGTCAGGCATACTATCTTCTAGTAGATCCACCTCATATTTGTGAGATGAAAGTAGAGAGATTACTGGTGCGCTAAGTGTAGTGCAAGGACTGTTAAGTTTTGGATAATAAGATGATGACACTTCAGAGTTAGGCATAGTTTTCACTCTTTGTTCTTGTGTGCGTACTTTGTGTGAATTCCTGAGAGTCACCAAATAAGGCAGATACACAGAGATTGAGTTTTAATAAAGCTATGACTATGGTGGATGGTTATGACCATCCTTCATATAGTCCTCGGTTGAAGGAGGGTAATAGTGTCAAAGGTCAGAAATACGTCTGTCCTATCCATTCCTTCCAGGTGCCAAGAATAGGCACTTCCACCAAATAAGCCACACAATATCCTTTTGACCATCATCATCCTTAATAATGCCTCATAAATAAAAATTTGTATCATGTTGTGTTGATTAATAATAAAAAAAAGAAAAAGAAAAAGAAAAAAAAGAGAAGAGAAAGAAAAAAAAAAAAGAAGAAAAGAGAGAAAGAAAAGAAAAAGAAAATAGTCTAGGGTTATTGTTGTAACACTGTTTCTGAGGCAACAAAACACTTTTCGCGTTCTACCAAATATGACCCATACCTACCTTTCAGTATTTCTAATCGCCTGAATACTGGTTGAGGACTCTAACTTAGTTGTAGAGTTATTGAGACTTTAAATGAAATGTGGATGCCATGTGAGGCCACCAAATAGTGAGTACAATTACTAAATCTGACGAGATTTGTGATCTCAGAACAAAAAAAAAAAGAAGAAAAGAGTGACCGCCTAGGAACATTAAGAGAGCACAGTTGTTTAGCCTCTCTCTGAGTTGACTTTTCTAATAGTCTAGAGATCTAGAGTCTGTAGTACTAGACTACATGTAGCACCAGATGAGTGTGTGACACTAAATACAAATCCATTCAACTCAATATCTCCTACCTAAGCCAAACACCGGGGTCAAATTACAAATTATCGTTTGCTTTATCCACAAGGGAAGTAGTTGCCTATCCCGACAATAATATTTACCAAGGGTGAAGTACAAACTCCCAATGCGAATTGGCATTTTCACTTGGATCTGTTACCTAGGTTATCATCACTTCACATTTGTCTAGATCTCTAAAGTTTTAAAATAAGAAAGGAAGAAATCTTCTGATTACTTCTATTATTTTTCATTTTTTGCTAGGGACTAGCAAATTTTAGGCATGGGGGTATTTGATGAGTCCATTTTAATGGACTAATATTACGCCTAAGTAACTTTAATCTTACCTTTTAGGTTTGTTAATAACTACATTAAGTTATAGAATGTTTGCATGCATCATGGTTTAAGTTTACATCTATTTTATAGCATTCTATAACTTAATATGTAATGATTTTATGTTTTTATGTGCAGGAATGATATTTGGAAAGAGTAGGGGGTGAACGAAATTTCCCAAACAACCGACTTCACCTCACCCAATCTTCGGCGGTCTCAACACCCTCAACAGCTGCCGGCCAAAAACAGCAAAGGGATTTGAAAATCCCTTAACTTACGCATGCAGGGAGAGGAGATAAAAAGGTTGGGAAAAGTTGGATTAAGGAGAATCATCTTCTTCCTCCCCCTTGTGGGGAATTATCTCCACCTTCTCCACCGTGGAGAGGGCGGACCCTGTGAACCAAGTGTGCACTGAAGCCACCATCACCACCTCCCAACGCCTCCAACCAATACTCAACACAAGTGCACACCCCATTCCAGCCTCACCGCCCTTCAAGCCTGTGCCCGCGCCATCGCCTATGTCCAACAAACGCTTTTCTCAGCCTTCTGCCTGTAGGCACTGCACGCCAAGCACCCGTAGGTGCTCCCCTCCCGCCTATAGTGTGCCCTCAGCGCTCACACCGCCCTTCATCTAGCACCCTCGTGCAACTGTAGGAGTTGCCTTCATGCAGGCACCCAAGCCAGCAATCGGCCGCAGACGCTAAGTGCCCTCCAGCTCTCACACCGCCTTGCACCTTGCACGATCTCCATCGCCTGCAGGCTTGTTCAGGGGCTCTGCCCCACCCGCACCCGCACTAGCTCCATCACCCCACCAGATGCTACACTGCAGGTAGCAAAGGCCATGCCTTGCATGTGCGTCCAGCGCGCAGCCAGCCGTGCAGTTGCAGCAGCGGTCATCCTCCTCCAACAGGCCGGCGGCCATCCTCCTCCATCCGGCCGCCGTCGGCCACCACCAGCTGCCACATCACCACCGTTGCGTAGCCCTCGTCGAGGCACACCTCCTCACCGACTCTCGCGGCCAACCGTGCACAGCCGCACACGCAAAGAGGAGAGAAGAGAAATCCTCTATTTTTGTCTCCATTAATAATTACATTCAATGCCATTGCCAATTTTATATTAATATTTTATTCAAGCCACATTGCACTGATGCACTCAGACTTTCCTGAAATTATTTTACTTGTGTTATGTGCATGATTCTACCTTGAATTTCAAATTAGAATTGCATGAAAGCTGAATTTACATGATAAGCCATTACACATGCATCATACACATATTTTTGGAGCTTAATTCCTGACGTAAAAACTACATAAATACCCTTGAACCTTTAAGGAAATTGCAAGCTTCATTTAGAATAGCATATTCCTCGCATTAAAGTTGTAGAAGAGTTTGCGAACTGTGTATTCCTTGACTCGTGAATTTATTAGTCTATTCCTCCCTGTGGATACGACATCCTTTATTGTGGTTTAAATTCATATCTATGTTAATTTCTGATTGAGAACTTTCCACCACATTAATTACAATGACATATTCTTCTATTGCTATCATAAGTAAGCGAAAATCTCTCTTTCACAAGGGACACCCAGAATTTAGCCTATCAAATTCAATTATTGAATCAAAAGATGGAAAGGCTTATGTCGAGCCCAGGCCAATTCGTATCTAACACCTCCACATCCCAAGCTTCTGAATGCTCCATTTACCAAGGCAATACACACACCACTGTGGATTGTCACTTGGCCTCCCAATTCCCTGAGCTTGTACAGGCGGATCTGAATGCCGCTCAAGGGTTCTGTCCTACACCTCATAATGACCCTTTTTCCAACACTTATAATGAGGGATGGAGGAACCACCCAAACTTTTCATGGAGATAAGGAAATGTCTCAAATTTAGGGAATTATAAACCACAATCCTTTCAAAACCATAAAATGAACCAACATCAAACCTTGGCCCAACCTAAGACCTCTGAGATGGATGAATTGAAGGCAATGTTGAGAACTATGCAAGAAAGTCAAAGTACCATCATCCAATCTCATGACAAGGCTATACATGAGATGAAGTCGCAGATAGGACACCTTGTTGAGGCCGTTAGACAGAGGGAAACTGGGAAGCTTCCCAGTGCTGCTAAGGAGAATCCTAAAGGAAAAGGGATTGTCTTTAGGGAGCATGCTCAGGCGGTGACTATTCCGAGGAGTGGGAAAGAAATTTCCAAACCCGATGCTCCTATAGTCTCACCCTCTGAAAAACCATCCACCCCAACTTTCACCCCCATCGGAGAAGACTTGCCCAAATCTCCTCCGCTTGAAATCACCTCCCCGGAAGAAGTTGCCCTCGTTCCACCCCTTACTCGACATGACAACCCTTCCACCCAGAGATCGAGAGTGCCCCTTCTAGAGTGCTTATTCACCTCTGGGCAGACTTCTGCTGGCTCATCTGGAGCCAAAGATAAGACAGATGAGATCATGGAAACTTTCAAGCAAGTGTAGATTAACCTTCCTTTGCTTGAAGCTATTAGGTAGATTTCGTCTTATGCCTGCTTCTTAAAGAACCTGTGCATGAAAAAGTGGCAATCTAGGAAATAGGTCCAATCAAAAGTTGTCTTGCCTGATTCTGTTAGCTCAATTGTTCAACATGGCACACCCCCAAAACTTAAGAACCCAGGAGCCCTGTACATCTCAGTGGTTATTGGTGACTTACAAATTGATGAGGCTCTACTTGATCTGGGTGCAGGGGTGAACATCCTTCCGAGCTACGTGTACGAACAACTTGGGGGAGGCAATATGAAGCCTAGCCCGGTAATCCTCTAAGTTGCTGATCGATAACTTAAGACACCACAGGGAATTTTGGAAGATGTCCTCGTAAGAGTGGAGGATTTCTTCTTCCCCGTTGACTTCTTAGTTTTGGACACTGACCCTACCAACAAGCCAACCAAACCCTCCAGCATTTTGGGTCGCCCCTTCCTTGCAACTTCGCATGCTTCAATCAATTGCAATACTGGGGCATTGAAAATGGGCTTTGGGAATAGGAAAATCTGGCTTAATGTGTTTGATGCTTACAAACAAGCCGGGCTTGAGGATTGTTCTCAAGTTGAGGTGATAGATGACCTGATTGAAGAGACAACCCCTGCAATGTTTTGTGATGACCCCCTTCAGCATGTCATGCTAAATGAGCATTCCCATCTCTTGGAGGAATGTGAAGGGGATATACTAGAACTTGAGAAGTTGCTAGGTGTTTCTGCTGAGTCTCTTTCCCAATCATCTCTGCCCAAGGTAGATTTGCTACCTAAGAAGGGGACATCTATTATGAAACCCTCAACCATACAAGCCCCCAACCATGAGTTGAAACCCCTCCCTGACACTCTCAAGTACGACTTCCTGGGTGCCAATGATACACTCCCTGTTATAATTTTGGTTGTGCTATCTGAGGCATAAGAGGGAGCCCTGATTGAATGCTTGTCTAGGCACAAGGAAGCTATTGCTTGGAGCATTGCTGACATTAAGGGCATAGACTCTACACTCTGCATGCACCACATTTATACTGATGATTCCATCAAGCCATTTAGGGACATGTAGAGACGTCTGAACCCTAATATGAGGGAGGTGGTTAAAAAGAAAATTTGGAAGTGGTTGGACGCTGAGATCATATATCCCATTGCAGATAGTAAATGGGTAAGTCCTATTCATGTGGTGCCAAAGAAGGCAGGCTTTACTATGGAATTTAATGACCAAGGTGAACATGTTGTGACTTGACCCTCAACTGGATGGAGGGTATGTATTGATTACCTCAAGTTGAACACCGCTACCCAGAAGGATCACTTTCCTTTGCCTTTTATTAATCAAATTCTCGAGAAATTGGCGAGGAATAAGTACTATTGCTTTCTCGATGGATATTCTGGGTACAACCAAGTTGTAGTCTTCCCTGATGACCAGGAGAAGATGACGTTCATGAGTCCTTACGGTACCTTTTCATTTAGGCGTACGCCATTTGGATTATATAATGCCCCTGCAACCTTCCAGCAGTGTATGATGTCCATTTTTCTGACATGATTGAATAGTGTGTTGAAGTGTTTATGGATGACTTCTCCATTTATGGATCATCTTTCGACCAGTGTCTCCTGCACTTGGAGAATGTGCTAAAGCGATGTAAGGAGACTGGTTTAGTCCTCAGCTAGGAGAAAAGCCACTTCATGGTACAGAAAGGAATTGTACTTGGGCATGTTGTGTTTGAGCGAGGCTTGGAAGTAGATAAAGCCAAGATTGATTCTATTTCCAAACTCCCATTGCTCACGAATGTCAAACAGATTGGATCCTTTCTGGGCCATGCCAACTTTTATAGGTGCTTTATTAAAAATTTTAGCAAAATTTCTAGGCTACTTTGTGACCTGTTGGCGAAGGAATCTTCCTTCAATTTTGATTCAAAGTGTGCTAAGGCCTTTCAAACTCTGAAGGAGGCCTTGATCTCTGCGCCTATTCTCCAAGCTCCTGATTGGACACTCCCATTTGAGCTGATGTGTGATGCTTCGGATTATGCAGTGGGAGCAGTCCTTGGACAAAGGGTTGAGGGAAGACCTCATGTGCTGCATTATGCCAGCAAGATTTTAACCGAACCACAGCAAAACTACACCCTCACTGAAAAGGAATTACTTGTTGTAGTTTTTACTTTGGAGAAGTTTAGGTCTTATCTTCTTGGGTCTAATGTGGTTATTTTCACTGATCATGCGACAGTGAAACATCTCATTACTAGGAAAGATTCTAAGCCACATCTGATTAGGTGGATCCCACTCCTTCAAGAATTTGACTTGGAGATACGTGAAAAGAAAGGAGTAGAAAATGTTGTGGCTAACCACCTATCTCGCCTTCCACTTAATGACTCTATCAAGAGACATTCGCAAGACATTTCCTGATGAAACCATTATGGTGGTAACACCAACTTCACCTTGGTATGCTGATATCGTAAATTACTTGGTCACTAGAGAAACTCTTGGCTCTTGGGATGAGCAGAAAAGAAAGAGATTCATTTCCCAAGCTAGATACTTTCATTGGGAAGAGCTTATATTATTTAGAATTGGACAAGACCAAGTGTTGAACGAGAATCTACGCTAACGTGTTTGGTTTTGGAAAACCCGTCGTTGTAGTTCGAAAGCGAAGGATTCGTGTTCAACAAATAAAATTTATACCGAAATAAGAATTCCGGGTCGAACACAGGGAGGCGAACGTTTGATTTAAAAACTCCGCGTTTCGTTTTTTATTTTGTCACGAAGAAATTCAATTTAAACTATCTAAGTATCTACAACAAATAAAAGAGAGAGAGGGAGTAAGAGAGAGAGAAAGAATACTATACATGGAAATCAAAATGAGATGTAGAATAGACAAGGAATTTATCATAAAAGAGTTCGTTCGTTACAACTACAAAACATAAAACAATTACTCTAGAAAGCATTAAAAGAATGGAGGGAGAAATGTCCTCCTCGACGATCGCTCGGAGGACGAATAGACTACTCTAGAAAGCAGTAAATCTATACTAGAAAGCAGTAAAAAGAATAGGGAGAGAGAAATCCTCCTCGACGGTCGCTTGGAGGACGAGCCGGACGGGACGACGCCTGGACGAAGGAGAACGAAGCGGGACGAAGGAGGACGAAGCAGAAGAACGGGAACGAAGCAGCACGCCGTCGTCGTCGCGGGATCCACTTCCGAAGGGGGACGAAAATTTGGACTTTATCTCGCGAGAAGCATCCCGGGTGTGGGACAAGCTTCTCTTGAGCTTTGGAGAGGTAGAGAGGAGAAGGAAGGGATGAAAATTTCGTATGGAGGGGGTCTCCTTTTATAGTTGCAAGGAGTGGGGGCAAAATGGACATTACATCTTCAAAATAATAAATAAGGGGTCTTTAGTGACGGATAAAACCGTCGCTAAAGCCCCGCCGTCGCCGTCACCGCCGCGCCCACGCGCGCCCGCTCGGCTGGCCTGCGCGCGTAACGCAGACGCACGTCCGCGTCGTCTCAGCCGTCCGATCGCGAGATCGGACGGCTTAGATCGCGTCCGCGCCCGCTGCGTAGCGCGCCCGCCCGCGTGCGATCGAGCGTCCACCAGAGCGTCCAATTGCGCGTCGGCGCTATCGGGCGCGCGCGGCCGTTGGCTCTTCATCCGACGCTCGTGCGCGCCCGCTCGCCCGCGCCTTCGACCCCCTCTCCGCGGCTCGAACCCGCGACCTCCGCTTCGCCCGCAGCTGCGTCGCCGCTGCGCTACGCGGGCGAAATGGTCGCGCGGACGTTTTTAAACGCGCGCGACCGCAGCCGTTGGATCGAGATCCAACGGCGGAGAGGAGACGGTGCGCAGTCTTCACAGGACTCCTGTGGCCGATTGGGCGGCTGGGATGGCGCCACGTGGCGCTATCTTGGCCGTCCATCTTCTGGAAGTTGTAGATGGTGCCACGGATGTCGGATTGACTCGATTTTTTGTGTCGTTCGGCACCTGCGATCGTCGATCCGAATTCATCCGTGTGGTCGGATTTTCCATCTGAAGTGCGGATTTACACCATTCTGGCTCTTGATCTTCTAGGGTTCCCCCGGTCTCTATTTGATGCTACGGATGCCTGATTAGGGCGATCTTGGAGTCGTTGAACTCCAATCGTCGTCCTGATCATATCCATACGGTTGGATCTTTGATCCGAGGCCCCGATAAAATATTTGCCCTGTCCAAGCACATAAAAGGAGACAATTAACCTCCATTTTATTCAAACTACTCTAAATGCAAGATGATGCATGTAATGCAATATTTATATCATGAAATGCAATCCTATGCTTAAGAACATGCATAAATAGACATTTTAAGTAGTGTAAATGTGTTTACATCATACCCCCATGCCTATCTTTTGCTAGTCCCTAGCAAAAACTATATGCTATTTATAAAAGAATTAGGTTGGATTATTTGGACCTGAGTTATTTTCAATCATTAAGAAATTGTCTACTTAAGAACTGAACTTTCAAAGACACAACAGTGCCCGGGTATCAGCCAAAATGCAGACCGCCTCAAGCCTCGCCTTATTCAAAGAAAAATTTCTTTTTCTGTTTTCACTTTTTTTTTTTTTTTTTTTTTTTTGGATTTTCAAATTTTAGGGTTTAAGAGTGGCTTTCTACGGCCATTCAACTCACCTAAGATTTGATGAGAACCCTAAGTTTTAAGCATCTTATTGTGATTGTGATAGACTCGTTGACCGGCAATTAAAATGGACTTCGGATTTCTACGCCTCTAGGTGACCTCAAAAAGAATTCTGCCTAAAGGTGTATCTTTACAACCGGTAGCTTTCTCCCTACTTTTATTTTTTAATGGGGTCAACACAAGGGTGAATCCAGTGTATATCTCCCCGGCTTATTCTACTTCTCCGCTTCTTCCTAAGTGTTTTGGGGAATTTTTAGTGCATTTTCTGAGCTGGGTTCTGGACAACCGGTCGATGAGCTGTTACCACCGACAACTTGCCAGCCATACTCGTGCGGCGAAGTGTGGCTTATTTCTTTTTGTTCTTTTCTCCTTTTTAATTTTTTTTTTTTTTTTTTTTTTTTTTAAGTAGGTGGCTTCCCTGGTCTAAGATTTACCTAAAGGCAGCAAAAAGAGAAAGGTCAGTGACTGGGCTCTGGACAACCTACCTATGGGCTGTTACCCATGATAACTTGCTAGCCATATCACCCTAGAAGGTTCATTAGCTACCCAATTTCCGTTAAAATCGCCAAACAACGAGTCTGTGCAAAGAAAGTGTGTAGATGCTTAAGACTCAAAATTCCCTCACATCAGAGGGCGGGTTGATAAGTCGTGTACTAATCACCCAAACTTATTTACTCCAATTAAAATAAAATTCAAGTTGGCGAGAACTCGAAAAAACAAATCCACATTTTAGTGGATATACGGGCTGATTAAGTCCAAAGACCTGAAGGGTCTTTGTGTTCAGAACATAATATAGTATTTCTTAAGATCGAAAATTTTCTTAAACCCAAATTCTCTTTCCTAATTTGATTTTTTTTTTTTTTTTAAAAAATTAAAACAAATCTACGGAGCTGACGAATGAATTCAAAGATAAATATCCATCCCCCCCATGCCTATCTAATGCAATGTCCTCATTGTATTAAAAAGACATAAAACAGAGTGGAAAAGCGTAGAAAGCACCTGAATTGCGTGGATATCGGGTCCGCTCCGAGATGAAAAATGAAAAAGAACTGTATATGTGCTGAGTTTAGTGCCTTCAGCTAGGCACACTATACAAAGAAAAGAAATGAAGAATTCACATGTACAGGTCAGAATTAGAATAAACAGAAGAATCCTCTGACCTGTCAGCAGAGGTCCACAGATGTGGACCAGATTGTGGTGCAGACCCACACCCCATAATCGAGAATACCTTAGGTTCTGGATAAAAATTACCCAAAACCTAAAATCAGAATGCAAGCGGGGTCGGGCCTGCGATTTGTGAGGATGCAACCCAAGGCCAAAATGTCGGGTTACAGAGAATTGAAGCTCAAAAGGATAATCGTTAAATGTGTGCTTGAGTTTGACATCCTCGAAACAAATGTCGTAAGGGTTCTGATTTGATGGTTTCAGCTTAAAAGGAACCCTTCGACTCAATCTTCCATTTCCTCCAAAATTAACTTCCCAAATTAGAACTTCCCCGCTCCTATCCTCCTCATTAAGTGTATCAAATTCCAGGACATCTTGTATATTCATCACCCCGTCTGGAATCTCCAAGTGTAAATGATGTGGCAGAATCAAAATTGACTTGGGTCTAATTATCTCAGAATTAAAATCATCAATAAGCTCAACAGGGTGTAACTGATAATCAGGGCATTAAATTGATTCCTCCAGAAAATGCGATTCTGGATCTGTATCGTGTGCCCTAATAAGATCAGTTTCCTTAGTTATTGGGCTATCAAATGATCTATCAGATTCCCTCAGGCCCAATCGTCTCACAAAAATCGTGATTTTGAAAAACTCGTGTGAGACTTCGCAACTTGAATCTTCACCATCAAAGAAATCAGGATCCGTATCAATGTATGTCCCAAAATCAGTTGTCACTTTGTGTTCCCAGGAGACATACGTTTTCTCGTAACCCGGCTCAGGGATCTCAGGTGAAGAAATCAGATCATCCTTAATTGGTTGCTTTAATTCAATCTGGTCAGCTTCGTAACACGTGTCCCCCCCAACAGGTGCCTGAGCAGGTTCTGTCATTGGCTTTCCTGAAGAGAGTTCATCCTGGGAATTATTCCAAGATTGAATCAAAGCAACCACGAATCTCATCCTCAATTTCGCTAATTTCCCAAGTAGAAACTCACCCCGGGTTCTTATCCTTAACATCCTGGAGCCAATCCAACAAAGACTTGTTTAAATCATCAATCATTTCAATCAGGGGCTCCAATCTCTCAATGCAAGGTATTGGCTGAACTTCTAAAGATTGAATGATATTCCTCAAGTTAGCCAGAACCTTATCTTGAACCTGATTAACCTGAACCAAATGAGTTGGTTCAGGGTTGGGCGGGTTTGACATCAATGTAGAGGAATTAACGAATTGAGATTCGTTATACCCATCCTGATAATAGGTCATTTCAGATTGTTCAAAAGATGGAGATGACCTAAAGGCAGTGAAATCAGAGGATGGGTAAGGATCAGTGTATCCTTCTTGATTGTAGATCGCATTAGGTTGTTCATGAAAGGAGGACGATCTATAATCAATGCAACTCAGAGAAGGATAGAATTGAGAATCAAAGTGTTCAGGGTTAGACCCTAAACACGGGGGTCCGGAATTGTATCCCCAATCCGAATTATCCCAACTAACTGATGGTCGATTACAATACGAGTTGGGATAATCGTCATGTTGAGGATAATTTACAACAGGAGGGAAAGAGCGGGAATGCGTGAAATATGTGGAAGGATTCATGAGACACTGGAGGAAGAAAGGTGCCCTGCAATACAAACAATCAAACCTGTCCTTAAATGGGTTAGCCTACAGACCTACAGACTCCCAAAACCCCGTCTTGAGATAAAGGAACGATTTGATCTACTTCTGTCTGTTCAATCCAACCAGTTAGAAGGAGGGACTGGGGAGAAGGTTCTTCCTTCGGCTTGCGCCTCCGGTTCCTAGTGTACCCCCCAGCCGCGATCGTTTGACTCTGCTCCCCTAGCTAGACATCAGATTGAACAGTAGAAACAGACTAATCAAAAATAATCTCGTTCTGAGTTCTGAAGAGCGAGTCCAATCCTTAAGGCCAACGTCTACTCTGTTTTATTTAGGGCTAGGTTTGAATGTGCTTTGGAATGTGATGGGCCCTTTAAATGGGTTGTGCCCTTAATGATTGATTGCTTTGTGTGTGCGTGCACAACCAGTGTTTTCAAGCAAGATTATTTTTGATGTGATGAATTTTAAGGTTCAAATCTTGCTTAGTAGCTTTTAGGATTCAACTTTAGGTGTTTTCAATCAAGTTTCATTGGCACACCAGGTTTTGCAAGCACAGGTGAAGATATTTTCCTTTAAAGTTTAAAAAAGAATGTGGAGTGCCTGGTAGATCCCTAAGAGTTGAACCTAATTGGCAGCTACTTGATGAGTTGATTTTATTTAAAGTGGTGCGGCCCAATCAACTCAAACAATTGGCCTCAAATGCACCACTAAGTTAGGCACACAAAGATGGTTAACTTAGAATGATTTCTACTCTTTTATGTGTTGCTTTATGTGTACTGGTCCCACAGATCAGAACCCAGTTGAGTAGAAACAAATCAATTTGGTTAGGTGCCTTTAAATGTGGGTGTACATTGTGTATTTGTTGAAAATTACCCCACAAAATTTATCTTTTTATTTTTATTTTTTTTTATATAAATAAAGGTGGAATGAATGTGAGTGAGAATCCAAACAACCAAACTATTCCTAGGATTTATGCAAACACCTAGGTTAATTGGAATTTGGATTCAATGTGGCGAATGAAATCTATGGAGGGGGAAAGAATGGGTGATAACTTACAAAACCTTTCACAGCACTTTACTCCAATCTACTGCTTTTGCTTGCCTCAAAAGAGTACCTGCAATTACAATAAGAAAGGAGAAAAAGTGAGGTAAATGATTCGTAAGTTACAAAACGTGAAGAGAAATCAAAGATCGTTGCCTCCCCGGCAACGGCGCCAAAATGTTGAACGAGAATCTACGCTAACGTGTTTGGTTTTGGAAAACCCGTCGTTGTAGTTCGAAAGCGAAGGATTCGTGTTCAACAAATAAAATTTATACCGAAATAAGAATTCCGGGTCGAACACAGGGAGGCGAACGTTTGATTTAAAAACTCCGCGTTTCGTTTTTTATTTTGTCACGAAGAAATTCAATTTAAACTATCTAAGTATCTACAACAAATAAAAGAGAGAGAGGGAGTAAGAGAGAGAGAAAGAATACTATACATGGAAATCAAAATGAGATGTAGAATAGACAAGGAATTTATCATAAAAGAGTTCGTTCGTTACAACTACAAAACATAAAACAATTACTCTAGAAAGCATTAAAAGAATGGAGGGAGAAATGTCCTCCTCGACGATCGCTCGGAGGACGAATAGACTACTCTAGAAAGCAGTAAATCTATACTAGAAAGCAGTAAAAAGAATAGGGAGAGAGAAATCCTCCTCGACGGTCGCTTGGAGGACGAGCCGGACGGGACGACGCCTGGACGAAGGAGAACGAAGCGGGACGAAGGAGGACGAAGCAGAAGAACGGGAACGAAGCAGCACGCCGTCGTCGTCGCGGGATCCACTTCCGAAGGGGGACGAAAATTTGGACTTTATCTCGCGAGAAGCATCCCGGGTGTGGGACAAGCTTCTCTTGAGCTTTGGAGAGGTAGAGAGGAGAAGGAAGGGATGAAAATTTCGTATGGAGGGGGTCTCCTTTTATAGTTGCAAGGAGTGGGGGCAAAATGGACATTACATCTTCAAAATAATAAATAAGGGGTCTTTAGTGACGGATAAAACCGTCGCTAAAGCCCCGCCGTCGCCGTCACCGCCGCGCCCACGCGCGCCCGCTCGGCTGGCCTGCGCGCGTAACGCAGACGCACGTCCGCGTCGTCTCAGCCGTCCGATCGCGAGATCGGACGGCTTAGATCGCGTCCGCGCCCGCTGCGTAGCGCGCCCGCCCGCGTGCGATCGAGCGTCCACCAGAGCGTCCAATTGCGCGTCGGCGCTATCGGGCGCGCGCGGCCGTTGGCTCTTCATCCGACGCTCGTGCGCGCCCGCTCGCCCGCGCCTTCGACCCCCTCTCCGCGGCTCGAACCCGCGACCTCCGCTTCGCCCGCAGCTGCGTCGCCGCTGCGCTACGCGGGCGAAATGGTCGCGCGGACGTTTTTAAACGCGCGCGACCGCAGCCGTTGGATCGAGATCCAACGGCGGAGAGGAGACGGTGCGCAGTCTTCACAGGACTCCTGCGGCCGATTGGGCGGCTGGGATGGCGCCACGTGGCGCTATCTTGGCCATCCATCTTCTGGAAGTTGTAGATGGTGCCACGATGTCGGATTGACTCGATTTTTGTGTCGTTCGGCTGCGATCGTGGATCCGAATTCATCCGTGTGGTCAGATTTTCCATCTGAAGTGCGGATTTACACCATCCTGGCCCTTGATCTTCTAGGGTTCCCCGGTCTCTATTTGATGCTACGGATGCCTGATTAGGGCGATCTTGGAGTCGTTGAACTCCAATCGTCGTCCTGATCATATCCATACGGTTGGATCTTTGATCCGAGGCCCCGATAAAATATTTGCCCTGTCCAAGCACATAAAAGGAGACAATTAACCTCCATTTTATTCAAACTACTCTAAATGCAAGATGATGCATGTAATGCAATATTTATATCATGAAATGCAATCCTATGCTTAAGAACATGCATAAATAGACATTTTAAGTAGTGTAAATGTGTTTACATCACCAAGTATTGAAGCGATGTGTACCTGAAGAGGAACAACAAAGTGTGATGAGTTTTTGCCATGAACTTCATTGTGGAGGACACTTTGGCGCTAAGAAAACTTCTTTTAAGGTTCTCCAGTCTGATTTTTGGTGGCCTTCGTTATTTAAGGATTCTCATAATTTTGTTAAGGCCTGTATTAAATGTCAACGGGCTGGAACGATTGGGAAGAGGAATGAGATGCCTCAACACCCTATTCAATCTGTTGAAATTTTTGATGTGTGGGAAATTGACTTTATGGGCCCCTTCCCTTTGTCCCATGGTTATGAATATATCTTGGTAGTAGTTGATTGTCTCTAAATGGATAGAGGCCATTCCTACGCGCACAAATGACCACACTACGTGCACATAATTTGTGAAGGACAATATCATATCTCGTTTTGGCTACCCCAAGACCATTATAAGTGATGGGGGACCTCATTTCCGAAACCACCACTTCAATCGGCTACTCAGGAGTCTAGGAGTGACTCACAAGGTTGCTACCCCTTACCATCCTCAGACGAGTGGCCAGGTTGAAGTGTCGAATAGGGAGATAAAAAGTATTTTAGCAAAGATCGTTAGACCTGATAGGAAAGACTGGTCCCAAAAGCACGATGATGCTTTGTGGGTGTATCGAATGGCCTATAAGACCCCTTTGAGTACATCTCCCTTTTGGATTGTGTATGGGAAAGCTTGCCATTTATCCGTTGAGCTATAACATAGGGCACTTTGGGCTATTCGAAGTGTTAACATGGATTTAGAAAAGGTAGGTAAGGCATGACTTTTGGAATTAAGTGAGCTTGAGGAGCTGAGGAATGATGCTTATGACACCTCTCAAGCCTATAAAGAGAGAACTAAGGTCTTGCATGATAAGTATATCCTTAGAAAGACCTTTGAGCCCAACCAACAAGTCTGGCTTTTCAATTCTAGACTTAAGCTTTTTCCAGGAAAATTAAAATCTTGTTGGGATGGGCCTTACATAATCACTAATGTGTTTCCACATGGAGTTGTGGAGATTAAAAGTCCTTCCTCTTCAGCAACTCACTTTATCGTCAACGGTCAACGGTTAAAACCATACATTACTTCGGATGACCATCTGGTTGACGAGGTCACTCTTGAGGAGCCTTAGCTCTTGCCATTCTCCGCCTCAAGTAATATCTTCCTTTAACTATTTTGTTTCCAATGAGAACATTGTTTGAACTAGGTATGGGGGAGAGGACCTGAGGCATATGTTTATAGCATGTCTACATTTTGCATTCATTCATGCATATTGCATTAAGAAAAAAACATTATATTATTGAGCTTAACTGGTTAGGCCTTGCATTCTTAAGCAAACTAGAACTTTAAGTTAGACTAAGTTGATTCTAGGTGTCGAACTTTAGAAGCTAAGTGAGCTACTAGCTTTAGACCTCTAGGGTCCTTTGTGGACTTAAAAACTTAAGTAGGAGTTAAGTTGCGGATCATTCCTCAAGAGGTTGAGGAAGGAAAGCTAGGGATTGAGTTAAAGGCTGGGTAGTACTTGGAGTCTTGTTCTACCTTTTGGTTTATGGGTCTTTGTAACCCAAGCATCCAAATTTCACACACACATGGTCTTGTGTAAGTAAGTGATCGCCTTAATTCCATTCTTAAAAGAAAATTTGGTTCTCTTAGTTTTGACTTAGGAGAAGCTTGAAAACACAATTTGATTGTAAGAGTTCCTACCGTAGGAGAGGTGGAGTATATACTTACCTTGAGGATGCGATGATAACATGTTACCTCCTCGGTGCTTGTCTCTTAGGATATCCATCCTACTGGGGGCATGTAAGTGCATTGTGCGGTTCAGGTACCATGGGCGGCCCTATCTCGAAGTGTCGATTGCCATAAGCCTGAATTCACTTAAGAAATCCATGGGCGATACTATCTTGAAGTGTCGATTGCCAGGAGTTCTTAGGGTCGCTATGGGCAATGCTATCTCGAAGCATCGAAAGGTAGGCACCCTTCAAGTTACGGTGATGGGGATAATGAATCCGACACAGACTGTGTTGATAGCTGATCCAAGGTTAGACTTAGAGGAATCAAACAAAAAAAATATTTATATATTAAAAAAAAATCCTTTTTCCTCTCTAGGTTGACAATCATACCAACTTCAAATAACTCAGACCAATGTACATACACGGATGCTTTAATCTCGGGGATCAATAAACCCTAGGGTAGAGTTAGAAATTAGGGAAACATGTGAATGCAACTCATCTTTAACCGACCTAATCTATAACTTAGCAACTACTTGGGAACCTTAGGTCTAAAGTTTGAACTTAACATGTTTCTAAAGGAAGACCGATTTGGTTGGCTAGTCTGCTTGGAGTGCTAGGTTATTGCTTAGATTTGCTAGAGACTAGCAAAAATAAGGCATAGGGGCATTTGATGAGCCCATATTTGTGGGCCATTTAGTTACTTAAGTGCTTAGGAATTAGATTGATATTAGTGTATACATAGCATGTATTAAGATATAAATAAGTTAGTTTATATATATTTGCTTGTATGCATTGCATATAAATTATTTAGCATGGATTAGAATTACATGCATTAGTCTTTAGGTTAAATTATATGCCTTAACATTTTATTGAGGGTTTGAACATAATTAGCCAATCATTTTATTATTATTCATTTTCTCTTCTCTGCATGAATTCGCCGCTCCAACGCCACCAGCTACCACACTAAAACCTGCATTCAAGGATGAGTGGAGAATGTGGATCTGCTCACGCCTCTCCATTCAAATCCATGTAGACGGCTACAAAGGAGGAAGAATGGCTGCCATTCAAAGGAGGCCACCACCCCTTTCCTCACTGTGTAGAGAACCTCATTTCTTATCTGCTCCCCACCACCAGCCTCAACTGCGGTAGCGTGACTCCACCACCGTGGACGTGTGGTGTGACAACCCACACCGCCAATCCGAGTCCCTGCATCATCGTGCTTCTTCATCACCACCGCACCTACCAGCACCATCCCTGCACACGTCCATCACAAGTGCAAGCACCTCCCTCTAGCACCCTCGGCCCACGCTTCACCTTTTGCAACAGCCATCCACATGTGGCTGCCCCTCACTTCCAGCCCACCTACGCATGCTGCACCTCCACCGTAGTAGGTGCGCACCTACCAGCAGCTCAGCGCACGACCTCCCCCATGCCTCAGCCCTTGCCCCACACACCACGCGCCACCGTGAGCCCTCCAACACCATTCCCGCACCAGCCCCTCTGCATGCGCACTTCTACCTGCAGCAATCGTCGCATGCTCGTTGCAGCCACAACCGCACGCCTAGCAGCAGCAATCGGCCCTTACCCACCAGCAGCGCGTGCATAGTATGCGCTACTTCAGTCGGCATCGCCAGCCTGTGCGCATGCCAGACTTCTTCTTCTTCTTCTTCTCTGCCAACCGAAGGTACCCAAAGCCAGCAAAAATGCAGCCATCAAATCCGACCATGAAACTTCACGTCGGGAGCTCCATCAGACTCGCCTCGACTCCCCGAGCACAACTATGCTTTCGCCCGCACCAATCGACCACGTGACGGCCGGTTGGAGGGCCTCACCACCGGCGGCTTCTTCCACCTCGGCCGGCGACCACCGACGACCGTTCAAAGCGCCACCACCACCATTAGAAATCTCTCATCATGCTTATCCTCATCCGAGGTTCCCGCGGCCCGCCATTGCCTCCTCTTGGTGTATGCACAAAGCAAATCCTCTATTTTGGGTTAATTAATATTTACATTTGAGTGCCATTGCCAAACTCTCATTTTTTATTTTAATATTTGATATATTGAGTGAAATTGCAACTTCATGCTCATGCTTTCTCATAATTGCTTAGCTTTTGTTATTCACATCTATTGACATTGGTTTTGGATTAAGATGTACACAATTTCTCTCTAATACATGTGCAATTGGAAATTACATAGATTGATCACATATTTATTGAATATTTCATTGAGGAAAAATTACGCATATAACCTTACATTCTCGAGTTATTGTGTCTTCTTTTTGTCGCATTTCATGTCAGATTTGACTATGGATTTCACACTCGATTGAACGAATACAAGAAAAAAGTATTCATGAATTTATTGCATCATTGTCTCCTTGTGGACATGACCCGCTCTTCTGTGAGTGGTTTAATTTTTATTTTAATTATTTTGTTAAGCGATTTTCCACCACTTTAATACTAAAATGACAATCATCTTAATCATACTATTCGAAAGCGAAAACTGACTTATCACCAGGCTGTGCGAACTTAAGGCGCACACGCATCCAGGCCCTCGGTTGATGTCGTGTGCTCTGCAGCCTCACCAATTTGGCCACGCACCTGCTGTTGTGTACGTGAAAGGAAGGTAGGACATTTAGTCCCACCTCGGAAGTGGAAAGGCACCTACACCCACATAAAGGGAAAAAGTGGTAGAGGCTCTTCGCCTCCAACACTGAGGGTGAGGTCGTCCTCTCCCCATCACCGGACTCGTCCACGACACTTAATACGTGGACCTGGATGACCCAACTACCTGACTCGACTTCACTCCTCGCTCACCACACACGCCGGTGAGCTTGGACCCAGGTATGCGATAGGTCCAATCACTCGATCGATTAAAGGCTCTAGGAGAGCGAGACTGAAATAGAAAAGAGAGAAAGAGAGAGGAGAGCTGCTCGGGGTTAGGGGGATTTTGCTTTAAGGAGTTTGGCTCCACACTTAGTCGTATTCTGAGAGAAGAAGAGCTAGAAAAGGAAGAAAAGAAGGAGAAGAGGACCGTAGATGAAGAAAGGCAGAAGGCCTAAGGAAGAAAAGAAGAGGCTTGCAAAGGTAGAAGATAGAGAAAGCTAAAGAGAAAGAGAAGGACTACAGAAGGAAGAAGTCAGAAGCTGAAGAAGAAGAAATGAAGGCCTGAAGAGAAGCAGAAGAAGCTAAGGGAAAAAGAAGAAAGAAGAAAGAAGAAAGAACAAGAAGAAGCAAAGAAGAAGAAATCAGACACTTTAAGTCGTCTGACTCCTTCATCAGACGACAGAATCCAGCTTATATTGCATATTCATATATTGAGTTCCTTGGTGATATTGTAGGAGTATTTGGTGATCTAAATCACCATTTAACTCCCATATTTTTGCACTTTGACACTGCTACTATTGCAATTTCTTTCAGTTTAAATTGTGATCTTGATTTCTAAATACCAATTTGCTCCCTGTGTTCAACCTCGAAAATCTTTTCGAGTAATAAAATTGTATTTATTTTGAATGCTATTTCGACTGTACTACAACACAACATTTTTAAAACCCGATTCAACGACTCAAACAACACTTTGTCCCCTAGGTGCCTTCCCTCTTCTGTTCTCTCTTGAGCCCACACCAACCAAGGGAAGAAGCCAAGCAATGGAAGAACACCTAGGGTACACGCCTACCCTAGGAGGAGGATTTTGAGAGTGGTATACAACCACCCTTGGAGGAGAATTTGAAGGTGGTCCATGCCACCTTGGAGGAGCTTTGTAAGGAGAAGGAGAAGAAGGAGCTCTTTTTGACTGCTGGAACAACTGCAGTTGGAGCAAGAGCCTCGCCATCTTCACCCTCATCAATAGAAAGAAAAAGTTGCCTTCTTTTCAATTACTCTTGTTGCATTTGTTTTTATTTTGTTCTAGCACTTTTTCACTCCCTCTCCCTAATTACTCTAGGCCTTTATGTGCCTAGAGTGAGCTTAGGGAGAGGTCATTCTTGTCACTCTAGGTTTAGTTCTTAAGTGTTAGTTCTTCACCAACTTCTAAGCGTGATTTATCCTTTATTTCAAAACCTAAAAAAAAATTTATATATCCAAAAATCAAAAAGAAAGTTGATTTCCGATTTCAAGTGAGAAATGTATTTTTGCAAACAAATTGCCTCCTTAGATGACCCTAGATACTTTCACTATCTAGGATTAAAAATTTAAAAGCGTTTGCGAATTCACATGTTACAACAATTTGAAAACTCTAATTACAAATCACGCGTATTTTCAGAACAATGGCCTCGTTCTTCTTGCTAGCAACTACCCATGGAGGAGCTTTGGAGGAGGAGGAGCACCATGGGAATCCTTGAGGGAGGAGGGTGGATGGCCATTAAGGTTGGAGGGGAAGGTGTGGTTGCAAGTTGAGAGGGGGAGGAGAGGATTGTTGGAGTGTTGGTTGTCCATGGGGATTTAGTAGTAGGTTCTTAGGTTGGGTTTACTAAAATTAGGATGGCTAAGAATAGGTGTTCTAGAATAGGCTAGGTAGAAGAAGTGTGTGTGTGTGTGTGTCTTGAATTTCGTAGAGCTAGGTTGTGTGGGTTTTGGCAAATCTAGGTTAGGTCAACCTAGATTAAGTGGGTGTGGACCTAATTAGGCTTAGGAAGGTCTAATTGGATAGGAGTGAACCTAATTAGGTCTAGTTCAAGTCTAATAGGATGTGTGTGTGATTAGGCTAAGGTAATCCTAATAGGTTAGGTTAGGGATAGGATAAGTAAGGGTATGGATAGTCGGATAGGCTTAGGAGGTCTCTAATTAGGTTTCCTAAGGTGTTTGGTGGGGCTTCTAGGTCAAAAGGGGCAAGCTAGGGCTTCTCGCACCAAAAACAAGAATCAGAGATGACCTCCAGACGTTCAAACAAATGATTAGACATCTTATACTCCAAAATTGGACATTTGGAAGTCAGGTTAGATGTTTAATTCTGTGTCAGTGTCAGTTTTGACTTCTTGGATTGATTTTCTGCAGAAATCAGACATCCAGCTTAATGTATGGATGTCCTAAAAGGTGTTGGAGAGTGGGTTTTGGGTTTTTTGAGGTATGTTTTGGTTCCTAAGTGTTTGGGAGAGGGATAAGGTGGATAAGAACATGGAAAGTGCTATCCATGTTTGGGTTCTAAGGCTAAGATGTCCTAATGGAAGTGGTTTTGGGTTTGGGAAGGCTGTCTTAGGGTTTCTAAGGATAGGGATAAGGCTATCCTCCTCACTCCTCTTGTCTGAATCGATCTTCTTCTTTCTTTATTGCTTTACTCCACACCATCTCTCATCCTGGATCACTTTATTACTTACAAATAGCAACAGAAACATTAAATATCAAGATATCTCATCTTATTCTATATAAAATGATGCAATGCTTGATATGCATGATATGAGTGCAATATTCACAAATTAAGCTAGGTTCAAACATTATTTAGGTTGATTAGGACATATGATTGCTGTGCAATCATGCATCCATTTGCAATCATGCACATTCATCATTACCCAAAGGAATAAATGAGGCACACTCCATCATTCTTTGCCAAATTGGATACTTGAAAGGAAAAACATTAATCTTAGCATAAGCAACCAAGTACGAGAAATAAAATAAATACATGATTCATTGAATACGTAAAAATGTATGAGAGAATTGCTCAAAAATCATCTGAAACAATAAAGGCAAATGCAATATCAAAATACATGGTAATATGAAAGAAATAGAAAACAAAATAAAATGGAAGAAAATCAACGTCTGTAATCTATCCACAATGCATGGGAAACTTGTTCCCTTATCAATTTCCCCGCTCGCACAACACTATCATCCACGAGATCATCACGCACCTCTGTATCGCCTATATCCTCCTTGTCTGGAAGTGTAGTGTAGAAGATCTCGTCCTCAGCATTCCAATGACGTATCATGTTATATATGATACAACAAGCCATGACGATAAGGCGTTGGGTCTTGAAACTGTAAAATGGTTGAGAATCAAATATCTTGAAACGTTTCTTAAGGACTCCAAAAGCTCGCTCGACAACATTGCATAGTTGGGTGTGTCTGCGGTTGTACAACTCCTTCTAGTTATAGTATCTATTTGTTCAATTGCGATACTCTTGGAGGTGATATGCTACTCCTTGAAATGGAGCGAGGAAAGAGTTGGTGTTTGCGTAACCATGATCTACAAGAAACCTACCTCCACTTGGGACATTCAGCCCATTCCTAATCACACATCGTAGCACCTACATCTCTGCAACAGACCTTCCCATCCAGTCCTGTCGTACCCAAATTCTAGGTTGTAGTTGACCGTAGCAATTACATTTTGGCTCATCTAACCCTTACGATTCTGGAAACAAGCCTAATCTACTGTTGCTATCGTCGCTTGAATGTAACACCCATCTATTGCTCCTACGGTGTCTTTCTCAATTTTTTGAAATAGACAAATGGATTGGATATCAACTATGGTCGAAGTAATACTGTTGTTATTATAATGAAATACCCGGAAAAAAGGGTAGAATTGTTTATTTTCCTGAATATGTTCAGGCATGTCCGAATGAATGCTTAGCATCCGGATAAAATGATTCTTCAGGGAGACCACTGCTAGCAAAACTTTATTAAAGTATCTAGAAATGGTCTCCCCCGAGTGCTAAAAGCGTTCAACAAGAAGCTGATTTGAGGATGGCTAAGAAACAGCATGCAAGAACATTGCTAACTATTCATTTATGTTACTCCCTGAGAATTGCGTAGTTCCATCACTTTGTTTAGGCACTCTGAAAGTGCAATGAATGAGTTCTTGCTTAGCCTCAACTCATTCTGGCAACGACTTGGATGGCCCTCGATTATCTTGCGAACCCAGTCATGTTTAGACAATGCCCCGTTATTCTACCATCGTCGAGGTACAAGGTGATCGATTCTTGAATAATATGCTATTGCAATTGGTATAGCAACATCTATGATGGATAATCGATTGTCTTCGGTATCGAAATCCTAAGAGGCCATGGATTGGTTTTGTCCAGAGCTCATACCTACTTTGGCAATCTTCAAATTTTGCAATTACAACCTAGTGTGTATATATATAAAGAGATCCAAATGGTATTACATGAAATGGTTAACATCTAACTATTGAAACTACAACGAAAATAGTTATAATGTTTTACAGGAAAATGCAAATGTAAATTCTGCAATGACCACGATAACTAATTATCCTACAAATAAAAGTTTTATGCATGGTACTCTGAATAGCACATATAGTAGAAGACACTATGAAACTAATGTGAACACCTAAATTGCTGCGACCAGGGATAGACGAGTACCTAATCCTTAAAAAAATCAAAATCCATAATCATTTTGAGCGTGCCTTCGCAAGAAGGCCCTCAACTCTGCATCTGAGTGCGCCACATCATTAACTCCAACTAGAATGCTTGAAAACATTAGCCAATGCAAGAAAATCATCGAGAGTGATGTTCGGCACCTGCATGTGCAATATCCGCATGCACTCACGGATCTCATCAGCCGATTGGTCTACCTTTGGTGTTGGAGTTACATGATGCTTAACCAATGTCCTCATCAACTCCGTGAACTCATATGGTAGCGACAACTCCGATCCACTTGCAGTGGACCCTACCTTATTCCTATATTTCACCCTACTTGCAGCTCCTCTAGAAGCATGCTTAGAGCCTTATGTCTCAAATACTGAAGAAGGAGGATTTCCATGCAATTTAGGAGGGTTATTGGAAGGTGTTGTGGGATTACTAGTCAGGGAAAATAAAGTAAGACCCGTGTATGAAGCATGGAGGAAGGTTCACATGTCATCTGGGCATGTGTTCTGAAACAATGTTGAGCCACTCCCACCAGCAATGTTGAATGTGACTTGTGGGTCAACAAAAGTAGTAGTGTCATTAACAATGTCCTCGGTGTTCTCTTCAATTGTCGCATGAATTTCTTCCTGGACATTGGACGACATTGCATGCTCACTAGTTGCTGTATATTTCCTAACAATTTTCTAGACATCATTAAAGAAAATGAAAGGCTTATCATGCAATTCTGCAAGTTCGGGCGGGAACTACAAGATATTAAAATTGATACATTTAATGTCACCTAAATGAAAAGTAGGTTCATACAATTGTGTTGGTTGGGAAATAGTTATTTACCTCATTCCAAATGTATAGTGAGGGTGCTACTAGGCAACCAATGAGAGGGTCCATTCCCCAACCACTCTTACTCTATAGATCTAAATACAAATCGTGTTTTCTCTTGAACTCCTTCCACCGATTGAGTAATTGATTGTGGTTGTAGGGCAAGCCCGCCACAACAAACTCCTTAACAATGTCATTCCATGCCATCTTCGTGAAAGACACTTTCACCCAGTGACCATCATCGTAGTGCTTGTCCAAACTCTTTAGCAACTCGTAAGTCGTTCGATTATCTCATTTCTTCGCCTTCTTCGGAGCAGACGTTGAAGGTTAAAATGACGACATTCTAAAAAGGGAAGTGGTAGATTCTCACAAACAATGAAATTACCAAATTTGATTGCCCAATTACGTCATCAAACTTCAGTTGAGTTAACATCATCTACCTCATATTATGGTTTTTCACCATGAAAATTATCGCATGAAACTCTCATAACAAATTTATGCTATTCCCATTAGTTGACTAATCCCTAGCTCAAATGGCTATAAAATGTCACTACTTCCATTTCCACAAGGACATACCAACACGATTTAATACAAGTAAAATGAAAAGACATCCATGGCAATCCCAATGAGAGCACACTACTTGGATTTTTAAGAATCTTTCGAAATTGGTAAGAAATGCATCGATGTGTTCCCTCTTAGAAACGTTTGGAGGTAGAAACACATCGATGGATTACGAAAAATCAACTGGTTGATATTGAGAATGCGTCGGTGAGTTTCTTTTGCAAAGTGCTTCGGAGTAAAAACACATCTGTGGATTTCCAGGAATTCCACCAGTTGATAATGAAAACACATTGGTGGATCTCCTCTTGAAAATACACCAATGGATTTTTGAAAATCAACCAGTTGATTTATGAAAATGCACCGGTGCATTATAAGTTTCCATTGATTGAATCATGAAATCCTCGTGTGTTTTCCAATAAATTGGTTCTAACATGAAACACACCAGTTGATTATCAAAATTAATCGGTTGAGCGGAAACACACTGGTGTGTTTCCATCCGGTGGATTTCCAATAAATTGGTTCTAACAAGAAACACACCAGTTGATTATCAAAATTAATCGGTTGAGTGGAAACACACAGGTGTGTTTCCATCCAGTGGATTTCCAATAAATTGGTTCTAACATGAAACACACCAGTTGATTATCAAAATTAATCGATTGAGTGGAAACACACCAGTGTGTTTCCATTTTCTACTGATTAATTTTTGAGATCCACTGGTGTCTTTCATATGTAAATCGGTTGAGTCTAAACACACCAGTGGATTTTAGAAACAAATTGCTGGAGAATAAAATTGCACCAGTGAGATTCCATTATCAACCGATTTGTTCCAGTACTCAACCAGTTTGTTGATACACAATCGGTTGAAAGCAAAAACACACCGATGGATCTAAAAAATCAATCGGTGAAAATTGGAAATGCACTGGTGTGTTTCTACTATCAACCGATTTATTTCAATAATCAACCAGTGTGTTTCATGATTTAGTGGAAAACACACCAATGGGATTTTATTCTCCACCGGTGATAAATAGGGTCAATTTACAACACACAATTCTAAAAAACCAACATGAACATATAAGGGTACCTCCACTACAAATGATGAAGACAAGTGTCCAACAATTTCCACACGAAGGTCTTCCTCTCTAATGTGACTGTAGAAGATAGCCATGCATAACCAGTATTACGAAGAGAACCATCGAATGTAACCTCATCCAAGGGTAATTGTAACGAACGCATGCCCCAGACGTCTTTTAAGACGTCTGGGAGGTGGCCCAGACGTCTGACAAGACGTCTGGGAGCACATCCAGACGTCTGGCCAGACGTCTGGGAGCGTTTCCAGACGTCTGTAAAATAGTTATTTTTCGCACGAGAAATTCGTCTGCGCGCCTATGCGCGCAGAACCGCGATTCCTCTCTCTCTCTTTTCCCTCTCTCTCTGTGGCTGCAGACCTGCGACGCTCTCTCTCCCTCCTCCTCGCGCGGCCTTAAAAGGCCACGCCTCCCCTCCTGTCGTCTCCACCGTCCCCTTCCTCTTCTCCTTCCTGTGCGCTAGAGCGAGAGAGCCTGAGGGCGGCAGCGGCGGCCGCAGTGAGCGCAGAGGAGGTGCGGCGTGCGAGGGCGGAGCTCTGCCGTGAGGGCGAGCTCGTCGGAGCGGCTTGGCCGGCCGACGGAGGGTGCAGGGGGCGCGGAACGACGCGGAGAGGGACCTGCTGCGGTCTGAGCAGCAGACGCGCGAGGTGCGACGAGGGCGGCGTCGCGAGCGGAGGCCGAGCAGTGCCATGTTCTGGAAAAATTTCCAGAATCAGACGTTTGGGTTTATAGCCAGACGGCGAGGAAGACGTCTGGAAGATCATACAGACGTCTGAAAGGTGAGTATTCCGCTTTCTTTTTCATTCCTGTTGACTGACCGTACTGAGGGAGGGAGTTGGCTGCGCGCAGGCTCGCTGATTCGCCATCCTTTGCGAATCAGACGTCTGGAAGCTGTACCAGACGGCGGGAGTGACCTCTAGACGTCCGGGGTGACCATCGGACGTCTGTGAGCTAGGCCAGACGTCCCCGCAGACTTCTGGACATCTGGGAAACCATGCTGAGCAGGTAATTCTTTGAAACACTTTTTAAGACGTCTGGAAGAAGTTCCAGACGTCTGATTTTACACAGTGTCGTCGTTTTCGACCCGTTTAGGGCCTGTTCGGGCTCCGTTTTCCGCGATTCGAGTTGCGTTCTTTTCAGAATTAATTCCTCTACCCGTCTACAGTAGCTATACACTATTTTGAGACTTTCCTTGTGTTTGATCCTTGTGATAGGACCTCGTTCAGTTGCAGTCTTGGGAGTCGTGGAGGCACGCGGGATTCCCGATCACGCCCCCATTACTCCCGTTGTACCTGGTAGAGTGGCTTTAAGTTATTAAAATCTGTTAAATTATGAAACCATAAATAGAACCGAGGACATTGCATGAACCCTAGGAATGAGAAATAGATGGAATGATAGCTCCTAGGTGTTGCATGAATCCTAGGACTGGAAAACTAGATTGTATGATAGATCCTAGGATATGGCATGAATCCTAGGATGGGAAAACTAGTGGAATGTATAATACTGCAGTCTTGGAAAATGGAAAGAGATATAAAGCTGCCTGTAATTTGAATTAACAGCTGCCTGTTGTGAATAGATAACGTGGTTGAGAACATGGATTGTAAGAATGTGAAACTGGAAAGTGAAACCTGGATGTTTGAGTAAAAAGGATGGAACCCTACGGGGAAGTAGGAGTAGAACTCCTGGAAAGTGAATGGAATGGTTTTGGGGAAGTGAGCTGGCCCTTGAGTACGGAGTACCAAGGAGAGCGACTGTCCCCTTGTTTAGTGCAGAGCGGAGCCAGCCGCCCCAGGGACCCGAGGTTAGGACTGGCCACTCTGTACCGACTTGCTGGCCCTCGCGTACGTAGTACCGAGGAGAGCTACTAGTGTAGGGAGGTACTAGCTACCCCACGGGCCCCAGGGTTCTGCTAGCCTCCCACACCGACTTGTTAGGCCCGCTGGGGCAAACCAGGGTAGTCAGGCGAGGGTGCGAGGACTGTGGAGGGGCAAGGCCTCGGTTTGGTTACTGTGGAGGGGTTGGACCCCTGTTACTGAGAGGGCTCTGCCCTGGACTGGTTTCGTGCTGTGCTTTGGGCGCACCCGTTAACGGAAACGACTGACCGCGTGCCAGTACGGGTTAGCTACTTGTGCATTTATCGCGCGTGCCGTAGTCACCGTTACGTCTGTCAGTGACCTTGGGGTGGTTGACTGAGGGTAGGATCACCACGGGGGACTCTCCCGGCCAGGAGAGCACCACGTGCTACTTCTACTTTTTGGAAAAGACTGCAATCAAGATCGTTCCCACGAGGAACATTCGAGATCAAGTAAAAGATCTGAGAAATAAATGAAATAGTGAGACAATTGAAAGATGTAAATAAAGAAAGTAATAGAACATAACAGCTACTGTACACTCTACTGTTGTCTTTAGTTTTAGTTGCCACTCTACTCAGCGTTTTGCTGACGTGTTACACTCATTACCTTTTTCAGGACCAGGTGTTGAGCAGCCAGGGTCAGTGGCTGCAGAGGACGCTGGGCCGAGTAGGGTCCAGTAGAGTTACTACTGTCTTTTGTACCTCTTTGTTTCCGTTATAGTGAGTAGTTCTTGTTTCCGCTGTACTTTTCTTTACCTGCAGTTCATGTTATATGATAAATGTTGTTCTACTGTTGTGGTGGTATCTACTGTAGTAGTTGCTTTCCTTACTGTTGTACTTTCTTACTGTTAGTTATATTCATGCTGAATGGGTTTTATTTTACTGCTCTTTTGGTTACTTCCTCGTTGGACGACTAGGTCTTGGGATTAGTCGAGTCGGTCCGGTTCTCGTGTCTCGTAGGGACTCGGGAACCGGGTCATTACAGTAATTTACGTTTGTTATTTGATGCTTCATCCTCCACTTCCTTACCTTTCAGCAAGGTTAGAAAAACAACAAGATGCACGAAACAATAGCTTCCATCACAATTCCTTATATAGCCGCTATGGGACCTCTTGCCATTAATCTCCTCCAACTTCTAGGTGTAATGTCAGATGCATGGGAACAAGAGCTAGAGGTGCTCATCAGATGACAATTCATAGAGTAACCACTTCCCAACAATATAGTCATCCTTCCATCGGGATGATGGGAAAGGTATGAACGACTTAAAAACAACACACCCCTCGCTATGGTTTCATGATAAAGGAACATAGTTGGTACAACCCACTACAAAACAACATAGCCTCACATTAAAAGCCAAATAGGGTTCAGCATAAAGCGACAACTCATGCGATAGGAATCCGTTGGTAGGGAGCCCCTGCCACCTCCAGCTATGGCAGAGAACACGACCAACGATATTCCACTAGCCTCCCAGCTCGACATCACCAACCCTCTTTTGTTTTGCCATTAATCTCCTCCAACCACCAACAAGTGTGGTAATGGGAGACATCGACTGCATCGATAGCCCCACCTCCCACAAACCCAACCTCATTGATAACACCAAACCTTGCGGGATAGAAAGTGGGATGAAACCATCCTACTCCCCCCCCTAGATTGGACAAACATAGGTTTGTTGCCACTATCCCATGTTTCCACCATCTCAGGTTTAACCCTCCTAAACGGGGGATCAAATGACTAAACCTACAAAACAAATGAGGCCTAAATGTTCACATTTTCCATTATTGCTATCTCCCTCTCTCTTTGCAGAATTGTTGGCTAACAAGATAAGCAATCCATTTCCTGCACTATTCCTTGCTCTTTCCCACTCTCTTTACCTAATCGATGAACTCGAATCGAGCATCGTGCGTTGCAAATGTTGTGACTCCACCAACCTGGCATTGTGCATGTTGGTTCCCCCTACCCTACCGGTTAATATATGGTGCATTGGTTACTGATTGCATGTCATCAAACATTAGATTATCATTTAATTAACTCTTTGCAGTTGGATTTGAACTTTTATACTTCTTATCTTAAGCATAGATCTTAAATCATGCACCTATGCAGATTTCCCTTTTGGATGATTCTACTAAGTGTCCATCCCTCATTAGATTTAAAAACATGTGGATTATCCATGATAAATTAAACTAATTGTTGCTACAACACTATTCACCATGCTATAGCAACATTTCCACCAACCCACCTCTCTCTCCCTAACAATGGAAATCTTCGTAAATATCAGGAAGACCATGTCATTCTCTGTCTGCTCACCTCAGGCCATACGTAATCTTCCCCTCCTCCACCCAAACCCTCTCCCACTGCTTTACATAGCAACATAATCTCCCTGCCTAAAATCCTGAACCCTAATCCTCTCCCCCAACATAAATGTCATGGCAACCTCCAACCCTTTCGTCTTCCCCTGGTAGTCGTATCCTCTATGTTGATCGGCGAGGTCGCATGCATTGACGCTTGCCCATGACGATGGCATTCGCATCGCCGCAAGCACCATCCCCAATCCCCTTCTCTTAGGTAGTGTTTGTTTTGCGGGTTTGGGATGTCTATCCCCATTTAGGAGAGTTGATCCCAGGATGGGGCAATACTGGGTTAAGGGCCATTAACTTGGTATTATGTGATTCCGTTGGGGGGGTGGGATGGTTTCATCCAATGCCTAATCCTACAGGGTTGGGTGTCGTAAGGGTGAGGTTGGGATCTCATGGGAAAGAAGTAGCCACACCAAGATTGCCATAAATAGTAGTAGCAACATCACCACCAATAATGGTATTGCCATCCTACTTGGAGGCAACAATGTTGTCCTTGTTCCCCCCCTCCCCTAGAAAAAAAAAATAGTGTCGTCCTTGCCACAAACAATAGTAGCAACTACATTACTGCCACTTGTAGCAGAAACATTGATCAATATTTTTCTAGTAGCTTATGGTGATCATGGTTCCTACTTTAAGTTGGGTCCAATTTAATGGTAACACCAGCATCCTTTCTATCTAACTTAATTTGACTAATTTCCAAAGCTAATTTCACCTAATTATTATATTAAAGGGTATAATTCAATTTGGGCTGAATGAAGAAGAATTACTGTAAAATAGGTTAATTATGTTGTTTTGACAAGCCAATCCAAGTGAAAATTAACCAAAGGGTAAACTTACACCAAATTGAAGATCAATTAATCTTAAATTTCAAATAAGTAGGCTTACATAGATTGATTTAGGGTTTTTCTGAAAATTGAAAGTTAATATATATTTAAAAATCCTAATTTTAGACTCACTTAAATTCAAAGGGTTTTAATAGAAATAACTATAATCTAGACCTTGTAAAAATCATTGAAAAATATTTTATAATGTTTAGAATAATTAATTTGACAAAATGAACCTATTTTGACCTAAAACAGAGACCCATGCGAATATTCAATATAGTTTGGGTTAAAACATAAATTGACCAATAAAATCTCATCAAAACCAAAAATTAAAGTCACCATTAGATTCCTTGGGCCTAAATTAGTTTACCATGAAAATTTGGGACCTATTGGACTTCATAACTCACTTTGCATATTGACCCTTAACTTTTGAATTCCTTACGCTTAGGTCAAATTTCCTTTCATCAAGGTCACCGGCTGACATTAGCATGACATCAGCCATCTTCTTCTCTAGCTAATGTGAAAGCACAGTAGCAACAACCTTCTATTTTGACGTGTCTTTGATAATTGATTACGAGAGCATCTTTCGATCAAATACCACCAAATTTGGTGGGATTTGATGGTGGGATTTATTGTTGTTCCAAGACGAATCCAACCAACCCATTTGCATTTGTTCTTGTCATTTGTAGATCTATAAATTTGTGGCCAAAATCATGGTGAAATCATGTTGTGACCCACTTATTGAGGAATCAACCCCAAACACCTCCCCCTCTGCTACTGCCTTCATCGTGTCTGGAACCACGCCGACAATCGACTGACCACACACACTCATGAGCTCCATTCACCATCCACCATCACTGTCCACTCCACAAGCTTCGCCACACCTCCATGAATAAAACCCCTCAACCTATTAGGGGTTTCAAGGCCTTACATCCCCGTTGGACGTTGTCCTCTCCGGTCTCCTTCCTCGAGTCTAGCAATTTATTTCTAGAGTCCTCACAACAAATCACCACTACTATCATCTTCAGCAAGGTGCGGTGGCTCTTCTTGACCCTTTGGTTGAGAGCTTTGACCTCTCCCACGATTGGCCGACCAATGCCATTGCCACCATCTTCAACGACTCCGACAGCCACCTTCCACCCTTTGTGCGACCGCCAAGCTTCACTAGAAGCTTTGAGGTGGTCTAAGGAAGCCTTACGACCAGTTTGCATGGGCTCCCTTGCCTTGAAGCCCACGACCGGGCTCCACCTTCCTTTCCTTGCATGTTCTCGACAAGAAGGAGAAGAGCTTAAGCTCTGTTTGCTGACAAGGGCTGATTTGAGAGAGAAAGAAACCTATAGGGACCAAATTGCAAATTTGTAAGGACTAGATCATGAGAAAAGCTTGACTCCTGAGGATTGATTTGTGATTCTACTTATTTAGTTGATTTGACTTTATTATTAGGTACCTAGAGGTCTGATTGTAATATTCAAACATTATTGACTTGATACATTTATTTAATGCATAGTCATATTTATTGATTAAGATATAATCTCTATAATTATATTGAGTGATTAATTTGGATATTTTTGAACTAGATTTGGTGCTTAGAAAATTTGATTAATTCAATCTAGTTCCTAAGTTTTTGCAAAAGCTTGATATTGGTACTTGTGCATGTAAATTGCTCCCAGAGAATGACCTTAGAATACTTTTATTTTGAGAAATACAAATTTTTAAAAGTTGATTTATGCGATTCGACTATACTATAATGAGTATTCTATCGAATCTCATTTCATGCTCATCATTTTTTGGCATCGTTGCTGATGAGTAGTGCTCGCTTATCACTATCAATTTTTGTATATTTTATTATATATATTTTTTCTTTCATTTATTCTCTTTTTTTCTGACTTGCTTGTCTCTGATTTGATTGCGCATTTGCTTCTAGATTGGATCTGATTATGGTGGAATCACGCCATTTGAGCCAACCACTTCGTCAACGGATCAACCACTCTAGAGATAGGTTAATTTTCTTTCTTTTTCCTTATTCTCCCTCTTTTCTTTGTATATATAAAAAAAAACAAAAAAAAATCTTAGGACTCTAACCTTGCCTTATTTACCAAGAAACATCATTTGAGGCAAGACATTCTCATTTTTCTCATTGAGAATTAATTTTGATTGAAGAGATTATGATTAGATTAGAACACATGACTCATTGATTCCTATGCCTATTAGGGACTTGTACTAAAATTGATCAGTACACTTGGACTAATACCTTCTTATTTGAGTCCAAGGTGCATCTTAATTTGAACTAGACTCCATTTAGAGCCTGTTAGGGTTAAAACATTAGGGTTTTTGAAGTGCAGAAACACATTGCAAAACTTACAAAGGAATTAATTTCCCACATTATGTCACCTAAGCCCTTGTTTGAATTGACTTAACAAGTTTAGCCCTAAAATACAGGCTCTAAGATCACTTGAATCATTTCTTCAAAAAAAGATCACTTGAATCATAAAATCAAGACCTAATAACCTGTTTGTAAATCTAAATAGGGTGGTTTGGGTAGATTAACCCAGATTTCATCCTCGAACCTTAGGACAGGTCAGGTGAAGTTGGTTCACATTATGAATCAACCAACCTAGAAATTAGGTCACAATTAAAATTAATTTCTAAATCAAGTGATAACTCAAGGCACACACACATATACGATCTAAAATTGGTAGACTTTGAGCCTAATTCACATGTTCTGGTCTACTTGGAACCGCTGTGACAAGGAAGGAAAATCAGGTGGGGGAAACCCTGTAACCCGTAGGGACACTCTACCATGTAGGGGTCTTTACGGGACTCTCCTTTCCTAGTTGCCCAAGTAATTCTTGGGTAGGTGAATTTTTGATCCAAAGGTCCATCTAACTCAACTCATCCAATTGAATTGGGTGCCTTGATTTGGTCTGATACACATCCAATCCCTCATCTGATTCTCTATTGTATGCACAGGAGGAGGTCCTTAAGACCAGTCTTAATGCCTCTGTTAATGGTTCACTCTCGTCAAGGTTAATACCCAACCAACTTGTTTGGGTCCTCTTCTGATCCAATTATCGTCTTTTCTGATCCATCTTTATCTGAACCTAGCTCTCCATCCTTTGATTCAAATTCCATGGAGAACCCAAGTCAAGAAGAGGTGTGTGATATTCAACATCTCCAGAACTAGTTGCAAACTCTTACTGATTTGATTAATGCACTGGCTAACCCCCGACAGCATCCATAATTACGAGATCACTATAATCGTGTAGTTGTTCCTATTGAGCCCAGGGTACGAATTCCAACTGGGGACCTGATCCTGAGCTAAAGCCAAATATTATTGGCTTAATCCCTCATTTCCATGGATTGGGTTTTGATGACCCTTTCCAACACATATAGGAATTGAAACATTTGGCTTAGACCCTCAGGCCAAATGTTCATAACCAGAACACCCTGCTTATGAAGATGGTCCCCTTCTCACTTAAGGATAAGGATTCCCATTGGTATTGGTCCCTAACTCTACCAATCAATACATGGGATGAACTTCAAGATGAGTTCCTCAAGAAGTTCTTCCTAGTAGGGCATACTAACCCCCTGAGGCACTAAATCACGCATTTCACGCAAAATGTGGGGAAACCTTTTCATGAGTCATGGGATCGATGATGATGAAGTCATCATCAGCCATAACTAGCTTTAATTAGGTAGAATCAATTGACAACTGCTCCTACATAATCACCGGAGAGTCATAATTCATTGCATATCCTTTCTGAGAAGAATGCATTAAATCAGGGTAAAATCTACATTTTTAATAAAAGATCATAAATGCAAAGTAATCATGGGTTTTCCAGGGGTTAAATGAAGGTTAAATGAGCATTAATGACTAACAAGAGGGTTCATGCAGATAGAAATTGGTTTTCACCCATTTCGAGAATTAACAGACACTCGAAACCCTAATTTCAGACCTGCTTAATTAACAAAGGTTCTGGTCAGTATATAATTCACCTAAACTTTCTAAAAATCATAGAAAAATATTCCATAAGGCTTGGTATCCTTGATTTGACCATTGGAAGATATTTTGGCCTAAAATAGTCTCAAATAGGAAGTTACCCTAATTTGGGTTTCTACATAAATTATCCAATCAAACTTGGTCAAAACCACGACTTCACCATCATATTTCTTGGATCCAAATTAGGTTTGTACAAAAATTTAGGCCCAATCAGAGATCATCTTGACCTACTTGGCATTTTGGTCTAGTCTAACTCTTCTCTCAAATAGCCCCTCAGATTTTGAATTCTATTGGAAAGACCCCCCTAACTTTGCCATCACCATCACATCTAGGTCCCTGCCTCCATGGCAGGTGTGAACCCAAAGATCCAATTTTCATGAGAGAAGATCTCTCTCTTTTCAACTCCAAATCCTTCCAAAATTGGAAGGATAATGTTTAGGCAATTAGGAATCCATTCAACCTCTTTTTAGGGATTGGAATTAATCCTACACACCGTGCAAATGCAAGGATTCCAAGAATCCTATTCCCTGAGTTGCGAGCTCAATCAAGCTCCTTCCTGATCTAGAGCTTGTCTGAAGTCCTATAAAAAGACCCTGATTGTAAACCTTACATCCTTAGTAAGTTTATTGGGCCACAAAACCTTCTTCCTCTCCCTCTCCGGCCTGCTCCAAGCTCCGCTCCAGTGACACTCTACCTCCGTTCAATTCACCGACCGCCACGTACAATAGGCTATTGGATCTTCTTCCCCTCTTCAATCCGCGTCTCGCAATACCAACGTAGTGCTCTCTGACCTCCTCCTCGTCACCATCCCCCTTCCCGAAGCATTCTCCTTCTTCGACACTGGTCATACCATACCCGGTGCCCTTCCTCCCCTTTCGTCTGGTTAGATTAGGTTAGTTAGGTTTATCTTCTCCTTTACTCTCTTTCTATCTCTTTTATCACTCAATCAAACCATCGACACCACCACACGCTGTCATCTTCTCCATCTTCGGCCGCACCTCCGACGAGGCTTCCTTGACACCACAAGCAATCAAACACCTCGCCAACGACCCCACAGCCATCGCCTCATCCACCCACACTAAACCCCTTAAGAAATTGAGGGGATTACCACCTCAACTGCTCCCCTGACCAACCCATTGTCACACGAGCTCCTTTGACTTCGCCTGACCACCACACACCCTCAAACACCACGAAACACCCACCACCACCACCTTCACCATGCTCTGGCAAAACTCCTGAAGTGATTTAATGTGTCTGGGAGGCCGTTCTTTGGTATTTCAGGTATACATCAGTGCTCCACCGTCGCTGACATCATCTCCGCCTTCGTTCATCACACTGTAGCCATGTTCTTCATCAAATCCACTCCAAGGTTGCACGGTGAGACTCCAGTTCCATGCCTAATCCTCAATTCAAGGCCTCGACCTCAGCTGCTGCTCCAACTAAGTGAAGACCTCCTTCAGTAGCCACCATGGTCGTGTGCGAGGAAAATAGTAGTGGGGATAGTCCTACATCGTAGGTTGCTGAGCCTATGACACAGATAAATTGATTTTGAGCATAGGCTTTATAGCCCAACCACTGAGGGGTCGGGTCCCTCCTACCCCTTTCACCTGATAACCCGCCTACTTCACTCCTCTCCTATGACCCACACATGTAGGCTTGGACACTGTGCATGATCTGATAACCCAAATATGGATCCGGTTACGTTGGGTTTGAGAGAGAAGAAGAGGAGGAACTTGTAAGAGAGCAGGGGGTTGCTCTCTGAGGAGTCTGCCTTTGTGCTTTGAAGAGGAGAGGCTAACACTTAGCCTCTGTGTGAAGAAGGGAAGGCTCTGAAGAAGAAGAGAGAAGGAAAGAAAGGAAGGCTCGTGCAGAAGGTATTTGTCATCTGATTGAGCATTGTTTGAGAATTACTGTTGCATTATTTAAGTACTATGGTTAAGAATTGATAATGAGATGCATGCTTAATTAGAGGATTTAATTGGTGATTCAAATCACCACTTTTTAGATTCTCTTCATTCTTTTTGTCTCTAGATACATTAGATTTCATTGAATACCTAATGTGACAGGTTATTATTTATTGAATATCTACTTGAATGCTCAATTAATTGTAATTGTTGATTTCAAATGTGATTAATGTTGTGAATTCCACATTTGCCCCTTGTGTTCAACCTCGGACTCCACTATAGATTCTGAGTTATAAATTTTATCTGTTAATCTAGCTATTTAGAAGTATGCTACGATGATGAAACATTAGACTCCTATCTGGTTTCTCTTTAACAATCGATTTCAAAATCTCATGCGAAAATGCCTTCATCACAGAGTTCACAAATGAGAACAAGTTTAGTCTTTTTACTGGAGACTTCGTGAGGATATCTGACTTTTTGTCAATGCATCATGTGGAGGTAACTTCATGGATAAAGATGAGGACACCGTTTGGGAGATTCTCGAGAACATGTGCGAGAACTCCATAAACAATGAGTCTTTGGGTATGTTCGATCGGACAACCACCTGTGCATTAACAAACACACGAGGAGCACATGAAGCTTGAGACCTATCCTTTTCTGTCGACATGGAATTGGTGGCCAGTCGATTAGATAAAGTCTCCATAACTGAGAAGAAGTTGGATGAATTGACTCATCAGCTTCAAAAGGCCAGTTCTTCTCAACACAAGCACAACATGTATGCACGTCCACCCACAGGGAGGGAGGCCGTGCATAATATATATTCACCACCAATCTTACCCTGGGATGGATGCTTATCCACCCACTTCTGATCTGAGTTTTGGAGGAAACTCCTACTCTTACTCCAATTAGGGGATCTATGAACCCTTATATCCTGATTATTCTGGAGTTGCTCAACCCTGTAAGGAGCTCCATGCCATCCAGAATGATCCTTATTCCAACTCTTACAATCCTGGATGATGTAATCATCCTAATTTTTCCTGGTTGAGGAATAGTCAAAACTCCAAACCTTAAACCAACCTTGATCATAGAATCTGCACTCATATCAGTCTACTTATCCTAGGACCAACTCATCAATCTAGGCCTAACAAGGAAGAAAAGATGAGCATGATTCTGTAGACCCTGGTTGATATGCAGAAGACTAATGCTGCCATATAGAGGTAGCATAATGTGGAGATGGTAGAGGTGTGTAATCAACTCACACAGATGGTTGGGACTTGCCAACTTGGTTCACTTCCTTCCCAAGCTCTGCCCAACCCAAACAACGTGCTGAACTAGAGGTGTGTTGTGAACCTAAACTAGGGCCAAGCATATTATGTTTATCAGGCCCCTTCTGCACCTCCACTTCTTGATGGCTTAGAGGCTTCTACTTCATAGTCCGGTTATTAACAGCAACGTCCTATCCTGCTAACCCGAAACCCTAATCAGGTAAGATTGAATGCCGTCACTACTCGTAGTGGCAAGAATACTCGGGACCCTCCATATCCTAGTCAAATCGGTCCAAGTAATCCTAAGACTAGGATAGAAATTGAGAACAAACCTATTCCAAACCTAGAGCTTGAACCCATCCTAGAAAAACCTAGAGATGTTCCATTTCCCAAGGCCTTGACCAAAGGAAATAGGAAAACCAAACTTGTGGCACCTGATGAGGACTTGGTTAAGCTCTTTAAGCAAGCCTAGATTAGCATCCCCTTGATGGATGCTATATGGCACATACTAACTTACATGCAATTTCTCAAGGATTTATGTACACCTAAGTGTAAGCCGCGAAACAAAGATGGGAATCTGATTGTGTTGTTAGAGCAAGCTAGCTTTGTGATTCTGAGTAAACTCCTACAGAAAGTGAAAGATCCTGTCACTCCTTTGATCTCCTGTAAGACAGGGAACTTAGAGTTTTATCTATTGGATTTAGGAGCATCCATAAACTTGATTCCCACCACCCTACTAGTTCATTTTGAGGAAACAGAGCTAAAATCAACCAAGGTGACACTTCAATTGGCAGATAGGTCGATTAAGTCACCAAGAGGAATTCTTGAGGATGTATTAGTTAGGGCACGGACTTTTATTTCTCGGTGGATTTCATTGTTCTGGAGATGGATACTCCTGAAAATCTTAAAGATTCAACTATTATCTTAGGGAGACCATTCCTAGCAACTGCTAGGGCAAACAATAATTGCAAGGAGGGTCAAATAGAACTGAAATTTGGGGATAGAACTTTGAGGATTGACATCTATAAGGCCTAAAAAGGAATAAATTATTGGGCAATTGAGGAAGTATGCAACATAGGTTCTGTGATTGAGGTCTCAATTACTGAGGAATGCCTAATTTTCCAAAAGCCTCAATTACAAGAGAATCCCGACCCACAAGCTAGGGAGCTTGAGGCTGATTTAGACCAACCCTTAGCTTCCACCTCCTCTTCTGAGACCAACCCCGAACCTCCACTCTATGCTGATAACCCAGTTATGGAGTTGAAACTTCTCCTTGACCATCTAAAGTATATATTTTTTAGTTCAAACCAAACGTTTCCTATGATTATCAATTCTCGCCTTACCCCTTATCAGGAAACAAAATTGATTTCTATCCTCCAGCAACATTGTAGAGCCATTAGTTGGACTCTAAATGATTTGACTGGAATAAGTCCCTCATATTGTACTCATCGAATTTACATCGAAGAGGGTTCGCAACCTTCTCACAAGATGCAGAGAAGACTTAACCTAGGAGGTTGTGAAAAAAGATATTATCAAGTGGCTCGATGTGAGTATTATTTACCCCATCTTCAATAGCCGATGGGTAAGTCCCATTCAAGTTGTGCCTAAAAAGGCGGAACTCACTGTTATCACTACTGAATCTGGAGAAACCATCCCTACTTGAATTGTGAACTCATGGAGAGTCTGTACATACTATCGAAAATTGAATGCCTCCATGAAGAAAGACCATTTCTCTCTCCCATTTCTTGACCAAATCCTTGAGAAGTTGGCGGGAAATTGATTTTTCTACTTTTTGGATGGTCATTTTGGATATAACTAATTGGCAATTCATCTTGAAGATTAGGAGAAGACCACCTTTACCTGCCCCTACAGAACTTATGTGTTTCGTAGGATGCCATTTGGGCTATGCAATGCACTTGCCACCTTTCAGCGGTGTATGCTAACTATCTTTTCCGACATGGTACGTAAATATCTAGAAGTCTTCATGGATGACTTCTCAATTTTTGGTCAAACCTTTGATGATTGTCTATAGCATTTGGTCCAGATCCTTTGGTAATGCATTGAGGTGAACCTAGTTCTTTCTTGGGAAAGGAGCCACTTCATGGTTCCTGAGGGCATCATTCATGGACACCTTGTATCTAAGCAAGGTATCCAAGTTGACTGAGCAAAGGTGAATTTGATTTCCAAACTTTCTTTGCCTTCCTTGATTAAAGATATTCGATCTTTTCTGAGGCACGCCAATTTTTACTGACGTTTTATATCTGATTTCTCTAAAATTGCGCACCCGATGACTGATCTTCTCTCAAAAGACACTCCCTTTGAGATAACTAGCGAGTGTGTTTGCGCATTCGTGATCTTGTGCGACCGAGTAACTTAACCTCCAATCCAACAATCTCCTAACTGGTCTCAGCCATTTGAGATCATGTGCAACGTGTCTGACTATGCATTGGGAGTAGTGCTTGGGCAAAAGATTGATGGGAAACCTGTGGTGATATATTACTAATGAGTTTGGCTCATCATAGCTAAAATGCCCAAGTTAGGCTAGAAACTAGGTTAAACACTATCAAATTAGCACAAGAAATGGGTTAAGTGTGGGATTTATGTTGAAAGACCTAAAAAACTCAATTTGTGCTAAAATCGCATAATTAAGTCAATTTTGAGATATTACATACCTATGATACTCTTGGATGATCTGAATGTCAATTGAACACAAATTTGAGCTTGAAATTACAAATCAATTGTGAGATTAACTTCTAATATGTTCAATTATTATAGCATAAAAATCTAATTAGGGCCTTAAAATCACTGCATTACACTTAGGTCCTCCATATTTAACATTTCGTTAAGCTTAAAAGTTGTAGGGCCTATTTAGTAAGCTATCAGGGACTGGCTAGTTACTATTCTACACACTTATGGGCTTGGCTGCAAACTTCATACCATTTCACCCTTGGGTTTATTCTGCAATTGTCACAAAACACCTAATGATTCAGGTGTTCTTCACGAAGAACACGACAAACCTTGACCATCCATCCTTTGCTCCACAGATCAATGGTAGATCTTCCACTAGTTTGCTAGAGTCAGTTCTCATACCTTCACACCACTTTCTAGATCTCATCCAAGGGCTGTGATTCATCTCTACATTTTCTCGTGCTCCTCATCATCCTTATCCATCGTTCACTCTCAACATCCATGGTCCACTGATCTGGTCACCTAAGCCACCCTAAGCTTATTTAAGGAGCTCTATACCCTCACTTGTGACCCTTATCAGCTCCATCCTCCTTGAATTGGTCATCATCCAACCCTCCAGCTACATTTTCCCCTTCCTCAGCTATTAGTGATGGTGGTAGCTTCCTTCCTCAATTCTTCCCCTTCAGCCGCCGGTCATTGGTCCCAGAGAGTCACCTTCATCCACTAAGAGGTCTTCTCCCCTTTCATCCTCTTCAGCCACTGACTGTTGATCCCAGAGAGTCCCCTTCGTCTGCTAGATTAGATTTACGACTTTCTAGCTAGATTTATAGCTTTCTAGATTAGATTTATTACTTTCTAGTGTAGTTAAGGTAGTATAGATCATGATTCATTGATTGATTGTGTAAGAATTAGGAGTAGATTAGCTTGGATCTAGTCTTCCTCGATTGGACCTCTTTGTTCAATTTAGATCAGAGAGGCAATTTCATGCACTGATTTCAATTCATTAGCCTTCCCCTTTCATCTCATAATCATTTCTCACCAATTCCTCGATGCTTTAATCGCCTAAGCATTTCCTCCATCATGGCAGCTAATAGATCTGAAGCTCTCTATCTTTCAGATCCATTGGCGTGCCAATCTCATTGAAGGTTCTCTCCATCCACTTTAGATGATCACAAGGACCTTCCCCTTGATGTGAATTGAGTTGAATTAACTATTTGAATTTGTCAATGAATTTTAGAAGCAAATAAGTTTGAATTGGATTTGATTGATTAAATTGAGTTTATATTAGTGTAATTAGATTGATTGCAAAGGGTTTGAGCTTCTTTGATTGGATTGTTATTGTTTATAGAGCTTATGCCCAATTTCAACCGTTGACACTTTTTTGGTCTGAGATGGATAGCAGGAGCCAAAGAAAATCTGATGCACAGATTTGAGGCTCTTACAATGACCCAACTGGTTTATAAGCATCACCTATTCACCCTGAACACCAATCAATGGTGTGCAGGATGAATAGATGATCATATCATCATGGCAACTCAAGATCAAAAGCCCACCTAAGTGACAACTTATTCCTATTGAAAAATGTTTCAATCCATTATTTGAGAGTTTGATTAGGTTTGAATGATGCTAAGGAAGGTTTGAGACTTGTTTTTAAGTTGTTTCAAGGCCTGAATTGGTTCTCCTCTTTTTGTTAACCATAGCAATGTAGGGAGGAATGATTAGGGTTTTTGATGTGTTTTTGAGTCTCAATCTGATTTTGAATGAGTTTCAAACATCTCTGTGAATGTTTGTGATAGATTAGATGGACGTTTTATTAGGCTAAAGTCATATCTGAGATGCTTGACCCATTGCCCAGGTCTAATGGGTAATCTGAGAGTTAAGCATTCAACTAATGTTCTAATGAGTAAGCAAGGTTTTGAAGAAGATTTCAGATGATTATACGACATGTTTGGATGTTTTGATTAATGTTTGGAACTTTCAAATTTAGTTTAATGCCAGTAACAGCTGCAACAGCAACTACTCTGCTGAACTGAACTACATGAGTGCTTAATCATGGTTTCTTGATAGGTTTTTGGTTAAGTTGAGATTTATAATGATTGTTGGGAATGAAGGATGCACATATTTTATTCATCAAGTATTTGAGCATATTTTAGAATATATAAATTAGATTTCAATAGGTTTTGAATTTCTTTTGTCAGTATAACTGTTAAACATTCTTTGTCAGTAGATGAGTTTCTGATATCTATATAACTGATGATTCCTAATGAAATACAATGACAAATTCTTGTTTCTTTAGTTAATTCTGGTTTTGAGTGATTGTTGGATGTTTGACATCTCATCCTTTGTTTTTCCAGAAGTTGTGAACAATCTTTATGACTTTGAGCTCAGTCCTTATAATCATTTAAGTCATTTATAGCCAAATTGTAAATATAGAAAAAAAATAAAATGTAAACGTAAATAAATAAACTGAATGTGTCATGAGTTAGCTTAGGTTTAGTTTTAGGTGTGTGAGTTATTAGATTTAAGTTTTGAGTTCTTTAACTAAAAGAACATACCAGTAGAAGTCCTAGACTTCTCTGGTTTAGAAATAAAGTAAAACACATAAAAATACCAAAAAGAGTGTCTCTTCTCTTCTCAACTTTCTCCCCTCTTCCCCTATCTCTATAAAAAACAAAAAGAAAATAAAAATCAGAAAAAATTCAAAAATTCATAAAAATATCTATGTACATAGTATTCATACTTGTAAATAATACTAAATTAAGTGTATATAGTATCTTATATGCATATAAAGTATATAAATAACTTATATAATTATTCTATTTACTTAGGTAAGTATTTACTTTAATTTATACAGTATATAGTATAATAATATAATTATATATTTAAAAGTACTTCTATTACACCGTAATGTATCCCTATATTTATTTATTTACTTATATATTATACATAATTATATTCATAAGTTCATTAGTATATTAGTAAGTTAATATAATTTAAATTAGTAATTTAATAAACTAATGAAATAAATTATGTTGTATAGTTGTATATTATATTTTAAAGTATTTTCAGCATATTTATAACCTATTTATTCTGTAAACAGTACTTATAATGTATATATCTATATATATATGTATAAATGTATATTTAGATGCATATAAATTGAAATAAATCAATAAAAATAAATTTAAAATATGTAATAATAAGCTAATAATGTATATTAACTAATTTATAAGCCACTTGAACCATTAATTTATTAATTTATGCTTTAATTAAGAAATAAACACTAAATTAAACATGTATTATTACCCAACATTAACGATTTTCTAAATATATTTATAAATTTAATTATTGTAAATTAACTATACCAATAAATAGCCTTATGTATTGAATTTATAACCATATAATTTAATTATAAATTAATCAATTAATTAATGCCTAAATGAAGCCCTAAAGTTTGCATAAAATCACGTGGAGGCACTGGAATTAGTGGCCATACATAGTCCTACATCGTGGGCGTGTGACCACTTGTGGTGGTATTTAAGGAATTGCATGTAGAGGCTATGCATCCAAGTAGAGGGGTCAAATCCCATAGCATATATATTCATCTGACCATCTATTGAACGAGAGAGAGAGGTATGGGCTGGGAGCCCAGGCCCGATTGGGCTGAGCGGTCTATGTGGGCCGGTATTGGTCCAAAACTATACACTAGTGTACTAAATAAAAACTAAGGCCACTTAGTAGTGGTTGATCCTACCCCGAGAGGGGTTGTTGATTCTGCGAAAAGTGGACCCACCAATTAAACAAATTTTTGGTGTTAAGTGTTGGTCATGTGTGAGTAAATTGTACTGTAGTGATAGCTTGTGTTAGCGTGTTGATAAGTCCATTTTAGTGGACCAATTTAGTGCCTAAGCTCATCATTATTGAATTGAGAACTCGATCTTAAGCATGCATTTCACTGATAAATCAGTTAAGCTTGTGTCTTGGGTGTAACAACATTTTCCACGTTGCAAGTACACATTAATGAATACATTGTCTATTGACATATTATTTTAAAGGGGTTAATTGAAGGGTCAATTGAGAATTGTCATCATAGTATCTAATTCTTCCAAGCATATTAACAAAGGAAGCAAGTGGACTTACATTTGTTGGCTCTTGGTTTTGACAAATGTCAATAAAAAAAGGAAAGTGGTGGCTAATGCATCAAGGGAAAAAGAAAAAAATCCTAACATATTCTTTCCCAGAATTCCTTTTCCTCAAAATCAATCAAAGTCCACCACTTGCCTTTTCTTAATCCCACATTAACACACACAAGGAAAGGTAAAAAAAAAAGAAAGAAAGAAGAAAAAGGGAAAGCACCTTCCTTATTCTCTCTTTCTCCCTCAAATCTCTCTTTTTAATTTTGGAAACCTTCTCTGACTCTCTCTCTCATTCTCTCTTTCTCCCTCAAATCTCTCTTTTTAATTTTGGAAACCTTCTCTGACTCTCTCTCTCATTCTCTCTTTCTCCTTATATAATAGGACGGCAAGACAATAGAATTGATCTCCTCTCTCACAAGAGGTGCCCCCTCTCCAGATCCATCATCTTCCTCCCATGGAGGGAGGATCGACCCTCATTATCTCCAACTCTCTTCACCACTGCGAGCCTACATCCTCAACCCCCTCAACCTTCAAGATTGTGTGCCTAAGACCATCACTGCGAGCCATCAGCATCCTCGACTTCTCTCTGACATTCCCGCTACTGTGAGCCTTCGTCCTCGACACCACGACCTCTGCCTCCGGCCTCTTTCACCACCTTGACCGCAACCGTGCTTCCTTCCGATGAGAGTGGTGACAGCACGCTTGACTTTCGCCACTACGTCTCGTCCACCCTCCTTGATGACCATCCTCCTTGCATCGTGACCACTATCCTCTGCATTAACACCATGCTCTTCCTTGCTTACGACTGCGCCATCAGCGACCACCATCAACGACACTCACCCTTGTGCTGAATAATAACCATGTCCCCCCTCTCCAAACACACACAGCAGCAACCTCATCTTCTTCACCGCGAGTCACCGCGTCTCCAGCTGCAGCAGCCACCGGCCACCACCACCACCAGCATCCCGTACGGTCGGCAACCACCAGCGGCCATGCTCAAGCCATGCCTTCACTTGAACAGGCAGCCACCTCCACACACACGAGCATCCCTTACGTGCACTCCTTCACACGCGTGCACACCCACGTGCCACAACCTTCCCTTCTTCCTCTTCTTCTTCTTCTTCTTCTCGAACAGAAGAAGAGGAACCCAACAAACCGTCGTCGACCTCCAATTGCAGCTGCCTCCACACGCCACCGTTCGACGCATCGTCGCCTCCATCAGACTCGCCTTTCCTCCGCGAGCATCTCCACCCCAGCAAACAAGCCAACCACAGCCATGCCCGCCGGCAAGCCACCGGCACAGCTCCTCCTCATCGCCAGCGTCAACTCCGGCTGCCGTTCAGAGTGCCACCACCACCATTGAGTTCCCCTCGTTGCGGCCAACCTCCACCGAAGCTTTCGCGGCCAACGATAGCCTCAAATGTGCACACGGTGAAGAGGATTACATCCTCTATTTTTAGGTTGATTACTTATTACGTTGAATGCATTTGAAGAAGGATTGATCTTTGGATTTTTGGTTATTTTATCGTGTAAACATTGTGGTAGCACCCTCATATTCTTACGTTATTATTCATTGCATTTTATCACATTTGATTGCATCAAATTGGATTTCAAAATTGCACTCAAGCACACATGCATTCAAAATTACATAATATACCACTACACATGCATCATCTACATATTTTGCGAGCTTGATTTCTGATATGGAATTTACAGAAATAGTCCATAACTTCTCATGAAATGCAAGTTACATTCAAAGTAGCACATTTATTGAATTGATTTCACGAATGTCTCTGCTTACATGATGGCTACATACCCGTGAATTTATTGCAGTCGTTCCTCCCTGTGGATACAACCTAATCCATCATGGTTAGTTTTACTGATAATTAGTTTTGTTTGGGATTTTTTCCACCACGTGATTTCACTGCAATGACATATTTTTCTGATACAACACAATCTGCAAAGCGATAATTTTTCGATCAAATGGCATCATTGCCGAGGAGGCAATAGACGTAATAGATTCACCTGATTTTTATTTCTGATTATTTTGAGTTGCACAGTGATCTAACCAGTTGTTATCTTTTTTGTGTAAGGAATCTGATGAGGCGATAGGCGTAGCAGAGCGATGAAATCGACCTTGAGCGACGCCCACACGTGGAGAAGATGTAGGAGACTTGGATTCTCCTTCGTCGCAACTTTATTTCTGTCTTCTCCCCTTTGTAGTAATTGGGGCTTATTTTTGGGGGTCTGTCCCCACATTCTTTAGAGGCTAGGGGCTATATTTTTTCTACGTGTGAGAACTATATTTCTTTTTACTTACACCTAAAATAAACAAAATAAATTATCAAGCTAACTATTTAGGAGTTGCATGCCCTTAGGTGCACGCATTTAGTGGTGATTGAGCAGCACACTAGATCTCTTCTCTGCATAGCGTACATATTTGCACGAAGATTGCTAGAGATAGGTATACCATTCTATCTTTGTATCCAACTCCTGTTCACTGATGGGAACACCATCATGAGCCATAACTAGCTCAATTTGATCTTATTAAGTCATTAAATGCTACTACATAACCATCAGAAAGTCATAATTCATTGTAAATCCTTTAAGAGAGAAATACAAGAAACTAGGGTTAAAACTGTAATTTTACCATCATATCTTGAATGCAGAACAATCATAGGTTTTTTTAGGGGTTAATTAATGGTCAAATGATCTTAAGAGTCTAATAAGTGGGTTAGTATAGACAGAGAAGGGTTTTCGCATGTTTTGAGAATTAAATGACATCTGAAACCCTAAAAATAGACCCACTTAATTAAATGAGGTTATGATGAGGATAAAATTCTCCTAAACCCTCTAAAATTAATATAAAAATATTCTTTAGGGTTTGGTACCTTCAATTTGACCATCAGAACCCGTCTTGACCCAAAATAGAGTCCCAAACAGACATTTTCCCTAATTTGGTTAATTATGCAAATTACCCTGTCAAAATAGGTCAAAACCAAAATCTAACTTTACCATTGAATTCCTTATGTTCAAATTAGGTTTGTACCAAAATTTGGGCTTAATCTAAGATCATATTAACCTAGTTTGCAATTTGGTCCTATCTGACTCTTTTATCTCACACACTTCCCCCTAACTTTTGAATCCTTTACAAATAGGTCCCTAACTTATTCATCATCTTCACATTTAGGTCCCTTCCACCATTAGTGTGAACACATTGAGCTCTAGCGAGATTTGAGCGAGATTTTCTCACTAATTCTCAGCCATACAATCCCAAATTTAAACCGGAGATTGCTTACAAAATTCCCTTCCAAATGAGACCAGTCTTGATCTCCAATTCTTTCCCAAAAGGTCATCGAACCTTTCAAAGGTCCGGGTATCCTATTCCGCAAAAACCTTCTGAGCTTGGAAGATTCTTTCCAAGCTTGGAAGGGCTTCCTATGGCCTATAAAAGAACCCCTATCACACAGCCAAGCCTTTTAGCAAGTCTTGGTGAGCCAAAAGCCTCTAAATCCCTTCCTTCGACCGCTAACAACCGCTGCTCCGGCAACCTCCTCGATTCTCCTTCCTCCGGCCATCCAACGACCAAATTGGTTGGCTTATCATACTCCTCTCATCGTCGCAACCCTCCCTGGCCAAAGGGAGGGCGTACCTCCACCTACTTCATTGTCGTCGTCTTATTGTCTTCTCCTTCTCCAGTAATAGTCTACCACAAACGGCCATCTCCACCTCTCTATCTCATCTCTGAGTATCTCTATCTCTCTCTCTATCTCTCTACATTCTTTTTTCACACTCACATCTCACATCCGACCACCGCACCGCTCTACCGCACCTCCGTCTTCTCTACCTCTGGCAAAACTCCGACGAGTTCGCCCGCACTCGATAAACCACCATTCACCTCGCCACAACACCTGTTAGCACCGCCTCGTCCCAAAGAGTAAAAGCCCACTAGTTATTGAGTCTATTGGCCTCTCCTTAGTGCCACCGAACACAACCACCTACGCACCACCTTCTCGAGGTTATTAGGCCTCCACCATCACTCGCACCACACGCGGCACCCACCACCACACTCGCCACTTCACAACGATCCTTCTGAGCCTGTTTGATGTGGTCGCATGGCCGTTCTCGTGGTTTCAGGTTTCTCGCCGGTCTTTGCCACCGATGCCATCTTCGCCACCCTATTCATCGTGTTCAAAGACACGCACATCCCAGGTGTACATCCAGGTCACGCGGAGAAGCTCCAGGAAGGTCTCCAGGCCTGCAATTGAGCATCACAACCTCAGCTGTTGCCTCAATCGAGCAAGGACTTCACCTGCAACCGCACGCATTGAATCTTTGTGGGATAGTCCCACATTGGGTAGAGCAAACCCCCCCACAGGGTTTAAATTGTTTTTATGCTAGTGGCTTATCTCCTCATCACGCACAGGGGTAAGGTCCCCACACCCTCATCCACGCTCACGCCTCGCGGGTCTGGGCCTTGGTCCATTTACCCGGATACCTGGGTCTATTCTGGTTTGCTTGATTCTGAGGGAGAAAGAGAGAGGGGAGGGGGGTTTTGCTCTGCCGCCCTCCTCTCAACACTTAGTGATCTCTGCGAGAGGCCTTTGCCTCTGCTGGTGTTGCTGAGCTCTATGTTGTGACTTCTCTGGAGCTTAAGGAAGCAGAAGAAGAGAGAAAGTGAAGGAAAGGGAAGGGTGCCCTCTTGGCACTGAGAGTTTCATCGTCTGATTTCTGAAGGGAGTGCACTGTGCATTTATCCTACATGGATTTAAATTGATTGATACTATTGATATATTTGGTATTATTGTAATTAGGGTAATTGGTGATTCAAATCACCATTTTACCTTAATCTTTTTGCACTTTATTATTGAGCTTCATCTCTATATCATTTTTAATTAAGTTTTGGGTTGAAATTGCTCATATATTTGATTGAAATTGTGATCTTGAGATTCATATTTGCCACTTGCTCCCTGTGTTCGACCTCGGATTTCTTTCGAGTATAAATATTATTTGCTTTTCACATTGATTCAATCTATACTGCAATGCAACTATTTTAAAATCTGATTAATAGAATTTGCATTTAGAGTAAAATTGAAGACCACCAAACTGATTGAATTAACCTAATTCAGTGGTCACCTAATTGAAATTGGGACTGATAATCAGATTTGACCTTAAAACCAAATCACACTTGATCCGATTCAAAGGGACTTGTCTGCGTTTTCAAAATCAAAAGTGATTTTTGATGTGATGCACACTTCTAACACTGAGCACGCACATTAGGCACCGCACTAAGGCTCAATCCCTTAAGGCTATAGGCACTGATCTCTTTATTGGTGCAGACCCTCCTATTTCAAATTGTGATGGTGGTACTATCTTTTGACCGAGTGTTTTGATACTTCACGGAGGGGGACACCCCTTAAAGGAACAAATGGGTAGTTAAGAGGCACTACGTACGCATCGCCTCAAACGAAGGTTCACCCTACTTGCATCTTTTTGTTCGTCTTTGGAGTAACTTCTCACTTGATCATCTAAGAGTATCATTGAAGTAAGGCGTAAGTCATAGGGCACGCGAAGGTCAAAGTAGGGCCTGTAATTGATTGTGAAAATTCTGTGGCCACCAAGAAAGAACATAAACGACCTCTATTCTTCTCCAAAGAGCTTGTCAGGGATCTCAAGTCACAGCTCCCTCTTATACCACTAAAGTGGGAATGGACGGGTACAAACTTGACCCCATTTGACAACTTTGAGGGGTAGGTTGGAGGTCGGCTCAAATCCACTCTAAGAAAGAAAAGAGAGTCCCATTGCCTTGTGTTTGATTGGGGTGTATTTTTCAAGTCGTGTTTTCAAATGGATTACAATAACTACTTCACTTCTTTTCACCCCAGAATACCCAAGCCCAATACCTGCAGTTATCCATCTTCTGATGAACAATGGGATCCTTTCTACTCCTAGTATAGGAACATTGGTCTGATTAAACCCCAACCCAGTGGTGATGAGCAGAACCTAGGAGAAGGGTATCCCAACCCTAGCTCTTCCATGACCATGCCCAACTTGCCCACCCTTCATGATTTGTCTTATCGAGGTTGGACCGATACTCTTAGGCAACTTGAACCTGAGATTGACTATCCTACTCAATCTGATGGTAGCCTCTCTTCTTGTAAGATAGAAATGCAAAAATAACAGAAAGAAATGATGGATTCTATGGGCAAGATTTTGAGGAATAGTCAAAGATTGATGGAAGTGATTAGCTAGCTTAGCGACCCTCCTACAATCAATTCTGATCCCTACCTCTATCCACCCAATTACCAAGATAATTTTGAGGAAAACAATGACAACAGGGATCCTATTTTGAGGAGTAGCTATCACTTAGACATCCCTCATGAGCTATGCCCACCAGAAGGCAATCTTGGTCACTATCCACCTGATCTTAATTGGAAGGAGAAAATGGGCCTATTAGATGAACTTGACCCAAATGATAATATCTTTGTTACATTTGATGAAATGGGTTGTAGTCAAATAGTCAACCCAACTCCCATGATGAATTTTGAGGTGGAATCTGTACCCCATCCTAAGGATGATGAACATATACCATATATTTCTGAGGACCTTGCACCTCAGTTAGAGCTCCCTGAGGATTGTGATTTAGAAGTAAACAAATTCCATGAGTCTTGGATACCAGAGGAAATCATACTAGAAGGAAGTGATAATAACCACAATCCTCTATCAAGTGGACCAACACCTGTCATTGAATATTTTGAGGGTTCACAAGTCCCTAGCACAAGTGACAGTGAGGAAATTAAGGCTGAATTGGACGAATTGGATCAATATTGGTCACAGGGACACAAAGAGTTGATTTTTGAGGAAGCACTTGATCCTAATATCAAAGATTGTCCTAAGACTCAGAGTCAAGAGGGACAAAATGTAGAAGAGGATGATGATGACTTTGAGGGGCCCAGACTCAGAGTATGGAGTGACTCTAGAGAGGATTATGTTTTGTTCGAGGCCCTACCCCCTGAGGACCTGATTGAATTGGCAAAATCCAAATTCTTACATAACTTTGACTATCAAGATCATCCTCTCAAACAGTCAGAAGAAATGGAAGCAATTACTACTCTTGAGGAAACAATCTATACAGCCCATGAGCAGGATCTTGGCATTGAACAAAAACCTGGGGATGTCATTATTGAGGACACTCACAACCCTATTGCTTCCAACCCACTTCTACATGATAATGAAATGAGAGACACCCTTGAGCGGTTCAATTTGGACGACAAACATTTGGGCCCATTCCAGGATGTGCACACTAATGATATGCAGCATGAAAGGAAATCAGTAACTAAGGTTGCTTCTGATGACAGTCAAGAATTGGAATGGTTGTCAAGAAAGAACGCTGAACCTTTCAAGCCCTCTAGGACCCTCTTCCTTACCCCGCACCTAAGAGACTTCAGCTCACATAGTACCAACTTCATAAAATCTCTGCTCACACTTTTGATTAACGGGGGAATATCCAAACCAATACACCCTGTGGCAGAGTGGTGAGTATGGATCGATGCTTTTTCATGTCAGCCCATCAGTCTTATGGTATGCTTCATCGCAACCTCTGTAACCCACACATGTCTGCTTAAGGAGACTTGGCCTCCTCGTCGCACACTCCTAGAGGCCACTGCTCATGTGTATTATGTAAAACCTCCAAAAATAACTCCGGAGTACCCTCTTTTGACCTGTATCTAGTGAGCATTTGGCATCACTATCCATCACCAGCTGACCAACATATTGGGTTATTTACTTGCCCAGATAGGTTTGTTATGTATCCTCTTTGGGTCTCCTTTTGCATCCCTTCCAGAACCTGATTTACGAGATATTCCAACTCCACCTCAGGTAATATCTTTCCTGGCTTTTGCTTTTCAATGAGGACATTGCCAGATTCAGGCATGGGGGGATATAAGCTGAGGTTGTTCATAGCATTTACACATTCCGCATGCAATTAGGCATCCATCTTGCATAAAAAAAATAAACAAAACAAAAATAAAAAATAAAAGAAAAAAAAAGAAAAGAAAAAAAAGAAGCGAGAGAAAGAAAGAGATGAAATCTTTTGAGCTGAATTTCAAATATATTGAGGAGAGACATAGAGAGAAAATGTGCAAAAATTATGCTGGTCCTAACAGTTGATTATGGAAGAGTTACCTAAGTTCTAAGCTAGAGTGAATGAATAAATAAAGTTTTGAAGTGCTAGAGAAAAGGAGATAAGTGAGGAATACCGACTTTAGGCCTACTGGGTCTGCTTTAGGGCTTAAACACTCACATATTTGTTAAGATCTGGACTATTCCTCAAGAGGTTGAGGGAGTTGCGAGGCCGTTGTATTAAGTCTAAGGCTTAGGGAGTATTCGGCCCCATTACCTGCCCTTTGGTTTGCGGGACTTGGTAACCTAGGCACCCAAAAATCACACAATGGTCTGGTTCAGTGCGCATAAGGAAGAATAATGCCAAAAAAAAAGAGTATCCATTTTGAAAATGTTTTCCCGAAAAGTTGACTTAGGAGCGACTTGAAGACACAAGTTGATTGGACAAGTTCCCGGCATGGAGAGGAGGGATGTAAAATAATCCCCTTGAAGATGCATTATAACATATCGTCTCCTCGATGCTTGTCTCCTAGGATATCTAAATATCCTACCGAGGGCATGAAAGCATCTCATGCTGGTTCTGATGCCATGGGCGGCATTACCCCGAAATATCGATTGCTAAGGTCTGAACTTATCTACAGAACACCATGGGTGTCGCTATCTCGAAGTGTCGAAAGCCTGGGTTCTGGAGGTTGCCATGGGCGGTGCTATCCCGAAGTATCGATTGCCAGGGACTCTACAAGGATTGATGGTAGAGACAAGGAATCTGATACAGATCATGTTTAAGGCCCATCCAATGTTGAGTCTAGGGGAATTTAAAAAGAAAGAGAGAAAACTCTCGAAATAATATTTCTCCCTCTCTCTCTTACTAAAAATACACTGGCACACTGAACCTAGCCTTGCTACACATAATCACGGGTGCTTTAACTGCTGGGGTCAATGAACCTTTGGGAAGCTTTTGCAGGCCTTAGAAACCTTCGTGGTGGACCCAAGGCTGAGGTTAGTCAAGTCTGTATCTTAGCTGGTACTTGAGTACCTTTAGGCCTATAGTTGGTATTTCAATCTAATTTCTAGAGTGTGGCACGATAAGGCATCCTAACGGTAAAATCTGGCCTGCAAACCAGGTCTGTTTTGTATGATTTTGCTCGGGACTAGCAAAACTTAGGCATGGGGGTATTTGATAGGTCCATTTTAGTAGACTAATTTAGTGCTGTTGAAGCAGGAAATCTACCCAAAAAGGATTGGATTTTGAAAAATCGTCATCGTAGTATAATTTGCGAAGAAATTCGTCAACAGATAAATATATACCAAAACTCTAAGAATTCTAGGTCAAACATAGGGAGGCGGATGTTTGATTCAAACCCACGTTTGTTAAATTGTCATGAAGCAGATTAGCTAATCGAATTGAATTTAAATTAGCTATCTACTTAAAGAATAAAGAATAGAAGATAGAGTGACAATATTATAAATAAAGAGAAAATAGAGATAGAATAATGATCACAGGGGTTTCGCGTGTTAGAAATCAAGGTTACAAGTAACCCATCGTCGTAGTTGCAAAACACGTCGATCAGATAAAATTTATACCGAAACTCCAAGGGAGTCCTGGGATGAACACAGGGAGGCAACTTTTACTTTAAGTGAAAACCATGCTTCGATTCGTTTCTTTTTAGTATTTTAGGGTTTTGTTATTTTTCTGTATTTTTGTAAGAAAATAAGCAAACAAATCACAAGATAGAGATGGAGCAAAAATGGTATAGATATCACTTCAATGTCTATTACAACCAACTAGGAAAGCATAAAAAGGGAGGGGGGTGAAAGGAGATCTCTTGAATCGGCTGTTCGACGAGACGATGGCACCTGGCGGAAGCTCGGACAAAGGAGGTGAGGAGCGGGACGACAGAGGTGAGATGCAAGAGGACGTCGGGTAGAGGAAAGCTTCGGCGTGGCTCTAGAATGGAGGTGAGAAGATGGAGATGATCTGCTACCGGAATGGAGGTGGGAGGATAGCTCCAAGGTGACCTATGAAGGGGGATGGAAAGTTGGAGGAGTATTTGGTGGGGCAGAGGTTCGCTATACTAATAGGCACCTTGGGAGCTTAAGAACAAGCTCTAATGGTGCGTTGGTAGGCTTGCTAGAGCTTGGGAGTAGATGGGAGTAGAGTAGATAGAGATGGCTTGGGAGGAGGGGGTGCAGGTCCTTTTATAGTGGAGGAGAAGAGGCAAAAATAGGTATGGGACCATTAGTGACATTTAGGCTGTCGCTGGAAGGGTCGCTATAGGCAACTCAAGCCTGCTCATGCCCGCTTACGCCCATAGCTGGCTTTGCTGGCACATGAAGAATTAGCAAGGGCTGTACGCGCCGCTGTAGGTCTAGCTCATGCGTCGCTGTAGGCCAGCTCATATGTCGCTGCCGTGCGCTGTCCCCGCCATTGCCTTGCGCATACGCACCCACGCGCTGGCACTACGCTGTGTGCATGCACGCCTCAGCAGGCGTGCACGCAACCGCCCTGCTACGTGCGTGCGATGGCGCGTGCGTCCGTGAGGTGGTACGTGCATGCGGTAGGCGGCCTAGGCTGCGTCACTTGGCACGATCTAGGTCGTCCATCTTCTTTTCGTTGCAGGGGCTGCTACAGAAGTTGGATTGAGTCGATTTTTGCATCGTTAGGCTGCGATCATCTACCCGAATCCATCTGTGCGATCTGATTTGTCATTTGAAGCTCTGAATTATGTCACCTAGTCCCTTGGCTATTGATCTTCCTCGAACTCATATGATGCTACAGGACTCCGATCGAGGCGATTTCGGAGCCGTTGGAGTTCGATCGTCGTCTTAATCAGATCCGTATGGTCAGATTATCAATCCAAGGCTCTGAAATAAATATCTATCTCTCTTGACCACAAAAAGGATGCAATTAACTTAAATTATATACAACTACTTTAAATGCAAATGATGCATGCTATGCAATATTTATAACATGAAATGTAAATCTAAGCCTAAGAACATGCATGAATAGGCATTTTACCCTCAATAAATGTGTTTACATCATACCCCCATGGCTATCTTTTGCTAGTCCCTAGCAAAATTAAACTATATGCTATGTATAAAGGCAGAATTAGGATTAGATAGCTTAGGCCTAAGTCGTTTATTCACAATAGAAAATTTCAACTAAGGTTCTAAACTATGAAAACTCAACACTACCCGGGTGCCTGCCAGAATGCAGACCGCCCAAGTCCACACCTTATTTGAAAAGGGAAGATACATTCTTTTATTATTTTTCTTCCTTTCTAATTTTTTTGTACTTTTGGAGTTTGAGAGTTCCAGGATAACTTTTTATGACTACCCGACCCGCCCAAGACTCGAAAAGGACTCTAAGTGCTAAGAATCTTGTGAAAATAGTGAAAGACTCACTAGACGACTGTTAAAACAGACTTCGGGTTTCTATGACCTTAGGTGACCTTGCCTAGAGGTTTATCTTTTCGATCGGTAGCTTTCTCCTTACTTTTATTTATCGGATCAACACAAGGGCGAACTTAGTGTATATCTCTTCGGCTTATTCTACTTCCTCGCTTCTTCCCTAAGTGTTTTGGGAATTATTGTGCATTTTTTTGTGAGTTGGGTTCTGGACAACTGGCCGATGAGCTGTTACCACCGACAACTTTCCAGCCATACTCATGCGGTGAAGTGTGATTTTATTTATTTTTTTATTTTCTCCTTTTTCTATTTTTTCGATATTTTCTTTTCTTTTTTTTCTTTTTTCCTTTTTTTTTAAGTAGGTGGCTTCCCTAATCTAAGATTTACCTAAAGGTAATACAATGAAAATGGTCTTGTGACTAGGCTCTGGACAACCGGTCGATGAGCTGTTATCATCGACAACTTGCCAGCCATACCATCATTAGCTACTCAATTTCTGAGGAAACCACCGAAAAGTGAGTCAGTGCAAAAAATGTGTGTAGATGCTTAGGCTTAAAGTCCCCCCAAATCAGAGGACGGGTTGATAAGTCACATACTTATCATTCCAATTTATTAGCCAAATTAAAAATGAATTTGAATTGGTGAGGACTCGAGACTAAGTCCACATTCGAGTGGACACCTGGGCTAATTAAGCCCGAAGACCTGAAGAGTATAAGTGTTTAGGTCCTCTCGTATCATTTCCTAAAGTTAATAACTTCCAAATACCTAAGTTCTCTTTTCCTAATTTCTTTCTTTTTTTATCTATTTTCAAATTTTCAATTTTTTTAAATTTTATAAGAAACTAAAAGAAATTCTATGGAGTTAACATAATGATTTCAGGAATTGATTATCCACCCCCCCATGCGTAAATGATGCAATGTCCTCATTGTAAAAATAAAGACATGAAAAGGGCAGAGTAAATAGAATATCAGCTGAGTGTCATGAAAATCCGGTCAGCTCCGCAGAGAGAAGAGTGTATACACACGCGCTAAGTTTAATGCCTTCAACTAAGCATAACATACATACAAAGAAGAAATTAAGAATTCACAAGTGCGGGTTAGAATCAAAATCAAAATATTGATCCTAAAACCTGCCAGTAGAAGATGTCCACAGATGTGGACCAGATTATGGTGCAGACCCATGCCCCAAGGTCGAGTGGTTCTAAGGTTCTAGATGAAAGTCACCCAAAATCGAAGGTTGTTAAGCTTATGGGGACGGGCTTGTGATTTTGTGGTGTGCAACCCAAGACCAAAATGTCAGACAATAGGTAGATCTGGTTCACTAGTTTCAGATGTCCACTTAACATTCAGCTCCGAAAAATAATCAGTTATTTCAAACATAGATTGCAAGTGAAAGATATCGTAAGGGTCCTGGTAGAAAGTAGGTGGTTTCAGGTCCATAGGTACCCTTAGATCCAAAATCAAAGTTCCCTCAGAATTAGCCTCCCAAATTTTTATTTCAACAATTCTATCCTCCAACATCAAGAACTCGGGCTCCGGGACCTCTAGCATATTGTTGAACGCTCAAATTGCTATGCTAACATGTTTGGTTTTGGAAAACCTGTCTTTGTAGCTTGAAAGCGAAGAATTCATGTTCAACAAATAAAATTTATACCGAAATGAAAATTCCGGGTCGAACACAGGGAGGCGGACGTTTGATTTAAAAACTACGCATTTCTTTTTATTTGTCACGAAGTAATTCAATTTAAAACTATCTAATTATTTGCAATAAATAGAAGAGAGAGATAATATTACACATAAAAATAAAAAATGAGATGTAGAATAAACAGAGAATTTATCATTAAGGAGATTGTTCATTACAACTAGAAAGCATAACACAATTGCACTAGAAAGAGATAAATTTACTCTAGAAAGCATTAAACGAATGGAGTGAGAAATGTCCTCCTCGATGATCTCTTGGAGGACTAGCAAAACTACTCTAGAAAGCAGTATATCTATACTAGAAAATTGTAAAAAGAATAGGGAGAGAGAAATCCTCCTCGACGGTCGCTTGGAGGACGAGCTGGATGGGACGATGCCTGGACGAAGGAGGATGAAGTAGGACGAAGGAGGACGAAGCAGAAGAATGGGAACGGAGCAGCATGCCGTCGTCGTCGCGGGATCCACTTCCGAAGGGGGACGAAAATTTGGACTTTATCTCGCGAGAAGCATCCCGGGTGTGGGACAAGCTTCTCCTGAGCTTTGGAGAGGTAGAGAAGAGAATGAAGGGATGAGAATTTCATATGGAGGGGGTCTCCTTTCATAGTTGCAAGGAGTGGGGGCAAATTGGTCATTACATCCTTAAAACAATAAATGAGGGGTCTTTAGTGACGAATAAAACTGTCACTAAAGCCCCAACGTGGGCGTAGCACCCGCGCCCACGCGTGCCTTAGCTGCGCTCTTTCTCAATGCCCTCCCATGTTCTTTAATTCTCAGCCGTCCAATCGTGAGATCGGACGGCTTAAGATGCATCTTCGCTCGCTGCTGCGCGCCCGCCTAGCTCGTACGATCGCGCGTCCTTGCCGCGCGTGCAATAGTGCGTGATCTCTATTGAGCGCAGACGGTCGTCCGATCAAAATCCAATGCACGCCCGTGCCCGCTCACTCGCGCCCTTCGCCTCCTCGCTGCGACTCGAATGCGCATCCTCAGCTCGCGCAAGCACTCTCGACCACTACGCTACGAGGCGCGAATGGTTGAGCGGGCGTTTTTAGGCGCGGCTGTCCACAGCCATTGGATCGAGATCCAACGGCAGAGAGGGAGCGGGTGCAGGGACTTCAGAGATTGTATGCAGCCATTTGGGCGGCCGAGATGGCACCATGTGGTGCCATCTTGGCTATTCATCTTCTGGATGTTGTAGATGGTGCCACGGATGTCGGATTGACTTGATTTTTGTGTCGTTAGGCTACGATCGTCGATCCGAATTCATCTGTGCAGTCGGATTTGTCATTTGAAGTACAGATTTACACCATCCTGGCCCTTGATCTTCTAGGGTTCCCCGATCACAATCTGATGCTATGGATGCCTGATTAGGGCGATCTTGGAGTCGTTGAACTCCAATCGTCGCCCTAATCACATCCATATGGTTGGATCTTCAATCTGAGGCCTTGATAAGATGTTTGCCCTGTCCAAGCACATAAAAGGAGATAATTAACCTCCATTTTATTCAAACTACTCTAAATGCAAGATGATGCATGTTATGCAATATTTATAGCATGCAATGCAATCCTATGCTTAAGAGCATGCATAAATAGACATCTTAAGTAGTGTAAATGTATTTACATCATACCCCCATGCCTATCTTTTGCTAGTCCCTAGCAAAAACTATATGCTATTTATAAAAGAATTAGGTTAGATTATTTGGACCTGAGTTATTTTCAATTATTAAGAAATTGTCTACTTAGGAACTGAACTTTCAAAGACACAACAGCGCTCGACTATTAGCCAAAATGCAGACCGCGTCAAGCCCTCGTCTTATTCAAAGAAAATTTTCTTTTTTCTCTTTTTCTTTTTTTCTAATTTTTTGGATTTTCAAATTTTAGGGTTTAAGAGTGGCTTTCTACAGCCATTCAATTCACCCAAGATTTGATGAGAACCCTAAGTTTTAAGCATCTTATTGTGAATGTGATAGACTCGTTGACCAGCAATTAAAACGGACTTCGGATTTCTACGCCTCTAGGTGACCTCAAAAAGAATTCTGCCTAAAGGTGTATCTTTACAACCGGTAGCTTTCTCCCTACTTTTATTTTTTACGGGGTCAACACAAGGGTGAATCTAGTGTATATCTCTCCGGTTTATTCTACTTCTCTGCTTCTTCCTAAGTGTTTTGGGAATTTTTAGTGCATTTACTGAGCTGGGTTCTGGACAGCCGGTCGATGAGCTGTTACCACCGACAACTTGCCAGCCATACTCGTGCAGGAAGTGTAGTTTTTTTTTTTCTCCTTTTCTTTTTGATTTTTTTTTTTTAAGTAGGTGGCTTCCCTGGTCTAAGATTTACCTGAGGGCAGGAAAAAATAAGAGAAAGGTCCATTGACTAGGCTCTGGACAACCTACCTATGGGCTGTTACCCACGATAACTTGCCAGCCATATCACTCTAAAAGGTTCATTAGCTACCCAATTTCCGTTAAAATCGCCGAACAACGAGTCAATGAAAAGATAGTGTGTAGATGCTAGAAACTCAAAATTCCCTCAAATCAGAGGGTGGATTGATAAGTCGTGTATTTATCACCCAAACTTATTTACTCCAATTAAAATAAAATTCAGGTTGGTGAGAACTCGAAAAATAAATCCACATTTTAGTGGATACACGGGCTGATTAAGTCCAAAGACCTGAAGGGTCTTTGTGTTCAAATCATAATGTAGTATTTCCTAAGATTGAAAATTTTCTTAAACCCAAATTCTCTTTCCTAATTCCAAATTTTTTTTTTAATAAAAGAAAATCTACGGAGCTGATGAATGAATTCAAAGAGGAATATCCACCCCCATGCCTATCTAATGCAATGTCCTCATTGTATTAAAAAGACATAAAATAGAGTGGAAAAGCGTAAAAAGCACCTGAATTGTGTGAATGTCAGGTCCGCTGCGAGATGAAAACTAAAAAGAATTGTATATGTGCTGAGTTTAGTGCCTTTAGCTAGGCACACTATACAAAGAAAAGAAATGAAGAATTCACAAGTGCAGGTCAAAATCAAAATAAACAGAAGAATCCTCTGACCTATCAACAGAGGTCCAAAGATGTGGACCAGATTGTGGTGCAGACCCATCCCCCATAATCGAGAATATCTTAGGTTCTGGATAAAAATTACCCAAAACCTAAAATCAGAATGCAAGCGGGGTCGGGCCTGCGATTTATGAGGATGCAACCCAAGACCAAAAAGTCGGGTTACAGAGAATTGAAGCTCAAAAGGATAATCGTTGAATGTGTGCTTGAGTTTGACATCCTCGAAACAAATGTTGTAAGGGTTCTGATTTGATGGTTTCAGCTTAAAAGGAACCCTTCGACTCAATCTTCCATTTCCTCCAAAATTAACTTCCCAAATCAGAACTTCCCAGCTCCTATCCTCCTCATTCAGCATATCAAATTCCAAGACCTCTTGTATATTAATCACCCCATCTGAAATCTCCAAGTCTAAATGATGTGGCAGAATCAGAATTGACTTGGGTTTAATTATCTCAGAAACAGAATTATCGATAAGCTCAACGGGGTGTAACTGATAATCAGGGCATTGAATTGATTCCTCCAGAAAATGTGATTCTGGATCCATAATATGTGCCCTAATAAGATCAGTTTCCTCAGTTATTGGGCTATCAAATGATCTATCAGATTCCTCAGGCCCAATCATCTCACAGAAATCATGTTCAGAAAACTCGCATGAGACTTCGCAACTTGAATCTTCACCATCAAAGAAATCAGGATCCATATCAATGTATGTCCCAAAATCATTTGTCACTTTCTATTCCAAGGAGATATACGTTTCCTCGTAACCTGGCTCAGGGATCTCAGGTGAAGAAATCAGATCTTCCTTAATTGGTTGCTATAATTCAATCTGGTCAGCCTCGTAACACGTGTCCCCCCAACAAGTGCCTGAGCGGGTTCTATTATTGGCTTTCCTAAAGAAGGTTCATCCTGGGAATCATCCCAAGATTGAATCAAAGCAACCACGAATCTCATCCTCAATTTCGCTAATTTCCTAAGTAGAAACTCACCCGGGTTCTTATCCTTAACATCCTGGAGCCAATCCAACAAAGACTTGTTTAAATCATTAATCATCTGAATCAGGGGCTCCAATCTTTCAATGGAAGGTGTTGGCTGAACTTCTAAAGATTGTATGATATTCCTTAAGTTAGCCAGAACCTTATCTTGAACCTGGTTAACCTGAAACAAATGAGTTGGTTCAGGGTTGGGCGGGTTTAGGCTCAATGCAGGGGAATTAGCAAATTGAGATTCGTTATACCCTTCCTGATAATAGGTCATTTCAGATGGTTCACAAGGTGGTGATGACCTAAAGGCAGTGTAATCAAAGGATGGGTAAAGATCGGTGTATCCTTCTTGATTGTAGATCGTATTAGGTTGTTCATGAAAGGAAGACGATCTATAATCGATGTAGCTCTGAGAAGGATAGAAATCAGAATCAAAGTGTTCAGGGTTAGACCCTAAACACGGAGGTCTGGAGCTGTATCCAAAATCCGAATTATCCCAACTAACTGATGGTTGATTACAGTACAAGTCAGGATAATTGTCATGTTGAGGATAATTCACAATGAGAGGGAAAGAATGGGAATGCGTGTAATATGTGGAAGGATTCATGAGACACAAGAGGAAGAAAGGCTCCCTGCAATATAAATAATCAAACCTATCCTTAAGTGGGTTAGCCTACAGACTATAAACTCTCAAAACCCGTCTTGAGATAAAGAAATGATTTTATCTACTTTCGTCTGTTCAATCCAACCAGTTAGAAGGAGGGATTGGGGAGAAGGTTCTTCCTTTGGCTTGCGCCTCCGGTTCCTAGTGTACCCCCTAGCCGCGATCGTTTGATTTTGCTCCCCTAGCTAGACATCGGATTGAACAGTAGAAACAGACTAATCGAAAATAATCTCGTTCTGGGTTCTGAAGAGCGAGTCCAATCCTTAAGGCCAACGTCTACTCTGTTTTATTTAGGGCTAAGTTTGAATGTGCTTTGGAATGTGATGGGCCCTTTAAATGGGTTGTGCCCTTAATGATTGATTGATTTGTGTGTGCGTGCACAACCAGTGGTTTGTGTGTGCGTGCACAACCAGTGGTTTTCAAGCAAGATTGTTTTTGATGCGGTGAATTTTAAGGTTCAAATCTTGCTTAGTAGCCTTTAGGATTCAACTTTAAGTGTTTTCAAACAGGTTTCATTGGCACACCAGGTTTTGCAAGCACAGGTGAAGATGTTTTCCTTTAAAACTTAAAAAGAATGTGGAGTGCCTGGTAAATCCCTAAGAATTGAACCTAATTGGCAGCTACTTGATGAGTTGATTTTATTTGAAGTGGTGCGGCTCAATCAACTCAAACAATTGGCCTAATGCACCACTTAATTAGGCACACAAATGATTACCTAATCTGATTTCTACTCAATTATGTGTTTGAATGTGTACCGGCTCCTAAGATTGGTTTACCGATTGAGTTAGAAAATCAGATGAGGCTGTGTACCTCTGTGAGATTTTTTTTTAATTTTTTTTTTAATGTGGGGGTTGAGGTGAGTATGGGTGTCAAACAACAAACAATCTAACCTTAGAGTTTATAAAAACACCTAGGTCGATTGATGTTTGAATTATTATGTTGTGAAATGAAATCTAATGGGTGGGAGGTGGGGGATAACTTACAAAACCTTCCACAGCACTTTACTCCAAACCTTCCCCGGCAACGGTGCCAAAATGTTGAACGCTCGAATTGCTACGCTAACGAGTTTGGTTTTAGAAAACCTGTCGTTGTAGCTTGAAAGCGAAGAATTCATGTTCAACAAATAAAATTTATACCGAAATGAAAATTCCGGGTCGAACACAGGGAGGCGGACGTTTGATTTAAAAACTACACGTTTCTTTTCATTTGTCACGAAATAATTCAATTTAAAACTATCTAATTATTTGCAATAAATAGAAGAGAGAGAGAGGGTAAGAGAGAGAGAATATTACACATAAAAATAAAAAATGAGATGTAGAATAAATAGAGAATTTATCATTAAGGAGATTGTTCATTACAACTAGAAAGCATAACACAATTTCACTAGAAAGCGATAAATTTACTCTAGAAAGCATTAAAAGAATGGAGGGAGAAATGTCCTCCTCGACGATCGCTTGGAGGACGAGCAAAACTACTCTAGAAAGCAGTAAATCTATACTAGAAAATTGTAAAAAGAATAGGGAGAGAGAAATTCTCCTCGACGGTCGCTTGGAGGACGAGCCGGACGGGATGACTCTTGAAAGAAGGAGGACAAAGCAGGATGAAGGAGGACGAAGTAGAAGAATGGGAACGAAGCAGCATGCCATTGTCGTCGCGGGATCCACTTCTAAAAGGGGATAAAAATTTGGACTTTATCACGCGAAAAGCATCCCGGGTGTGGGACAAGCTTGTCTTGAGCTTTGGAGAGGTAGAGAAGAGAAGGGATGAGAATTTCGTATGGAGGGGGTCTCCTTCTATAGTTGCAAGGAGTGGGGGCAAATTGGTCATTACATCTTTAAAACAACAAATGAGGGGTCTTTAGTGATGGATAAAATCGTCACTAAAGCCCCAACGTGGGCGTAGCACCCACACCCACATGCGCCTCCTCAGTTGTGCTCTTTCTCAATGCCCGCCCACGTTCTTTAATTCTCAGCCGTCCAATTGCGAGATTGGACGGCTTAAGATGCATCTTCGCCCGCTGCTGCGTGCCCGCCCAGCGCGTATGATCGCGCATCCTTGCCGCGTATGCAATAGCGCGTGATCTCTATTGAGCGCAGACGGCCGTCCGATCAAAATCCGACACACGCCCGCTCACCCGCGCCCTTCGCCTCCTCGCTGCGGCTCGAACGCACATCCTCAACTCGCGCAAGCGCTCTCGACTATTGCGTTACGAGGCGCAGATGGTCAAGCGGGCGTTTTTAGGCGCTGTTGTCCACAGCCGTTGGATGGAGATCCAACGACGGGGAGGGAGCAGGTGCGGGGACTTCAGAGATTGTATGCAACCATTTGGGCGGCCGAGATGGTGCCACGTGGCGTCATCTTGGCCGTTCATCTTCTGGATGTTGTAGATGGTGCCACAGATGTCGGATTGACTCGATTTTTACGTCGTTAGGCTACGATCGTCAATCCAAATTCATCCGTGTGGTCAGATTTGTCATTTGAAGAACAAATTTACACCATCCTGGCCCTTAATCTTCTAGGGTTCCTTGATCACTATCTGATGCTACGGATGCCTGATTAGAGCGATCTTGGAGTCGTTGAACTCCAATCGTCACCCTGATCACATCCATACGGTTGGATCTTCGATTTGAGGCCCTGATAAAATGTTTTCCCTGTCCAAGCACATAAAAGGAGATAATTAACCTTCATTTTATTCAAACTACTCTAAATGCAAGATGATGCATGTTATGCAATATTTATAGCATGCAATGCAATCCTATGCTTAAGAACATGCATAAATAGACATCTTAAGTAGTGTAAATGTGTTTAGATCATATATCATTCACCCCATATGATTCACCCAAGTCCAGAAATCATGGCTGAATCAAGATTGACTTGGGCACAATGATATCAAAAGTCAACTCTTCAGGGTGGAGATGAGGAATGGGGTCATTGATTTAATCATTAAGATTCAGATCCTCCAAGTTAACCCCAATCGAATCAAATTCCTCTATTATCGGGCTATCAAATGGTTCATCAGATTCCTCATGCCCGTTTGTCTCACTAAAATCATTTTCCTTATGCTCAAGTGAGATTCACTCAGAGATTCTTTACACTCAGAGTCAAAGAATTCATGATCCTTATTTATATATGTCTCAAAATCGATTGTCATTTCCTAGTTCAAAGAGACATATTTTTCCTCACTCCCTGGCTCGGGGATCTCGGCTGAATCAATCGGTTTATCCTCAATGGGTTACTCTAGCCCAACCTAGTCATCCTTGGTCTTAGAAAATGTATCCCCCCCGACAAGTGCCTGAGCAGGTTTAGACATTGGCTCTCCTGAAGAGGGTTCATCTTGAGAATCATCTAAAGATTTGACTAGAGCAACCACAAATTTCATCCTCAACCTCTACAATTTCCCAAGAAGAAACTCACCCAGGCCCCTATCACTAACACTTTGGAGCAAATCCAATAAAGAGCTATTCAGCTTGTCAATCATTTTTATCATAGGCTCCAATGCTTCAGTGCATGGTGTTGGCTGAGCTTCTAACGATTGTATAGTGTTCCTCAAATTAGCCAACACCCTATCCTGGATCTGGTTCACCTGAACCGACTGGTTCGATTCAGGTTTGGGTGGGTTTGGGTTAAATCTAAGGGAGTCAAGATGTCAAGGTTCTCGGGTCCCTCCTTGATAGTAGGTCGTTTCATGTTGTTTAAAGGTTGGTGGCGACCTATATTCAGCATAATTCTGGGGAGGTAAGTGTTATAATCAGCATATCCTTCATGGTTCTAGATCTGGTTAGGTTGATCATCAAAGGATGGAGATCTATAATCATTGTAGCTCTGGGAAGGATAGTAATCATAGTCTTGTTGTCCAGGGTTAGACCCTGGACACTAAGGTCCAGATTCGTATCCCCAATCAAAGTTATCTCGGCTAGTGGATGGGTAGTTACAAGTCAAGTCAGGATAGTAATCATCTTGGGGATAAGTGGTGGTAGGAGGATAGGATGTGAAATGTGTGTAGGATGTGGAAGGGTACATGATAGAAAAGGAGGGAAAATGGAGAAGAGAAAAGGTGCCCTGCAATACAATCAACCAAACCTATCCTTATGTGGGTAGCCTAAAGACCTACAGACTCCTAGGACTCGTCTTGAGATTATAAATGATTTGATCTACTTTTATCCAGTCAATCCAACTAGTTAGAAGGAGGGACTGGGGAGAAGGTCCTTCCTTTGGCTTGCGCCTCCGGTTCCTAGTGTACCCCCCAGCCACAGTCGTTTGACGCTACTCCCCTAGCTAGACATCAGATGGACCAGCAAAAGCAAATTAATCAAAAAAAATCTTAGTCTGAGCCCCGAAGAGCAAATCAATCCTTAAGGCCAATGTCTACTCAGTTTTAGTTAGGCTTGGGATGATCGTGCTCTTGGAATGTGATGAGCCCTTTAGATGGGTTGTGCCCTTAATGATCAGTTAAAGTGTGTGTGCATGCATAACCAGGGTTCTCAAACAAAGTTATTTGATAATGTGTCTTTTAGGATTTAACCTTGTTTAGTAGCTTTTAGGGTTTAATTCTTAGGTTGGTTCAATCAAAGTTTAGTAGAACACTCCAAGTTTTGAAAGCACGGGTGACGATATGTTCCTTTAAAAATAAAAAATAATGTGGAGTGTCTAGTTCAACCCTAAGAATCAACCCTCAGTGGCAAGCTACTTGATGGATCACTTTTAGATTGAATGGTGCGACCTAAACAGCTCAATCAATTGACCTATTGCACCACTTAGTTAAGGTACACAAGAATGTTTAGCCTATTCAGATTTCTACTCACTTATGTGTATTGAGTTGAAGTGTACCGGGTCTACAGGTCAGATCCTAATTAAGTGGTAGGATCAAAGAGATTGTGCACCTTATGATAAGAAATTGTGGGTGTTAAGTGTGTAGCTTTCAGTTAAATCCCACAAGAGAAGAATATATTTTATTTATTTTGTTTATATATGCAGGTGGGTGAGGTGAGTGGAGTGACAATTAAACAACCAAAATCTACCCTAGGGTTTATGCAAAGCACCTAAGTTGATTTGAGTTTGAGTTATTAGGTTATGGAATGAAAACTAAGGTGGGGTGGTGTGGGGGACACTTACAAAACACTCTACCCGCACTTTACTCCGGTCTACCGCACTTGGATCTCCATGCTAGGGTACATGCAAGACAATAGATCAGCGATAAGTGGGGTTAGTGTTATGTAAATGCAAAGAAGCGTAGAAAACAATAAAGTAAATTCCGTTGCCTCCCCAGCAATGGCGCCAAAATGGTTGCACGCATTTCGTGAGTTAAAATCGGGGTTACAAGTAACTCGTTGTCGTAGTTGCAAAACACGTTGATCAAATAAAATTTATATCGAAACTCGAAGGAAGTCCTGAGTCGAACACAGGGAGGCAACGTTTACTTTAAGTGAAAATCGTGCTTCGATTCATTTCTTTTTGGTATTTTAGGGTTTTGGTATTTTTTTGTATTTTTGTAAGAAGAAAACCAGGAAACGAATCATAAGATAGAGATGGAACAAAAATGGTATAGATATCACTTCAATGTCTATTACAACCAACTATGAAAGCATAAAAAGGGAGGGGGTGAGAGGAAATCTCTCGAATCGGCTGTTCAATGAGACGATGGGACCTGGTGGAAGCTCAGACCAAGGAGGTGAGGAGCGGGATGATGGAGGTGAGTGATGGGTCGGCCCAAACAGGTTGTTAATATGATATTTTTATCGTTGAAATGTGTATAGTGGTTAACCTAATTCAGACCTAACCATCTCTTTACAAAATTTTTTAACCTGTCCTAATTGATTTTATCTTGTCACTTTTAGGCCCAGGGTCGAACTCAGGGAAGTGGGGTTCAAGTCGAATTTCTACGTTTTCCTTAAAACGCGTCTCTTCCGTTCGTTTATTGTGTTTTTGGTATTTTTCTTATTTAGGTTTTTTTTCTGGTAATCCTTGTTCTTGAGGCACACCCTCAAAATTGTGTCCTTAGCTTTTAACCAAAACAGAGTTTCAAAACACGCCTTGCTACTTGCAAGACGGGGTACCTGCAAATCAAAGATTATCTTTTCACTTTTATACCTTTTTTTTATCTTTTTACTAAGAAGGAAGCTAACAGATAGAAAGTAAATATAGTAGCTATAGATATATATTTATATGTAGTATATATATATAAAGGGGTGGGGGTGGAGGTGACGATGGAGTGTAGCACTATGTCGAGTCAGTCGACGTCTAGAGAGACGCAACCAACACGACTAGGTGCCGCGTGGAGTGTGGATGGAGGATGGATGATGTATGGGACCACGCTTTTTTTGTACGCGTGTATCAGGGAATATCAGCAACTGGTGCAAATATTCCCACGATACAGCGTATAGTAAATAACGTAAAAATATATGTACATATGTATGTATATAAGTAAATATATCTATATATATATATAAATGTATAAGTATATATGTATAGATATATATAGCTATATATGTGTTTATATATATAGGTGTATAGATATATATATATATATATATGTATAGAAGTATATATGTATGTATATAGATATTTATATATGTATATAAGTATATATATATATTACTATATAGATATATATATATATGTATATATGTATATATATATGTATATAGATATGTATCCATATATGTATATAAGTATATATATATATATTACTATATAGATGTATATATATATATGTATATAAGTATATATGTATCTAGATATATATGTATATATATATGTGTATATGTATAAGTATATAGATATGTATATATATATATGTATATGAGTATGTGTATATATATATATATATATTATATATGTATATGTATATATATATTATATTATATGTATGTGTACATAACTATATAGATATACTATGTATATATAAGTATATATATATAGATATATGTATATATATATGTATATATATATATATATGTATATATGTTACTATGAGTGTGTGTGTGTGTGTGTGTCGGTGAATGGGTGTGTGTGTGCTGCTGTAAGTTAAATAAAAGAGAGAGAGAGAGAGTACGTGAGAGAGAGCGGGAGCGGGCGGAGAGATCGGCAGAGAGAGAGAGCGGGCGAAGGAGTGATCGTGGACGCGCGAGTTAAGACGTCTGCCGGAGGCGGCAGACGTCTGACTCTGCGTCGTCTGAAGGCGGAGGCGGACGTCTGAAGACGGCGGGTGCGGGCGCGCGTTCGCGTAGGGTTCTGCAGGCTTGCGCGAAGTTGATGAGCGGGCAATGGCGCAAAGGGGCGAGCGTGGAGGAGGTTCTGCGGTGGTCGCGGAGGGTCGCGGAGGGTCGCGGGGGTCGGCACGAGGCCGTAACCGGCCGCTGCAGTGCGTGCGGCGGCCGGCTGCGGGTGCAATGCGGGGTGGACAGAACGGAGACGGAGGCGGGGAACGGGGCTGCAGGCGCGCGCGGAGGGTTGCGCGCCTGCGGGGAAGGTCGCGGAGGAGGCGGGGAGTGCTGCTGCTGTTGCTGTCGCCACGGTTTAGCTACTGTTGCTGCTGCTTCAAGCTTCGGAGCTTGAAGCGGCAGCAATGGTGTTAAAGAGAAAAACGCAACGAGGGAAGGCACCACGCCCACCGGCTCGTCGAAGAGCTGGGCGATGGTGCTCCCACTGTGGTGGTGTGCACCACAGTGGGTACTCCTGCTCGTCAGGTGCCTCCTCGACGGAGGGCCGACGCATGGGAGGGGAGAGCGGGTGAGAAGGTGGCTGCGGGTTTGAGTTGCTGCCGCAGCTGCGTATTGCAGCAACGTCCCTCCTCTTCGTCGCGAGGAAGAGCTGCGGCTTTATAGAGGAGGAGAGCATGGCGGGGAGGCATGGCAGCAGCAGGGAGAGGCGTTGGAGAGTGGCAGCTGCAGGGAGAGGCGCGGGAAGGACAGCAGGGAGAGGCGCATGGCGTTGCATGCGGCTGCGGGAGGAGTTGCAGCCGCGGGAAGAGAAGAAAGAAAGATGAAAATAAAAATAGAGAAGGGACTTTTGCAAAGAAACACTTGAGAAAAAATGTAAATATGCAAGCCATTTATTCCATTCTCTTCTCCTCTCAATTAAATGCATGCATGCAAGCGTTTTTACAAATGCAACTACAGGATTATAATATACATAGTTAATGCTAGAAAATAGCACAAGAAGGCGTTCTTATAGGCACGTTTTGAGGTGCAAACAGTGAGATGCAGGAGGATGTCGGGTAGAGGAAAGCTTCAGCGTGGCTCTGGAATGGAGGTAAGAAGACGGAGATGATCTGCTACCGGAATGGAGGTGGGAGGACAGCTCCAAGGCGACCTATGAAGGGGGATGGAAAGTTGGAGGAGTATTTGGTGGGGCAGAGGTTCACTATACTAATAGGCACCTTGGGAGCTTGAGAACAAGCTCTAATGGTGCACCAGTAGGCTTGCTAAAGCTTGGGAGGTGGGAGTAGAGTAGGTAGAGATGGCTTGGGAGGGAGGGAGTGTAGTTCCTTTTATAGTGGAGGAGAAGAGGCAAAAATAGGTATGAGACCATTAGTGATATCCAGGCCGTCGCTAGAAGCGTCACTATAGGCAGCTCATGCCCGCTCACGCCCAAGCTGGCTTTGCTGGCGTGCGAAGAATTAGCGATGGCTGTAAGTGTCGCCATAGGTCCATCTCATGCATCGCTGTAAGCCACCTCATGCGTTGTTGGCGTGCGTTATCCCCGCCTTTGCCGTGCACACGCACCCACGCGCTGGCGCTGCACTGTGCGCATGCACGCCTCTGCACGCGCTCACGCACCTGCACTTCTGCATGCGTACGGTGGCACGTGCATGCGCTAGGCAGCCTGGGCTGTGCCACGTGGTGCGATCTGGGCCATCCATCTTCTTTTCGTTGTAGGCGCTGCTATAAAGGTCGGATTGAGTCGATTTTCACGCCGTTAGGTTGCGATCGTCGACCTGAATCCATCCACACAGTCGGATTTGTCATTTGAAGCTACAAATTATGTCACCTAGTCCCTTGGCTGTTGATCTTCCTCAGACTGCATATGATGCTACGGGACTCCGATCAAGGTGATTTCGGAGGGTTGGACTCCGATCGTAGTCTTGATCAGATCCATACGGTCGGATTGTCAATCCAAGGCTCCAAAATAAATATCCTTTTCTCCTGACCACAAAAAGGATGCAATTAACCTAAATTATATACAACTACTCCAAATACAAAATGATGCATGCTATGTAATATTTATAACATGAAATGCAAATCTAAGCCTAGGAAAATGCATGAATAGGCATTTTACCATCAATAAATGTGTTTACATCAAATAAACATGGATTTCATTACCACAAGTTGATATTCATTACAATTATGACTACTCACTACACTAGAAAGCAAGAAATCTACACTAGAAGACGAAAAATCTATACTAGAAAGCAGTAAAAGAGAAGATAGAGAGAAGTTATCCTCCTCGACGGCTGCTTGGAGGACGAGCCAGACGAGGCGATGCCTAGAAGACAGAGGACGAAGCAGGAAGAAGGAGAACGAAGCAGGAATAATCCGAGGAGAGGTAGGATGTCATTGTCGTTGAGGGATCCACTTCCTGAATGGAGAGAGAGGATAACCACGAGAAGCTTCACGAAGGAGGGAGAAGGTGGAGAAATTCTAATTTTAACTCTAATGGAGCATCCTGGGTTTGTGACAAGCTCTTCGAGCTTTGGAGGGGGTAAGAGAAGAGAGGAAGGGATGAGAATTTCATAGGGTAGGGGTCTCCTTTTATAGTTGCACGTAATGGGGGCATTTTGGTCATTACATATTCAAAACATTAAATGATGGAGTCTTTAATGACGGATTTAAGTGTCATTAAAGACCCCACATCGCTATATTCCTACGCACATGCGCCCATGCCTCCTCTCCTTCTGCGCCTGCTCGTGTTCTCGCAAGATCAGCCATCCGATCTTGAGATCGGACGGCTTAAAATGCTCCTCGCCAGCGCCTCTTCATCAGCTCAAAGCACAACACATGCCTCTTCTTAGTCGTCCCATCTCGCATCCAACGGTTCAGAATGCATCGCGCCCCCTCGCGTTTGATCAGGCATTTGAATTTGCTTAGGATCATGCTTGCATGAACTGCGTACATCCGTTGCACCACGTCGCTCTCTCCTTGCCCGCACGATCTACATTGAACGGCTGAATTGAATGCACCTCGCATCTTTAGCTCAATTTGAGGCTCGCGGGGATTCGACCTTGCGACCTTTGTCTTGCGATAGCATCCACGACCAATGCGCTATAGGTGCTACTTAGTCTCGCTTAGGAATTAGGCACGCGCGCCCGTAGCCGTTGGATCAAGATCCAACGACCTAGATCGTCTGTGCCTTTGCCTTCAAAAGTGCAACTACGAGTCCTTGGGCCGATTAGGTGGCTGAGATGGTGCCACGTGGCACCATCTTGGCCATCCATCTTCTATGCATTGTCGACGGTGCCACGGATGTCAGATTGGGCCGATTTTCACGTTGTTAGGCTACAATCGTCGATCTGAACCCATTCGTGCGGTTGGATTTGTCATCTAAAGTGTGGATTGATACCATCTTGGCCCTCGATTTCTGAGCTTCCTCGGATTATTTCTGGTGCTACGGATGTCCGATTGGGGCGATCTTGGAGTCGTTGAACTCTTGTCGTCACCCTGATCAGATCTGTATGGTTAGATCCTCTGTCTGAGGCCCTGATTAAAAGTCGCCCTATCCTCGGTCATAAAAGGAGACAATTACTGTGCAATTTGTACAATTTTGACCTAAATGTAGGATTATACATGTTATGCGATATTTAAAATGCATGATGCTAATATGGTACTAAGAACATGCATTAATAAACATTTTTGGCTATTCAGATGTACGCACATCACATCCCTATGCCTATCTTTTGCTAGTCCCTAGCAAAAACCGCATGTTATTTATAAAAGGATTAGGATTAGATTACTTGAGCAAAAGTGAAATGCTTGGTTTGGGACAACCGGGTTTTATTCTTATAACGTTGTAGTATAGCCAGTTATTACCAACATTTCAAATATAAAAATTTTTTTACTCGGAAAATAAAAGAGTTCCCGAGGTCGAACTCAGGGAGCAAGTTGTATTCTAGAGATATACATGTTTCTTTTACAAAATAAAGAAAGAGAGAGGGAAAGAATTTGTTGTTCTCTTTGTTTTCTCCTCGTGATGTTCTTCTTTCTTTCTTTCTTCAGATCTCCTACTTCTTCTTTGTTCTGCAGAGGTGATGCTCCTCTTTCTTTCTTCAGATCCCCTTCTTCTTCTTCCTTGGTTTCTGTCTTGGTCTCTCTTCTTCTTTTTCTGCAGTCTCTTCTGTGAAGGCTTCTTCTTGTTTCTCCTCCCTGCGGCTAAGTGTCAGCTTCTTCTTTTCTTTTTCAGCCAGGGACGTCACCCCTCCTTTCTTCTTTTCCCTTCAGGCCGTCGTCTGATTTCCAAATCAGACGACTTAACTACCTGTTGCTACAGTCAGCTTCCTTCTTCTTCCGCGGGTCTTCTTCTTCGCCTGTGCCTGCACACTTCAGAGTTTTTCGTCAGAGGCAAAACCTACTCTACCCTCCCCCCCCCCGCGTCTCTCTCTCTCTCTGAAACCACTCTTGGGAAAGCTCTCCCAGAGCTGCCGGGTAACCGGGTTCGGGTCAGGCCCGGGTCCAGGCCCACCGGCGTGCGTGGTGGGCGAGGAGTGCAGGTCAGTCTTAAGTCGGGTCGGGTCGGGTCAGGTCCGCGGGGCGTGAGCGCGGACGAGACCGGGTAACCGGGCGGGTGAAGGGGACCTCACCCCGTGTGCTGAGGCAGTAAGCCTCCAGCACTTTTGCATCTTATGTCGCTGCGACTCGTCAGGCTTTTCCGAGGTGGGACTAAATGTCCCGCCTCAATTGCGCGCCCGCAGCGGGGAAATCAGCGGGAGATTGCGGCGTCACGCGAAGCTTTCTGCCTTAGCTGCGAGCCTGGTGTTTTGCCAAAATGCCTCGCAAGGCCTGGGAGTTGAATCTGGGCGTGGCGCTGAGCGTGGCGCGCCTGTATCTGCAGGTGGAAGCAGTTCCTCCCGCGCGGCAATGGAGGCGGAGGTCGGGTGGTCTGTTCACAAGAAAACGGCCTCTCGGCCTAATCAGAAAGTGCCAGGAGCTTCGCCAGGGTGCGGCGAAGCTCGTGTGGGTGGTGGCGAGGCGCGGGGCGACGTGCGAGGGCTGCCCTAGGTCGGACTGTGGGTCGGAGGATGGGTCTGTTCGGTGGGGTTTCAGAGGGTGATGTGGGGGAAGTGGCAGGGCGGAGGTTGATCAGGGTGAGGAGGCGGAGGTCCTGCGGTGGTCGGCGAGCCGTGTGGGTCGCTGAGGTGATGGGAGAGGCTCGCCGGAGGGTGGTCGGAGACGAAGGAGGTGACGATGGTCAGGGTCGGTCGAGGGCTTAATTGAATAAATTGAAAGCGGGGAAAGAAAGAGGAGAAGAAGGGGAGTAGCTCTAGCTTACTTGTAGGGACGAAGGGGGAGGAACAGGGCGACAGTCGTATCGACTGTCGCCGGAGAAGACGATGCTCAGGGAAAGGGGCGGCGGCGAGCAGAGAGCCGGAGAGGCGCCAGCTGGGTGCGGCGTGGCGCGGGAAGAGCAGGGGAGGAAGTCTCTGCTGCTGGTATTGCGGCAGAGCGAAGAGGAGGAGGGGGAGGAAACCGCCGGAGCTGGTGAGCGTCTGCCGGAGGAAGAAGAGAGGAAAGTTGGGGATTTTCTCCGTCAGATCCAGGCTGCCCCGGTCGGTGGAGCAACGGGGGGTATTTATAGGGATCAAACAGGGAGGAAGGCGGAGGGAGACGACGTGTCTCCCTCGCCGGAGGATGGCCGGAAACAAGAACCCATACCGTCCGTGCGTTCGCACGGCCGGTATGGTGGGTTACAACGACCAGGGGGGTGTCCCTGCGACGGCTGACGACGCAGGGCACCCCCGGTTTACTTGCCAGGTCCCCCACCTCACCCTGCGCGGCGCCATGCTCCGCGCAAGGTCGCCGGAGCATGGTGCTGGCAGGTTTTGCAGGGGGGACCTGATCGCAAAGAACGAAGGAGAGTTAGGGGCCAAAATGCGAGGGTTCAAAAGTTGAGGGCCAAAGTGTAAATATATGAGGACCAAAGTGTAAAGTCGGTCAAGGAGGTTTCTTCTTAGGCTCAAGTTTTTATACATGACTAATTAGGACCTAAGGAATCTGATGGTGAATTTCATTTCTATATTAAACCTTGTTTGACCGGTCAATTTACGCAAAAACCCAAATTAAGTTATTAATTGGGCATGGTTCTCAATGTAGGTCAAAATGGGTTCTAAAGGCCAAATTGAAGGTTCTAAACCCTAGATATTATTTTTCTATGAATTTTAGAGGGTTTATTCTATTTTTACTTTGCCTCGAACCTTGTGAATTGAAGTGGGTTGTTTTAGGGTTACAGATTTATCATTTAGTTTCTTGGAATTGCTGTAGCCCTTGCTAGATCATTTCATCCCACTTTTATTCTTATTAAGCTGCTTTGACCTATGTTTGGGCCCTGAATTACCCTGTATGCAGATTATACTGGTAAAATTTTATTTTTACCCCTTATGACTTGTTTTCTTCTTAAACTCAGAATTCTCTGAGTTAAGCCTTTCCTTGAGATATGTAGGAGCTTTTATCCTTTGTATTAGGTCAAAATGAGCTAGTTATGGCTCATGATGAGGTTCTCATCAAAAAGTCATTTTCAACATTAAGAAATTTTATTAAGGATCTGAACTACAAAGACACAGCAGTGCCCAGATATCTGCCAAAATGCAGACCGCCTTAAGCCCTCACCTTATTCAAAGAAGGATCTCTTTTTCACTTTTTCTTCTTTTCTAATTTTTTTGGATTTTTGAGTTTAGGGTTTCGGAGCACCTTTGTATGGCCACTCAACCCACCCAAGACTCGAAGTTTTAAGCATCTTTTCGTGAATGTGATAGACTCGTTGATCGGCAATCTGAACGGACTTCAGGTTTCTACGCCCCTATGTGACCTTAAAAAGAATTCTACCTAGAGGTGTATCTATACGACTGATAGCTTTCTCCCTACTTTTATTTTTATAGGGTCAACACAAGGGTGAACCTAGTGTATATCTCCCTAGCTTATTCTACTTCTTCGCTTCTTCCTAAGTGTTTTGAAATTTTACATGCATTTCTTGAGCTAGGTTCTAGACAACCTACCAATGGGCTATTACCCATGATAACTTGCCAACCATACTCTGAAATTGCACTAGAGGGGGGGTGAATAGTGAAATTATATTGTATTGTAATGCAACAAATTCAATCACACAATATACTCAATTATTTTTAGGTGGAAACCCAAGATGGGTGAAAACCACCACCTAAGCCAATCTCTTGACTTAGGATTTTCGATCACAAGGTGATCAATCCACTAACCACACTACTTAAACGAGGGTAGTGTACCTCAATTACAATTCCCACCTCCGATCCCTAAACGGAGGTTTCTTTCTTCAAGATGAAGAGACGGGGACCCGACAGGCCGGATACCCAAAGTACAGAAATTAACAAGTAGAAATAACATCTATAGAGCACCCCAATAATTTAGTTGCCTTCTTATCTACTAAGCATGAAAAGAACTCCCTGATGATTTGCAGAACGGAGCGAGCCGGGAGTATGGATTTGCCCTTTGATCAGAGTATTAGCACAGCACAAGGGCAAGATGGAGCTTAGAGTAGTGAGCAAGAGATTTTTCTAATGGAATTGTATCTCAAGAGGTGTGTTTTGCCAAAGAAGAGTTGTAGTCTATTTATAGGCAAGTTTGGAACCTTCAAGAATACTTGGGAGAGCTCTTCTAGCCGTTGGAGACAAATCCCAAGAGTTTAGGACGAAATCCACACAAAATCAGGGCAATGATGATTCTGACAGCAACATCAGACGTCTAATTATAAGATCAGACGTCTTACAGGATGTCTGATTTTTACTATGGTCGTCTAATATTGCAGGATATCCTTAACGGACTCTATTGGATCAAAAGAAGGACGTCTGATATTATGTCATAAGACGTCTGATGATTTTACTGGACGTCTAATGAATGGTGCATTCGTTCCTGTTATCATCGGATCCAAACAGGGTTCTAGGTTTAGAGGATCAGACGTCGTTACGGACGTCTGAGGACATTACCAGACGTCTGGAAACCAAAATACTCTTCCTTCCTGCTTCTGCCAAAAGATTATGTGGCCGTAGACAGATACGCACAGAAAATCATGGCCAACGGTTCAAAGGCAGACGTCTGTAAGTGTGTCAAGACGTCTAGAAATTGTTTTTGCCGATAAAAAGTCTAACGGTTAGTATGAGGACGTCTGGGTAAATAATCAGACGTCTGTGAACGGTTATCGACGTCTGAAAGTGAAGTCCTTCGACTGATGTTTATGAGGAGATGAACAAAGCCAGAAATATTTGAAATTAGACGTCTGATACATATGTCAGACGTCTTATTATGGAAAATCAGACGTCTGGACTTTTTAATGGACGTCTGATAAAAGTATAAGTGTTGGGTTTTTTGTTTCTAATTTATCCTAAGTGTAGAGAGCCTAAGTTAGTTATTTATAGGTTATGTTTGGGGGCTCTTTACAATATTTCTAGACTCAAATAAGATGAAAATTACAACCTTTGAAAGTTTACATGAAAAAAGCCTAAGACCTAATACTTTTGCTACTCGTCTTCACGCTTTTAATCTCCCGTCTTGGAAAGCTTTTTGAATTCCTGCAAATATGTTATTATAGAGAGAAAACAATATGGTACGCTTTATTTATTATTTCATTTTCTACATTTTGTAAAATCATCAAAATATTATATATGAGTAGTTGAACTAACATACTCGTGCGGTGAAGTGTGGCTTATTTCTTTTCTTTTCTCCTTTTCTATTTTTTTCTTTTTGGATTTTTTTTAAGTAGGTGGCTTTGTTGATCTAAGATTTACCTAAAGGCAGCAGGAAAAGAATGGTCGTGTAACTAGGCTCTGGACAACCTACCTATGGGTTGTTACCCATGATAACTTGCCTACCATACCACCATAGAAGGTTTATTAGCTACCCAATTTCCGTAAAAACTACCGAATAATGAGTCAGTGCGAATAGTGTGTAGATGCTTAGACTTAAAGTTCCCTCAAATCAGAGGATGGGTTGATAAGTCGTGTACTTATCACCCCAACTTATTTAATTAAATTGAAATAGAATTTAGGATGGAGAGGACTTGATAAACAAATCCACATTTTAGTGGATACCCAGGCTGATTAAGCTCAAAGACCTGAAGGGTCTTAATGTTCAGATCCTACTGTATTTTTTCCCAAAAAGTCCTAATGCCCAAGTATTCTCTCCTAATTGAATTTTTTTTTACATAAATAAAAAGAAAACAAAAAGAATCTACGGAGCTGTTGAAATAATTCAGTGATGAATATCCACCCCCCCATGCCTATTTAATGTAATGTCTTCATTGTATTAAAAAGACATGAAATAGAGTGGAGTAGAGTAGAAAGCACCTGAATTGCGTGAATAACAGGTCCGCTCCAAGATGAAAAGAAATTGTATACGTGCTGAATTTAGTGCCTTCAGCTAGGCACACTATACAAAGAAGAAGAAATAAAGAATTCATAGGTGCATGACAGAATCAGAATAAAAAGATTCACCTAAGGACCTGCCAGCAGATGTCCACAAATGTGGACCAGATTGTGATGTAGACCCATACCCCGTGGTCAAGTATATCTAAGGTTTTGGATAAAAATTATCCAAAACCCGAGCTCAATATGCAAGCAAGGTTGGGCCTGCAATTTGTGAGGATGCAACCCAAGACCAAAAAGTTGTGTTACAAAGAAATCAAGCTCAAAAGGATAATCAATGAATGTGCGCTTGGGTTGGACATCCTCTGAAAAGATGTCATAAGGATCCTGGTAAAGAGTTGGGATTTTTAGATAAATTGGAGCCCTTAGACTCGGTCTTTTGCTTCCTCCAGAATTAACTTACCAAATCAATATTTCCCATCTCCTATCCTTTTCATTCAGACTTTCAAATTCTGGGACCTCTTGTATATTAATGACCCCGTCTGAATTTTCCAAGTCTAAAAGATGTGACTGAATCAGAATGGACTTGGGTTTAGTGATCTCAAAAATAGAATCGTCAGTATACTCAAAGGGGTATAATTGAGGAATGGGGCTATGAATTGAATCGTTCATGAAATTAGGATCTAAATCCACCATGTGAGCCCCAACAGGATCAAGTTCCTCAATTTCAGGGCCATCAAATGATTTATCAAATTCCTCAGGCCTAGTTGTCTCACTAAAATCGTGTCCTGTAAACTCATGTGAGACTTTGCACAATGATTCTTCACCTTCAAAATCAAAGAAATCTAAATCCGCATTAATGTGTGTCTCAAAATCATCAATCACTTTTTGATCCATGGAGACATACATTTCCTCGTACCCCGGCTTAGGGATCTCTGGTGAAAAATCAAAACATCCTTATTTGATTGCTCTAGAACAACCTGGTCAATCCTGATCTCGTAACACGTGTCCCCCCAACAGGTGCCTGAGCGGGTTCTGACATTGGCTCTCCTGAAGGGGGTTCATCCTAGGAATCATCCCAAGATTGAACTAAAGCAACTACAAATCTCATCCTCAATTTCGATAATTTCCCAAGTAAAAACTCACTTGGGCCTTATCCTTAACATCCTGGAGCCAATCAATAGATACTTGTTAAGATCATCAATCATTTCAATCAGGGGCTCCAATTCTTCAGTGCAAGGTGTTGGCTGAGCTTCTAGAGATTGTATAGTATTCCTCAAGTTAGCCAACACCTTCTCTTAGACCTAGTTAATCTGAACCAAATCATTTAGTTCAAGGTTTGGTGGGTTTGGGTTTAGTGCAGAGGAATCAATGAATTGAGGATCTTGATACCCTCCCTGATAATAGGTCATTTCAGGTTGTTCATAAGGTGTGATGACCTAAAGGCAATGTATTCAGGGGAGGGGTAAGGATCAGTGTATCCTTCTTGATTGTAGATCATATTATGTTGTCTAAATAAGGGCGGTAATCTATAATCGATGTAGCTCAGAGAAGGATAAGAATCAAAATTATGGTGTTCAGGGTTATACCCTAAACATAAAGGTTCGGAACTGTATCCCCAATCAGGATTATCCCAACTAGAAGATGGATGAGAATAAGTTTGGTTGGAATAATAATCATTTTGGGAATAAGTAGTGGTAGGAGGGTAGGAGTAGAAGTGCAAATAAGATGTGGAAGGATCCATGATAGAACAGGAGGAAGAAAAGTGCCCTGTAATATAAACAAATAAACTTATCCTTAAGTGGGCTAGCTTAAAGACCTACAGCCAGAACCCGTCTTGAGATAAAGAATCGATTTGATCTACTTATTTTCGGTCAATCCAACCAGTTAGAGGGAGGGACTAAGGAGAAGGTTCTTCCTTTAGTTTTTGCTCGGGTTCCTAGTGTACCCCCCAGCCACGATCGTTTGATTCTACTCCCCTAGCTAGACATTAGATTGAATGGTAGAAATAGACTAATTGAAAATAATCTCAGTCTAGGCACCGAAGAGAGAGTCCAATCCTTAAGGCCAACGTCTACTCTATTTTAATTAGAGTTAGGTTTGAATATGCTTTGGAATGTGATGTGCCCTTTATCTGAGTTGTGCCCTTAATGATTGATTAATATGTGTGTGGGTGCATAACCAATGACTTTCAGGCAAGATTATTTTTGGATGTGATGAATTTTAGGGTTTAAATCTTGCTTAGTAGCTTTTAGGATTCAACTTTAGGTGTATTCAATCAATTTCAATTGGCGCACCAAGTTTTGAAAGCACAGGTGAAGATGTTTCCTTTAAAGCTTAAAAGAATGTGGAGTGCCTGGTAAATCCCTAAAAGTTGACCTATGTGGCAGCTACTTGATGAGTTGATTGTAGTTGAAGTGGTGCAGCCCAATCAACTCAAACAATTGGCCTGTTACACCACTTAATTAGACACACAAGTGATTACCTAATCTTATTTCTACTCGATTATGTGTTTGGGTGTGTGTACCGGTTCCAAAGATCGATTTTACCAATTGAGTTTGAAAATCAAAAGAGGTTGAGTACCTTTGTGAGAGATTTTTTAAAATTTTTCTTTTATATGTGGAGGGTGAGGCAGGTGTAGGTGTCAAACAAATAATCAAAACTAGCCTTAAAGTTTATAAGAACACCTAGGTTGATTTTTGTTTGTGTTATTACGTGGTGGAATGAAAACTAGTGGGTGGTAGGTGGGGGTAAACTTACAAACCCTTCAACAGCACTTTACTCCAATCTATCGCTTTTGCTCGCCTCGTAACAGTACCTGCAATCACAATAAGAAAGGAGAGAAGTGAGGTAAAAGACAAGTAAGGCGGAAAAATGTAAAAAAAATCAAATAGCGTCGCCTCCCCGGCCACGACGCCAAAATGTTGAAGTGGGAAATCTAAGCAAAAAGGATTGGATTTTAAAAAACTTGTCATCGTAGTATGATTTGCGAAGAAATCCATCAACAGATAAATTTATACCAAAACTCTAAGAATTCTGGGTCGAACACAGGGAGGCGGACGTTTGATTCAAAACCGCATTTGTTAAATTGTCACGAAGCAGATTAGCTAATCGAATTGAATCTAAATTAGCTATCTACTTAAAGAATAAAGAATAGAAGACAGAGAGAGAATATTACAAATAAAGAGAAAACAGAGATAGAATAAACATGGATTTCATTACCACAAGTTGACATTCATTACAATTACAACTACTCACTACACTAGAAAGCAGGAAATCTACACTAGAAAGCGGGAAATCTATACTAGAAAGTAGTAAAAGAGAAGATAGAGAGAAGTTATCCTCCTCGACGGCTGCTTAAAGGATGAGCCGGATGGGGCGATACCTAGAAGATGGAGGACGAAGTGGGAAGAAGGAGAATGAGGTAGGGAGAACCGAGGGCGAGGTAGGATGTTGTCGTCATTGCGGGATCCACTTCCCGAATGGAGTGAGAGGACAACCGCGGGATGCTCCACGAAGGAGGGAGAAGGTGGAAAAATTCTAGTTTTAACTCTAATGGAGCATCCCGGGTTTGGGACAGGCTCTTAGAGCTTTGGAGGAGGTGAGAGAAGAGAGGAAGGGATGAGAATTTCATAGGGTAGGGGTCTCCTTTTATAGTTGCACGGATTAGGGGCAATTTGGTCATTACATATTCAAAACATTAAATGAGGGGGTCATTAGTGATGGATTTAAGTGTCACTAAAGACCCCACGTCGCTGCAATCTCCTATGAAATTGCACGTGGTGCCCTCTTGGTCGTCCATCTTCTATGTGTTGTCGATGGTGCCACGGATGTCGGATTGGAGTGATTTTTGCGTCGTTAGGCTACGATCATCGATCCAAACCCATCCGTGCGATCAGATTTGTCGTCTAAAGTGTGGATTGACACCATTTTGGCCCTTGATTTCTGAGCTTCCTCGGACTATATCTGGTGTTATAGATGTCCGATCGGGGTGATCTTGGAGTCGTTGAACTCTTGTCGTTGCTCTGATCAGATCCGTATGGTTAGATCCTCAGTCCAAGATTAAAAGTTGCCCTATCCCTGGCCATAAAAGGAGAAAATTACTATACAATTTGTATAATTTTGACCTAAATGCAAGATTATGCATGTTATGTAATATTTACAATGCATGATGCTAATATGGTACTAAGAACATGCATTAATAGACATTCATGGCTATTCAGATGTATGCACATCAAGTGCCTAAGCTCATCATTATTGAATTGAGAGCTCGATCTTAAGCATGCATTTCACTAAAAAATCAGTTAAGCTTGGGTCTCAGGTGTAACAACATTTTCCACGTTGCAAGTACACATTAATGAATACATTGTCTATTGACATATTATTTTAAAGGGGTTAATTGAAGGGTCAATTGAGAATTGTCATCATAGTATCTAATTCTTTCAAGCATATTAACAAAGGAAGCAAGTGGACTTACATTTGTTGGCTCTTGGTTTTGACAAATGTCATTAAAAAAGGAAAGTGGTGGCTAATGCATCAAGGGAAAAAGAAAAAAATCCTAACGTATTCTTTCCCAGAATTCCTTTTCCTCAAAATCAATCAAAGTCCACCACTTGCCTTTTCTTAATCCCACATTAACACACACAAGGAAAGGTAAAAAGAAAGGAAAGAAAGAAGAAAAAGAGAAAGCACCTTCCTTATTCTCTCTTTCTCCCTTAAATCTCTCTTTTTAATTTTGGAAACCTTCTCTGACTCTCTCTCTCTCATTCTCTCTTTCTCCTTATATAACAGGATGGCAAGACAACAGAATTGATCTCCTCTTTTACGAGGGGTGCCCCCTCTCCAAATCCATCATCTTCCTCCCATGTAGGGAGGATCGACCCTCATTATCTCCAACTCTCTTAACTACCACGAGCCTAAATCCTCAACCCCCTCAACCTTCAAGACCGTGTGCCTAAGACCATCACTGCAAGCCATCAGCATCCTTGACTTCTCCCCGACATTCCCGCTACCGTGAGCCTTCATCCTCGAAACCATGACCTCTGCCTTCGGCCTCTTTCATCACCTTGACCACGACATGCTTCCTTCCAACGAGCTTGGAGACAGCATGCTCGACTTCTACCACTGTGTCTCATCCACCCTCCTTGACAACCATCCTCCTTGCATCGTGACCACCATCCTCTGCATCAACACCATGCTTTTCCTCGCCTGCAACCGCGCCATCAGCGACCACCATCAACGACGCTTTCCCTTGTGCTGAATAGTGACTATGTCCCCCCTCTCCAAACACACATAGCAGCAACCTCAAATTCTTCACCGTGAACCTCCACGTCTCCAGCCCCAGCGGCCACTGGCCACCACCACCACCAGCCTCCTGCACGGTCGGCAACCTCTTGCGGCCACGCTCAAGCCATTCCTTCACGCACACAGCTGGCCACCTCTGCGCACACCAGTGACCCTTTTGTGCACTCCTTCAGTCGCGTGCATGCCCGCATGCCACAGCCTTCCCTTCTTCCTCTTCTTCTTCTTCTCAAACATAAGAAGAGGAACCCAACAAACCACCATTGACCTCCAATTGCAGCTGCCTCCACACGCCATCGTTCGATGTATTGTCACCTCCATCGGACTCGCCTTGTCTCCACGAGCATCTCCATGCCACCAGACAAGCCAATCACAGCCATGCCCGCTGGCGAGCCACCGGCACCGCCGCTGCTCCTCGTCGTCGGCGTCAACTCTGGCCACCATTCGGAGTGCCACCACCACCATTGAGTTCCCCTCGTTGTGGCCTGATAACTCTGCATTCGATGATGATAATTCCGTCAACCAGGGTTTATCTTGAGGATATATGTGCATTAATAACATACCATAATGGACGTGGGAGCATTGCATGCATGATGAATTAAGATTGCTTATAATCAATGTTTAATGGCCATGTTTACAAGTGCATGTTGAAATAGGCCTCAGATGAACAATCGAACCATATAGATGGATTCAGATCGACAAATGGAGTCCAACGGACTTGAAATCACTTAAATTTGACATCCAGAGCTCCCCCGACGAGCCCAAGAAGTTTTGGTGATCAACGACCCACAAGCGGCCATGTAGCACTCAGCATCGCACCTTAACCCGTGCAGCATCCTTCCTCATCGCACAAAGCACTTTAAGCTAACTAATCCAAGGATCAGACGGCTGAGAATCCACCAGCTTTGCCTGCACCATCCCTTCATCGCACTAAGATGTAATCTTGATCGTCCGATCGTCCATCAGATGGCTGAAAGTTCACGTAAAATCGCGACAAAGTGCTAGCACACCGCAGCGATTAGTGCCCTTCCACGATATCCTCCATCACCCGTTCAAAATGCATCAACCGCACCCGTGTGCACAATCAAAATTCTGCCGTTGATGTGCACGCAGACGACGGAGATGAAGACCATGTGGCACAATCAGCTGTGCCCAAGCACCAACGTGTGCGATGACGTGGGTGAGGTGTAATCCAAGTGCCTAATCTCGCGTGATCATGGCCATTGAAGTGCGATCAAATGGTTGACATCGTCCATCATGCGAAGGCACGCGACCGCATCTCCATAGTGGGCGCGGGAAGGCGACGTGGCGTGCCCTCAGATCGGATGGTTGAGGATGCATGCGCACGGATTGAAGACACGAAGAATAGGCGTGCGAGCAGCTTTATCGACATTTTTGGAAGGGGTTTAGTGACGTCCTAGACGTTGCTAAACCCTCTTACCTCATTTAGAAGCCCTTCTTCTCTATATAAACCTCAACCACCCCATTCAAAGGCATTAAATTCACACACACTCTCCATGCAATACTAGCCCTCTCCTAGCTCCACCAAGCATCTCATATCTGCCTCGGAGTTGTCGAGCCACCAACGGAGCCCCCCTCCACCACCGTGGCCACTTCCTTTCTCCTTGCACTCTTTTTACTTTAGTTTTATGTTGCAAATTTCTAAGCTTTCATCTATTGTTGTAGTTGTAAACAAACTCTAATTGCATGCTATATGTTAATGTTGTTTCTTATATCATAGTCACATCTTCTTAGAATGAATGTCATGATTTAAACACAAGCTCTAACCCTAATCTCTCTCTCTCTTTCTCTCTTTCTCGTTCTCTCGCAAGCAAACCAAACATCCCTGTGACAACTAAAGCAACAAACTAATCTCACTTCATGCCTCCTCATGTTCGACACTTGGACTCACCAAATCCACATCTTAAAATAAAATCGACATCTCAAACACATGCTACAATGACATAATTAAACCAATGCATTCCGCGCTTGTCATGGCCGACCTCCCCGAAGCTTTCGCAGCCAGTGGCAGCCTCAAACGTGCGCACGGTGAAGAGGATTACATCCTTTATTTTTGGGTTGATTACTTATTACATTGAATGCCATTTAAGAAGGATTGATTTTTGGATTTTTGGTTATTTTATTGTGTAAACATTGTGGTAGCACCCTCATATTCTTACGTTATTATTCAACGCATTTTATCACCTTTGATTGCACCAAATTGGATTTCAAAATTGCACCCAAGCGCACATGCATTCAAAATTACATAACATACCACTACACATGCATCATCTACATATTTTGGGAGCTTGATTTCTGATGGGGAATTTACAGAATTAGTCCATAACTTCTCATGAAATGCAAGTTACATTCAGAGCAGCATATTTATTGAATGAATTGATTTCACGAATGTCTCTAATTACATGATGGCTACATACCCGTGAATTTATTGTAGTCGTTCCTCCCTATAGATACAACCTAATCCATTGTGGTTAGTTTTACTGATAATTAGTTTTGTTTGGGATTTTTTCCACCATGTGATTTCACTGTGACGACATATTTTTCTGATACAACATCATCTGCAAAGTGAAAAATTCCTGACCATGTGTATGTGTGAGTCTAAGTGTTACTAAGTATATTAGTATATGTATGTTAGTTTAATTATATATATTAGTAGTACAGTATATAAGTATACATACATATATAGTGTATATATATTATATACTATATATATTAGTTTTACCTTATTGTGTATATAATTATTTTTAAGGCCTTGTAGTGATGTTTATAGATGTTAGTGTATTTAGTTAATATATGTTAGTATAGTATATAGTTGTTTTTTTTTGAAACTGAGAGGAAAGCTATCATGCTACGATAGCAATCTGGAGGGCATTTTATTTCATACTGTTTAAAAAGAAATATGAAGAACTGCACATTGGATCCCCATCTATGTATGAGAGACCAGCATTCATTTACAATTTGCACACAGCATATTGGTCTCTCCTGAAATAACTTCTCATTTCTCGCCCTCCATACACACCACAAAGTCACAGCCATATGCATATGTGGTCTTCCAGGTGTTGCAAACCTCTGCCAAAGGGACTCCCATGCAGGTAAAGGTTCCTGACATATTTTTCTCCATATCATATCCCTGAACAGGCATGAAGAGAAAATGTGGGATAGGCTATCAATGTGCAACCCGCATAGATAGCATTCATTTAATGTTGCCCCCATTCTTTTATGTCTGAGATCTCCTGTGATCAAACCTTCTCTCCTGCACAACCATAAAAAAATTTATACTTTGAGTGGGATCTTCAATAGCTAGATCTTCTTGTCAACAAGGTCCCTTTCCATACTCCTGCTGGATCTGGTTATTTCTTCATAGGCTTGCTGAGCAGTGTACCTGCCATTCCAAATATATGTGTCCTCCATGCCAGACCTTGGATTGAATTCCTGCAAAGCTGAGATTAGGTTCTACCTTTCCTCCCATAGCCGGGTGCCCTCTCTACTGGTTTCAAATTCATCCAGAGTCCAGCAGTCTCCAGATTCAAACCACAAGTTGTTGACTGGAGCATCTTTGTCTACTGTAGCCAAGTATGCTCTTGGATATGTGTCTTTCAGAATACCCAGCGATGACCATTGCTCATTCTAGAAGCTAAACTCATGGCCATCTCCAAGTTTGGGTTGCAGCAAATGCCAATTGCTTTTGATAGCTAGAATAAGCGATCTCCAAAATAGGGATGGTCTGACTGGGAATAGCCTCTTCAACCTACTGTTTGAGCAGCCATAACAGTCCTTAACAAGTTCAGTCCATAGTTCTTCCTTGCCATCAAAAATCTTGATCGCCCATTTAATCAAAAGGGCCTCATTGAATTCTTTAAGAGCCTTGATCCCCAATCCACCCTCTTCCTTTGGCCGGCATATGTGTTCCCACTTCACAAGCGACATGAATCTCCCCTTATGTTGAGCCCCTTTCCAAAAGAACTTCTTTCGCATTACATCTACCCGTTTCCAAATAGATTTTGGGGCTTTGAAGATAGAGAAGTAGAACACCGGGATAGAAGTAATAACTTAATTTAATAAGATCAGTCTTTGACCTTTTGACAAAAATATGCTGCTCCATCCTTCCAACTTAACAGAAATCTTGTCGAAAAGAATATTCCAGTCACTCTTCCTCAGTTTCGAGCACCGCAGTGGCAGTCTAAGGTATTTAATTGGCAGTTTTGAGCAAGGCGTTCCCAATGTAGCTGACAGTGTTTCTTGCTCCTGTTCATTTAGGCCAAAGTAGACCAAGATAGATTTCTCTCTATTTAGTTTCTGACCTGATATGTCTCCAAAGATCTTCATCATGTGTCCTAGAGCATGAGCTGCAGCAGTTGTCCCTTCCACAAAGAAGATCATGTCGTCAGCATATTGTAATATAGGGGCCATAGCCCTCCTATTGGATAAAGAATAACCTCTTATAACTCCTGCCTCTGTCAGTTTACATGCATATCTAGCGAGCCCATCGACCGCAAGATTGAATATCAAAGGGGCTAATGGGCACCCTTGTCTAACCCCACATTGAGGTTGAATTCAAGCTCCACATGGTTTCCCATTGATCAATGGAGAGAAGGAAGTGGTTGTAATACACCGTTTCATCCACTGGATCCAAATGAGAGGGAAACCTCTTCTTTTGAATACTTCCCAGATGTAAGGCCATGAAACCGAGTCATATGCCTTTTGGAAATCCACTTTCCACATAAATGCTTTACACTTCCTTCTATGCCACCCACACGCCATTTCCTGGGCCATGATGAATGATTCTTGAAGAGATATGTTAGGCAGAAAGGTTGATTGTACAGGGTGAATCAAGTGCTGCAAAACAGTCCTTAGTCTATTAGCCAATATCTTGCTCACCACTAAGTAAATGGAGTTTGATAGAGCGATCAGTCTAAAATCAGAAAATTTCTCAGCCCCTGTACCTTTGGCAATAGAAAGAGAAAGGATTTATTGATCTTGTCAAAGCCTGCATTACCCCTCTCAAACTCTCTAATAACATCCATCACCTCATTGACAATCACACTAAACATTTCTTTATAGAAGAAGACTTGAATACCATCCGATCCAGGGGAACCCTCATTGTTTAATTCTTTGATGGCATCTATAGTTTCTTTTTTAGTGATAGTAGCCGTCAACTTGGAAGCTTGATCATCTGATACTCTAGGAGCATCACTCGTAGCCATCCTCCAGCAGCCTCTCTCTGCTTCCCGTGAAGAGTCCCTATAATACTTGACAGTCTCTGCTCTAATTTCTTGCATTGTTGACAGTCTATGCCCATCTTTGAGGATGGATGAAATAAAGTTAATCCGCCTATGAGAGCTGGCTGCGAGATGGAAAAATTTTGTGTTGGCGTCCCCCTCCTTGAGCCATAGCTGTCTAGACCTCTCCCTCTAGTCCATCTCCTGTTTGAGGTCCTCCTCAACTGCCACCCCTTGCCACAGTCTTTTGGCTTCAAGATCATCATTAGATTGTGGACCTACTGCCTCTTTAGAGTCCAAGATATGGATTTTATTTAGAGCCTCCAAACGCCTCTGCTGCCTTAGTGCAGACACTGTAGCTCCATAGTCTTTCAAGACTGTGCACAAAGCAGACAGTTTGGAAGCAAGTTTGATAGTGGCTGAGCCCTCCATCTATTTGGTGTTCCACCACAAACCAATCATCTCATGAAAACCAGGCTCTCTCAGCCATGATCTTCTAAGCTTGAAGTAGGACCTTGTTTGAACCTCTTCCCCACTATTCCAGACCAATGAGTGTGACCTGAGAAAGGGCATTCAAGTCCAGCAACAGTAGAGAGCTGGAACCTATCAAGGAGAGTAGCATTCCCAAAGAATTTGTCAATCTTTGACATAAGGCCATTGCCATTTCGCCAAGTGAATTCAGCTCCTAAGGATGGGTATTCGTTTAAACCAAGAGATTGGATCACCAGTTGAAATCCAATAGAAGTACTGTCCATGATCCCATTCAGCCTGTCATTCCCTATCAGTATGCAGTTGAAGTCCCCACCTACTAGCCAAGCATCCCCTTGAACAAGTTCTGCAGGTGCTGCCCAATCATCCCAAAGTTCTTGTCTCATCGAGGCAGCGCATGGACCATATACACCGGTAATATATATGCCATTTTGCCCCTAATTTCTTTGGAACTTACAAGCCACCAGATGGCGAGCTTTGTGTACTTCCAGCAGATGCAACCAAGCCCTTCTCCACCATATAACAATGCCACCAGATCTGCCATGCGCATTAAGCATCACACACTCATTCGCCCTCGCAGCCTTCATATCATTCCATACCCTATCAGACTCATTCTCAATATGAGTCTCTTGTATTATCGCACAATCGATCTCCCACTCTCTCAGGTATCTCATCAGAGAAGCCCTCCAGATCTTGTCGTGCAACCCATGCACATTCCACGTAAGGACTCTCATATTCCTTTTTGAGACCCCTCCCTTTTTTGGTTTTGACTCTTACTAACCTGCATAATCGTTGCTACTGCATTTTCATCCAAGATCAGATCTGATTTCAGCCTCCTTTGTCTGAGCTTGTAGGGCAATCTGCCCACACCAACCTTTGTAGCTGGTCCAATACCAAACTTTAGGCCTTCCACATCTTTTAAATTCGAATGGGTTCTCAAGGAATTATTCGAAATCTCTTTCAAGACTTGTACCTCAATTTTATCAGTCATTAGCTCTGAATCACCCACTACCTCAATCATGGGCATCAGTGCCTCTTTCCTGACTAATTCCATCTGCTCCGCATCCATCATCTTCCCCATTTCCCCAAGGTGGTGGTCCTTACATTTTTTGGTTGCCTGTGCCTCATATGGGGAAGGCCTGCTCGGTACATGTGTATTCGTCCCTTCAACAACCTACATATAAGATGTCTTATCCTGCCCCTTCTCCACAACATTATCTCCCACTATGAATCTCATGATCGGCAATCAAGAGCTACCCCTACATCGAAGGATCAATCTATCAAGGACCGATCCTGCCTTGAAGACATCCACCATGACATTGAGGACCCGACCATCATCCTCAATCAAACCAACATCCACATCCTCAGCCAGTATAGCAAACCTAGAAATCATGGTCACCACCACCTCTCTTGATCTCAGGTGCAGCGACAAACCTTTAATCTCCAGTCTCCCCAATCTAGAGCCTAACCTCTGGGGTGGCCTATCTAGCAGAGCTCCATCAAAAGGAGAGACTAATCTCCATATCACCATCAACCCCTCAAAGGAACTCGATAGAAAGTGCAGACGTTCGACGTCCAACATCCCCAAGCCAAAAAGCACAAATTGTGTAGGGGATAGAGAAGCGATTTTCCAACCGTCAGTCGAAGGGGAAAAAGAGCTTACCAGTTTTTGGAGCTTTTCTGAGGATGGATTGCCAATCATTACCTCTCTGATCAAAGACCCTCTTAGCACCAGTTCTACCATTCTTATGTCCTCTGTCACAGGGACTTCTACATAGATCGTATGACCCTCGTAAGTAGGAGGAGGCGGCGTTGGTGGCAGCTGTGCCCTAAAGTTCGAACCTCCAGTGTGCATATTAGTTCGACCTTTCATCTGCCCACTATTAGCCTTACATGAGTCCTACTTATGGCCATGACCTCCACACGTGAGGCATACAAGGGGGAAGCGGTATACCCCGCCATATGACCTCGATGCTAACATCTGAAGTAGACAATCTCCCTGTTGCCCCACGACCTACCCCTGTCTGTCCTCCTCATACCCGCCTCCCATCTACCATTGGCCATGGGACCTCTCCTTTCCTTCCGCCTCAAAGCCCTAGATCTCCACGTAGTCCATCCCTCAGCATCACGGTTCCTCCCACCTGTTGCCCCATGATCGCCCTCAATCGCCCTTCGCCCCACTTTGGTAAGTCAGTATAGTATATAGTATATGTTAGTATATATATTCTTTTTGTGCCTATATTAAGCCATTACTTAGATAGTATTGTACATAACTAACCTAGATAAGTTTAAATTAGTTTTTGATGCCTTTATACCTATTTATATTCTTGAGGCATTGTCATTAACATAATTCATTTATTATTGTACATAATTGACTTGGATTAGTTCATTTTTTGATTCTTTCATTCATTATTCATTCATTTGTAAATAAACTTAACATTTTTGGAATAAAAGATGATTTTTGGATAATAGAGAGTAATATATATCAATAACTGCCTCCCTATGAACAACCTGAAATAAACCAGTAAAAATTATATATAAATAAATGACATCTGTCCGGATTGTGACAATATACTACAACACGATAGTTAACCCTAATTAACAAGCTATCCAAAAGGTATATCAATTACGCCAGCAAGACACTAGATGAGGCTCAGCGTAATTACACAATTACGGAGAAAGAGCTATTACCTATAGTATTTGGTCTAGAGAAATTCAGATCATACCTCTTGGGATCCCATGCTATTATCTACTTGGATCACACTGGTGTGAGGCAATTACTAGTGAAGGATGCTAAATCAGGGTTGATTAGATGGATCTTTCCCTTGTAAGAATTCGACCTCGAGATACGTGACAAGGGAAGAGAGTAGAATGTAGTTGTTGACCATTTATCTTGTCTTCCTTCCTTGATCATTAACCCATCCAGACCTATTACCAAGCATTTTCCGGATGAACATCTTTTGGTCATTAATGAACTTCTTTGGTTCGCTGATATCGTGAACTACTTGGTTACTGGGAAAGTCCCATCTGATTAGGCCAAGACCAAACAGGACAAGCTGATTTCTAATGCCAAGTATTATTTTTGGGAAGATCCCTATCTATTTCGTATTGGCAATGACCAGATTATTCGAAGATGCATTCTTGATAACGAGGTTAATGATATCATATCCTTCTGTCATGACCAGGCTTGCGGTGGTCATTTTTGTGGGCATAAAACCACAACAAAGATCCTCAAATGTGACTTCTTTTGGCTCACATCATTCAAAGACGCATAGACTTAGTGTAGGGCATGTGCCCGTTGCTAGATCCTTGGCAACATTGGCCTTTGCAATATGATGCCCTTGAATCCAATTATTGTATATGAGATTTTCGATATCTGGGGGATCAATTTTATGGGACCTTTTCCTAGATCTAATGGCTTTGAGTATATCTTACTCACTATTGATTACGTATCAGAGTGGATCGAAACCATCCTCACCAAAACTAATGATCATAAGGTGATTCTTTGCTTCATTCAGGAGAACATCTTCTCTAGATTTGGGGTTCCTAAAGCCATCATCAGTGATGGCCAGTCCCACTTGTGAACGTGCACTTCCAGTCCCTTTTGAAGAAATATGGGGTGTCGCATAGAATTTCGACTCCACATCATCTTCAAACTAATGGACTGGCATAGCTTTCCAACTAAGAGATCAAAAGGATTCTTTAGGTCACCATTTGACCAGATAGAAAAGACTGGTCAACTCAGCTTCTGAAAGCATTATGGGCTTATAGGACCACCCATAAGACCCAGTTAGGCATGTCTCCATTCAGATGGGTTTACGGGAAGTCATGTCACCTTCCTTTAGAGTTGGAGCGTAAGGCCTACTAGGCAGTACAGAAGTGTAACTTGGATCTCGGGAAGGCTAGAATCCATCATCGATTGCAAATAAGCGAGATCAATGAACTACACAATGATGCATATGAGAACTCGCGTATCTACAAGGATCTGATTGAGGCCCTTCATGACAAGCACATTTCACATAAAACTTTCTATCCTGGTCAGAAAGTGCTTCTCTTTAATGCCCAACTCACGCTCTTCCTAGGAAAACTGAGATTGAAGTGGACCAGGCATTTTTTAGTCCGAAAGATCTTTGGAAATGGAGCCATTGAAATAAGCGGGCCAGTCGAGATTCAAACCCTTTTGTTGCGAATGGATAAAGGTTAAAACCTTTTCTTGAGCTAACTGATTAGAACTTGACTGAGGAATCTCTTGATCTCCATTCCATTTGAGCTACACTACGCCTGGTTCATGGTGGCAAACTTAGCACTTAATGAGAGGCAACCCATCATTTTTCATAAACTCAAGACCTTTCTTATTCTCCTTGAACACCATTCTCATTGCACTTTAAAATTCATATTTCAAAATAGCTGATTCGACCTCTAATCTTCGATTGGAGCTTGAAATCATCCGCAACAACCATTTCCAACCTACTTGCTCACCCTTTATAAACCTGTTCTAAAATTATGAATTAAGTTGAATTTGAACCCATACTTTTTGCAATAAGGGCATTTCAAAACTTAGGCATTGGGGGGGTATTGAAATGCAATTGATTTAAAACTCAATTTCTTTGAAGGGTTCTCACAAATATATATATATATATATATAACTCTTTCGAAAGAAAATTTTTTAAGCTAAATTGCAAATCTTTTTAAGAGGAAGAAGAATATGCTAAATATAAATTCATTAATCTTGGTCTTGTTCTAAGTCGTTTGTGCTCTAGTCTAGTATTAGGATACACATATTCTTGACCTTAGATTTTTCAGGCCAAATGTGTTGGATTAAGCATGGCTTAAATTACCCTATTGAGCGAAGTTGAATAATCTAATTTCTTGGACTAAGGGGCATAAGTGTTTAAACCGGTCTCTTTGTCACTTTTGGTCTAGGAGTTTGAAAAATTGGAACACACCTTCATGTGCACGAATTGAGTTTTAGGACTCGAGTAGAAAGTTAATAAAACATTGGACTTAGGTAGAGTTAGAAAATAACTCTTTTATAACAGCCAGCCCTTGAAGGATAGAGAGTCACTTCCCTAATAAGGTCCATGAATTTTAATTTTTATTTTATCAGGGCTTGCATGTGTAAGTCTTAGCAAGCAGTCTGCCTACCCTCACCACCCCAAAAGGCTCACAAAAGGCCTCACACACATGCACCACACCAGAAAAAAAGAAGAAAAAAAAATTGTGCTATATTTTTATTTTTCTTTTCCAGGGAGATATACCTTGAGGTTGACCCTGGTGGGAGAATAGAAAGCTGCGAAATTCTTATGGGAGCAACTGACTGAGTCCAATAGGTTATTAATTTGACACTTAGGACCTTTAACTTAATTCACTTTCACTACATGTGTTCCAATCTTGATAACAACTAAACTAGAAGTGAAACTAAGACCAACCTGAACCGTGTACCCCTGTGTTTAAAAATCAAGAGTCAAGTGAAATTAAATTAGGGTGCTATTAGATCTGAGTGTCTTGAGGAGCTACGTTGTCCAAAGTCCTAGGCATAAGAGCACTATTGTCCGTTTGACCAGGATTAATGAATTAAATTATTTCAAATTGTTTTTAAGCTGAATGTCAAAAATATCCTTGAGCTGAAAATCTATTCTGAACTCTGAGAATTTGCTAAGGGACTAATAAATGTTAAGCATGGGGGTATGATGGTAACACATACAATGGTAACAATGGGGAAGGCATCCTGAGTTTATAGATTAAATAGTTAAGTCAATGTAAGAAATGACTAGATGAGATGCTTGACAAGTTGGGAACTTCATTTTCCCTTCTCCATATTGATGCCATTTTTATCTCATGCTACATATGAAATGGGAAAGGATTAGCTATCCCTTTAATACATTTTCTAGAATGCCAATATGAAGTTGTTAATACATACATTATTTGAATTTTTTAATTCATTGTATTTCATAAGAATTTAGTTAATAAGATTTGGCTTACAAAAAAAAAGATAGAATAAAGCAAGAAAAGATTATTCCACTAATTGGTAAGACTTCCATAATGGTCCTGTAATCGAGGGGATTGGATTTGATTTGGTTGTATTTATCAGATTCTTACGGTAATGATCACATATTCCAAGTTTTAGTCTTTTTCCTGCTTCTTCATTGGTATATCAAATTTCCAAACTTTTGATGTCAGATTTGGTAGACTTTTCATAAGAATGAGCTTTGGCTACAAAATTTTCATCCTTCCATCTTTGTCTTTTTTTGTATATTTCCAATTCTTGAGTTTAGTAGATCTTCATGAGGATAAAAATGTGTAGCTCTGTTTTGGGCCCTTCTTAATTTTCTTTTTGACAACTATTGGAGTATAATTTATATATATCCTTTTGATATGGTTTCTTTGAAAATTCATTAATGGACAACTTGATGGAGTAGTATATTATCTATAAGTTTTCTTTAAAGATCCATTTATAATCAATCAGTTGATGTTTCTCAACTTTCTTGGGAGTTTAGTATTGCTCTTCCAAGATTTCAAAGGGGTGTTGTGGTTGAACAATGAGAGATTGTGCTATTATGGTTGTATGTAGAGAATTAACACTAGTAGCTAATGAGGGGAGAAAAATCCCTATTAACACTTCAACAAAAACCTAAAGAGCCTAATGACCTGATGACCCTGCAGACTCGGCTACCTGGTGTCCGACCGGATCCAACTCAGTCTAAGGGCTCGATAAAAGATATTATTGACTGGAGTTGAAATGGATGATTGTTGCGCCGATAATTGCTATAATGGTCTACGTAGGTTACTAGACTTGAATTTTATTAATAGCGAAATTACACAAATGTGGGGGAGAGGCGAGACCCACGATCAAGAAGGACCATCTTATAAATACCTAGGATGTGTTAGCTTTTGTTTTCTTTGCAATTAGAGAGAAAGAAACACAAAGTGAGTGCTAGTGTATTACTTGAACTATACTAGTGAAACTTGAGAGACCGACTCTCCCCCCAGACGTAAACCTTTTCTAGGTGGAACTGGATCATCAACCCTTGGTGTGATCTTTCTTGCATTTTTTTGTTTGATTCAAGGCTCCTGATCTCAGGGTCTTGATCAATTGGCACCGTCTGTAGGAAAGCGCTTGGTATTGATACCATATTTCTCAATTCTGAGATTGACTAATGGCTCCCACCATGTGCCATTCCTCCTATGCCAACCTAGAGAAAGTCGTTCTGGCATAATCCAGTGTCTTCGTGTCAAGGATACACCATCAAGATGCCAATCCTCGCAAGGAGAAAAAGGTGCAACCTAGCTTGCAATGTAAATCTTCTCGTCAGGAGAATCCTCACAGTGATCCTCTCCTCGAGATATGGGTGAGGAAGGAAGCATATGAGGCCAAACTAGCGATCTTGAAGGAAAAACAACAGTTGGCAATGAACCAACTACAAGAAATCTAGTTGTTAAAAGAGAAGGGGAAGATTCAGCTGGAGGAGCCTTAAAACTCTAGCCCCACCGATGACCAGATGAAATGGCATCAAGTGGTGGAAGAGGAAAATGTCTTCCTATGTGAACAACTCAAAAAGTTAAAATGCAAGCTTAGAAGCTAGAAAGGGGAAGCCCCCCTGGGCCCACCCCGAGCTCCACCTCCACTTTTAAGGGAGTTGGAGGAATAGTCGAGGGCTCACCCCATGGTGACGAGTGGAGGAGGGTCCTTACCCGAGATTGTCCGACAAGTACCTAGGTGAAGAGGGGTATATGCTCACGAGCATATCTCACTACGTATCCTTTCACGGAGGAAATGATGACTGCCCCTTTGCTGGAAAAGTTCAAGCACCTAGTCCTAACACAATATGACGGGACATCTGACCCCAACAGCTTTGTGGGAAGTGATAAGTCCACTTTAGTGGATCATTTAATTGCCTTAGTACATTTTTTATTAGGTGTTAATTTATCTTATTGAAGAGATATGACTTATCACATATCTTTATATTATATGCAAGAATATGCTCGTAAATTCCCCAAAATGCATTCACCCCCATCATCTCCACCACCAACCCAAGTTATCTACTATCTCTCTGAGCCTCTCACAACACCTCTCCGAGCTTCAATGCACCACCTCCCAACCGCCTCAATATCATCATCAATTTGTTGGAGAAGGCTAAGACTTCAGGAGAAGAAACAAATCGAGGGTGAGTCGACAGAACGTCTATAAAAGAGCAACTACCCCACAAGCCAGGAGGATCTTCATCATCTCTTCCACCATGCATTGAAGCAAACTCCATAGCTCTCACCACCTTCCATGGTGACAGCGTGCATGCCATCACTGCTACCACGTTCACCACCACAACCACCATCATCATCACCGCCAACACCAACCCATTTTCCTTCTCTTTTTCTCCTTCATCATCTCCACCCCTTATATTGTTCACCATCTTTGTCAAAAGAACCCAATACTATCAACCCTTCCCCCTCACTGCAGCAACCCATCCTAACTGCCAACCTCGACGCTGACACCATTGGTGCCTTCCTTAAGCCTTGTCGTACCCTCACTGACTTTACGCATCGTCTAGCACCCCCACGCTTCACGCCAAGGACCCCATCGCCACCAGCCTTGGGCCCTCCGACCTTCACTCACCGTGCTATCTCCAGTGCACCACCATTGGCGTCCATGCTGTCAGCCATTCCCTCCTTCACGTGTGGCGAGTAGGGGATTCTATTCCCTTGTTTTGCTACAGTAAAGTAGCAATTGAAATTACCATATATACCATTGCAAGAGTTCACTATTCCCTTATTTATCTGATATTTTATTGAGGTGATTTTGCATTTGAACTCCTACATTCTTGATTAATTGCATAGAATGATGATTTATGTTGGAAACAAGTTTGCAATAGTTCGAATGCTTTCTTGTTGATATTCTCGAATAGATGAGGCACGATTAATTATTTTAATATGCTAGTTCCTCCCTCTGGAGATGACCTAACTATTTTCATGGTTAGATTTTGAATTGTTTAATGTTTTGATAGTCAATTTTCCACCATAAAAGCATTACAACGACATTTCATCTTTAAGATTTTATCGAAAGAGAAAATTGACTTTTCAAATGGCACTTTTGTTGGGGAGGAAATACGCCTATTAAGTTTTTCGGGGAATTTAAATTATTTTTGTGCTATTTTTAAAGCTTTTCTGAATTATTGACACTGATTATATTTGTGTGCAAATGATGTACGAACGAATATGACGTGCATGCACGACGGAGGAGATATCTTTGGTGGACCTTGATACCACCTGGAGGACAGCAACAGGTGTCTGTGGGCCTTGATCCCAAGCATGTGAAGGTGTACGGGGGAACAATAAGGAGGTTTGCTTCTCTGATTTCATTGCTTTCTCTTCATTAGATCTTAGTTTAGATTTAGACTTAATTTTAGACTTTTAGATTCTAAATTAACTAGTTTCTTTGCCCTTGTAACTTGGGGATGGTTTTCAGGGGAGTGTCCCCATTTCTTTAGATACTAGGTTTATTTTTAATTCTATTTGTGGTAGTTAGTTTCCTTTAATTGCACTTATAAAAAGAAAAAATCTGAGTTGCCAGCTAGAAGTTGCATATCCATAGGTCAATCATCTAGGAGTACTTGAACATCATCTAGATTTGTCTTACTGCATTGCATGCATTTCTGCATCGTAGAGTGTTGGAGCAAGGTGTGTAATTCCTATCTTTCTGCATTAGCTATCTGTACACGCATTGCATTTTGGACGTAATTAAAGAAGACCACTTAAGTTGATCTAAAATGATTAAACAAGTGGTCACATTAATTTTGAAAATAGGTTAAGAAAAAAGAGGAGTAAATTATACAGGAAGTGTTTGAACAACTTGATTGCGATTTTCAAAAGAAAAATCATTTTTCGCGGTGTGATGTACACTTCCTACACTGAGCATGCATAGTAAGCACTGCACTAGGTCTTGAACCCTTAAGGCTATAGGCATCAATCTCTTTATCGGTGCAAACCCTCCTATTTCACTTTCTGACAGTGGTATTAACTTTTGCCAAAGTGACTTGATACCTTAAGAAGGGGGACACCCCTTAAAGGAATTAAAGGGTAGTTAAAAGGCACAGCTAACGCATCGCTTCAAAGGAAGGGTCTGCCCTACTTGCATCTCTTAGTTCCATCCTTAGAGTACCTTTTCATTTGAGCATTTGAGAATATCATTACAACAAAGTGTAAGTCTTTAGGGCACTCGAAGGTCAATTTAGGGTGTGTTTAAACACACTTCGATCATTTTTCAAAAACACACGTCATAGTATAGGTGATTAAAGCGGATTAACATTTAAAATTTATAACTCGAATTAAAAGAGAAAAATCCAAGGTAGTCTCTGGGAGCAAGTAATGCGCGACTACCACTATTTTGTTTATTTACAGATGTTCTTGGTGAACTTATAATATAGAGTCAATCTTATAGTTTCAACAAGTTCACAATCTCATTGTATGATGCAACTTAGAAATATGAAATGAAATGTGATAATTATTATTACTAATGCTCAATAAAAATTAATAATCAAATAATAGTCAAGTCTTTCCCTTTTTTGGCACAAATGAGCATTAATAGGGATATTGGATAAGATATGGCACTAAAAACTACTTAGCAATAAATCTTGAAGCAAATTCAAGCAAAATTACAAATCAGTCGTTGAATCCCTACAATTAGGTCCCTAAGACTTTTCTTTTAGGTCCCTGTAAACTTTTTTCATTTGCATAGAGGTCCCTAGAGTTTGTTTCATTTGCAAATCTGCCCCTACGAATTAGTTCTTATACATTCTGATCCTTAGAGGCATGCGATTTGGTCCTTGGAAATTTCTTTTCCTCGCAAACACGTCCCTGGCCTCTTTCCTCTTCTTCGTTGATTTGTAGGAGGCATGGAGGACGTTGAAGGTGAAGTTTGGTCGAGCTCCTCAAGGCACGGCACAACCCATTTGAGGTTGCTAGAGATCCCCTGTACCTCTATGAAGCTTCATGAGAAGCTTGAAGTGTGGAGATGGCCGAAGGTGGGGACCGGTGAGGCATGGTCGGCGGCAGTAATGGGCTGCTTGGCCATGTGAAAACCACGTCAAAGCTCTCAATCAAGGGGTCGAGAAGCTTCGGCGTGAGTAGCTAAAGATGGTCATGCCCTTGATTTGGAGGACGAGGCTAGTCGGAGGTTGGTCGGAGTTGATGAAGATGACGGTGGACGTGGGTGTTCGGTGGAGGTCATGGATGGTCGATTCCTTCTATTGAGAGAGGACTTTTACTCCTTTTGTTGAGGCGGCACTCGTGGGGTGGTCAAAGAAGTGGGAGATGGCATGGAGCGGCGAGGTGTGCTCACCGGATGTTGGCCAGAGAACTTGCCACCCTTGAGGAAGACGATACAAACGGTGGGCGTGCGGTGGTGGATCCTAGATCTAAAGGGGGGAAACTACCCCTATGGGGAGAGGAGAAGATAAGAGAGTACCTAAGAGGAGGAGAGGAGGCCAAAGCATGAGGAAGGAGGTCACCGGCATTGCTCGCCCGACTTGTAGAAGAAGGAGGAGGCGGTGTTGGATTTTTGAGAGAAGTGGATGAATTACCTCCTTTGATAGGGAGAACGACAACGACGAGGGGAGAAGAAGCCCTCAACCAATTTCAGCGGAGTGGTGGAGGAATGAGGCTGAGAAGCTCCAAGGTCCTTGTTAATGGTGGCATCGAAAAGAAAGAAGAGGGATAATGGCGCACCAAAACGCGACGACACAAACCGGCGCGAGGTGGGAAATATTTGTGGCTTCTTGTCCCTCGAAGAGAGGGTCGGAGGTTCTGTGAACAACCTCGTCGGAGTTGCGTAGCTGGTGGATGAGGAGGTGGAAGGTGGAGAAGGTGCTGGTAGGGACCACTTTGCAAGAAAATTGAAAGTTAGAGGGTCTTTTGTAATGAAATCAGGAATTGAGGGTCAAATTGCAAAGTTGACCAAGATGAAGTCTAAATGAGACTTAATTTTTATGGTAACCTAATTTTGACATAAGGAAGTTGATGGTGACTTCAATTTTTGGTTTTGATGCTGTTTGCATGATCAATTTACGTTTAGACCCAAAATGTACCAAATTCCCGCATATAGTTTTGTTTTAGGTCAAAACGAGTTCCAATTGTCAAATTGACAGTGCTAAACCTTATAAAATATTTTTAAATAATTTTTAGAAGGTTTAGGTTATATTTATTTCAATCAAAACTATTTTAATTGAAGTGGGGTTGAAATTAGCCAGTTTAATTAAGGATTACCACTCAATTTGAATGAAAATTCTAAATTACTTAGTACCAACCCACTTTTAGGACATTTAAGCTCAATTGACCTTTAATTAACCATAAGTTTTCTCTCCAGCTATTCTGCATTTATAATTGTTCATGAAAATTGCCGAATTAACCCCTTCTTCTATTAATTCCTTTCTCTTCGACCTTGATTGAGTTATACCCTTTTAATGTGTTAATTAGGTGAATTAGAAATTAGCCAAATTAAGTTAGTTATAGAGGATGATGGTGATGCCATCAGGGTGCTAATTGGATTGATAACTTGTTTGGTCACCCATAAGATCTAAGTGACCTCAACCTCCATAACAAACATTGGGTAGGAATCTTAAGTGCCTTATTTCTCTTATACCACTTAAGTGGGAATGGAGAAACACTGCCTTGACTCTATTTGGCCAATCTGCAAAGTTGGTGGAGGACTTAAAGTTCTTTAAAATGACAAAAGACCTTTTGCCTTATGTTTTCTTGGTGTATGCTTGGTAGATGCTCACTTAGGAGAAGTCTTGTTTTTGGCCTTAAACCTAAGAGACTTTTTAGGAGAGCTAACAAAGAAAGAAGAAAGCTGGTGGAAGAGAGATTGGAAAGAGAAATTAGGGTTGGCAAAAATCAGAAAACCTTGAGAGGCTATTTCCTACCCACAACTCACCAAGCCCTACCTATCCAAAGGCCTAGAGTGGATAATCCGTATGAAATCAAGAGCAGTACCATATCTTTGCTTCCTTCTTTCTATGGTACTACTAGGGAAGACCCCTACAGGCATCTTGAGGAATTCACCGAGGTCTGTTTCACGATGAAACTTCAGGGCTTTACTGATGAAACCCTGATGAGAACCTTATTCCTTTCTCCTTAAAGGACATGGCCAAGCACTGGTATCATACCCTCGATGCAAGGGTAAATGATTGGGCCACCCTTAAGGGAGAATTTTTGAAGAAGTACTTTCCTATGAGTAAAACTAATCATTACAGGAGAGAGATTATGGATTTTACTCAGCAGGAGGGGGAGTAATTTCATGAGACGTATGAGCATTTTAACGACTTACTCAAGTTATGCCCCCACCATCAAGTGCCAAAATGGCAACTGGTCAAAAGGTTCTATAACGGCTTATCTAAACGATATAGGCAAACCATCGATGTAGCCTATGGTGGAACCTTTATGACCAAAACTGAGGATGAAGCCTAGACTTTATTTGAAACATTAAGTGATAATTCCATACATATGTCCTCTACCAATCAAGAAAGAAAGCCATCAATCTTGTAGAGGAAGATAGAGGCTTATGAAGTCGGGGCTACTGATGTAAATACATTTACACTACTTAAAATGTCTATTTTTGCATGTTCTTAAGCATAGGATTGCATTTCATGATATAAATATTGCATAACATGCATCATCTTGCATTTAGAGTAGTTTGAATAAAATGGAGGTTAATTATCTCCTTTTATGTGCTTGGACAGGGAAAACATTTTATCGAGGCCTCGGATCAAAGATCCAACAGAATGGATGTGATCAGGGTGACGATTGGAGTTCAACGACTCTAAGATCGCCCTAATCAGGCATCCGTAGCATCAGATAGTGACTGGGGAACCCTAGAAGATCAAGGGCCTGGATGGTGAAAATCCGCACTTCAGATGACAAATCCGACCACACGGATGAATTCAAATCGACGATCGCAGCCCAACGACACAAAAATCGAGTCAATCCGACATCCGTGGCACCATCTACAACTTCCAAAAGATGGACGGCCAAGATGGTGCCACGTGGCGCCATCTCAGCCGCCCAAACGGCCGCACGCATTCTACGAAGGCCCCACACCCGATCGCTCTCCGCTGTTGGATCTTGATCCAACGGCTATGATCGGTCGCGCCTTAAAGCATCCGCTCGACCATCAGCGCCTCGTAGCGCAGCGGTTGAGCGCGCTTACATGAGCAGCGGGCACGGGTTCGAGCCGCAGTGAGGGGTTGGAAGGCGCGGGCATGGGCGAGCGTTGGATCTTGATCGGATGGCCGCACGAGCCCGCTAGCGTTCACGCGCGATTGAACGCGCGACATGGACGCGCGATCGCATGCGGGCGGGCACGCCGCGCAGCGGATGAAGGCGCGACTTAAGCCGTCCGATCTCGCGATCGGACGGCTGAGAATCGACGAACGTGCGTAGGCGTTGCGCGCGCGAGCAGCTGAGCGGGCGCGTGTGGGCGCAGAAGCTACGCCCACGTTGGGGGCTTTAGCGACGGTTTTATCCGTCACTAAAGACCCCTCATTTATTATTTTGAAGTTGTAATGTCCATTTTGCCCCCACTCCTTGCAACTATAAAAGGAGACCTCCTCCATGCGAAATTCTCATCCCTTCCTTTTCCTCTCTACCCCTCCAAAGCTCAAGAGAAGCTTGTCCCACACCCGGGATGCTTCTCGCGAGATAAAGTCCAAATTTTCGTTCCCCTTCGGAAGTGGATCCCGCGACGACGACGGCGTGCTGCTCCGTTCCCGTTCTTCTGCTTTGTCCTCCTTCGTCTTGCTTCATTCTCCTTCGTCCAGGCGTCGTCCCGTCCAGCTCGTCCTCCAAGCAACCGTCGAGGAGGATAACTTCTCTCTCCCATTCTTATTTACAGCTTTTCTAGTGTAGAATTTTCCTGCTTTATAGTGTAATTGATTTTCCACTTTCTAGTGTAACTTTTATTTAGTTTGATTATATAAATAATTGAAATATTGAATGCATGTTCTCTTTCTCTCTCTCTTTCTCTCTCTCTCTCTCTTTCTTTTAGTCTGATAGCTCCATTGTAATTATATTGCCTTGCTTATCAAAAATCCTAAAAAAATATAATTGCGAATATAGATCAACGTAGCCTCCCTGTGTTCGACCCGGAATTCTTTTTGGTATAAATTTTATTTGTTGAACACGAATTCTTCGCTTTCAAGCTACAACGACAGGTTTTCCAAAATCAAACATGTTAGCGTAGCCATTCGAACGTTTCAACATTTTGGCACCGTTGCCTGGGAGGCAGCGATTCCCGATCTTTTCTTCTCATTTCTTGCACTTTATTTTGTTTTCTAACTAGCTTTCTCTTGTGTCTATTGTTTTGCAGAGACCTCCATCAATGAATCAACAAGTGGCAAACTGGAGTAAAGTGCAGTTGAAGACAACTGTAAGTGCTCCCCCATTCTTTCCCCCTCCATAGATTTCATTCGCCACATTAAATCCAAATCCCAATTAACCTAGGTGTTTGCATAAATCCTAGGAATAGTTTGGTTGTTTGGATTTCCACTCACATTCATTCCACCCTCATTATAAAAAAATAACAAAAAGATAATCTTGTGGGGTAATTTCCAACAAACACACAATACACACCCACATTCAAGGCACTTGATCAATTTGATTTGTTTTCTACTCAACCGGGTTCTGATCTGTGGAACCGGTACACACAAAGCAACACATAACAGAGTAGAAATTATTCTAGGTTAACCATTTTTGAGTGCCTAACTTAGTGGTGCTTTTGTGGCCAATTGTTTGAGTTGTTTGGGCCGCACCACTTTATTTAAAACCAACTCATCAAGTAGCTCCTCCTTAGGGATTTCAATCTAGGTATATTCTAGGCACTCCACTTTCTTTCTGATTTTAAAGGAAAACAATCTTCACCCGTGTTTTACAACTTGGTTTACCTAGAAACTTGATTGCAATTCACCTAATTTGAAACCCTAAAAGCTACTTAAGCAAGATTTGAACATTAAAATTCATGCATTATCAATAATCTTGCTTGAAAACCCTGGTTGTGCACGCACTTATACAAATCTCAATCAATCATTAAGGGCACAACCCATTGTAAGGGCCAATCACATTCCATAAGCACCACAATCCCAGGCCTTAATAAAATTGAGTAGACATTGGCCTTAAGGTTTGATTCGCTCTTTAGGGCCTAGTCTGAGATTGTTTTTTATTAACCTGCTTGTATTGATTAATCTGATGTCTAGCTAGGGGAGTAGCGTCAAACGACCGCGGCTAGGGGGTACACTAGGAATCGGAGGCAAAAGCCAAAGGAAGAACCTTCTCCCCAGTCCCTCCTTCTAACTGGTTGGATTAAACAAATGCAAGTAGAGTAAATCACTTACAGTCTTAAGGCTGGTTTTGGGAGTCAGTAGATCCTTAGGCTACCCCACTTAAGGACAGCCTTGTTTTGTTGTGCTGCAGGGTCCCTATCCCCAGTCTTTCCGACCTTTTCCTAGTTTATGCTGGGAAGACGGTCATTGAATCCCCTATTGGAAGGACCGTTAGAACATTCTAGGAGGCGCAAGTTAGATTTTGGTCAATTTGATCCCATGGCCGAACAACAACCTCCTCTACTTGGAAATCCACAGGAAGAATTTCGAAGGTAGCTGGAACAAATGCAGAGAATGAAGGAATGGTTCCAAAGAATGCGAGGCGCTCAGCCCTTGAAGGATTTTTATGATCCTTCAAATTACGGGGAACGTCCCGGCATCCAGATTCCAACTGGTGACGTAGAAATCAAGCCCAGGTGTTAAGCCTGATTAAACATTATCATGGGCTTGGCTCCGAAGATCCGTTTCAACACTTGGAAGATTTGACCACTTTGGTCTAGACCACCAAGGCTCGAAACGTTAACGAGGAGCAAATGATCATGAGGCTTTTCCCCCACTCTCTTAGGGATAAAGCCGTGCATTGGTATAGGACAATAGGAAGACCAATTACAACTTGGAATGAGTTGAAATCGGCCTTTCTGAAGAAATTCTTCCCAGTCGGTCGTACCAATGCTTTGAGATGGGCAATCACTACCTTTACCCAGCGGCCGGGGGAGCAGTTTCATGTGGCCTGGGAGCGATTCCAGGACTTATTGCGGAGATGTCCACACCACGAGGTGCCAAAATGGCAACTCGTGCAGATCTTCTATCATGGGTTGAATGAGCAACTCAGAAACCATGTGAATGCTTCTTGCAGAGGCAATTTCCTCAATAAAGATGCAGATAGTGCACATGATTTATTTGAGGAAATGAGTGAGAATTCAATTAATCATGCCTCCATGGATACTTTTAACCGGTCCCAGCAACCCAGATCAAATGTCAATGAAGTCCATGACTCTCATTCATTTGATATGGAATTGATTTGTAATAAACTTGATAAGGTGGACTTGGTTGCTAAAAGAATGGAAGAGTGGATGGCTGGAAATTCTGTTAACAACTCTCAATCCACTCAATCCCAAAATTCGGGATTCCATTCCTCATGAGCTCCTTTTGGATGGGAGTTCATGAATCAACTCAATGCGACTCAACCTATGAGTCAGCATTTTTCGGAACCCCATGGGTTCCCAACTGGGGCCTTTGATCCCGGTTTTTCTGATCCTTCCCTTTCTTTCTCTCCATCCTCACCCTATGAGGATGTCTGTGTTATACAAGAGAATGTTAGATCCAACCCCTACTCGAATGCCTATAATCCAGGTTGGATAAACCACCCTAACTTCTCTTGGAAAAATCCAAGGCAACAGACCCAATTCCGACCTGGCAACTATGCTCCGCAACGACCAATGGATCAGGGTCAAGTATATACTCAGTTGCCTCCGAATCAGGTTAATCAGCCAGCTTGGAATGCCCGTCAACCCGCAAAGCAGGCTGATTTGAATCGTCAAATGGTAGAGATGCAAGGATCTATGCTCCAGCTCATGCAGCAAATGAAAAACTCGTTGGACAACTTACAATTTGGGCTCATTGCTAACTCTCATCAACCCGGATCTCTACCATCCCAACCCATACCCAACCCACGAAACATTATAAATTCGGGCAATCAAGCCCAAGGGTACGAAAATCAGAGGGACCCGCACGGACATGCTCAGGTGGTTGAGCAGGGTTCCTCATCTTCTTCTTCTGCAAATCAACAATTCATGGTCAATCAAGCCCCTCCAATCTTTCCTAATCCTCCCCAAGACACAAATTCTTACGCTTCTGCAAATTCTGTAACTTTAAGGAGTGGTAAGAAGACTCAGGATCCACAACCACACTATTATGATCTTTTGAATCCTGAAGAATTTAAGGAGAGAGAGGAGAATTTTAGAGGAGAAATCAAGGCTCAGGAACCTGATTCCAAAGATCTGACTCATGTTCCTTTTCCTGAAGCCTTAACCAAAGCAAAGAAGAAGTCTGTTGATAGCAATGAGGAGCTTCTGAATTTATTTAAGAATGTTGAGATCAATATCCCGCTCCTTGATGCTATCAACCACATACCATCTTACACAAGATTTTTAAAGGAATTATGTACGTAAAAGCGTAAGTCGAGAGAATCTATTCCGAGGAAGGTGGTACTCTCCGAGCAGGCTAATTCTGTTATCCTGCACTACCTCCCTCAGAAAAAGAGAGATCCTGGTGCTCCTTTGATTTCTTGCGTTATCATAGATTACACTTTTGATAGAGCACTTTTGGATCTCGGTGCATCCATCAACCTAATTTCGACTTCTCTTTAGGAGAAGTTTGGGTTAGGTGAACATCGGCCAACTTCAATAACGCTACAGTTAGTGGATCGTTCGGTCACAAACCCGCAAGGCATTATTGAAGATGTTATAGTTAAGGTCAAGGATTTCTATTTTCCTGTAGATTTCCTTATCCTTGACATGGATGTACCAGATAATCTGAGGAACACTCCCATCATTCTGGGGCGTCTATTCCTGGCTACCGCAAAGGCCAACATTAATTGTGAAAGCGGTAGTATGGAAATCGCCTTTGGGGACCAACGAATGAAATTGGATATTTTTAAGGCGATCAATAAATTTGAGGATTGTGGATTTATTGAGGAACTTGATGAGGATAATGTTAATATTGAAACTTGTTTGACAGTTTCTTCAATTGAAAGTTCCTCTTTGGTTGATGAATTTGACCTGCAACCCTCTGACCTGACATCTTTGGAAGAGGTTACTGATTTTGTTCACTCACAACCTCTTCCTCTTGTTGAATCTTCAGCATCTACCCTACCATCAATCATCACTCCACCCTAGCTTGAATTGAAACCATTGCCCGAGAATTTAAAATATCAATTTTTAGGACCTCAGAATACGCTCCCTGTGATTATTAGTGCTAAATTGACAAAGGAGCAAGAGATTAAATTGATTAAGGTCCTAAAGGAACATAAGGAGGCAATTGGTTGGACCATTCATGACCTCAGGGGGATCGAGCCATCTTACTGTAATCATAAAATATTTGTGGAAGATGGATCCTGCCCTTCTCGCCAGATGCAGAGGAGATTGAATCCAAATATGCGAGAAGTGGTCAAAAAGGAAATCATCAAGTGGCTCGATGCAGGAATTATTTATACAATCTCTGACAGTCCCTGGGTAAGTCCCATTTAGATTGTTCCAAAGAAAGACGGGATTACTGTTGTGACTAATGAGAAAGGAGAATCTGTCACAACTCATTTAGCTTCCTCTTGGAGAGTTTGTATTGATTACAGGAAGCTGAACACAGCCACTAAAAAGGATCATTTTCCCCTGCCCTTCATTGATCAAATCTTGGAAAAATTAGCCAGGCAGAAGTACTTTTTTCTTGATGGCGACTCGGGATACAACCAAGTTCCTATCCATCCCGAAGATCAGGAAAAAACTACTTTCACCTATCCCTACGGAACCTTTGCTTTTCGTAGGATGCCTTTCGGGTTATGCAATGCACCTGCGACTTTTCAAAGGTGTATGCTAGCTATATTCTTCGACATGGTGGGAGAGTTTATGGAAGTCTTCATGGATGATTTCTCTATTTTCGGAGAATCATTTGACTCTTGTTTGGCTAATTTGGAAATGATTCTTAAGCGATGTATCAAGACACGACTGGTCCTTAGCTGGGAAAAGAGTCATTTCATGACCCAAGAGGGTATCATTTTGGGTCATGTAATCTCTGAACGGGGAATTGAAGTGGACAAAGCTAAGGTTGATGCTATCGCTAAACTTCCTCCTCCCACATCTGTTAAACAAATCATATCATTTCTTGGCCATGTGGGATTTTATCGAAGATTCATCAAGGATTTCTCGAAGGTTGCTCGTCCTTTGAGCAATCTTCTTGCCAAAGAAACGCCGTTTGTTTTTGACGAATCATGCCGAAAGGCATTTGATTTTCTGAAAACGGCAATCACCTGTGCTCTAATTTTGAAACCACCAATTTGGACAGCCCCATTTGAGATCATGACCAACGCTTCTAATTACACGGTCGGGCTGTTCTGGGTCAGAAAATTGATCGAAAGCCCTCTGTCATTTACTACACTAGTAAAACTCTGGATAAAGCCTAGAGGAATTACACTATTACTGAAAAGGAATTACTAGCTGTAGTATTTGCTTTGAAAAAATTCAGGGCTTATCTCTTAGGGTCTCATGTTATCGTTTATACCGACCACTTGGCCTTGAGACATCTCTTGGCTAAAAAGGATGTAAACCCTGGCTTATTCGTTGGATTCTTCTTCAAGAATTTGATCTTGAAATCAAGGATAAAACTGGGGTACAAAATGTGGTGGTGGATCATTTGTCGAGACTCCTAGGTGATTCTTCTTGTCCAGACATTCCGATTGCTGACACTTTTCCGGACGAAACCATTCTTACAGTTTTAGGTGTCCACACCCCATGGTTTGCTAACATTGTTAACTATTTGGTCATTGGTCAAATCCCCCAGGATTGGACCAAGCAACAACAGGATAGACTCAAATCTGAGGCCAAATACTACTTTTGGGAGGACCCTGAACTGTATCGCATCGGCTCTGATCAGATTATTCGCCGATGCATACCGGAGAATGAATTCAACAGTATACTCAAGTTCTGCCATGCATCTGGGTGTGGTGGACATTTCTTCAGGAGAAAGACGATTGCAAAAATCTTGCAATCTGGCTTCTATTGGCCATCTTTATTCAAGGATGCCCAGGACTTCTCAAGGTCATGTTCTCGATGTCAATCACTCAGGAACATAACTAAGAGAGACATGATGCCCCTAAACCCTATTCTTCCTGTAAAAATTTTCGATGTTTGGGGCATCGATTTCATGGGACCCCTTATCCCTTCATTTAGACATCAGTACATTCTTGTTGCTATTGATTATGTGTCCAAATGGATTGAGGCGATTCCCACCCGAACCAATGACCACAAGGTGGTCATTAATTTTGTCAAGAACAATATCTTCAGTAGGTTCGGGATTCCGAGGGCTATCATCAATGATGGTGGCACTCATTTTACTAATGCCCAATTCCAGAATTTATTGGCCAAATATGGGGTTAATCATCGAATTTCCACACCTTACCATCCCCAGATGAATGGACAAGCCGAGATCTCCAATCGAGAGATCAAGAACATTCTGCAAAAAACGGTTAGGCTTGATCGCAAGGATTGGACTCAAAAGCTTGAGGACGCTCTTTGGGCCTACCGTACGGCGTATAAAATGCCCATCGGCATGTCTCCATTCTGTTTGGTGTATGGAAAGGAATGCCATCTACCTGTAGAGATTGAACACAGGGCATTCTGGGCAATCAAACAATGCAATTTAGATCTGAATCTTGCTGGGAAGACCAGGAAACTCCAACTATCTGAGTTGGAGGAGCTTAGAAATGATGCTTATGAGAATGCCAAGATCTACAAGGCTCGGATCAAAGCTTTACATGATCAATTGATTTCCCGCAAGAGCTTTGAGCCAAACCAAAAGGTCTGGTTATTCGATTCTAAACTTAAGCTCTTTCCTAGCAAACTTAGATCTAAATGGAATGGCCCATTCATAATTGATCAGATTTTTTCAAATGGTGCCATTCAGATTTCTGACCCAAAGACGGGTAACACCTTTAAAGTCAATGGTCAACGTTTGAAGCCTGTTGTTGACCTTAATCTTCCAGAACCCATCTCAGACTCTGTTGCTCTAGCCATTCTGTGACTTCTTTGGCTAGACTTTGCCTAGCTGACGGCATTAAACTCAGCAGTTGTACATATGACACAAGGCTGATACGAGCTTCATTTCTAGGTGACATCTTTCATATTCTACCCTTTCTTTCATGTCCCTTTTTCAATGAGGACATTGCATTAGCTAGGAATGGGGGGTGGATTCATTTTTGAATTATTTGGTCAACTTTGTGAAATCTATACAAATTGTTTTTCTCTTCTTATTTATATAAAAAAAAATTAGGAAGGATTAGTTGGACATTAGGACTTTTCAATCCTAAGAAATTTTACATTAGGATCTGAACACAAAGACCCTTCAGGTCTTTGGACTTAATTAGCCTGTGTATCCACTAAAATGTGGATTTGTCTTTGAGTCCTCGCCATCTTAATTCTATTATAATTGGAATAAATAAGTTTGGGTGATAAGTACACGACTTATCAACCCACCCTCTGATTTGAGGGAATTTCGAGTCTTAAGCATCTACACACTTTCTTTGCACTGACTCGTTGTTCGACGATTTTAATGGAAATTGGGTAGCTAATAAACCTTCTAGGGTGATATGGCTGGCAAGTTATCATGGGTAACAGCCCATAGGTAGGTTGTCCAGAGCCCAGTCACTAGACCTTTCTCTTTTTGCTGCCTTTAGGTAAATCTTAGACCAAGGAAGCCACCTACTTAAAAAAAGATCAAAATGAAAAGGAGAAAAGAACAAAAAGAAATAAGCCACACTTCGCCGCACGAGTATGGCTGGCAAGTTGTCGGTGGTAACAGCTCATCGACCGGTTGTCCAGAACCCAGCTCAGAAAATGCATTAAAAAATCCCAAAACACTTAGGAAGAAGCAGAGAAGTAGAATAAACTGGGGAGATATACACTGGATTCACCCTTGTGTTGACCCCGTAAAAAATAAAAGTAGGGAGAAAGCTACCGGTTGTAAAGATACACCTTTAGGCAGAATTCTTTTTGAGGTCACCTAGAGCCGTAGAAATCCGAAGTCCGTTTTAATTGCCGGTCAACGGGTCTATCACAATCACAATAAGATGCTTAAAGCTTAGGGTTCTCATCAAATCTTGGGTGAGTTGAATGGCCGTAGAAAGCCACTCTTAAACCCTAAAATCTGAAAATAAAAAAAAAATTAGAAAAGAGTAAAAACAAAAAAAAAATTTCTTTGAATAAGGCGAGGGCTTGAGGTGGTCTGCATTTTGGCTGATACCCGAGCATTGTTGTGTCTTTGAAAGTTCAGTTCCTAAGTAGATAATTTCTTAATGATTAAAAATAACTCAGGTCCAAATAATCCAACCTAATTCTTTTATAAATAGCATACAGTTTTTGCTAGGGACTAGCAAAAGATAGGCATGGGGGTATGATGTAAACACATTTACACTACTTAAAATGTCTATTTTCGCATGTTCTTAAGCATAGGATTGCATTTCATGATATAAATATTGCATAACATGCATCATCTTGCATTTAGAGTAGTTTGAATAAAATGGAGGTTAATTATCTCCTTTTATGTGCTTGGACAGGGCAAACATTTTATCGGAGCCTCGGATCAAAGATCCAACCGCATGGATGTGATCAGGGCGGCGATTGGAATTCAACGACTCCAAGATCGCCCTAATCACGCATCCGTAGCATCAGATAGTGACTGGGGAACCCTAGAAGATCAAGGGCCAGGATGGTGAAAATCCACACTTCATATGACAAATCCAACTGCACGGATGAATTCAGATTGACGATCGTAGCCCAACGATGCAAAAATCGAGTCAATCCGACATCCGTGGCACCATCTACAACTTCCAGAAGATGGACGGCCAAGATGGCGCCACGTGGCACCATCTCAGCCGCCCAAACGGCCGCACACATTCTACGAAGGCCCCACACCCGCTCGCTCTCCGCCGTTGGATCTTGATCCAACGGCTGTGATCAACCGCACCTTAAAGTGTCCGCTCGACCATCCCTACCTCGTAGCGCAGCAGTCGAGCGCGCTTACGCGAGCAGCGGGCGCGGGTTCGAGCCACAACGAGGGGTTGGAAGGCGCAGGCGATTAGGCGCGAGCGGGCGTTGGATCTTGATCGGACGGCCGCGCGTGCCCGATAGCGTTCACGTGAGATTGAACGCGCGGCGTGGACGCTCGATCGTATGCGGGCAAGCACGCAGCGCAGCGGATGAAGGCGCAACTTAAGCCGTCCGATCTCGCGATCAAACGGCTGAGAATCGACGAACATGCGTAAGCGTTACGCGCGCGAGCAGCTGAGCGGGCGCATGTGGGTGCGGAAGCTACGCCCACGTTGGGGGCTTTAGCGACGACTTTATCCGTCACTAAAGACCCCTCATTTATTATTTTGAAGTTGTAATGTCCATTTTGCCCCCACTCCTTGCAACTATAAAAGGAGACCTCCTCCATACGAAATTCTCATCCCCTCTCCTCTCTACCCTCCAAAGCTCAAGAGAAGCTTGTCCCACACCCGGGATGCTTCTCGCGAGATAAAGTCCAAATTTTCGTTCCCCTTCGGAAGTGGATCCCGCGACGACGATGGCGTGCTGCTCCGTTCCCGTTCTTCTGCTTCGTCCTCCTTCGTCCTGATTCGTTCTCCTTCGTCCAGGTGTCGTCCCGTCCGACTCGTCCTCCAAGCAATCGTCGAAGAGGATAACTTCTCTCTCCCATTCTTATTTAGAGCTTTTGTAGTGTAAATTTTCCTACTTTATAGTGTAATTGATTTTCTGCTTTCTAGTGTAACTTTTATTTAGTTTGATTATATAAACAGTTGAAATATTGAATGCATGTTCTTTCTCTCTCTCTCTCTCTCTTTCTTTTAGTCTGATAGCTCCATTGTAATTATATCGCCTTGCTTATCAAAAATCCTAAAAAAATATAATTGGGAATATAGATCAACATAGCCTTCCTGTGTTCGACCCGAAATTCTTTTCGATATAAATTTTATTTGTTGAACATGAATTCTTCGCTTTCAAGCTACAACGACAGGTTTTCCAAAACCAAACACGTTAGCATAGCCATTCGAACGTTTCAACAGCTACTCAGGATTTGGCTTACCAAATTCAATTGTTAAATAAAAATTTTGATAGGCTTTTAGCAAACCCCAGCATGCACCCGCAAGCAGCCTCAATTGCTAGTCTTCGAGTGAATGCTCCATTTGCCAAAGCACTACACATGCCACTGTGGAGTGCCACTTGGCAAATCAATTTCTTGAGTTGATTAAGGTCTACCTGAATGCTGCCCAAGGTTTCCAACCACCCCCTCGTAATAACCCATATTCCAATACCTATAATCTGGGGTGGCAGAACCATCAAAACTTCATATGGAAGCAAGGCGATGCTTCCAACTTAAGAAATGCAAGACCCCAACCTCCCCAACCCTTACACTAGCCATCCTATACAAACCCTCCTTAGAACAAGCCCTTTGAGATGGAGGAACTAAAAGCCATGATGAAAGCGATGTAAGAGCATTAGAATATGGTCATCCAATCACAGAATAAGATGATTACTGAAATGCAATCCCAAATTAGTCATCTTACTAAGGTAGTTAGGTAGCGGGATCTAGGGAAGTTGCCTAGTTCTTTGGAGGAGAACTCAAAGGGTAAGGGGATTATATTCAGGGAGCACGCGCAAGCCGTGACCGTGTTGAGGAGTGGCAAAGAAATTTTCAAACTTGATAGCCCTTTGGTCACGAAAAAGCATGATTTGTAAATTAGGGTTTTTATCATTGTAACATGCAATTATGATCACTTTTGAAATTTGTAAAGATTGAGTACTTGGAAAGTATTCGAGTCGTCTCAGGAGAGGTAGGAATGAAATTTAAAATCTCTCGCTTGAAATTTGAAAATCAACTTTCTTTTTGTGTTTTGAAATATATATATTTGTTAGGGTTTTGAATAAAGGAAAAAGAAAATGTGGAGAGAATGGGATTTAAAACTACTAGAAGTAAAGCAACTAGTGCCTTGTTTCTTTAACTCACTCCAAGCACGGGAGGCTTGTTGTAATGGAGGAACAATACATAACAAGAATCACAGGCTATCTAAACAAAGACCTGTAGGACATTTACCATCCCGAGTGAGGGAGGTGATGGGGCATTGGGGCTCTGGTGACAAGAGGGAGAACGAGGGCTAGGAGGTATGGAGATCGAAGAGGTGGAGGCGTAAGGCAGATCGCAAAGAAGGGGGGGCCACCATGAAGGCTAGGCGGTGGGTGAATGCAGGGAGGTCCTTGGCTTCAGATGTAGGGAAAGAGGACATATGCAGCAGTGTACAAGGGGCCTCTAATCTGTGTAGCCTGCAGTGGAGAAGGCCATAAACGTGATATGTGTAAGAGAGGAGGGACACAGCAGGGAGGAGGAAAGGTCCCACACCATCATCCTCCTCAGGATAGAGGGGATCGAGGGCTCCGCCACCTCCACCCGCAACTTTGGTTGGACACTTCCTTGATGTGGAGGTCCCATTCTCAGAAGACATTCATGTGGCGGAGTTGGTTCTAAGGGGAGCACTAATTGGGGAGGTGATGACAGGGGCTCTGTCTTTGGATTGGCTTTAATAGTTAGTAAGATCCCTAACCCTAAGCTCATCGAATTGGAAGGTTGCAACCTTGGGTCCTTCTCACTTCCTTTTATATGGCTTGGGTATGATGGACATCGAGTCCCTCCAATTTTAATCGAGCAAGTTTGAGAACAACAATGTGATGTGGAGGTATGTTTTGCCTTTTGATGGGGCATTGAAGGAGCAACCCCCACAGAAGGTGGCATCCAGACAGGGGAGATTGGAGATTAGCGCTCTGCCTTTGCATTTGAGAACCAAAATGGTTGTGGCGAAGATGATTGAAAGCTTTGCGATGCTGAAGGAGGATTCAGAAGTTGTGATTGGGGAAGGGGATGGGAGGGTGGTTTTTGCATGCAGTGGCTCTTTACCGGAAAAAATCATCCTCAAATGGGGGGGAAGCTCGTGGTTGATCTGACTTCGAATTTACTTGGATATTGTGGAAGTACATGAGCAGCCAAGGGCAAAGACCTTCGTAGAGGTGGTCCAGAACAAATCTGTCCAGGAGAATCGAGATGGATTTTCTGTAGAGGAGAGACTGGTGATAAAGAAGAGAAAGGAGCACCATGTTGAGGAATGAGAAGGGGGGTTGATGTCTGAAGCTGCTGAATTAATGCCGAATGAGGACCGTATGCGTGAGCGAGGCTCGCAGATGATTGTATCAGTGGAGGAGAATGCTGGAACTGGACCTGGAAAGTTGGGGGTGGAAGCTCCATTTGCCTTTGATACGCCTGAAGACTTTCGATACCATGTGGGACCAAAGGCAAAGGGAAAGGTGTACTGATTAGATCCCCATACAAACTGCGGAGAAGGCAAGGTGATGACAGGATGGGGATGGAATTGAGTACAATGGCAAGAGCGCTTGGAGTGATGAGGACTGATGGGGGGGCAAGGAAGGGGAAACCTGACACAAGATGAGAGTTCTCTTATGGAACAGGTGTGGGCTGTGCGACGGGGTGAGAAGAGCCTCCCTTGCTAGATATATGAGAAAGTAGGATGTTGATTGTGTGCTTCTACAAGAAATGCACATTGAAGGGGACGGGTAGAATTTGTGGAAGCTGCTGATACAGGAGGGGAGATCTGAAATCACTACAATGAGGGTCCAAAGCAGGTCGGGAGGCATGGCCATATGGTGGAAGCTCGCAAGGCTGCAGCTGACCAAGGTACTGCAGGTTGAATTCCATATAACCTACAAATTTTTGGCAATCCAAACAGGATGTTGTTTGTATATCACCCGTGTTTATGGACCATGTAATGCAACTAGGAGGACTGTACTATGGTTTGAGCTTGCCGAGAGAGCGGAGGGGATTGGGGACAGTCCATGGCTCGTAGGGGGCAACTTCAACTGCACACTATCCAGTCGAGACAGAGTGAGTGGGTGCACTGACCAGTCTGCACTTGGTTTTCAGCTTGCGGTCCAGAACATGGGTTTGAATGAGTACCCCTCTTCAGGTGTGGAATACATTTGGCACAGTGGCAATGGGCAGATGTCAAAACTTGATCGTTTCTTTCTGAACTCAAGTCTTCTGGACAAGTACCATCTTTCTAGTGTGGCTGGGCAGGTGAGGCCATTCTCTGACCACACTACGCTGATTTGGGATTGTGGTGAAGGTAGTTCAGTGGGATCCTACTTTAAATTTAGAAGGTCGTGGTTGAGGGAGCTAGGTTGCAAGGACATGATTGTGAACTGGTGGGAGATGAAACAAGTTTCTGGGTCAGTGACCTCGAAGCTTGCTGCAAAGTTAGCAGGGCTGAAAATTATGTTGATGGAGTACGGACAGACTGTAGGGGTGTTGCATGAACAAAGGAGGGTAGAAGCTCTTACTTGGCTACGCACACTAGATGAGAAAGAGGCTTTAGGTCCACTTGCTGAAAGAGAGTTGCAGCAACAAAAACAAATGCAAGAGGTGGTTCAAGAAGAGGATTTGAAGAGGGAAATAGACTAGCGAGAAAAGTTGAGGAAACTTTGGTTGCATGAGGGCAATGCCAATACCAAGGTTTTCCACATGGTTGCTAGTTCAAGGAGATGCATCAACCATATCTCATCCATCCTCTCAGGAGCCCAATGGCTCACCTCCATGGCAAACATTCGAGCTGCAGCGGTTGCCTATTTCCATGACCTCTCTACTGCCCCCTCCAGAAGTGCTTGGAAAGTGATGACAATGGAGTACCCAAGGGTGGAAGATATGCAAGCCGAAAGATTGGTAGCCCCTTTTTCTGAACAAGAAGTGATTGATGCCATCAATGGCCTCAACCTGGAAGGATCTCTAGGTCCGGATGGGTTTCAAGTATTATTCTACAAGGAGTTTTGGAGGGTGGTGAGAGGGGAAGTAATGGAGGTGGTCCATGAGTTCCAACAAGGGAATAAAGGGTTTGAGAAGTTGAATAGGTCATATTTATTTTTGCTCCCTAAGAAGCCAGGGTCGGAGAGGTTCAATGAGTTCAAACCCATAGCATTATCTAACTCCATTTATTTGGTTATAAGCAAAGTACTGGCAAATAGATTGAGAGGGATACTCCAAGGAATGATATCACCTGTTCAGTCGGCCTTCTTGCCAGATAGATCATTGCAAGAGTCCTTTATTGTGGCCCAAGAGATGGTGGCTGGATGGAGTAGGAGAAAGACGAAGACTTTCATTGGAAGGTTGACTTCAGTAAGGCCTACGACTTGGTTTCCTGGCCTTATTTGTGGGAGATACTCAGATGTAGAGGATTCCCTGTCCTATGGATTAGATGGATGAAGAGATGCATTACTACCTCGGCTTTCTCCCCCTTGATTAATCGGAGACCATGTGGTGCATGGATTCAACCCAGATGTGGGGTCAGACAGGGGTGTCCCTTAGCCCCATTGTTATTCAACTTGGCAGTGAATACCTTGGCTTGCTTCACTCTCAAACTCTCAGAATTGAGGATGATCAAGGGGTATACTCTATCTAGCAGTTAGGCTTTGGCTCCTGTGCTCCAATATGCGGATGACACAGTATTTTTTATAGAAGGAGGTACATGGGAGGCGTGCAATATACATCATATGGGGACTATTTTGGGGAGATTTTAGGGTTGAAACTAAATGGGGAAAAATCCTCTCTTATTTGTTTTGGAATGAACAGAGATGTGAGCCACCAACTTTCTAAAATTCTGCACACGCCGATCATCTCATTGCCAATTGCCTATCTTGGGTTGCCACTGAAGAGCGAGAAGATGAAGAGTGATTGAAACTACTTGTTCAAAAAAATTTCAACAAAGCTGGAATGTTGGAGCAGTAAATTTCTCTCAAAGGGGGGAAGGTTGATTCTCTTAAACTTTGTTATCACAGCGATGCCAGTCTTTATGTTTTCGATTTTTAGAGCTCCTAAAGCAATTTGGAAATGCCTAGATATAATGAGAAAATGTTCCTTTTGGAAGGGGGAAAACATGACGGACGCTTCCTCCAACAGGTAAAATGGGATAGTATGTGTGCACGAAAGAAGCAGGGGGGTGTCGAATTAGATCCTTGAAGGAGTTTAATGATTCTGTACTGTTGAAGTGGGCAATAAAAATTTTCCTAGGGGAAAATAAATCATAGTTGGAAGTGATCAGAGGAACATATGGTGCTTCACATTCTGTGGCAAATAGACTTTCCCCCATCAAAGCATACCTTTTTGGAGCTAGATGGTGGCAGCTATGAAGGAGAATTGGGACCTTTTCCAACCAGCTTGTGGGGATGGAAAATCCTTTCTCTTTTGGTTGAAAAAGTGGTCATCTTTTGGTGTATTACATACTCACTAACCATGGGTATATGGCCTTGTGGGTGACAAAGAGGCTAAGGTTGTAGATCTCTGGGATGAAGAAGCAAATAGATGGGAGATACAGGAAACGGGCTGCAGGAAGGGGAGTCGCACATGGGGGGAAAGAGCAAGACTAATGCAAGACTTGCAAGCCTTCAAGCCAACATGGGGTGCTGACACATATAGGTGGATGGGGAATTTTTCCACTGCCAAGGACTATGAAGATATGGTTTCAAGGAGACAAAGTGAAGATGCTGACATCATTTGTGTAGGTTTATGGAAGCTGAAAATCCTGTTGAAGATACAAATGTTTCTGTGGCTTTACGGAAGGGATGGGCTCATCACTAGTGACTTGAGGCACAGAAGGATGGGAGTGGCTGCTCATACGTGTTATCTATGCTGCTTCCATACTGATAGTGTGCACCATATTTTTTCCTCATGTGTGATCACTGATTGTGTGTGGAATAGGGTGTGTGGTGGTGGGATACCTGTATGGGAGGACATGTGGGGGGATTTTATTAGAAGTGGGAGGCCCCATTGTTCCATTGTAGCTGTTCTGTGGTGTGTTTGGCATGCACGTAATGAGTGTCTTTTTCAGGGGAGACCTGTCAATTCAGCACAAATTGTACATGAGTGTTAGGCTCTCATATGTCGTTGGAGAAGTTGATGTAATATTTTTTATCATTGATTCTATTAATAAAATCCCCGGATGACTATCTCCTTAGATAGCATTTCTTATTTTCTCAGAAAAAGGAGATGAAGACGATCCTACTGCCTATGGTATGTGGTAGCGGGCGAGGAAGCTAGAGGGAAGAACGTCGCCGGAGCTGCGGTGGAGGTGGCTAGAGAGAAAGATTTTGTGAAGAAATGTGGCCAAACCGAGCTCGAGTCCAAAGGGAAGGGAAGAGGAGGATTCCCGACCTAGAAACGACTAAGGAGCAAGGCCTCGCTATGGGGGACCTTTTTGGGAACAAGAAAATCCAATTAAATGTCTTTAATACCTACAAGCAACCTAGATTGGAAGATTGTTCCGAGATTGAGGTGGTTGACGAAATCGTCGAAGAGAATGACCACCCTCCAGCACTCTTATGTAGTGATCCCCTTCAAATGGTCATATCTAAGGACCACCCTACAATTATTGAAGAAAATGAAGGGGATATGCTCGAATTAGAAGAGCTGATGGGAGTACACACAGTCTCTGTCCCCTCCCTAGACTTTGAGGGTAGAACCACTACCTGAGGCAAGGACATCTCAACTTATACCCTCAATCCAGAAGGCACCCGAAGTGGAACTCAAACCCCACCTGAGCACATTGAAATATGCTTTCCTTAGCCCTAATGACACTCTCCTTGTCATTATCTCATCTGTGTTATCTGAATCACAGGAGGGATCACTACTCGAGTGTTTACGGGAAGCTATTGAATGATCGATAGCTGATATTAAGGGTGTTGACCCCTTCCTTTGCATGCATCATATATACACGGATGAGCCTATGAAACCCTTTTGAGACATGCAGAGAAGGCTCAACCCCAATTTGATGGAGGTTGTTAAGGAGATTCTGAAATGGCTGGATGCAGGCATTATCTATCCCATCCCATTTCATATAATAAATGGTCTAGTCTGATACATGTGGTGCCTAAGAAAGCAAGAATCACTGTGGAAGAAAATGACCAAGGAGAGTTGGTGACCACCAGACCCTCAACTAGCTGATGGGTCTGCATTGCTTACCACCATTTGAATACAACTACCCAGGAAGATCATTTCTCCTTACCTTTTATTAATCAAATTTTGGAAAAATTGGTGGGGAACAAGTACTTCTGTTTCCTAGAGAGGTACTCTAGGTATAATCAGATAGCTGTCTTCCCTGATGATCAGGAGCGTACCACCTTCACGAGTCCGTATGGTACGTTTGCATTTCTTCGAATGCCATTCAGGTTATGAAACGCTCCTACCACTTTCCAATGACATATGATGGCTATCTTTTTTGACATGATCAACAAGTTTGTAGAGATCTTCATGGATGATTTTTCTATTTATGGCTTGTCATTTGACCTATGTCTATCGCACCTTGATAAAGTTTTAACCTGCTGTGAAGAGGCAAAGCTTGTACTTAGCTGGGAGAAGAACCATTTTATGGTCCAGCAAGGCATTATTTTCGAGGTGGATTAGAGGTGGATAAAGTCAAAATCGAGTCCATCTCTAAACTTCCATTTCCCACCAATGTTCATCAAATTAGATATATGCAGTATTCTATAGGCGCTTCATTAGAGATTTCAGTAAAATCTCTAAGCCACTCCGTGACCTGCTAGCAAAGGATGTTTCCTTTGACTTTGATGACAGATGTGGCAAGGCTTTCCAAGTCTTAAAGAAAGCCTTATTACTGCACCGATTCTCCAAGCAGTAGATTGGGCCCTCCCTTTTGAGCTTATGTGCGATGCATCTGATTTCACCGTGGGAGCGGTCTTAGGTCAAAGGGTTGATGGTAAACCTCATGTTCTACATTATGATAGCAAGACCCTTGTAGATCCTCAGCAAAATTACATTGTCACTGAAAAGGAACTTCTTTCAATAGTGTTTGCTTTGGAAAAGTTTCAATCTTATTTATTGGGGTCCAAGGTTGTGGTGTTTACTGATCATTCTGCCTTAAAGAACCTTCTTGCTAATAAAGACACCAAACCATGGTGATTCGTTGGATTCTGCTACTCCAAGAGTTTGACTTGGAAATCAAGGACAAAAAGGGAGTCAAAAATGTGGTAGCAAGTCATCTATCCAGGATACCCTTTGAGGCATCAACCCCTGCCGACAGTATTCAAGAGACTTTTCTTGATGAGTCTCTGATAGCTATGCAGGACAAATGTCCTTGGTTTGCTGACATAGTAAACTATCTGGTCACGGGCATTATGCCCAATACTTGGGCCAAGTAGAAGTGAGACAGGTTTCTTTCCGAAGCTAAATTTTATCACTGGGAGGAACCCGGGTTGTTTAGAATAGGCCCTGACTAGTTATTTTTCCATTGCATCCTCGAGGAAGAATAAAGGAGTGTACTGAGTTTCTACCATAGCCTCTGTTGTGGACGACATTTTAATGGGAAAAAGACTACCCATAAGGTTCTTCAGTTTGACTTTTGGTGGTCCACAATATTCAGAGATGCACATACATATGTGGGCGCATGATTACGTTGCCAGCAAATAGGAACCATTGGAAAAAGGGATGTGATGCCCCAACAACCTATTCTCCCCATTGAGATCTTTGATATCTGGGACATTGACTTCCTGGGTCCCTTTCCTGTGTCCTTTGGATATGAGTACATCCTTGTAGCCATGGACTATGTATCGAAATGGATAGAAGCCATACCCATACGGACCAATGACCATTCCATGGTCTTGGATTTTGTCAGGACTAATATCATCTCTCGGTACAGGTGCCTAAGGACTATCATAAGTGGAGGATCTCACTTTAAGAATGTGTACTTCAGAAGACTGCTCCAAAATTTGGGAGTCAATCACATGCCCAAACAAGTGGTCAAGTTGAAGTATCTAATAGGGAGATTAAGCAAATTCTAAAGAGGATTGTTAGGCCCGACAAAAAAGATTGGTCAAAAATGTTGAATGATTCTCTTTGGGTCTATAGGACAGCTTATAAGACTCCCTTGAGCATGTCACCTTTTAAGTTAGTTTATGGTAAAGCATGCCACCTACCTGTAGAAATCCAACACAAGGCCTACTGGGCCATCAAGAATGTCAATCTAAATCTGGATAGAGTAGGTAAGGCTCATATGCTTTAGTTGAGTGAACTTGAGGAGCTTCTCAATGAAGCATACAAAACCTCCCAAGCTTATAAGCAACGTACAAAGGTCTTCCATGACAAGCATACCATTAGAACGACCTTTGAGCCCAACTAATGGGTCTGGTTTTTTAATTCCAGAGTTAAATTATTTCCTGGAGAGCTCAAGTCTCGCTAGGATGGGTTGTATGTTGTTATTAATGCCTTCCCTTATGGAGCAGTTGAAATTCATAATCCTAATTCTGGCAAAAGCTTTAAAGTAAATGACCAACGACTTAAATCGTATGTTACTCTTTCGGATGGCCAAGTTATGGACACACTTCGGCTTGAGGAGCCTTAGCTCCTCCCACTCTCTTACTCAGGTGATATTCTTTTATGTCTTTAATTTTCCAATGAGGACATTGCCAATCTTAGACATGAGGGGGTATAACCTAAGGCTTTTTTATAGCATTTATAAATAGTTGTATGAATTTAGGTTAGGAGCATTAGCTTTTGCCAAAAAAAAAATTCTCTTTTGTTTTCTTAAGCTGAATTAGTTAGTCCCTAGCAAAAGGTTTTTATCAAGGATTTTTCATTGAAGATTTTCTTCTTAAATTGTTTCTTAGTTTAGAGTCTAGTACATTTACTTGACTTGCACATAGACTTGGTAATAGATCTTTTATGAAATCAATAGACATTTTTAGTTTGTCAAACAAAAGCATTGCTTCTTTTCCTAAGCCTTGGACAATTAGTTAGAGAGTCAGGCAAACTATCTTCTATTAGATCCACCAAGCATTTTTGAGGTGAGAGTAGAGTGTCTACTCTTACGCTAAGTCTAGTGCAAGGACTCTTAAGTTCTAGATAATTGGTTGATGATACCTCCGAGTTAGGCATAGTTTCACTCTTAGTTCCTTTGTACAAACATTGTATTTGAATTCCTGAGAGCCACCAAATAAGGCAAAAACACAAAGATTGAGTTCTAATAAAACTATGATTATGGTGGATGGTTATGACCATCCTTCATAGAATCCTCAACTGAAGGAGGGTATTAGTGCCAAAGGTTAGAAGTAGCTTGTCTTATCCATCTCTTCCAGGTGCCGAGAGTAGGCACTTCCGCCAACTAAGCCACACAATATCCTCTTGAATGTCATCATCTCAAATAATGCCTCATGAATAAAAGTTTGTGTTGTGTTGTGTTGAGTTGTGTTGCCAGTTATGAAAAAAAAAATAGAGAAGAGAAGAAAAGTAAAGAAAACAAAAATAAAAAAATATATAAAAAAAGTGTTCATAGTTATATCTTGGTGTTGATTTCATCATGTGTCGATGTCATTGGGGCAAAAAAAATACCCATTGCAATCCACCAAATATGACCCCTACCTACCTTTCAATATTTTTGATCACCCGAATATTGGCTGAGGAATTCTGACTTAGTTATAGGGTTATGAGAACTCTAATTAAAGTGTGAATGCAATATAAGTCCACCAAATATTGAGTGCATTTACGAGATACTCAAGAAAAAAAAAAGAGTGAGCGCAAAGGAATGCTAAGAGAGCACAGTTTTTAGCCTCTCTCTAGGTTGACTTGTTTGATAGTCTAGAGATTTAGAGTCTGTGATAGTCTAGAGATTTAGAGTCTGCAGTACTAGATTACATGTAGCACCAGATGAGTGTGAGCCACCAAATATGAATCCATTTGACTTAGACATCTTCTACCTAAGCCAAAAAGCTGGGGTCAAATCACAGATTATTTTCTACTTTACCCCAAGGGAAGAAGTTGCCTATACTAAAAGAATTTTTACCAAGGGTTAAGTATGAACTTTAAATGTAAAGTTGGCATTTCACTTGGATCCATTGCCTAAGCTACTATCACTTCATTTTCACATTTGTCTAGATCATTAAATTTTTGCAATAAGAAAAGAAGAAATCTTTTATCACTTCCATGATAGCATCATACACCTTGCATTCATTTTTCATTTTTTCTCGGGACTAACAAAACTTGGGCATGGGGGTATTTGATGAATCCACTTTAGTGAACCATTTAATTGCCTAAGTACATTTTATATTAGGTCTTAATCTATCTTATTGGAGAGATATGACTTATCACATATCTTTATATTATATGTTGGTATATGTTTGCAAATTCCCTAAAATGCATGCACCCCGATCGTCTCCACCACCAACCCAAGTCATCTGCTATCTCTCCAAGCTTCTCGCAACACCTCTCCAAGCTTCAATGCACCTTCTCCCAACTGCCTCAATATCGTCGTCAATTTGTTGGAGAAGGCTGAGACTTCGAGAGAAGAAACAGATTGAGGGAGAGTCAGCAGAACGTCTATAAAAGGGTGACTACCCTACGAGCCAGGAGGATCTTCGTCGTCTCTTCCACCATGATCGTAGCGTGCACCATGCCCTTGATGAACACCTTGGATTGAAGCAAACTCCATAGCTCTTGCCACCTTCCACAACCGTGGTGTGCATGGTGACAACAAGCACACCATCACCGCTACCGCCCGAACACCCCCACACTTCACACCAAGGACCCATCACCACCGGCCTTGGGCCCTCCGGCCGGTGACCTCTGGTTGCCACTCACCGTGCTGTCACCACCATTACGACACCCTACCTCCAGCGCTCCACCACCGGCGTCCACGCCGTCAGCCATTCTATCCTCCGCGCATGGCGAGCAAGGGATTCTATTCCCTTGTTTTGCAACAGTAAAGTAGCAATTAAAATTTACCGTATGTGCCATTGGAAGAGTTTACTATTTCCTTCGTTATGTGATATTATATTGAGGTGATTTTGCATGTGAACTCCCACATTCTTGATTAATTGCATAGAATGATGATTTATGTTGGAAATGAGTTTGCAATAGTTTGAATGCCTACCTGTTAATATAACCTTAGAGACGAGGCACCATTAATTATTTTAATAGGCTAGTTCTTTCCTGTGGAGATGACCTAACTATTTTAGTGGTTAGATTTTGAATTATTTAATGTTTTTATAGTCAATTTTCCACTAAAAAAGCTTACGACACGACATTTCATGTTTAAGATTTTATCTAAAGTGAAAAATTCAGGAAGCTACTGCTAGATGATGCTTGTTTACAGCTATCCTGACGGGGTACTCTTTTGGGTATTTCCATCATACTTCTCTGGAATGGCACATGAATGGTTCAACGAACTACCGGTAAGGCAAATCTCTTGTTTCCAAGAGCTGGTCGATAAGTTTTGTTAGTATTTTGCAAAATAGTAGCACATAAGAGATAATCCTAAAAGGCTGTCGGAGGCCCAGTAGTGGAGATCTGAGTCTTTTCGATCTTATCTAGACTGGCTCAAGACTCAGTACTTTAAGTGCAAGAGGCCTCTTGATGCAATTGCCATTCAATATTTCAAGTTAGGCCTATTATTCCCAAGGTTATGGTACGATATTAATGATTTTTTTCCAAGGCACATGGTAGAGTTATGGGATTGAGCTATGAGGTTCGTGGAACAAGATGATTCATTCTGCTCTTGTAGCTGGTTGACTGACGGATATGGGGATGATCGTTATTCTCTTGATGAGAAGGGAATAGGGGAGTTTACCCCTATATCTATTCGCGGTGGTGACCACCCCAACAAGTGGAAGGGAAACTTCCATGACCAAGAAGGGAGAGGTCAAACAAAGGTCGAAACAACGGCCCCCGCTAGCTTAGGCGGGACGTTTTTGAAGAATACACCCTCCGCCAACCTAGGTGGGACTTTTTTGAAGAATACACTCCCCTAGTCGTGAATCAAGTGGACTTGTTGGCAGAGGTTTGGTCAACCAATAAAGACATCTTGTTGCCACCAAAGCCTCTCAAAAGGAAAGTTGACTCGGGTCCGTATTGTAAATATCATCAAGCTCGAGGGCATGCTATTGAAGATTGCCGAGATTTGCATGATCAAATTGAATCTCAGATCCGACATGGCAACTTGGCACATTTTGTGAAGCAAAATGAAAGTTAAGACAAGGGCAAGTGATCCATGGAGGGTCTAGAAGAATACCATAGGGAGAAGCTTCAAGAGCTTCGGGGAGTAAATGTGGTATTCTTAGCTGACCAGGGGTTGGTTGAATCCGTGACTCATTGGGTTGAGCTGGAGATGTCTCAGTAGCTTCCCCCTATGGAGTACCACTGGCAGGACCTAGCAGCGATGGTAGAACAACCTCAGAACACCCAGACACTTAATTCGCCTCCGTCTACATCAACGGTCAAGGAAGTAGAAGTCATTTTTGGTGTTAACGCTGCTCCGAATCCACAAACAACATCTGGGGGCCTTAGAGACGTATTCCCTACCCTTCAATGGGGGGGGAGAGGAGTACTATTAGGCATATGGCTTCAAGACTCTTCTTTGCATTGCCAGACCCGGTGAGCCATATGAATCCTCTTCTTGTGACTCTCTTGCTAGCAGGGCAACTCCAGCCTAGGCTTCTTGTTGACGAAGGCAGTGCGGTGGATGTCTTGTTCCTTAAAACACTACTAAAGTTGGGATTTAAAGAACACCTTTCTCTATCAGCCAATCTAGTGGTAGGGTTTTGGAACCATAAGGTGATGCCCAAGGGAGAGATTAGTCTGCCAGTGTCCATTCGTGATGGAGACAAACACCTTAATCGAACAACCATAATCATTATGGCCGGCTTGGTGGCAGTATTTGACGGCATCATTGGCCACCTAATGACTAACGCCTTTTGGGTAGTCCCCTCCTCATATTTCCAGTTTATGATCTTTCATACTCTTTATGGAGTGGGAATAGTGCATGAGGATCAAACTGTTGGGCGTGAACTCCTACGGATTGAATTAGAGTAGTCCATGGAACCAAGGCCCCCAAAACCACAGAAGTGGGGAAAGAAAAAGAGTCACATCCAAGCCATTCAACAAGAGGCGCATCCGGTAAATTCCCCAACTGGCCCAGAAGTATAGCCAAGCTCTTCTACCATGGCTATTGTTGTGAGCAATCTATCGAGGATTTAAATCAAAGTATTGTTGTCATAGTTTGAAAGTCGTAATAAATTGAACAACAAATAAAATTTATAAGTTCAGAATGTCAAAAATGAAGTCCTAGGTCGTTTGCTGGGTGCAAGTATTGCATTTACATGCTAATTCAATAGATAATATAAATAAGCATAATTAATTACTCAAAAACTAATATGTAATGTATAGATAATTTAAATAAGCATAATTAATTACTCAAAAACTAATATGTAATGTATAAAATGAATATATGAGGAGATAAAAAAGAATTCTAGAAAAAATAATGGTGATTTAGATCACCAATTATTAGCTTAACACATATATAGAAATTACTCAAATAGAATCAAATGAACAAACAGTGAATCCTGCAAGAGCAAAACCCCCTAACCCTATGCTCTCTCTCTCTCCCCCTCCTCTTCTCTTCTGCAAGGGTAACCGGGTATTCAGGTAATCGGGTATGAGCACACTCGGGACCAGGGCTGCCAGTAGTGGGTAGTGGCTGAGGTGTGAGGCTTAGGCGGGTAATAGGACTAGATCCACGTGCTGGTGTCACAGGCGAGGCGTGAAGGGGTGTGATTAGCCCATAGTTGTGGGCTATTTAAGTATTTAAGTGCCTACACATTAGGTTAATTCTAACATTTATTTAGTATAAATTAGGATGTAAATAGATTAATTCATAGTTTTAATCTAATTACATAATCCATACATTGCATTCATATCTTAAGTGCATTTAGAATTAGCTTAGAATAGCATTCATCTAATTAGATAACCAATTAGGTATATTGTTTTTATAGAAGTTGAGGGTCTATACATAAATAATCCTAATATTTTAATAATATTTTCTTTATTCGTCTTCTTTCGGAACGGCTGGCTGCCGCTCCAATGCCCGCGTGATGCAGTGAAAGCCATTCAAGGGGGAGCGTATACGGTGGATCTGGTCGGCAGCTGATTTCAAAATTGTTCATGCCACTACAAAAGGAGCACGGAGGCAGCCGAGCAAAGCAGGCCTCCGCCACCGACTCACCACTGTGCAGAGAGATCCTCTCTCTTCCATCCACACTGCCGGCCTCTACCGTGGCGGCGAGTCTCCACCACCGTGGGCGTGTGGTGTGACAGGCCACACCGCCATCCGGAGCTCGCCTGCATTACCGTGAGCACATCAGCGTGCATCTTCCTCGCCGTCGTCGCAGACCACCACGCAAGCTACTGATCAGCCACCCTCTCAGTAACTTAAGACGTCTGGGAAATTTCCCAGACGTCTGAAGTTACCCGCTCACCTCCACTTCCTCAGCCTGCACTCTCCAACCGGCCACCAAACCGCCTGCGCCCTCCACCGCTCACCGGCTGCTGACCTGCGCACGCCTGCAGATCAGCCCGCGCTCTCCTCCAACGCCTGCAGACCAGCCTGCAGCATCCCCCAACAGCCTCTGCAGCTTCCACCGCACACGCCAACCGCCTGCAGACCACCGCGCAAGCGCCCCCTCTGCAGCTACCACCGCCACGCCTCCGCGCGCCAGCGCCCTCCGCAGCCCCTCTGCAGCTTCCACCGCATAGCCATCTGCAAACCACCGCGCAAGCGCCCCCTCTGCAGCTTCCACCGCACACGCCAGCGCCCGCCTGCAGACCACCGCAGCCACGCCTCCGCGCGCCAGCGCCTTCCGCAGACCCTCCGCGCGCCCACGCACAGCCACCTGCAGAACCGCCAGCAACCGACCTCTGCAGCTACCACCGCAGCCACGCCTCCGCGCGCCAGCGCCCGCCTGCAGACCACCGCAGCCACGCCTCCGCGCGCCAGCGCCTTCCGCAGACCCTCCGCGCGCCCACGCACAACCGCCTGCAGCACCTCCGCCGGAGCTCGTCCGGCCACCTCCGGCCGCCGCGCGACTCGCCGTCACCACCGATTCGAAGCCCTTGATCCAAGGGACCTCCGCCGAGCTTCCCGCGCCCAGCCATCGGCTCCTCGTCGCGCAAGACAACGGGGAAAAATTCCCCTGTTTTGCTACAGTAAAGCATTGATTAAAATTTACATTTTCTGCCATTGCCAGATTTTATTCATATTCTATTCACTCTGCATTGCGGAAAATATCCTGTAGTTTATCATAATTGCCATTTCAGCATTATTTCTTGCTTAAACCTTAATCTAAAGGCAATCTTGGCTTGGTTCTTGTCCAAATTGACTCCGAACAAACATTTTTAAGTGGCGCGAATTTTAATACGTTATTGCCTCCCTGTGGAAATGACCCGCTCCTCTGCGAGTGGTTATTTCTTATTAAAAATTGATTAGTCGATTTTTCCACCACATTAAACTACAAACGACTTAAAAGCGAAAGATCGGCCCGATCAAATGGCGCCGTTGCCGGGGAGGCAACAGACGCAATAATTTCGCCTAATTTTATTTTGATTATTTGTCAATTGCACAGAGATTTGACCATTCATTATTTTCTTTTCTGTGCGAGAAATTTTGTGCAAGAATCAGCCACTGTGAGAGGCGACCCTTGACGTCGCCGGACGAGAAGTGGACAAGCAATTTTGAAAGGAGGAGAAGGACGAGGACGCGACGGACACCATTGTATTTAATCTCTAATTTAATTAGAATAGAATTAAGACTGAAGACTTAATTTTTCATTACAGTTAGTTTGAAACCCTTGTTCTGGGGCATATTTTGAGGGTTTGTTCCCTGATTTTGTTTTGGACCCGTGTTGGGTAATTTTTGGGAGCCTGTTCCCTTTTCTTTAGATTTAGGTTTATTTTTTTATTATTATTATTTCTTTTATTTGCTTGTGCATAAGTAGCTCTAAAAAAATAGAAAAAGAAAAAAAAACGAGCTGCCTGCTAGAAGCTGCCTGCCCTAGGACGAACCATTTAGGTCTGTATGAGCAGCCTCTAGATTTGCTTTTCTGCATTGCGTGCATTTTTGCATCGAAGATCGCTGGAGGCAAGGTACGCATTCTCTTACTTTGCATCCTATTTTTGATCACGCATCGCATTTGGGATTTAATGCAAAGACCACCTAATCTGTACTGAATAAATCTAACAAGTGGTCACATATTTTCTTTAGAAAAAGGACTAATTAAAGGAAGGACATTTTAAAAACCAAGGATTTCATTTTCAAACTTGGCGTGCGATTCAAAGTTTAAAATCTTTTACGGTGTATGCACACTTATTTCACTTGCACCACGACACGCTTCTAGACACTCCTTAGGTTTGGAAATACTAGGACAAGAGCCCTCCTTTCGTTGGATTTTGAAGTGTTCGGAACTTGAGATCAAAGGTTTTGTAAATCCAAAGAGGGGGATACCCTGTCACGGATTTTTGGGGGTAGTTGAGGAGCACCGCGAAAGCACAGCTTCAAAGGAAGGCTTAGGCCTACTTGCATCCCTCGATCTTCCGTCTTTGGATTTACTTGACCATTTGAGATTTAGGGAAGAACACCTAAGCTCCAACTAGGTCTTTTTAGGCGAGCCGTAGGTCGACAATAGGCGCGTAAATTGATTGAACAAATTGTATTGTCACCTGCAATCTGACTTAAAATCAAAAGCCTAAATTGGGAAAGACCTAAAAGGTCCTTTTTGAATTGTGTCTTGCTTGGGGAATTCTGATTGAAGTGTGAGTTAGAATGGACCACATTGATTTTCATCCTTTCACATCTTGCCCACACCCTCACCCCCACTTTGCATCCTTCGATCCCAGACGCCAAGATGGTCCATTCCTTGATGGACATAATGACAATCATTGGGATCCGTTTTACTCCTATTATAGGAGTATTGGCCTAGTTAAGCCCCAAATTAGTGAGCAGAACTCAGGAGCGGGATTTGCTTTGCCCAATATCCCACATACCAAAGAAATACCCAACCCACCCTCCCTGAAAACTTATAATGGTTGGACAAACACTCCTGGGTACTATAAGCCTGAGCCTGACTTCTCTTATGATAAAAATGACCTCTCCTCTTTGAAGATGGAAATACAGAAAATGCAAAATGAAATGAGTGAATTGTTAGGAGAATCTTTGAGAGCAGGCCAACAAGAAAGAGATGAAATTAGCCACCCAATCTGCCCCATTGATGATGACGTACACCCCTCTACAATAGATGCATCTCCCGTGGGAAAGCTACCCTTTAAGTTGAAGGGAAATTCTGGGGAGAATAGCTACTTTTCGAGGATCGATTTTGAAACCTCCCCATTAGATGACACTTCCTTGAGAGATCTACACTTTAGGTGGGAGGAGAATACACATGAAAGTAGCTATGCATTGGATGAAGAAAGGTGGCAACCCGAGGAAGATGATGATAAGGTTGAGTATCCACCTGAATTATATTGGAGTCAAAAGAAGGGAATGATGGTGCCATTGGAAGACCTCGACCCAGATGATAGTATTTTCGTGACATTTGATGAAGTGGGTCAAAGTCAAGTTGTTAATCCTACCCTCCCTTCTGATCATGATATGGAACTCAAACCCACCCTTAGGGAACCTAACCCTAAAGAAATTGACCTATCTGAGGAGTCTGATGTAACCAATGTAAATAATTTACCTCAGATAGAGCACCCTAGGGGATCTGCTGAGATATTAAATGATTCTAGACCTCGGGTACATGATGAATTGTGTGATGAGGAGGAAGACGAATTATATGAGGAACCTACATTCAAGATTTGGAGTGACACTAAGGGTGATTATGTCTTATTTGAAGAGTTAGCCCCTGAGGATGTCACAAATTTGACCAAATTAGGTTTCCTTGGCACACCCATTGATGATATTTCTCCTCATGATAAAATGATGGAAAATTTGGAAGCAATTTCTAAGATTTATGTGGATTCACATATAGACTCCGGGGAAGATGTGAGTAAAGAACAAAAACCCGGGGATGACATTAATAGGATAATCCCTAGATCTGTTGCTTCCAACCTGCCTTCATTCACTTCGAAGTCACCCTCTGATTCTCTTATATCTGAAAGCGAAATTGTGACTCCTAATGAAGAGCAGGAAGATCCACGTGATGGTGCAAGGAATGTTAGGGATGAAATTGAGGATTTAGAAAGAGTGTTTGGGATGGACACCAAGCTGATTAAACCCAACCTAGATCTTATGGCCATCCCACAACCTCGTAACTTGGACACCCTAGACGATCCTTGCCTTAGAGAATTGCTCAGTTTTGTTCTGACCAGGGGGCTTAACAGACCAATATTTTCTGTAATGGAGTATCGGGTATGGATTGATGATTTCTTTAGTTAGTCCATTACCCTGGGGGTTTATCTCTATACCATTCCTTCCCCATTCTTTTTGGAGGATCCTTGTCATCCTACCCCTACCCCTTTGGAGGTTATTTTAACTGTTTATCCTTTAGAACCTCTTCTGGTGACCTGGGAAGATTTCATTCCCATTTTAGTTGGGCGAGCATTTGCTATCGGGATTCATCATCAGCTCGCCAACATCCTAGGTTACCTATTTTCTAGGCCAACTTTGCTTTCCTCATTTTTAGGGCCTATTTCTGCAATTCTTGAACCTGATTTGCAGGTTCTTCGGCTATTCAGCCCAGCTTTGACCCAGGTAATATCCTTCTATGCAATGAGGACATTGCAGATTTTAGGCATGGGGGGGTGTACTTGGGGATATACATAGCATAATTGCATACATTTGTACATATAAAAAAAAAAAAAAAGTTTTGAGCTTAACTGGCTAAGTCCTGCATTCTTAAGCAAATCAGAACTCTAGCGTAGACTAAATTAATTCTAGGGTCAAACTTTAGAAGCTAAATAAGCTACTAGCTTTAGACCTTTAGGGTCCTTTGTGGACTTAAAAACTTAAGTAGGAGTTAAGTTGCGGACTATTTTTCAAGAGGTTGAGGAAGGGAAGCTAGGGTTTGAGTTAAAAGGTGGGGTAGTACCTGGAGTCTTATTCTACCTTTTTGGTTTACGGGTCCTTGTAACCCAAGCATCCAAATTGTTCACACTTGGTCTGGTAATTAACTTAATTTCTAAAAAGAGATTTGGTTCTCTTAGTTTTGACTTAAGAAAGGCTTGAAAACATATTTTGATTGGAAGAGTTCCCGCCGCAGGAGAGGTCGAGTATATACTCACCTTGAGGATGCGATGGTAACATATTACCTCCTTGGCGCTTGTCTCTTAGGATATCCATCCTACTGGGGGCATGTAAGCGCATTGCGCGGTTCAGGTACCATGGGCGGCCCTATCTCGAAGTGCCGATTGCCATAGGCCTGAATTCGCTTAAGAAATCCATGGGCGATACTATCTCGAAGTGTCGATTGCCAGGAGTTCTTGGGGTCGTTATGGGCGGTGCTATCTCGAAGCATCGAAAGCCAGGCACCCTTCGAGGTATGGTAATGGGGACAATGAATCCGACACAGACCGTGTTGATAGCTGATCTGAGGTTAGACTTAGAAGAATCAAAAAAAAAAAAAAAAAAGTATATTTATTAAAAAAAAAAAAAATTCCTTTAACTCAAATAACTCGGACCAATGCAAAAGCACGGATGCTTTAATCTCAGGGATCAATAAACTTTAGGGTAGAGTCAGAAATCAGGGAAACTTGTGCTTACAACTCGTCTTTAGTCGACCTAGTCTGTAACTTAGCAACTACTTAGGGACCTTGGGTTTAGAACCTGAACTTAATATGCTTCTGAAGGAAGACTAAGTGAGTTGACTAGTCTACTTAGAGTGCTAGGTTTCGCTTAATTTTGCTAGGGACTAGCAAAAACTAGGCATGGGGGTATTTGATTAGCCCATAGTTGTGGGCTATTTAAGTATTTAAGTGCCTACACATTAGGTTAATTCTAACATTTATTTAGTATAAATTAGGATGTAAATAGATTAATTCATAGTTTTAATCTAATTACATAATCCATACATTGCATTCATATCTTAAGTGCATTTAGAATTAGCTTAGAATAGCATTCATCTAATTAGATAACCAATTAGGTATATTGTTTTTATAGAAGTTGAGGGTCTATACATAAATAACCCTAATATTTTAATAATATTTTCTTTATTCGTCTTCTTTCGGAACGGCTGGCTGCCGCTCCAACGCCCGCGTGATGCAGTGAAAGCCATTCAAGGGGGAGCGTATACGGTGGATCTGGTCGGCAGCTGATTTCAAAATTGTTCATGCCACTACAAAAGGAGCACGGAGGCAGCCGAGCAAAGCAGGCCTCCGCCACCGACTCACCACTGTGCAGAGAGATCCTCTCTCTTCCATCCACACTGCCGGCCTCTACCGTGGCGGCGAGTCTCCACCACCGTGGGCGTGTGGTGTGACAGGCCACACCGCCATCCGGAGCTCGCCCGCATTACCGTGAGCACATCAGCGTGCATCTTCCTCGCCGTCGTCGCAGACCACCACGCAAGCTACTGATCAGCCACCCTCTCAGTAACTTAAGACGTCTGGGAAATTTCCCAGACGTCTGAAGTTACCCGCTCACCTCCACTTCCTCAGCCTGCACTCTCCAACCGGCCACCAAACCGCCTGCGCCCTCCACCGCTCACCGGCTGCTGACCTGCGCACGCCTGCAGATCAGCCCGCGCTCTCCTCCAACGCCTGCAGACCAGCCTGCAGCATCCTCCAACAGCCTCTGCAGCTTCCACCGCACACGCCAACCGCCTGCAGACCACCGCGCAAGCGCCCCCTCTGCAGCTACCACCGCCACTCCTCCGCGCGCCAGCGCCCTCCGCAGCCCCTCTGCAGCTTCCACCGCACAGCCATCTGCAAACCACCGCGCAAGCGCCCCCTCTGCAGCTTCCACCGCACACGCCAGCGCCCGCCTGCAGACCACCGCAGCCATGCCTCCGCGCGCCAGCGCCTTCCGCAGACCCTCCGCGCGCCCACGCACAGCCACCTGCAGAACCGCCAGCAACCGACCTCTGCAGCTACCACCGCAGCCACGCCTCCGCGCGCCAGCGCCCGCCTGCAGACCACCGCAGCCACGCCTCCGCGCGCCAGCGCCTTCCGCAGACCCTCCGCGCGCCCACGCACAACCGCCTGCAGCACCTCCGCCGGAGCTCGTCCGGCCACCTCCGGCCGCCGCGCGACTCGCCGTCACCACCGATTCGAAGCCCTTGATCCAAGGGACCTCCGCCGAGCTTCCCGCGCCCAGCCATCGGCTCCTCGTCGCGCAAGACAACGGGGAAAAATTCCCCTGTTTTGCTACAGTAAAGCATTGATTAAAATTTACATTTTCTGCCATTGCCAGATTTTATTCATATTCTATTCACTCTGCATTGCGGAAAATATCCTGTAGTTTATCATAATTGCCATTTCAGCATTATTTCTTGCTTAAACCTTAATCTAAAGGCAATCTTGGCTTGGTTCTTGTCCAAATTGACTCCGAACAAACATTTTTAAGTGGCGCGAATTTTAATACGTTATTGCCTCCCTGTGGAAACGACCCGCTCCTCTGCGAGTGGTTATTTCTTATTAAAAATTGATTAGTCGATTTTTCCACCACATTAAACTACAAACGACTTAAAAGCGAAAGATCGGCCCGGTCAAGGTGCAGGTAGGTCAGTGAGTGAGTGATACGGAAAATTACACAATTTTTAAGATTAGGGTTTTAAGTCGCTACAACGCGTAAATCCGTTTTAAAATTTGTAACCTAGATAGGGGAGTATCTAGCGTTGTCCAAGGAGGCAATATTTTGCGAAATGCAAGTCTCTTGCTAGGGAATGAAACTCAACTTTCTTTTTGTTCTTTTTAAATATATAATTGTTATGGATTTTTGAAATAATGGCAATACGAATTTTTTGAAGAGATCTGGAAGTGACTAACATCTAATCCACTATACTACTACTAAGATGACAAGTAGAACCTTTCCCTAAGCTCACTCTAGGCATGTGGAGGCCTAGAGTAATCAGGGAGAGGGAGTGAAAAGTGCTAGAACAAAAGCAAGCAAATGCAACAAAATTACAAAGAAGGCAACTTTATTAAATGAGGAATTGTTTTACACAAAAACCTAGTAGAGGAATGCTTCAGCTACTAGAATTAAAAGTGCAAAAATAAAATAAAAATAATTATCCTCTAAAATGATGGTGAAGATGGCAAGGTTCTTACTCCAATTGCGGCTGCTCCCGCAATCAAAAAGAGTTCCTTCTTCTCGCAAGGCTTTTACAAGTTGATGAACACCTCTTAGCAAGCCCAATGGGGGCATGCTTGACTCCTCCAAGGTGGATGGAATTCCACCTTCAAAAGCTTCTCCTAAGGTGGTGTGGACCACCTTTGATTCCTCCTCCAAGGGTGGTAGTGTACCACCCTCAAATCCTCAACTTCGTAGGGTAGGCGTGTACCCTAGGTTGTCCTTGAATGCCTGGCTTCCTTCCTTGGCTAGCGTGGGCACAAGAGAGAAGAGAAGAGGGGAAGGTACCAAGGGGATAGAGTATCCCCTTAATCTTCTTCTTCCTCTTCTTCTTCTCTTGACCTTCTATGTAGGTGGAAATATGGGTAGAAAATTGTAGCCAAGGGTGGATTTTTTTGGTGGAATGTGATGGGTATTTATAGAGGTGGAGAGGGGGGTACTAGGCATGGGTTAGATGGATGGTTAGGATGTGTTTAGGTGGTGGTTATGGGTAGTTAGGTTAGTCCTAAGGCTAGGGTTAATTGGTGCCAACCAAGTGGGTGCCATGGGGTGGTTATGGCCATGAAGAGGCACCTATGGTTGGCACCAATTATGAGGCTTCTAGAAGGTAGGTGAGGTGGATGGTGGAGATGATTTTAGGGAGAGGTGTGTGGTGGAGATGAAGGGGATTTTGGAGGGAAAAAGTGGCGCCAACATGGGAGTGGTTATGGTGGTTTTGGCACCACCTTGTTGGTGCCCTTTGGTGGTGGTTGAGGGATGAAAGGTGGTGATGGTGGTGGCGCCAACTTGGAGTAGGGTGGAGCTAGCTTAGGTGAGCTTAGGTAGGGTTGAGTTGGTGGAGCTAGATAGGAAGGGTTTTTAGGTGGTGGATTGCCAAGGGAGATGGAGCCTAGCTAAGCTAAGCTAAGCTAAGCTAGCTTAGCTAGTAGTGGAGTAGAGGAGGTGGTGTTGGAGCTAAGGTTTGAGGATAGGAGCTGAGGAGAAGTCTGGAGCTTGAGCTGGAGCTGGCAGCTGCTGGAAAGGGTGGCATGGAGCTACTCTAGCTGGCTTAGCTTACTAGTTCTTTGCTGGCTGCTAAGCCAAGGTAAAGTGAGCTGGCTTCTACCAAAATGAGCTGAGGTGAGCTGGGTCTGGTGCTCTCAGGGAGGATCAAGCTGGTTGAGGCAGCTAAGGTAGCTTATCTCAACTGAGTTGAGCTAAGTTGAATCCCTGGGAGCTGGACTTGAGCTTCTTGAGCTGAAATGTAGTCATCTTCAACTGGCTGGAGTTGAGTGGTGCTGGATGTACCTTCAGTCAACTCAGCTAAGCTAGCTAGGGCTCCCTGTGGACTAATGGGAGCTGAGATGATCTAGACTCCGCTATGTTGAGCTAGATCTGAGCTGACCTGAGCTATTGTGAGCTAAGATGAGCCCTCTTGAGCTGCCATTCAGCTAAGATGAGCTGAATGGAGCTAAAATGAGCTAACTCTAGTTCAGGTGAGCTGAATTCCAACTATGGTGAGTTGGATCAAGCTGAGTTCCAGCTGGTGAGAGCTTCTCCTTCACCAGTCGCCTTCCTGAGTGTTAGGGTTCTAGGGATCTGGCAATCTGTATATCCCTAACACTCACAAAAACACATTAAAAAAATAATAAAAAGTGCAATGCATGCCTAACCTAATTAATGCCTAAATGTAGCCCAAAAACCCATTTGCGGAGCAAAATCCTAAGAGCTAGGTTTGTTTTAATGCATAAGAATGATGATAAATTGGCGTTTATCACACCCCCATGCTTATCTTTTTCTAATCTCTTAGCAAAACTTTAATTTTTACAAATCGTAATTTTTGGGAAATCTAATTTTTTGACTTTTGAGGAAAAAGAGACTATGGGACCTTGGTTAGTTTAGACACAGGAGGTACGAGATTTTGTTAACGATAAACATCGGGATTTTTTTTTGGATCAAAAAATTAGACAAAACGGGACTAATATATCCTCCAGAAAATTCACAAATTAACCCCTTATTAATTCCCTTGTTAATTCAGATGACTTGAAATTTCTATTTTTAGGATTTTTCTGGCTCTTGAATCTGATTCGCAACTTGCAATAACCTTTAAAACCTTGTGTCCGTGCTTGTGAAAAGCCAACATTTATAAGGGCGTGTTTTTAGTTTAATTTTCTTTCCCCCCCATGCTTATTTCTAGCTTAGTCTTACAACAGATGTGTCGGGATCATTATTTCCATCACCAATCCTTGAGGGGGCTCTGGCGCTAGTACTTCGAGATGGGACTGTCCACGACACCACCCAAGATCTCACAACCCCAAAACACAATGCGGTGTAAAGGAGCGCTCCAAGCAAACTCAAGCTCTTACTCCGACACTATAGGTAGAGCGTCGTCCAAGACACTTGTGCTGCTAAAATGTGCTTTAATGCTCCATCTAAAGATACGAAATATAGATATGGAGCAGCACCGAGGCGGTAACTTGTTGACATGGAATCCTCAAAGGAGGCATTTTCCTCCTTCTCAACAGTGGGAACTCAAACCAATGATCTGCTTTAGACTTTTACTAAGTCCAAACATGGGGTTTTTTTTCTAATTTTTAGTGATTTTTAGGTGTTGGCTTGTGTGTGAAATTTGACACAGGAAGTTTCGCAAGAAAAGCAAGTTTTTGAATCAGAAACTAAGCCAGATACTTTCCATATTACAAAAGAGGATCAAACCACCTGAACTATCATGAGTTCAAGAGGAATTTTAGAGAAGGATATTTGATCTAGTCTAAAAATAGGTCATGAAATTCTAATGATCTGATCCATATCCTCATCCCTAGTTTGTTAAAGATAAAATCTCATTGTACCAAAAGTGAGTTTTCAACCTTAGTCCCGATTTCAAAATTTTTCCTCAAAAAGTTTTCAATATTTTTATTTTTTTAGGTATGCATGCTAGAAAATAAAAATGACTAAAGAAAAATGCATGTTTTTAGGTTTTGAAAATCCTAATTCGATCATCAAAATTTTGAAAACACCCCCTCATGCTTAAGATATGCAATGTCCTCATACATTAGGAGGGAAGGAGGGATTACCTTAGTAAAAGGTGGTCAGATTTAGGATAGTCAAAACCTGGGGAAACGAAAGAAAAAGAGTAGAAAGAAAATGATGGGTTACCTCCCATCTAGTGCTATCTTTTATGCCATTCAGTCGGGCGTAGTGTGCATCAGTGATCAACTGTGGTTGGTTCGGTGAAATTGAAGGATTCAGACAGAAGATTCGGGGTATGATCAAAATAGGGCTTTAAACGTTGGCCGTTGACATGAAATGTTGTATTAGTTTTAGGATTAAAAAGATCAACAGTGCCCTACGGATAAGTTTTGAGGACAATAAAGGGGTCGGTTCATTTGGATTTTAATTTGCGAACAAAAATACGTAATCTAGCATCAAAAAGCCAAACGCGTTGATTAATGTCAAAGTGTTTCCGAACAATGTATTTATCATGAAATTTCTTTGTTCGGTCTTTATAAATCCACACGTTTTCATACGAAAAATTACATAATTCTTCCAATTCAATTAATTGTAGTTTTCTATGGATACCGACGCCAGATAAATCCATGTTTAATTATTTTTTTGCCCAAAATGCCCTATGTTCTAATTCTATCGAGAGATGGCATGCCTTCCCAAAAATCAAATGGAAGGGAGACATGCTGAGCAGGGTTTTAAAAGCGGTACGGTAGGCCCATAAAGCGTCATCCAATTTGGTGGACCAGTCTTTACAATCGGGCCTAACCGCCTTTTGTAAAGTATTTTTGATTTCCTAGTTAGAAACTTCTACCTGGCCATTTGTTTCAGTGTGATAAGGTGTGAAAATTTTGTGATTAACCCCATATTTAGAAAGAAGGTGACGGAATTGTGAGTGAGTGAAATGTGAGGCTCTGTCACTAATAATGGCTTTTAGAATGTTGAATCTTGAGAAAATATTCTTCTTAAGAAATTCGATAACCACACGATGATCATTAGTGCGGGTGGGTATTGCTTCTACCCACATAGAAACATAGTCAACTACGACTAGTATATATAAATACCCACCAGAGTTGATAAACGGTCCCATGAAGTTGATGCCCCATACATCAAAAATTTCAACCTCTAAAATAGGATTAAGGGGCATCATATCCTTCCGAGTCATGTTGCCGATGCTTTGGCAACGCACACAGGACCAAACAAAATTATGAGCATCTTTGTGCAAGTTGGGCCAAAAGAATCCTGCATTAAGGATTTTAGCTGCAGTTTTCTTGCCCGAAAAATGTCCGCCACAGGCCATTGAATGACAATGTGTCAGAATATGATGGATTTTAGAATCAGGGACACATCGTCGAATGACTTGATCAGCATAAATGCGGAAAAGGTCGGGGTCCTCCCAAAAATAGTATTTAATGTCAGCAAAGAACTTATCCATTTTTGTTTTTGGCCAATCAGTGAGGATTCATTTTGTTGCTAAATAGTTCGCAATGGGAGCAAACCAAGGGAGGGTGGTGGTAGCTAAAATGCTTTCATCAGGGAATTGATCAGGTGGGGTCATTAGGTCATTTGTCATAAGACGAGAGAGATGGTCGGCCACTACATTTTGCGAGCTCGCCTTTTCCTTGATTTCTAGGTCAAATTCCTGGAGTAGCAGGGTCCAACGGATAAGGCGGGGTTTTGCATCTTTTTTTGTCAGCAAATATTTAAGTGCTGATGGTCAGTATGTACAGTGACATGTGACCCCAAAAGATAAGATCTAAATTTTTCTAAGGCAAATACAATGGCAAGAAGTTCTTTTTCAGTAACCGTGTAATTCCGTTTTGCATCATCAAGAGTTTTGCTAGCATAATAGATCACAACGGGCTTCTTTCCAATTCTTTGCCCTAGAATGGCCCCACAGCAAAATCTGAGGCATATGTCATTAATTTAAAGGGACTATTCCAATCAGGTCCCTGCAAAATTGGTGCCTTGGTAACTTCTTTCTTCAACCTCAAAAAACTCTCTAGGCATTTATCATTAAAATCGAATGGCTGGTCTTTAGTGAGAAGCTGACTTAAGGGCTTGGAGATTTGGGAAAAATTTGTATGAATCTACGGTAGAAACCCACATGACCCAAAAAGGATCTAATCTGTTTTACAGTGGTAGGCGATAGGAGCTTAGATATAACATCTATTTTTGCTTTATCTACCTCAATTCATTGTTTTGAAATAACATGGCCTAGGACAATACCTTTCTGGACCATGAAATGACTTTTTTCCCAACTGAGGACCAGATTGACTTCTATGCATTTTTGGAGAGTTCTTTCAAGGTTATTGAGACAATGGTCAAAAGAATCTCCAAAAATAGAGAAGTTGTCCATAAAGACTTCTAAGTATTCACCTACCAGGTCAGAAAATATTGCAAGCATACACCTTTGAAAAGTCGTAGGTGCATTGCAAAGACCGAAGGGCATTCTTCGGAAAGCAAAGGTTTTGAAGGGGCAAGTGAAAGTTATTTTGTCCTGGTTCTCAGGATGAACCGCTACCTGATTATAGTTGGAATAACCGTCCAGAAAATAGTAAAAATCTCGTCTGGCTAACCGCTCCAAGATTTGATCAATAAAGGGGAGGGAAAATGGTCCTTCTTGGTGGTGGTGTTTAATTTTCTGTAATCAATAAACACACGCCAAGAAGTGGCGGTTCGAGTGGCTATATTCTCCCCATTGTCATTGGTGACAACTGTTAGTCCAGCCTTTTTGGGCACAACTTGTGTTGGACTAACCCAGGAGCTGTCAGAAATGGGGTAGATGATATTGGCATCAAACCACTTAATAATCTCCTTTTTTACCACCTCCTACATATTAGGGTTCAAGCGCCTTTGTGGTTGGCGGAAGGGGGGAGAATCATCCTCTAAATATATATGATGTGAACAGTAGGATGGATGAATACCCTTAAGATCAGAAAGGGTCCAGCCAATAGCTTTTCTATATTTACTCAAAACCTGGAGAAGTTTGTGTCCTTGCACCCTAGTAAGTCCAGAATTTATAATCAAGGGCAGGGTTTGATTTGGACCTAGGAAAACATATTTAAGGGAGTTAGGCAAAGGTTTTAATTCCAATTGTGCACCTGGCTCTGAAAGAATTTCTGCTTTTTGTGTTAGTGGTGAAGTGAGAGTGAAAGGGTCAGCTGGAGTGTTAGCTGAATGTGTGGTTAGGGTGGAAGGGTGAGAGGAAGTGGGTTGTTCAGGAACCATGTTAATGGCAAAACAGGAACCTAAATGTGAAATTTGCAAAGTTTCCTCTACTATATTTTCCATTTTTGAATCCAAGTCATCAAAGAAATCAGGTTCTTGGAACCTCCTAGAAGCTTGGAAAATATTTAGGGTTACAAATTCATCGCCACACATGATCTTCATTTTACTAGAATCACAATCAATATTTACACGGGCGGTGGCTAAGAATGGTCTTCCAAGAATTATAGGGGCAAACTTTAATGCTTCCGGTACCTCTATGTCTAGGACTAAAAAGTCTACTGCAAATAGATAATTTTTGACTCGAACAAGGACATCCTCAATAATTCCCCTTGGTTTAATTGTAGATCGGTCTGCTAATTGAAGAGTAACCTCAACAGGCTTTAATTCTCCGATCTTAAATTCCTCAAAAATAATTGTTGGGATAAGATTAATTGAGCCACCGAGATCCAACAAGGCACAATCAAAAGAAGTACCATTAATGATAACTTGAATCAGGAGGCACCTAAATCTTTTCCCTTAAGAGGCAGTCGGTTCTTTACAACTAAGTTGACTGTCTCAGGAAGGATCACCTTTCCTAAATTTCTGGGCTACCTTTTTGGGGTACACAAATCTTTTAGAAAATTTGCATATGCAGGGATGTATTTTATGGCATATAGGAGAGGGATGTTAATTTCAACTTGCCCAAATAAATCCATTAATTCCTTATCAGTGGGCCCAAATTTCTTCTTTTTCTTATTTGTGAATAATGGAGGGCTTGTGGAAATGGTGCAGGGTTTCCCTATTTTGCATTATTAGGTTCCTGAATAGTGTTAGAGGAAGATGGGGAAGAGTTGATCTATTTTTCATTGAAATGAGTTTCTTTAATAGGCAGGGGGTCTTGAGTGGTTTTCCCATTCCTCAAAGTAACTGCATTTGCAGTCTGGTTGTTTCTAGGATGAGGACAGGAAGCTTGACTATTATTGAAACTCGGGGGATGCTAAGGTGCTGGTTGAATGGGTTGACTGGGATATCCACCTTGGAACTGATTCCGTTGATTATTTGGGTTGGGCATGGATTGGGAAGGTAAATTCCCAGTAGGTCGATGATCAGGAGTAACCTTAACTTGGTGTTACAAGTTAGTAATCATGCGGGTTACTTCTGTCATTTGATTCTGCATACCTTGTAGAGTTTTCATGACCTGAGTATTAATATCTTCCTAGGATGGTCCAGGTTGATATGCAAGTTGCCCATAATTCCCAAAATGATTTTGTTTGGGAAAAGGAATCGGGTTCGGGTTTTTCTAGGAGTAATTCGGGTTGGTCCTTCAGTTTTGATTGTAAGTGTTGGAGGGATTTCTAAATTGCTCCTAGAGAGCATAAATATTTTCCGTGGTTGGATTAAGAATATTTTGATTCAAATAATCAAAATTACCAGTCAATTCTTGTGGGAAATCAATTGGAAATTGCTGACCAGTAGGTGCGGCATCAATATTGTGCAGATTTTCTCTTCGGAGAAGTTGTGGAGTGTTAGTGTGTGGAGAGCTAAAATGTGGAGCTTGTTTGTTTGTGAGATTTTCTTCCATTTTTTTTTGGTGAATTTGCATCTAGTCCAGTCGTTGAGCTAACATGTATAGATCATCCTGAGTGACTGGAACAGAGGTAGATTTGGAGTCAATTTCATTGACTCCGTGTTTGGGGTTTTGTGTTCTACCAAAAGTGTCCATTAAGGTCATATTAAATGAGTTTTCACTCATTTCTTCAAAGATGAGATAGGCACTTTCGGCATCCTTATTAAGGAAATTGCTCCCACATGAGGTATCCACAAATCGCTTCAATTGATCTTCCAATCCATGATAGAAGATTTGCACTAACTGCCATTGCGGAATTTCATGGTGGAGACAACTTCTTAAAAGTTCTTGGAATCTTTCCCAGGCTTCATGGAGGGGTTCACCAATTTTTTGTTGAAAGGTCGTTATGGATCTTCTTAAAGCATTAATTCGACAGATCGGAATAAATTTCTTTAGAAAAGCACTCTTTAATTAGGGCTAGGTGGTAATCAGGTGCCCAACCATTCTAAACCAATGTGAAGCTTTATCTTTTAGAGAGAGAGGAAAAAGTTTCATCAACCACACGTCTTCCTGTACATTGCGGGAACGAGTGGTTTGAGCGAGGACAGTTAATTCCTCAAGATGACAAAAAGGGTCCTCTCTTAGAAAACCATGAAAATGTTTGATAAGATTTAGAATAGCTGGTTTGATCTCAAAATCCCCTTGTGGTATGACCACCCCGGGTCTTTCCTCATAGTTGGAGGGATCATAAAAATCCTTAAGAGGAACGACAGGCTGCTGGCGAGGTGGTGGGTTTTGCCCTTGGTTAGCTAGGTTTGTCACAGTCCTAGCCAAATTCTCTTAATTTTATTGTAGCCTAACCAAATGGTCGCCCATGAAGGCAAAGGGGTTTGTATTTTGAGTTTGGATTTGAGGGCCACCTGGCCCTACAGGAATTTCTGGTTGCTCCAGATGAGGGAGGTTAGGGATGGGGAAGTCAGCTTGTGGGTCGGCTAACGGGTTAGAAGCGGAAGCAGAATTTTTTGTCGATTTCCCAGGTTTTCCATATTTTTAGAAGAGAAAGGAGAAGAAAACAAAGATTTTCTAGTGCGGGGGGCAAAAGCAGATGGTCCCTCAAGATGTGGTTTTTGGGACCTTTGCCCGTGCATGCACTTTTTTGGAAGAATTTGAGGGGAGGAGAAGAGACGGAGATGAGAGAAAGTGTGCAATTCAAACAGCAAATTCTAGGCCTAACTTAAGTGTGACTCCCTAGAAAATTAACCTAAGACTTGGTCTATCTAGGAAATAAGTAATCACTAGTGAATACCCATTCTGTCAACAAATCTAGCCAAGTTGTTTAAGGGGAGTGGGCCCAAGAAAATCCCAGGTGCTTGTACAAACCTACGCCTGGTCGTTTCACACAGCCCCTTAGTCTAAACACCAAATATAGATGGTAGAATTGATATCAACTAAAGAGAAGTTAAGACTTAGATAGCAAGCCTAAGTTAATGAAACCTTAGGGGTTAAATTGCTACAAATTTTAATTAGGTCTAGGATACTAACGTGCACACGGAATGTGGAGGACTCTGATTTGGGTATTGCCCTGTTATTTCAATTTGTGTGTGTGTGTGCAAGGATTGGAAGTTGATTCCAATGAAAAACAAGTTGTCACACAATTTTTGTATTTCGTTCAATTTAATTTAATGTGTTTTAGAGTTTCTCTTTTTAAATGTTCAAACAAGTTTGAAACTTCCACAATCAAAGGAAAACAAGTTGTATTGGTGATGATCAATTTCCTTTAAGAGTGGTTTTCTAGAAATACAAAGGAAAACCCTAATGCAATTTGATCCTAAGGTAGAAAATTACTACCAATGAGTTGTTTTTAGTCTTTTTGTATTAAGTACTGGTCCAAACAACTCAAACAACACCACTACTTTGAACAAAATCAAACAAGGATTCCAGAAAATATTTTTTTAAGATTTTAGGAATTTTTTTTATAATTGTTTTGAATTTTTATTTGTGCTAGTGTCAAAGTCCAGAAATGATACCCACGGGTATTTTGGACTTTCTGTACCACCACCGGCCTCAAAAAATTTTGGTGATTTTATATGATGTGTGAAATTTCACAAGGATTCCAGAAAGATAAATTCATAAAAATTGGCTAAGAAGAAAAAATCTAAAAATTCATGGATTGTAACAAAATAGGAAGAATAAAGGGTATGACCCCTTTGTAGTCCATGAATTTTTAAAAATTAAATACAAAGTCAGTTGATCTGAAACTTGGAACAAATATTCCCTACCTGATTTAGAATCCCCAAGTGAAATTTCAAGATTTTAAAAGGCTTGTGGTGTCATGAATTGACTTTTCAAGTTCGAACAGAAATCTGGACCCAAACAATAGAATACCAACGCTTGAATTGGAGTGGTGTTTAATGAAGCATACAAGCAAACAATGAATTTTAAACTTCACCACTCCACTTAATTAAGTTGTTTAAGGTCCTAAAAGCCAAATTTAATATAGTTTGGTAGTCTTTTAAAGCTTTATGTGACAAGATAAAGGGAACCAACCTGAATCCACGGGAAGACAAGGGATTTGAGTTCTTTCCAGAATTCCCGCTTGCTTCTTGTAGTTCCTACACACATGAGATAGAAGAAAAGAGAAGGGGATGAGATCTACTTCAAGCAAGAGAAAAGTGATAAAAGCAAAGCCGTGCCTCCCCGGCAACGGCACCAAAAAGTGATACGGAAAATTATGCAATTTTTAATATTAGGATTTTAAGTCATTGCAATGCATAAATCCATTCGCTTTTAAAATCTGTAACCTAGATAGGGGAGTATCTAGGGTCATCCAAGGAGGCAATATTTTATGAAATTCAAGTCTCTTGCTTGGGAATGAAACTCAACTTTCGTTTTGCTCTTTTTAAATATATAATTTTATGGATTTTTGAAATAATGGCAATACGAATTTTTTGAAGAGATCTGGAAATGACTAACACCTAATCCACTATACTACTACTAACATGACAAGTAGAACCTCTCCCTAAGCTCACTCTAGGCACGTGGGGACCTAGAGTAATCAGGAGAGGGAGTGAAAAGTGCTAGAACAAAAGCAAGCAAATGCAACAAAATTACAAAGAAGGCAACTTTATTAAATGAGGAATTGTTTTACACAAAAACCTAGTAGAGGAATGCTTCAGCTACTAGAATTAAAAGTGCAAAAATAAAATAAAAATAATTATCCTCTAAAATGATGGTGAAGATGGCAAGGTTCTTACTCCAATTGCGGCTGCTCCCGCAATCAAAAAGAGTTCCTTCTTCTCGCAAGGCTTTTACAAGTTGATGAACACCTCTTAGCAAGCCCAATGGGGGCATGCTTGACTCCTCCAAGGTGGATGGAATTCCACCTTCAAAAGCTTCTCCTAAGGTGGTGTGGACCACCTTTGATTCCTCCTCCAAGGGTGGTAGTGTACCACCCTCAAATCCTCAACTTCGTAGGGTAGGCGTGTACCCTAGGTTGTCCTTGAATGCCTGGCTTCCTTCCTTGGCTAGCGTGGGCACAAGAGAGAAGAGAAGAGGGGAAGGTACCAAGGGGATAGAGTATCCCCTTAATCTTCTTCTTCTTCTCTTGACCTTCTATGTAGGTGGAAATATGGGTAGAAAATTGTAGCCAAGGATGGATTTTTTTGGTGGAATATGATGGGTACTTATAGAGGTGGAGAGGGGGGTAGTTGGCATGGGTTAGATGGATGGCTAGGATGTGTTTAGGTGGTGGTTATGGGTAGTTAGGTTAATCCAAAGGCTAGGGTTAATTGGCGCCAACCAAGGGGGTGCCATGGGGTGCTTATGGCCATGAAGAAGCACCTATGGTTGGTGCCAATTATGAGGCTTCTAGAAGGTAGGTGAGGTGGATGGTGAGATGATTTTAGGGAGAGGTGTATGGTGGAGATGAAGGGGATTTTGGACAGAAAAAGTGGTGCCAACATGGGGGTGGTTATGATGGTTTTGGCACCACCTTGTTGGTGCCCTTTGGTGGTGGTTGAGGGATGAAAGGTGGCGATGGTGGTGGTGCCAACTTGGAGTAGGGTGGAGCTAGCTTAGGCGAGCTTAGGTAGGGTTGAGTTGGTGGAGCTAGATAGGAAGGGTTTTTAGGTGGTGGATTGCCAAGGGAGTTGGAGCCTAGCTAAGCTAAGCTAAGCTAGCTTAGCTAGTAGTGGAGTAGAGGAGGAGGTGTTGGAGCTAGGGTTTGAGGATAGGAGCAAAGGAGAAGTCTGGAGCTTGGGCTGGAGATGGCAGCTACTGAAGATGGTGGCATGGAGCTACTCTAGTGGGCTTAGCTTGCTAGTTCTTTGCTAGCTGCTAAGCCAAGCTAAAGTGAGCTGGCTTCTACCATAATGACCTGAGGTAAGCTGGGTCCGGTGCTCCCGGGGAGGATCAAGCTGGTTGAGGCAGCTAAGGTAGCTTAGCTCAACTGAGTTTGGCTAAGCTGAATCCCCTAGAGCTGGACTTGAGCTTCCTGAGCTGAAATGAAGTCATCTTCAACTGGTCGAAGTTGAGTGGAGCTGGATGTACCTAGACCTGAACTGGGGTGAACTCCAGTCAACTTAGCTGAGCTAGCTAGAGCTCCCTGTGGACTAATGGGAGCTGAGATGAGCTAGACTCAGCTAAGTTGAGCTGGACCTGAGCTGACCTAAGCTAGGGTGAGCTAAGATGAGCTCTCTTGAGCTTCCATTCAGCTGAGATGAGCTGAATGGAGCTAGGATGAGCTAACCCTAGTTCAGGTGAGCTGAATTCCAGCTATGGTGAGTTGGATCAAGCTGAGTTCCAGCTGGTGAGAGCCTCTCCACCAATTTCCTTCCTGAGTGCTAGGGTTCTAGGGATCTGGCAATCTATATATCCCTAACACTCACAAAAATACATTAAAAAAATAATAAAAAGTGCAATGCATGCCTAACCTAATTAATGCGTAAATGCAGCCCAAAAACCTGTTTGCGGAGCAAAATCCTAAGAGCTAGGTTTGTTTTAATGCATAATGTAACGACCCGGTTCCCGAGTCCCTACGAAACACGAGAACCGGACCGACTCGACTAATCCCAAGACCTAGTCGTCCATCGAGGAAGTAACCAAAAGACAGTAAAATAAACCACATTCAACATGAATATAACTAACAGTAAGAAAGTACAGCAGTACGAAAAGAAACTACTACAGTAGGTACCACCACAACAGTAGAACAACATTTATCATATAACAGGAACTGCAGGTAAAGAAAGTACAGCGGAAACAAAAACTACTCACTAGAACAGAAACAAAAGAGGTACAAAAGACTGTGGTAAACTCTACTAGACCCTACTCGGCCCAGCGTCCTCTGCAGCCACCGACCCTGGCTGCTCAACACCTGGTCCTGAAAAAGGTAACGAGTGTAACACGTCAGCAAAACGCTGAGTAGAGTGGCAAACTAACTAAAGGCAACAGTAGAGTGTACAGTAGTTGTTATGTTCTATTACTTCCTTTATTCACGTCTTTCAATTTTCTCACTATTTCATTTATTTCTCAGATCCTTTACTTGATCTCGAATGTCCTCGTGGGAACGATCTTGATTGTAGTCTTTTCCAAAAGTAGAAGTAGCACGTGGTGCTCTCCTGGCTGAGAGAGTCCCCCGTGGTGATCCTACCCTCAGTCAACCACCCCAAGACAGACGTAACGATGACTATGGCACACGCGATAAACGCACAGGTAGCTAGCCCGCACTAGCACGCGGTCAGTCGTTTCCGTTAACGGGTGCACCCAAAGCACAGCACGGAACCAGGGCAGAGCCCTCTCAGTAACAGGGGTCCAACCCCTCCACAGTAACCAAACCGGGGCCTTGCCCCTCCACAGTCCGCGCACCCTCGCCTGACTACCCTGGTTTGCCCTAGTGGGCCTAACAAGTCGGTGAAGGAGGCTAGCAGAACCCCGGGGCCCGTGGGGTAGCTAGTACTCTCCTAACACTAGTAGCTCTCCTCGGTACTACGTACGCGAGGGCCAGCAAGTCGGTACAGAGTGGCCAGTCCTAACCCCGGGTCCCTGGGGCGGCTAGCTCCGCTCTGCACTAAACAGGGGGACAATCGCTCTCCTTGGTACTCCGTACTCAAAGGCCAGCTCACTTCCCCAAAACTATTCCATTCACTTTCCAGGAGTTCTACTCCTACTTCCCCGTAGGGTTCCATCCTTTTTACTCAAGATCCAGGTTTCACTTCCCAGTTTCACATTCTTACAATCCATGTTCTCAACCTCGTTAGCTGTTCACAACAGGCAGCTGTTAATTCAAATTACAGGCAGCTTTATATTTCTTTCCATTTTCCAAGACTGCAGTATATACATTCCACTAGTTTTCCATCCTAGGATTCATGCCATATCCTAGGATCTGTCATACAATCTAATTTTCCAACCCTAGGATTCATGCAACACCTAGGAGCTATCATCCCATACATTTCTCATTCCTAGGATTCATGCAATGTCCTAGCTTCTAGTTATGGTTCCATACTTTAACAGATTTTAATAATAACTTAAGCCACTCTACCAGGTACAACGGGAGTAATGGGGGCGTGATCGGGAATCCCGCGTGCCTCCGCGACTCCCAAGACTGCAACTGAACGAGGTCCTATCACAAGGATCAAATACAAGGAATGTCTCAAAACTGTGTATAGCTACTGTAGACGGGTAGAGGAATTAATTCTGAAAAGAACGCAACTCGAATCGCGGAAAACGGAGCCCGAACGGGCCCTAAATGGGTCGAAAAAGACGATACTGTGCAAAATCAGACGTCTGGAACTTCTTCCAGACGTCTTAAACAGTGGATCAGAGAATTACCTGTTCAGCGTGGTTTCCCAGACGTCCATAAGTCTACGGGGACGTCTGTCCTAGCTCCCAGACGTCCGAGGGTCACCCCGGACGTCTGGAGGTCACTCCCGCCGTCTGGTACAACTTCCAGACGTCTGATTCGCAAAGGATGGCGAATCAGCGAACCTGCGCACAGCCAACTCCCTCCCTTAGTACGGTCGGTCGACAGGAAGGAAGAAGAAAGCGGAATACACACGTTTTAGACGTCGATATGAGCTACCAGACATCGTCCTCGCCGTCTACCTATCAACCCAGACGTCTGATTCTGGAAATTTTTCCAGAATCAGGGCGCTACCCGGACTCTACTCGCGACGTCGCCCGCGTCGCACCTCGCGCTCCTGCTGCTCAGACTACAGCAGGTCCCTCTCCGTGTCGTTCCGCGCCCCCTGCGCCCTCCGCCGGCCGGCCAAGCCGCTCCGGCGAGCTCGCCCTCACGGCAGAGCTCCGCCCTCGCACGCCGCGCCTCCTCCGCGCTCACTGTGGCCACCGCTGCAGCCCTCGCGCTCGCTCGCTCTCGTGCACAGGAAGGAGAAGAAGAAGGAGACGGTGGAGACGGGAGGGGAGGCGTGGTCCTTTTAACCCCGCGCGGAGAGGAGAGATTGAAGGCGCGGCAGGCGTCTGCAGCCGCAGAAGAAAAAGAGGGAATAACGAATATGCGGTCTGCGCGCGCAGGCGCGCAGACGACTTACGGGTGTGGACGGTAATGGTTTTTCAGACGTCTGTAAACCATCCCAGACGTCTGGCAGGACGTCTGGATGTGATCCCAGACGTCTGGTCAGACGTCTGGGCCACCTCCCAGACGTCTTAAAATACGTCCGGGGCACGCGTTCGTAACACATAAGAATGATGATAAACTGGAGTTTATTAGTGAGGGTGTGGGACCTCACCCCGGTGTTTGGAGGCAATAAGCCCCAACACTTTTGCATATTATATCGCTGCGGAGCTTTGCATGTTTACGATGTGGGACTAAGCTCCCACACCGTTCTTCAACTGCAGCAACAAGGAACTCCTTCACCAAATTCGATCACAAGGGTGGTCAACGCCTTAATTCGTTGGTCCACGTATGTTGCTGGAGCAATTCCACATCACCTTGTGCTGGAGCCTGGGACAGACGTAGCAAGAATGAGCTTCGAGCGAAACGAGCTTCAAGCTTCACTCGAAGCTACCATCAATGGCGGCGAAGGAGAAAACACCTAAAACAATAAAAATGGCCTAAATGCCATGTCAGAATAGTTCATGAGGGTCACCGGTGGACGAGGAATGCAGTGGTGGTGGTTTTGTGGAGTGGGAGTCGATGTAGTGGCTGGACAGAGGTGGTGATGGTCGGAGGAAGTGGGTTTGTTCGGTGGGTGCTTTGGGTGGATGGGAGGGCGAATAGATAAAGGGCTTTTGATGAGTGGAGTACAGTGGAGGTTATGGGTGTGTCGGCGAGGAGGATGGAGGTGTGTAGCACGTGGAAGTCCTCACCGGAGGGGTCGCCGGAGGTGGAGACGAAGGTGGTGGGTGGTGTAGTCGAGGGGTCATAACAAAGTTTGAGAGGGGGATGTTTCGCGTACGTTTTGTCAGGTTTTTAAAGATTATCACATTGTAGTATAACCGAAAAAATGTTCAAAACAAATAAAGAGTTTATTACTCGAAAATCAGAGTATCCGAGGTCGAACACAGGGAGCAATCTAAGTACTTTTAAAAACTTGAGAAAACAATTGGTTCAATGAGAGAATTATAAAAATGAATTGCTAAAAACAACAGAATTGGACGTCTGATTTCTGTATCAGACGTCTTAAAATGAAAGTTTTCTTCTTCTTTTGTTATTCTTTCTCTTCTTTTGCTGTTGCGTGCCTCTCTGATCTTCTTCACTGTTCTTCTTCTTCTTCTTTTGATTTTGTCTTCTGTTAGTCCTTCTTCTCTCTTTCTTCTGTTCTTCCTTTTCTCTTTCTTTCTCTTGCTCTTCTTTCTCCTTTTCTTCTTCTGAGTCCTTCTGCTAGTCCTTCTTCTTCTTCTTTTGCGAGCCTTTTCCTATTTCCTCTGTAGTATCTTTTTCTTCTTCCTTGGCGAGCCTTCTTCTTCTGAGTTCTCTTTTCTCTTTTCTTCTGCTTCTTCTCTGCCTTGCCTTTTCCTCTGCTCAGACTCTCTTCAGAGGTTCTTCCTTCTCCTTCCTGCGGCTAAGTACTTAGCCTTTCTCCTTCGGCGCTCTATTCCTGCACACAAGGCACAGCAAAACCTAACCCTTCCCTCTACCCGCACATATCTCTCTCTCTCTGAAAACCACTCACAGGAAGCTCTCCCAGAGCTGGGTTAACGGGTCGGGTTGCGTACCCAGGACTAGGCGCACTGGCGTGATATGGTGCGCGAGGTGTGCTCGGTGGTGTCGGGTCGGATCCCGCCAGGTTCGTGAGGTGAATCCGCGGACGAGGCAGGTGTGATGGGTGAGGGACCTCACCCCAGGTGTGGTCGGAGGCGATAAGCCCGTATCACAAAATCAATTTAAACAGTGAAGGCGCTGTGAGGCTTACCGATGTGGGACTAAACTGGCGCCTCTCCTCGCGCATGCCCGCAGCAGACCGCGGCCTTGCTTTCGCAGCTGCAGCTTCAATTCTCTTCGTTTGCTGGTAAGCTGCCTTCGCACCACTCTCTTGTCTTTGCAGCAGCTGAAGACCTGGAGTCCTGAAGCCTGGAGCGCAGAAGAAGTTGCTTCAATGTGGCGTCAATGGCGGTCAGGTAGCAGAATCTGTCAGACACGAATACGGCCTCATGGCCTAATTAAACCACCGGGAAACCTTCGTCGTGGCACGGCGAAGGTGTTGAGCTGTGCGGCAGGCCGCGGGGCGGCCTAGGCGTGCGTGCCTAGGTCATCCTGTGGCCGGAAAGATGGGTGTGTTCGGTGGCGTGTTGAGTGAGTGTGGAGGGACTATGGAGGGGCAGAGGGCGTTCAGTGTGATGAGGCGGAGCTTCTGGGACGGTTGGCGAGTTGTGTGGAGCTGCGGATCGACGGGGGCAACTCGCCGAAGGGTGGCCGGAGACGGGGAAGGTGATGGTGGTCAGGGATAGTCGAGGGTCGGTTTGAATGAAATAATGTGGGGAAAAGAAAGAGGGGAAGATAGGGAGTAATTATAACCTACTTGCAGGGAAGAAGGGGGCCGGAGAGGCGGGCAGTCTTATCGACTGTTGCTGAAGAAGAAGCACCTAGAGGGAGAGAGCGGCGATGAGGAAGTGGGCAGGGAGGTGTGCGCTTGGTGCGGCGCGACGCAGGAAGACGAGACGAAGCTAGCTCTGCTGATGGTATGGCAATAGAGCACAGTAGAGCAACAAGAAGGAGGAGGAGTGGCCGCCGGAGCTTGTGGGTTTCCTGCCGGAGAGGGAAGAGAGGAAATTTTGAGGGATTCTCCGCCAAGACAAGTCTGCCTCAAGCGGCTGGTCCTGGGGTTTCTTTTAAAGGCACCAGCAGAGGGTCAGATGCACGGAGGGTGAGCAAGGCTCTCACCGGAGGTCGCCGCAGGTACAACACCCATACCTCTCGAGCGTTCGTACGAGAGGTATGGTGCGAATCAGGGCATGGGGAGCTGCTCAGGCGGTAGGGGACTTCTTAGGGAACCCCCCTTTCACATCTGAGAGCAGATCCCTGGGGAAGCGAGGAGAAATACTCCTCGAAACTTCGCCGGAGTATGGGTCTTCTGCTGCATTGGCAGAGGGACCAGAATGCAGAAAGTGACAACAAAAGTTCGGGGGTTTTCGCAAGGGTTTTCAAAAGTTAGGGGCCAGATGTAATTGGGTGGACTATTTTGCAAAGTAGGTCAAGATGACCTTCCCTTAGGTCCAAATTTTGGTACAAACCTAATTTTGACCTAAGGAATCCAATGGTGAAGTTGGATTTTAGGTTTGACCATGTTTGACTGGACATTTTGCATAAAAACCCAATTTAGGTCAATTGATGAGCTAGGACCCTAATTTAGGTCAAACTAGGTTCCAAAGGCCAATTTGAATGTTCTAAACCCTAAGGGATATTTTTCCACGATTTTTAGAGGGTTTATTTGATTTTTATCCTGACCGCAACCTTGTTGAATTAAGCGGGTCTGTTTTAGGGTTACCAAATGTCATTTAATTCCTAGATTGCACATGAACCCATTTCTGATTGATTCAACCCACTTTTTATCTTATTTAGACCATTTGACCTATGCTCTATCTCTAAGAAATTCCATTTATGTACTGCAATGGTAAAATTGCAGTTTTAACCTTTATTTCATGTTTTCTTCTCAGAACACTTATTCCTCCAATTAAGCCTTCTTCTAAGTCATGTAGGAGCTTTTATTCTCTGTATTAGGTCAAAATGAGCCAGTTATGGCTCATGATGAGGTTCTCATCAGGGGAGAATTAACTTGGTAGTTTAAGGGAACTAAATTACTCCTAAGCTAACAGACAAAAGGAGGGAGATATCCTTGCCGAGGGCATGTCGGTGTCGGAGAAGAACTCTTCGATGGGGTAGAAGTAGTGACGACGAGGGGAATTGAGGCACCCGCTGGTATGGCGCAACCGAATGAGGGGGAGTAAGGCAAATCCATCGTTGGTATTGCATATGGATGATGAGGGAAGTCGGAGAAGATCGCTGAATGTCGTGGAGTCTTTCGGCCAGAGAGGAGGGAGGAAGGAGGGGGATTTCCGACCAAAAGAGAGTGTCAATGGATTGGTGTGCATTGGGGATCCTTTTATAGGCTTTTTAGAGGGCAGTTGAAGTGTGGAAACCAAGCTCTTGAACTTGGAAGGTTCATTGGAGTTGGAAACCCAAGAGATACCCGAATCTCTCATGCGTTCACATGAGAGATTGGGAAGGTTATAGGATTCAAGGTCCGGTGCGTTGGAAAGAGAACTCCATAAGGAATCTCCCTTCCAATTTTGGAAGTGATTCATCGATCAGAGGAGTTCTCTTCAATCAAAGGTCGCTGGAAAAGGATTACTCTGCAATAATGGTGGAGGGACCTATTTGCAAAGAGTGACAACAAAGATATGGGCCTATTTGTAAGAATTTTGAAAGTTAGGGCATGTGTGTGAGATAAAAGAGTCAAACAGGACCAAATTGCAAACTAGGTCAAGATGATCTCTGATTGAGCCCAAATTTTGGTACAAATATAATTTAGACCCAAGGAATCTGATGGTGTAGTCAAATTTAGGTTTTAACCATGTTTGATTGGATAAATTATGCAGAAACCCATATTGGGGCAATTGTATGTCTGAGACTCTATTTTAGGTCACAGTGGGTTCTAATGGTCAAATTAGGCATACCAAACCCTAGAGAATATTTAAATATGATTTTTAGAGGGTTTATGTGAATTTTATCCTAATCATAACCTCAGTAAATTAAGCAGGTCAGTTTTTAGGGTTTCAGATGTCATTTAATTCTCGAAACGCATGAAAACCCATTCCTGTCGGCATGGACCCACTTGTTAGACATTTAATACCATTTGACCTTTGATTAATCCCTGAAAAATCACATGATTGTTCTGCAATTGAGATATGCTGTTAAACTTGCAGTTTTACCCCTATTTTCTTGTTATTCTCTCAGAAGGGATTTGTAGTGAATTAGGGCTCTTCTAGCGGTTATGTAGGAGCATTTATTCCTCGATTGTGACTAATTAAAGCTAGATATGGATGATGATGACGTTATCATCGGCTATACAATTATATCCTGATGTAACAGATAAGCTTATTCAAGTAGGAGCGTACCTTGATCCCTCCAAGGTTCTTGAATTGTTGCTCATGTTAAGGGCCAACGCAGATATATTCACGTGGTTTGCTAGTGATTTGTCAGGAGTCGATTTGTCTCTAATTCAGCACCACCTCAATATTCAGACAAACTCCTAAACAGTGAAACAAGCTCGCCAGCACAAGTCAGCAGAGCAATGAAAGGTAGCTAATGCGAAAGTGAGCAAGCTTCTAAAAGTAGGATTCATTGAGAAAACCCTACATCTAGAATGGTTATCCAATGTAGTCATGGTCAAGAAAGCAAATGGCAAGTGGAGGATGTGTGTGGATTTCATGAATTTGAATGAAGCCTGTCTCAAAGATGAATTCCCTCTGCCAAGGATCGACGCCCTTGTAGACTCATGCAATGGCCAGTCTAACATGTCTTTCTTGGATGCTTATAGTGGATACCATCAGATAAGTTTGGCTCCAATAGATAGACCTCATACTTCATTCATAATTGATAGGAGTCTCTTTCAATATAGAATCATGCCATTTGGATTGAAAAATGTTGGAGCAACTTACAAACCTCGTTTAATTGGAAAATCATTTGAAGTGTATACTAATGATCTGTTAGTGAAGGGATTAAATTTCCCTCAGCATCTTGCAAACCTCGTTGAGTTGTTCCTTGTCTTAAGGAACATCGGCTCTGCCTAAATCTTGAGAAATGCATTTTCGACATTTCCTCGGGAAAAGTTTTTGGATTTTTAGCCTCTAACCATGGGATAGAGGCTAATCCCGACAAGATCCAAGTGATCATGGATCTAACGCCTCCAACTACTCTGAAAGGAATACAGTTGTTAGTCAGCAAGATCGCCTCTTTGGCCCATTTCTTGTCTCGATCTTTTGACAAATGTCTTTCATTCTTTGAGTGTATTGAAAAGGGTAGAGGCCATACAGTCGCTCATTGGACCCCCCACTACTAGAAGGCTCTGGAGGAGTGTTTAATCGAAGAGAAATTGGGTTTTAAAATAATGCATCGTATTATAGTTGAAATCGCTTTGAAAACAAATAGATTTTATTACTTGAAGTTTATGTCTGAGGTCGAACACAGGGAGCAAATGGAATTCACACACTAATCTCAATAATAAATGTAAATTGAACACATAAAACTACTCAAAATCTAATTCAGAATGTAAAGCATGAGTATATGGAGCATAAAATGCTACTAAAAAACATATAAAAGAGAATTTATGAAGCATTAGACGTCTGATTATAAAATCAGGTGTCTTAAAATCACATAGGCTATAGTGCTCTCTTCTTTCTCTTTTCTTTCCTCTTCTTTCTTCTCTGGCTTTTCCTTCCTTTCTTTGGCATTTTCCTTCTTCTCTGGCTCTTCTCCTTCCTTCTTTCTTCTTCTCCTCTTTCTTTTCTTTCTTCTCTATTCTTTTTGTTCTGGCCCTTATCTTCTTCTTCCTTCTTTCTCATGACTTCAGCTCCTCTTCAGCCTTACCTTCTCTTCAGCCGTGCCTTCTCCTTCCTTAGTTTCCTCTGTGGCTTCCTCCTTCCTCTTCCTTGGCTGCACCCTTGGCTTCTTCTTCCTCTTTTTCTCTCTTAGGCTTCCTGAGAGCAAAACCTACCCCCTACCCTCCTCGCGATCTCTCTCTTTCTTCTCTCTTAGGCTCGCGCTCCCAGAGCCTTCTCGGGTTAATGGGTCGGGTATGCGTGCCTGGGACCAGGCCCACCGGTGTGAGTGGTGGGCGAGGAGTGCATAGGTAGTCGGGTAACCTAGGTCAGAGCCAGCTCCACGTGGCATGGGTCGCGGACGAGGTGGTGGGTGAGTGGGACCTCACCCCGTGTCAGGAGGCGATAAGCCCCTGACACTTTTTTCCTTTTATTCCACAGCTTTCGCTCCTATCTTCCAATGTGGGACTAAATGTCCCACCTTCCTCGTAGGCACCACCACAGCAGATGTTCTCATGAATTGCAGCAGATGCATGGGGCTTTGACTCCAATAGCTGGGCTGATATTGTGCGCAAAGGAGAGCCACGCATCCTGGAACCTGAAGCCTGGTGCCTGGAGCCTGGGATGAAGCTATCGATCTTCTTCGTGCCTGCTTCAATGGCAGTGGAGGACCTGTACCCTGTTCACAAGAAAACAGCCTTACGGCCTCGTCAAAATACACAGGAAGCTTTGCCTTGACACGACGAAGATGGGACGATGGTCGGCGTGGTGTGGGGTGGCCTAAGCGTGCATGCCTAGGTCACCCTATGCGTGCAAATATGGGCATGTTCGGGGGATGTGTTGGGAGTGTGTGGCAATGAATGGGGAAAGGGGTTATGATCAGTGAGATGTGGCAGAGCTTATGAGGTGGTTGGCAAGGTGGGTCGATGCGTGGAGCGGTGGGAGCACCTCACCGGTGGTCTGCCGGAGGTGAAGAAGATGGTGGTGATTTGCCAGCATCAAGGGATAGTTTAGGAAATAAAGAGGGGGAAACAGGAAGAGGAGAGAGGAAGGAAGTACCTTACCAAATTTAAGGATGAAGGGGGCAGAGATGGAGGATGGCTCGTGTCTACCATCGCTGGAGATGAAAGTCTTAGGGGGAGGAGGACAACGACGACGAGAGGGTGGCAAGAGCGTTGGCTGGTGCGGTGCGATGCGGACGAAGGAGATAAAGGTAACTCTGCCACTGGTATTGTGGTAGAGCAATGAGAGGAATAGATAGGAGTCGTCGGAGCTTGCTGGGAGGTTGACCGGAGGGGAAGAGAGGAAATTGGGGGTTATCTCAGGCCAATTCAAGCTGGGGATCTGCGAAAGGATCAAGGGACCCTTTTATAGCCCCTGGCAGAGGGCCTTGTGCTTGGAAGCCAAGCCTCCAAGCACGACAACCTCGCTGGAGTTGGAAGGTCAAAAAGACCCAAATCTCTCATCCGTTCGCATGAGAGATTGGGTACAAATCAGGGTTCCAAATTAGGTTCACATGAGAGGAGATTTCTCAGAGAATCTCCCTTTCAAATTTGAAAGGGATTCTCTGAGGGATCAGGGAGTTCTCTCCCTCGAATCCTCGCCGGAGTAGGATTTCCTCTATTGTAATGGCAGAGGGACCTAATTGCAAAGAACGACGAGGAAGCTAGGGCGGTGTCTGCAAAGGTTTTCAAAAGTTTGGGGTAGAAATGTAATTGGGCTAGACTAGTTTGCAAAGTAGGTCAAGGTGAATTCACCTTAGGTCCAAATTTAGGTACAAACCTAATTTTGATCTAAGGAATCCAATGGTGAAGTTGGATTTTAGGTTTAACCATGTTTGCTTGGGCAATTTACACAAAAACCCAATTTAGGGTAAATAATTAACTAAGACCCCCAATTTAGGTCAAAATAGGTTCTAAGGGCCAAATTGATGGTTCTAAACCCTAGAGGATATTTTTCCATGAATTTTAGAGGGTTTAGGTGAATTTTATCCTGACCAAAACCTTGTTAAATTAAGTGGGTCTATTTTAAGGTTACCAGAAGTCATTTAATTCCCAGATTTCACATGAACCCTTTTCTGTTTGAACCAACCCACTTTCTATCTTATTAAGACCATTTGACCTGTGTTTAGCCCATGAGAAATCCCCTTATTGCACTGCAATGGTAAAATTATAGTTTTACCCCTTATTTCTTGCTTTTCTCTTAGACTGGCTTTTCCTTGAGTTAGGACCTCCAGTTGGCTATGAAGGAGCTTTTATTCTCTTTTCTAGGTTAAAATGAGCTAGTTAGGGCTCATGATGGTGTTCCCATCAAGGAGGTTAAGAATGTCCTTCAATTCCCTCCAATTCTAACAGCTTCTTGAGCCAGGGAATCTTTATTCCTCTGCTTAGCGGTGTCCATGTCGGCCATCAGAGCCATCCTATTTTGCGACTGCGAAGGGGGGTAACAACCAGTTTATTTTGTCAGCAAGGCTTATCAAGGTGTAGAGACCAAATATACTATGATTGAGAAGCTTAGGCTAGCATTGGTAACCATTACCAGAAAGCTACGCCCATATTTCCATGCCCATTCAATAATAGTCTTATCTGACTACCCTCTATGTCGAATGCTGCATAGACTGACAGGTTTTACCTGGCAAGTAAAGTGAGCTATGGAGTTGACGGAGTTTGACATCCGATACCAGCCAAGGAAGTCAATAAAAAGCCAAGTTCTGAAGGATTTCATGGCAAAATTCACAGATCTAGATGCTTGCCTTACTTTGCCATGGAAATTATTTATGGATGGCTTTTCTATGGCAAGCAGATCTGGGATTAGCATAGCCTTGACTGCTCTAGACGGTACCACTCACAAATATTCCATCAAACTTATTTTCCCTACCTCTAATATTGTAGCTGAATACAAGGATTTGCTAGCCGGCATCCGTGTGGCCAAGTCAATGGGTGTCTCATTGTTAAAAGTGTATACGAACTCCCAGTTGGTAGCTAACCAAGTAAATGGTGAGTACCAAGCCAGGGATCCTAATATGAGTCTATACACCAACAAAGTTAGAGAGGAATTGTCATATTTCAAGACCACCTTGGTTAGTTGGGTACCCCAGCCCGACAATCCTCTTGCAAATGCTTTAGCTCATCTGGCATCTACAATCCCACTAGAGAAAGCGAAGGATATATGCCTCTAGACGTTAAATGAACCAACGATATCTTTGCCCAAGACATTTGTGATACAACAATCCACTTCATGGATGTCGCCTATAATTCAATTCGTAAACACGTGCGACTTACCTGCAAATGAATGATGCCCTAAAGTATTTCGACTAAAGGCATCGAGGTACACCCTAATAAGTGGGCAATTATATAAACAAGGATAGTCAACCCTTTTATTAGGCTACCTTACAAAAGAGGAAATGTCTTAGGCTCTTCAGGAAGCCCATGGGGCATCTGCAGTAATCATGAAGGGTACAAAGCTCTCCTAGCTCGATTATTTCAATTGGACTATTTCTGGCCCCAAATGAAGCAACATTGTAAAAGTTTTGTGTGCAAGTGTGATAAGTGCAAGTGTTTCATTGCACTTCACCACCTGTCGCTAGGATAAATGATACCTATTATGTCCGCAATACTTTTTGCTAAGTAGGGAATGGACTTCATTGGCCCATTTCCACCAGCGCCTACTCAAAAATGTTTTATCCTGGTCACAGCAAATTACTTCTCCAAATGGGTTGAAGCTAAGGCCATGGCCAGCCCAACAGTTGATAGGGTTGTCTCCTTTGTAAGAGAAAGTATCATCGCTCGGTATGACATTCTTGATACTATTATCATTGACAATGGCACCTAGTTTGCATCTAGAAAGTTTGAAGAATTTTGTGCTAGCTGGGGAATCTGTACATGCTTTACATCTATAGCACACCCTCTGTTGAACGGAAAAGCATAAGTAACAAATCACATTATCATCGTTGCACTGAAGCACCACCTGGACGCTTCAAAAGGTAGATGGGTAGAAGAATTGTCGAATGTATTATGGGGATACAAGTGATGAGTCCACTTTAGTGGACTGTAATTAAGCCTAAGTTAGCTAATTCCTGTGTCTTAGAATGCATTAGAGTATGCATTTGATATAGAATAAGTATTAGTGTTAATATTTAGTCCTAGTCGTAATATGTACATACATAAGCATCTTTAGAATTAATATGCAATGCATTATTCAAAGATGTCATGGTCCTTAAGTTAATTAATTTCTTCTTGTAGGACGTAAGTCATCACTTAATGTCCATCAACAAGAAAATGTCTTGAGGAGATGGACACAGGTGCAAAATGCCCCTCCAAAGATGGAAATCGCCACTTTATGAGGAGGGTGCTTGACCATCTTTCCTCCTCTTCCTTGTGTGTGACAACTTCTTCTCCAAATTAAGGCCATGTTAATTGATGATTAACAATGATAAATGGGTCCATTTAGATCCACATTTTTAGGAAGCATTCAAATGAACCTTATATTTTTGGAGAGAGCTACTAAATGTGGCATCACAACACAAGAAAGGGGAGGGCTAATTCTTATTGCCGATGACCTTACATTGACAAGGAGAAAGGGGGCCAAGAGGAGGAGGTCATTGTCTCCCTTTTCTCCTCCCCGACCACCCTCCTCCTCTCCTCCCACTCATCACCTCCATCGCGTATATAATGCACTCTACCGTGTACACACTACATTCCACCGCATTAAAACAGTCACCGTCATCGCCATGCAAAAGAGGAGGAGCACCGTGCCACACGGTGGTGACATCATCATACATTCCACCGCACCGCATACACACCACTCTTCGACCACGTTCACCATCGCCATTTGCCACCGCCATGATATGTTCCTCTCTCTATTTTCATTTTCATTGTTTTGTGAATGTGCGCCAATGAACTTGTTGTTCTAGATATCGAATGAAAGATTAATTGCTGACTTGTTCCCTTCTCTGTGGACTATCCTAAATCTATATGTAGTTCTTGTATTTTCTCCTTTTCTATTTGAATGATTCATGATCGCACAATGATGCTATTTTGAGTTTTCCTTAATGAATCATGGCACTCTGCTATTGGCTAGCCAAAAACCCACTTCCTTTTGCCTCCTGCTAGGCCAATTGAGCGAAAGCACCAAGCACGTTGGTAGGCATGGATGGTGTGCCAGATGTGGATTGCATGCCCCCTTCACTGGAAGCTTGAGAAGGTTGAGAGGGGGCACTTTCCTCTTCGGCCCCACTAGAGGAGCTTAAGGAGACTTGCACTGGGATCTTTAAGGGCCACTTGCTCCTATGTTTGAGGGGTGTTTCCTCCAAACTAATGGAAACTTTAGTTGTTTCCTTCCTCTTCATTTCCTTCCTCTTCCTCTCCTGCTAGTGAGTGGACACACTACCTTCGCCATGCCCCCCGTGCCCTTCACTCTTTCCCCCTCGCCTGATATCTTGGGAAAGACCTCCAGATTGCTTTCTCAGGGTATCCGACTGAGCAAACCTTCCGAAGGTTGTAAAAGAATGGAAAAGACAATTATTTCATCTTACCCACTAGATAGTGTTAAAAGTCACTACCCCCTAACTTACTTGGAGTGGGGTAGGAGTCTGCCACCCATGTCAATGCCACCAAAACATCCACCCACCTTAATTTTGAATGGGTTATAGGCCCAAAATCTAGTATCTTTTTTGCATCCGCCTGTGCCTCCAGGTCAATTTCATGAGCGACAGGCGAGAGGTCTTTTGTAGGCAGACCTTGCTACGTGCATGGGACTTCTAGTTTCTCCATGTTGTGGAGAAAGAAAAAGTGGTGATCCTATCCTTTCAAACTATCCAGCAGATCTGTGGTCCTATATCTAGTGTGTTGGCTATATAAAGTGTATGTACAAGAAGGTGATTTTCCCTTTTTTACTTTAAGGGGCATCAGTCCAAAAATAATGTGGAATAGACCCATCGATGAACGAATCTCGAGATGAAAATAAATGACCATGAAAGCATTTAGAATAGGCCAGCAATTTAGACTCAATTGTGAGGGTGCAAGTTGGTAGTAATGAAGGAAAGAAGTCAAAAGGGATTTAATGGAACTTGAACGCCATTCTCTATATCATATTTACAAATAATGAAAAAATCATCTGCCCCCTTTGAACACAAACGAGTTACGACCCTAGGGGTGTTCGGGAGTAGATCGCGTAAAAGATGAATACGTCGTAGTATAGCACGAAATACGTCTCGACAAATAAAATTAACGAAACTGGGAGTCCCAGTCGATCACAGGGAGGCAGAAAAACGCTTTTGATTTCATGCACTTGTTCTAAATCTAATTAGTAAATAGTAGAGATAATGAACCACAATATATATATCACATTATGAATTGCATACATGGAATTGAAACAAATTATAACATGAACATAAACTACTTATATAACATAATGAGGGCACCACTGGTGGTTCGTGGTGGACTTTTGAAGAGGTTGAGGAGAGTAGGGACAATCCGACAGGGTGGCCTAACGGATTCGTCAGATGGAAATGCAGAGAAGACAAGAAGCAGAGAGGTAGAAGAAGAAAATGAGAGAGAGTTGTCCTCTCCAAAGGGGGGCCTTTCTTCCTTTTATAGCTTTTTTTTTTCTCATACAAATCCTTCCCCAAATCCTTCTTCTTGGTTGATTTATTTTGGTGCTGCAACGTGGCGCTCTCTACATGCTCTCGCTCACCCGCACCGCTTCGCATTTTCAATTTCAAATCTCCCCTCATCATCTCATCTGTCCAATCTTGCAATCGGACGGCTTAAACGCACGCTCATCACGCCATTCAAATCCTACGTGCAGTTCTCACACCTTCCAGATCTCGCAGCAACCCATGCATTACGTGTACCACTCGAATCGCGCCATGTGGCGCGGTCCACATCCTCCAATCATGCATTCGCTCTAGCCCGCACCCTCCCGCAACCGACCACCAATTTCTGCATAGCGAGTGGACACACTACCTTTGCCATGCCCCCGCACCCTTCACTCTTTCCCCCTCACCTGATATCTTGGGAAGGACCTCCAGATTGCCTTCTCAGGGTATCCGACCGAGCAAACCTTCCAAAGGTTGTAAAAGAATGGAAAAGACAATTATTTCATCTTACTCACCAGATAATGTTAAAAGTCACTACCCCCTAACTTACTTGGAGTTGGGTACGAGTCCGCCACCCATGTCAACGCCGCCAAAACATCCACCCACCTTAATTTTGAATGGGTTATAGGCCTAAAATCTAGTATCTTTTTTGCATCCGCCTATGCCTCCAGGTCAATTTCATGAGTGACAGGTGAGAGGTCTTTTGTAGGCAGACCTTGCTACGTGCATGGGACTTCCAGTTTCTCCACGTTGTCGAGAAAGAAAAAGTGGCGATCTTGTCCTTTCAAACTATCTAGCAGATCCGTGGTCATATATCTAGTGCATTGGCTATATAAAGTGTATGTACAAGAAGGTGATTTTCCCTTTTTTACTTTAAGGGGCATCAGTCCAAAAATAATGCAGAATAGACCCACTGATGAGCGAATCTCAAGATGAAAATAAATGACCATGAAAGCATTTAGAATAGGCCAGCAATTTAGACTCAATTGTGAGGGTGCAAGTTGGTAGTAATGAAGGAAAGAAGTCAAAAAGGGATTTAATGTCACTTGAAGGCCATTCTCTATATCATATTTACAAATAATGAAAAAATCATCTGCCCCCTTTGAACACAAACGAGTTACGACCCTAGGGGTGTTCGGGGCGTAGATCGCGTAAAAGATGAATATGTCGTAGTATAGTGTGAAATACATCTCGACAAATAGAATTAATGGAACTGGGAGTCCTGGTCGATCACAGGGAGGCAGAAAAATGCTTTTAATTTCATGCACTTGTTCTAAATCTAATTAGTAAATTGTAGAGATAATGAACCACAATATATATATCACATTATGACTTGTATACATGGAATTAAAACAAATTATAACATGAACATAAACTACTTATATAACATAATGAGGGTGCCACATGTGGTTCGTGGTGGCCTTTTGAAGAAGTTGAGGAGAGTAGCAGCAATCCGACAGGGTGGCCTAATGGATTCGTCAGATAGAAATGCAGAGAAGACAGGAAGAAGAAGAGAGGTAGAAGAAGAAAATGAGAGAGAGTTGTTCTCTCCAAAGGGGGGCCTTTCTTCCTTTTATAGCCTTTTTTTTCCTCCACGTGGCACTCTCTGCACGTGCCCACGCACCTGCATCGCTTTGCATTTTCAATTTCAAATCTCGCCTCATCGGACGACTTAAACACACGCTCATCATGCCATTCAAATCCTACGCGCAGTTCTCGCGCCTTCCAGATCTCACAGCAACCCGTGCAGTTACGCATACCTCTCGGATCATGCCACATGGTGTGGTCTACATCCTCCAATTGTGCATCGCACTAGCCCGCACCCTCCCGCAACCGACCACCAATTTCTGCATAGCGCTTGAATCCAACTTGTGCCCGAGCGGGCGTGCGCACGAGCCATTGCACCACACACAGCCTTTGTTATATATGCTTACTTAATTATATTTATATTAATCTGTTCTGGGTGGTGATGTGGCGCGTTCGTGGCCGTTAGATGAACATCCAACAGCCCAAGCTGTGAGGCGAGGGGCTTTCAGGGGTTGGGGGTGCGGTGAGGGGCGGCTGCGATGGTGCCACATGGCACCATCGTGGCCGTCCATTCTTCTTCTCTTTACATCTGATGACGTAAGCCTCCGATTAAATTGATTTATGCATCGTTGGACTGTGAACGTCGATCCGGATCCATTTGTATGGTTGGATTTGTCATCTAAGGTTTGAATCTTCTTCAATTTGCCCCTTGGCTCTTGCTCTTCTGCAGACTCCCTGGGGTGCTATGGGAGTCTGATTTATGAGATCTTGGATGCGTTGGACTCCTGTCGTTATTCCGAACAAATCCATAAGATTGGATTGGTCATCTGCAGCCCTGGATTACCTGTCATCATTAATACCTCTCAAATAACATAGTTTAATACATAAAACAAATCTATCAACTACGATGCAGAATACGATGCGTATGCATGCAGAATGTTCATGTTAGGCTAAGTTCTAGCTTAATTCAGGTGAGTTAGGGCCTATGATTGCTGCGCAATCAAGGGGCAAGGAAATAGACTTCACCAAGTTTGTACGCCGATAAAAATTCCTGAATGCAGGCATTGCTATGAAAATCTGAATAGGAAGTATAGAGCCTCAGGGTGTCACGAGAGAGCCCCGTCAAGGAGGAGGTTGACTCACCTTTCCCCATGATTCTAGACATTGCGGCAAGAGTATTTTCTTCTCCAACGATGGGAAACCTTGAGTAGCGGCAGCATGAGAGCTATTAGGGTTTATCTTTGTGACTGTGAAAATGGCATGGGCATTAAATCCCCTCACTTAGCCTTATTTATAACTAATTCTAGTAGATTTCAAATCTCATAAACCTAGCTTTATCGGAGGACAATTATTGCCCTTGCACAAATAATCATTACGCAGTGATTTGATAGCATCGAAAATCTCGTATTCCATTCTATTTCTTGGGGCGAGGATTTTCTTTCATCATTATGGCAATTAATGCCAATCTTATCCACGCTAAACGACAAACTCTACCCTGTAGTGACTGGCCATCACTCGCAAAAGATGATGCTCACATCATATGTTATAAATACCTAGGATGCAGGCTTCTTAAAGTTGGCAGGAAAAATAAAATAATATACATATATATTAAAGGTGGGAAGGTGGTGATAGGCCTAACACCAACAATAGCAAGCACCTTACCTGCCTATAGTTGAAAAACCCCACAATACCTACAAATGATCCGTCTGGCTACATTTCAACCGACGTATCATTGGGGGCCACTATATGCTTGGAGTTTTAATATGGTAACTACTCTCTTAGTTGCATAAATCAGCGAAGAGAGTGGGGGCAACTGATGAGGGGAGAAAAATCCCTATTAAAACTTCGCAAACAAACCTAAAGGCCCAATGACCCGACAGACCAGGCTACTTGGTGATGGTAACACTATCAACTTCCATAACTAACTTGAATTAATTAAAATCAAGTGATAAATGCTCCTGAATAATTTCCTGAGGACACTATCATTCCATGTAGATTTGTTTTGAGGAGAGAACAACAAATTAGGGTTAATTCTACGGTTTTAACATTACATCATAAATGCAGAGTAACCATGGGGTCACCTAGGGGTTAATTTAAGGTCAAATGAGCATTAAAGTCCAAGAAGTGGTTCAACATAGATAGAAATGAGGTTTCACGCATTTTGAGAACCAAAATAGTACATAAAATCCTAATTTCAGACCCACTTAAATTGAAGAGGTTCTAATCAAGATAAAATTCATCTAAACCTTCTAAATTCATAGAAAAATATTCTAAGAGGTTTGGTATCCTTGGTTTGACCATCTAAACATATTTTGACCTTGAATAGAGTTTCATACGGGATTTTACCCTAATTTGGGCTTCTATGCAAATTGCCTAGTCAAACGTGGTCAAAACTAAAATCTAAGTCCACCATTAGATTCCTTGGGTCAAAATTAAGGTAAGTCCAAAATTTGGACCCAAGCAGACTCCATCTTAACCTAGTTTGCATTTTAGTCCCTTAAATCTTTATTTCTAACAATCAAACCCCTAACTTTCAAGATTCTTGCAAATAACCCCCTAACTTCTCATCATTTTATTCATTTAGGTCCCTACCACCGTTGGCAGCGAGAATGCACCTTCAGCGAGATTCAAGGGAGGTTTTCTCCCTCGAATTAAAGCCAATCACCTTCAAATTTTAAGGGAAGGACCAAGAGGACCCAATATCTTGAACTGCTTTTCATTCTCCAAATCAAGCTCTAGAGCTCAGACGAGCTTGAGATTTTAGGGATTTTTCTCCCTGAAAACTTGAGCAATCTAAGCCTCCTTCCTAGCTTAGAGCTCGATCCTGAGCCCTATAAAAGAACCCCTAACTCTAAACCATCCTCCGTAGCAAGGTTTTAGGCCAAAACTCCTCTTCCTCTCCTTCCTTCGACCTGCTCTGACCAAGCTCCAGTGAGCTCCTTGATCTCCCTTTTTCACCCTCTGCCACATACAATAGGTAGAGGGAACATCTTCCCCAACTTCATCCGCGTTTAGTGCACAATAGCTAGCACCGCCTACCCCCTTCCTCCTCACCGTCCTTACCATCGAAGCATTCGTCTTCTCTGGCATCGGCCTATCATAGCCGGTGCGAACTTCCATCCCCTTCATCCATAGATAATCTCTTCCTGTTCCTCTCCTTCTTTAGATTAGAATCAACCCATTCCCAACTCAATTCAACTGACCAATCACGATCTCCCCCTCCCTTTTCTCCAAGGCCGATGACACCTCCGATGAAGTCGCCTGACCGCTACCATCCACCAAACACACAGCCACTGCCACCACAAGCTCTACCTCATCTCACTCACCAAAAGCCCTTAACAAATTTCACCTTCCAACCCTTATTTCGCTCCACTGAACAACCGCTCCTCCGCTTATCTTTTCCGCCTCTGACAGCCCATTGTTGGGCATCGCACGCCCTAATTCCACCACCAGTTCACTTGACGCCTCTTGGTGAAGCTTTTGAGAGTTCTAATAGGGGTGATAAGCCCATTTTTGTGCTTTCGAGTGCTTGCCGGACGTCCACCGCCGCTTCCGTCATCCTCGACCACGATCACTGACATCGCCCGATCTCCACCCTCGCAACTACTTCCAGTAGACACGGACCCATCTGCAGAAGCCCCCTGCATCTTCAAATGAGAAGCAGAGCCTTCACCGTAGAGTCAATTCCCTAATGATTTTCCCTACTAGAGAACAAAGAAGCCAAAAGGAAGAGGGGGACATTTAGTCCCACATCGTGTGCAACAAACTCGAAGTAGCGTATAAAATGCTTTTGTGACATGTGTTGCTCGCCTTGACACCGGGGGTAAGGTCCCTCTCACTCATGTGCCTCACACCTTGCTCATCTCACATGCTCAGTGAGCCTAGTCCCCTAAGCACATGATCCGATGACCCGCTTATATACCCAATTACCAAGTTTCGAGAGAAGAATGAGGAATTTCTGAGGAGGGTAGGGTAGGTTTTGTACTGTTCATGCCTCAAGATGCATGCATGCCCGCTTAACACTTAGGGTCTCAAGAGGCTTTGTGTCGTGCTAGTGCCTTGTGTTGTGATCACTTAAGTCATTTGGGAGTTACTCTCGATGTCTGATTTGGCATTGTTGAAATATTTGAGCTATTATATGATGTGACTATTTGAAGATAAGTGGTTCAAGGACCATTGTTGGAAATTTTGATTGGTTGATATGGTTGGGATATATGCTTAATTTGAGGGATTTAATTGGTGATTTAAATCACCATCTTTTAGAATCTTTCAATTCTTTTTATCCCATTATTTCTTGAGATATAATTTGGGATGCTATTGAATATATTTTTTATTGCTGATATTCATTACATATTTTTATCTTTGTGATCATTATTTCTATCTTGCGATTAGTGCATGAATTCCATATTTGCTCCCTGCGAACAACTTCGAACTTAATTCTTTATTTTTGAGCACTTTATAAAATTTAAATGTTGTAAAGAGATTTTTGTCGACTGTACTACGATGCGATACATACTTTAAATGACGACTCTCGCTCCATCAACACCTGGTGTTCGATCGAATCTAACTCAATCCAAGGGCTTGATAAAAGATATTATTAATTGGAGTTGAAATGGACGACCGTTGCGCCGATAATTGCGATAATGGTCTACATCGGTTACTATACTTGAATTCTTAATAGCCAAATTGCTCGATCGTGGGGGAGAGGTGAGACCTACGATCAAGCAAGGCCATCCTATAAATACCTAGGATTGGTTAGCTTCTGTTTTTTATGCAATTAGAGAGAAAGAAACGCAAAGTGAGTGCTAGTGTATTACTTGAACTATACTGGTGAAACTTGGGAGAACGACTCTCCCCTTACACGTACACCTTTTTTAGGTGGAATTGGGTCATCAACCCTTAGTGTGATCTTTCTTGCATTTGTTTGGTTGATTCAAGGCTCCTAATCTCAAGGTCTTGATTAGTAGCAACAATAGATAATTTAGTAGAAGAGAGCTTCAATGGTTAGGAATAATGGAAGGTATAACCAAGATTATTATTGTAGATGAATTGGAAGAATATCATAGCATTGGAAGCAATGATGCAAAAGGGAAGAAGTGAAGAGAAAGCCATCACCTAGAACATATCCATCATAGGTAAGTTCTGTTGAGATTTTTTAGTTGTTTAGAATTTGTCTTAATTAAGCCATGTGGCAATAATGTTCTAGCTAGAATGGTTAATGTCTAAAGGCCATAATCTTGTGGCCATAGTGTTTGCCGTCATAGTTTTGTGGGTGATTTTTGTAGGTTATTTTCTTCATACTTACATTTAACTTTATGACTACCTCACTGGTCATTGTTATGGTCCTTCCTAATAGTTTATGCTTGTGGTTCGAACTTGCTAGGTGTCCAAATGTGAAAGATGCAGGATGTTCATTTTAAGGTTCCTATAAGTAGGGTAAAGGAATTCAAGGTATTGTTATTAGTATTTGGGTACTTGATAGACATTACATGCATTGGTACATATTGATATATAGTGTTTATGGAAAGTCAATTGTGATATTGCTGAGTATGTTCGAGGACTAATTTTAGAAAGTCTATTGCATCTCTCTCAAGGATTTACTGTGAAATTTTTCAATCAAAATTGAAATGTGCTTTTGGCAAGTTGAAAAATTGGACACAGTTCACACAATTTCAATATACTGACCATTTAAGTGGTGCTAATCTTTCTTATTAAATTAAGTAGGCTTGACAAGCTTAATGCAAATTGGAAAGTGGAAACTAACTCTAAATATACCAAGTTATCATAGTGGTTCTGCAATTAGTATTTGTGGAAAGAAAGGGTAGGACAATGCTTCCCTTTTAGCATGGATATATAAGGGATTTGGTCAAAAATCACGATTAAAATTTTCTTGATTACAACTTGAACATTACTTTTTACTTAGTATGCTTTCTTTCTTATTATTAAGGGGTGTTGTCAAAGATCTTTCACATGAGTTTAAACCCATGTTCTTAAATATTTTTCGTAGTTGTGTGGATATGGAGAAAATGATTTAATATTTTGACTTCTAATTGGTGCTTTCTCATTTGCAAACCAATTCCACTTCATCTACCTAGAACATGAAGAAATACAAAGGTGCCAAAACATTAGATGTTCAAAATAAGGAAGGAAGAATTTTCATTCCAAAATTATATGTGTAATCAAGTGTCATTTTCTAACACAAATAGCTAAGGGTTATTTTTAGATAGATTGTCCAACTCATTCCTTTCATACCATACAAACCACTTAAACTTTTGATATATTTCCCTTTCATGGTTTAGTTAGTCATGCTTTCCCTACTATCTTTTTAGAACAGATTAAAATGCAGTTAGCATTGTATTTCTTTGTGCTTTGTAAATTGTGATTTGAAATGATTATTCTTTAATTTGAGTTTGAAAATAGGTTTTCATTTTAGTCTTTTTCTTCGATTTATCTTCACACCATATTTTTTTATACATAATTTATTTTCATATAATGAAAATTTGATTCTTGCTAGAAAGCGTGGCATGTAGACTAGCATGACTTTATTAGAATTTTGGCTTAGTCCAAAGTTTGAGGTTCGACATTGTTGGTGGGTATTTCTACTTCGTTGCACTAAAGCTCCTTATTTTAGTTTTGAAGTTTGTATTTGTTTTTTCTTAGGTCAAGCACCACAACCACCTTGAAATTGTAGTTGGAATGGATTTCATCTAGCTTCTCAATCCCAACAAGCATCTAGCTTCTCAATCCCATCAAGCATTAAAGGAAGTTAGGAGAAACCAAAAGATTGCCTTATTTAGAAACCCTACCTCTCTTTATATAGAGAGAGAGGTAGGACAAATTGAAACACAAATCTAATAGAAAATAAAATTACCAGTACACCCTTTACAGATATAACATAAAATATGGAGTATAACACTCCCCCTCAAGCAGGAGCATAGATATCTATCATACTAAGCTTGGAACAACATGCATCAAAAATAGCCTTGATGTGTCTTAGTAAATATGTCTACTATCTAGTCGTCAATAGAAACTGGAATTCTGTAGAGTAGCCCTTTCTTAATGATGTCTCTAGTGTAATGATAATCTACCTCTATATACTTTGTGCGCTCATGAAACATAGGGTTATTGACCATATAGGTGGTTGCTCTATTGTCACACCACATCTCTATAGGTCCATCAATCTCAATATGCAAATCATCTAGTAAGGATCAAATCCACATCATCTTAGCTGCAGTCTGGGCCATTGCCCTATATCTAATTCTACACTAGATCTAGAAACTGTTGTCTATTCCTTACTCTTCTAGGTCATAAGATTTCTAACTATATAGGTACAAAAACCTATAGTAGACTTCCAATCCAAATGACATCCAGCATAATCAGCATCAGAATAACCCACTACTGTCATAGAACCAGGAGCCTTCTTGATGTATCTAAGCACCATCATTGCAGTATCCTAGTGTTGTCTAGTGGGTTAAGCCATAAACTAGCTCAATTTGCCAACACCATAAGATATGTCCTGCCTAGTAATAGTATGATATAACAGCTTCCCAACAAGTTGTCTATATTTCTTGCAATCCACAACATTGACCTCAGTATCATACAAATGTCCCTTTGGATCCATGGGTATATTAGTTGCCTTGGCCCCTAGCATGCCAACTTCATATAGAACATCTAGAGAATACTTCCTTTGGGATAATACAACACCACTCTTACTGTAAGCTACTTCTATCGCCAGAAAGTATTATAATGGACCCAGATACTTCATTACAAATTGGTCAGGCAAACACCCTTGATTTCTATTATCCCCTCAAAGTAATCTCTTGTAACAATCAAATCATCCACATATACAAGAAGAACAGTGATACCTCTCCCTGTTTTCCTTACAAAGGAGTGATATGCTGAGGATCTCTAAAATCCCACTCATTCCATCACCTGGGATAATTTATGGAACCAGGCATGGAGGCTCTGCTTAAGGCTATAGATGGCCTTGTGTAACCTGCATACAAACTCCCCCTGAACTTCATATCCTGGGGTTTGCTACATAAACACCTCCTCTTGTAAATCTCTGTAAAAAAAGGCATTTTTGACATTGAGCTAATGCAATGTCCAATCCATATGCATTACAACTACCACAATAATACATACAGTAGAAAAGTGAGCAACAGGAGAAAAGGTGTCAAAGAAGTCTATTCCATATGTTTGAGTAAATCCTTTTGCCACCAGTCTAGCTTTATACCTTGCAATGGAGCCATTTGGGTTGTACTTTAGGGAAAAACCCTAGCGACACCCAACAACAATAGATCGTTGTGGCAAAGAAGTCAACTCCTACGTGCCCCTACTTTGAAGAGCGACCAACTCTTCCTCCATGGCCTGATGCCACTTTGGATCAAGCATGACCTCATGATGTGTTGTAGGAATATTAGTAGTTGCCAAGGCATGACAAAAGCTAGCAAACCTTGTCCCTAAACCATCTATCACAAGGCTGCCTACAATTGGATATCTAGCACAACTCTGTGGAGCCTTTCGAATGGCTATTGGAAGATCAAGATCATCCTCCTCATGAGGAACAATAGGAGATCCATCTACATCACTAAGCCAATAAGTGTCAGTGTTTAAGGGTGTAGAGCTCACCTTTTCTGAGGAGGTTGGAGGAGGAGACGAAGGAGGGGAAACCTGCAAAGTAGTATGTGGCCTAAGATAAGTGCGAATGGGCTGTGTCTTAGGGGTCATAGTAACAGGTGTATCCATATCAAGAATATCACTAAAAGGTATAGGAGGTATGGGCATAGGTGCAACCTCAACAGAAGAGGGTAACTCCCGACCAGAAGTAGAAAAATATGGAATTGCCTCATGGAAAGTAACATTAGCAGACACAAAATGGTGAGAGGTAACAGGATCAAAACATCGATAACCTTTTTGTCTCCGTGAATAGCCCAAGAAAATACACTTCACCACTCTTGGTGCAAGTTTGTCTCATTTAGGACCAAGAAGGTGAACAACTGTCACACATTCAAAAACCCGAGGGGGAACATGAAAAATCGATATATCGGATACAAAACTTGCCAAGGAATCTATTCATGAAGAGCAGGGTTAGTCATCCTATTAATAAGAAAACATGCAGTTAACATCACATCTCCCCAGTATAAAGACGAGACAGAATGATGGATCAACATGCTACAGGCAACATCAAGTAAATGTCTATATTTCCTCTCAACCACACCATTCTGCTGAGAAGTATGAACAGAAGTGGTTTGATGGATAATGCCATTAGATTTATAAAAGGACCACAAGCGAGTAGTACAAAATTCCAATGCATTGTTAGAATGAAACATTTGAATAACAATGGAAAACTGGGTCTTTATTTCAATAACAAAATTCTCCACAATGTTTCCAACCTCAGATTTATTTTTCATAAGAAAAATCCAACACGTGAAAAATCATCAGCTAAAACCAAGAAATATCTATGTCCTAACTTGTTAAGAATCCGGCTAGGACCCTATACATCTATAAGAATAAGCTAAAAAATAGAAGTAGACCCAGAATGAGTAGAGGTTGGAAAACTGGTACATTGATACTTGCCAAGTTGACAAGCATCACAAACAATAGAAGCGATGGATGAAATATGAGGTATAACACATCTGAGTCTCTCCAGGGGTAGATGACCAAGACGAAGATGCCACTGAAATGGAGACCCTAAGGCACCTCCCCCATGGCCAACAACAACGCAGTAATAGGTGAATGTTGAATGGGATTTCTATGCTAAGAATTTGAGTTTTGAAAACCCTATCATTGTAGTCACTTAAAAATCCGTCAAACAGATAATTTAGCCAAAACTCTAGTGAGTCCCGGGTCGAACACAGGGAAGTGTATGTTTGATCAAAAATCGCATTTATATTTGTTGTCACAAAGTAGATTAACTGGTTGAATTAAATCTACACTAGCTATCTACTTAAAGAATAATTAATAGGAGAGAGCGAAAGAATAATACAAATAAATAGAAAATAGGGAGAGAATGAATAAATATTTCATAGTCACAGATTCATATTCATTACAACTACGCACTATACTAGAAAGTGGGAAATCTAATCCAAAAAGCGATAAAGAGAAGAGGGAGAGAAATTATCCTCCTCGATGGCTACTTGGACGACAAGTTGCATTGACGGAGCGCCCGGACGAAGGTGGTGAGACGTTGGATGAGGGAGAACGAAGACAGAGGAAGGAGGATAGAGTAGGGTGATGTCGTAGTAGGATCTACTTCCCGAACAGCAGTGAGAGGACAACCGTGGGATGCTCCACGAACGAGGAGAGAAGGTGGAAAAATTGTATTTTTAACTCTAATGGAGCATCCTGGGTTTGGGACAATCTTGTAGAGCTTTGGAGGGGGTGAGTGAAGAAAGGAAGAGAGATGAAAATGAGTGGTAGGGGTCCCCTTTTATAGGTGCAAAAGTTGGGGGCAAAAAGGTCTTTTAAGACTTTACACATTAATTGTTGGGGTCTTTTGTAAGGGATATAAACGTCACTAAAGACCCACGTTGCTAAACTCGCGCATGTGGCCTTGCCTCTTCATCTTTAGCAGTTGAGGCATGCTCCCATGATCGGCTAATCTTAGTAGTCCGATCTCTCGATCGAACGGCTTAAAAGCCTTGAGCACCTCTTCTTCTTCACACATGCAGCACCCGTGTCTGGTCGGGCGTGCATTGGCACGTCATCACATGCATTCACGTGCGCCTTCATCCGTGCCACCATGTCGTCTCTCCATCAGCCATCCGCGCTTCATCCAATGACGCTATTCCATCCATGCCCGCTCGCCTGCTTAATTTGAAGCTGATGGAGGCTCAATCTAGCACCGCTGTCTTCGCGAGGAGGCATGCAACCAATGCTTTAAACCTCCTCTTATTTCATGTTTACACTTTAAGGGTTGGGCACTCTCAACCATTGGATGGCGATCCAATGGTCGAGATCACCCGAGCCCTTGCCTTTAGGAGGTGCTGCACGGTTGAGGAGCGACGTGGCGCATTCTCAGCCATTGGATCAATGATCCAATAGCTGAGATGCGTTGATCATCGCTTGAAGAGGTGGAGCGGGAGGTTTGGGCTGATGTTGGGCGGTTGGGATGGTGCCACATGGCACCATCCTAGCCATCCATCTTCTTTGACTTGTAGATGGTGCCATGGATGTCTGATTGAAACAGTTTTCGTGCTGTTGGGCTGCGATCGTCGATCCTAACCCATCCATGCAATTGGATTTGTCATCTAAGGTGTGGATTTAACACCACCTTGGCCCTTGACCTCTAATCTTTCTCAGATTACATCTGATGCTACGGAGGTCCGATCAGGGCGATCTCGAAGGCGTTAGACTCCAATCGTCGCCTTGATCAGATTTGTACGGTTGGATCTTCAATATGAGGCCCTGATAAATATTTCCCTATTCCCTGACCACAAAAAAGGGAGAATTAACCTAAAATTTGTACAATTTAACCTAAATGCATGATGATGCATGTTGTGCAATATTTATAATGATGAATGTTTCTATGACACTAGAAACATGCATAAATAGGCCTTTTAGGTCAATTAGATGTATGCACATCAGTGAACGGTTTAGACAATATACCCATCCTTCCTCACGTCCTCCACTAATCATCCGCTCCGTGAGCTTGTCCTGTAAGACACATGACTGTGAATCAAATATAGCTTGGCAATTTCATTCCTTGGTAATACTGCTCATAGAAAGTAAATTGAGGGGAAAATTCAAAACACAAAGAACATTCGATAGCTGAAGAGTAGAGGATATAGGAACATCTCCCTTTCCAACCATAGGAGAATGATGACCATCTACCTCCTAAATAGTCTTCCCTGGTGCAATAGAACTCATGGCAGGAAACGACTCTTGATCTCCACACAAGTGCTTTGAGGCACCACTATCTACTAACCATTCACTAGATCTCAATGTAAAGGAAGAGCAAACCAACTCACTACTTGAGGAGGAAGAAGCAAATGCAATAGTGCCTGGGGGCTGAGTAGTGGAGGTCTGTGCCATCTTAGAAACTCTTTGAAGGTCATCAAATTCTGCCTTGGAAATAACCTCTGGAGATGCATCATGAATATCACTTACTTGATTAGCCACTACAGGCTTGCCATGTGTTCATCGAAAATTGTCGTAAAAAGATTGTGTTGCAGTATAGCGACGAAAATCAATACAACATTTAAATTTGTAAGCTCTAAAATAGAAATGAGTTTGAGGTCGTTCGCAGGGAGCAAGTTAAGCAAATCAATCCACTAATCACAATTATCAGTAATAATAATGCAAGTGAATCAGACAGACAAAATGATATGCAATATATGATAAATATATTTTAGAATGCTAGGTATCAAAATGCAAAAAGAATGGGATAAAAATGGTGGTTTAAACCACCAAATTAACCCTAAAGTTTAAGCTCTAATCAAACCCAAACATTTAAACAGTAATCACAATCAAATATCCACAGCGGTATCAGAAATATGGCAAGTAGCCAATTCAGACGTAAGGACTAATGCTCAGATGCCTTAACCTCAAGGCCTCAGAAGAACTAAGGCATAGCATAGCACAGAGGCATGTAGCAAAGCTTAGAATCGACTAAGTGTTGAGCGAGGAGTGGGGGCATGAATCCCAAAGTGCTATACTGCAAAACCCCCTCCCTCCTCCTTAGATCTCTCTCTCTTAAGCTTAAACCTGGGTGATGTAGACACATCCATTTAGGTTAAAATGCCTATTTATGTATGTTCCTAGGCTTAGATATGCATTCCATGTTATAAATATTGCATAGCATGCATCATTCTGCATTTAGAGTAGTTTGTGTATATGTTAGGTTAATTACGTCCTTTTATGACTAGGAGAGAAGGGATTTAATTCAAGGCCTCGGATTGACAATTTGATCATACGAATCTGATCAGGACAACGATCAGAGTCCAACGCCTCCAAAATCGTCTAGATCGGAATCTTGTAGCACTGTATGCAGTCTGAAGAAGATTAATGGTCAGGGGGCAATGCGACATCCTTACGGGCTTCAAGTGAAAAATCCAACCATACGGATGGATCCAGAGCGACGATCATAGTCCGACATTGCGAAATTCATCTTGATCTAAGCATCGTGGCATCCGCTGTAAGCGAAAAAAGATGGACGGCCCAAATTGCGCCATGTGGCGCCATTTAGGCTGCCCAACATTGTCCAACAACAACTGCCCACGCCCTTCATCATCTACACCCTCAAATCCTAGCTGTTGGATCATCATCCAACGGCTAGGAAGCCTTTGCACCGAGCTTTAGAAGCTCCTCCTTGCGACAATCCCTTAGGTGTAGCACGATGTCTTGAGTGCAACTCTCAAAGGAGAGACATGGGTTCGAGACCTGCAAGACCCCCCAATTCTCAATTGGAGGCATGCACTAGCACACACACAGCACGCACCAACAACACACTAGCAGCATAGTGCAAGCACCAGCGTGCACGTGCGCGTGACACGGCTGCATGATGGGCACACGAGCACAGCTGCAAGAGAGTGTGAGTTGGCATGGATCTTCAGCGATAGATGGATGGATCTTTAGCCACGTTTACGAATGTCACTAATTACCCATGTGCTACCAAGCCCTTCATCCTCCACTATGAAAGGACCCATACCCCTCCATCCACCATCATCTCTTCCTTTCTTTCCCTCACCACCTCCAAGGCTCTAGAGAGAGCTTGTCTCAAAATCAAACATTTGCCTTCTCGTATTCAACCCAGGACTCCCTTTCAAGTTTCGGTAAATTTTATTTGATAGCGAGTTTTGTGACTGGACGATGGGTTTCCCGAAATCCTAACTTTCATTCGCGAAAACACGCTCACCACTGGGTGAACACTAACCAGGCATACAGGTTATGAACAGGGTTCCAGACTTGCGGGTGTAGGTTGTCGGTGAGGAGTGCATGGGTGTGCATGGGAAGGGGACCTGACCCCCGTGTCTTGGGCGAGGGGTATTCAACACAAATCAGTTTTATCTGCTACTAGTAGCCCTTCCCCACATGATGTGGAACTAAAATCCCCACTTTACTTCGCGTGCTGTAGTAGATGGCTTCATCAAATTGAGGCTTCATCTGGAGGCCTCCTTCACAATTGTTGGTGTAGATAGCTTCACGAACTAAAGCCGCTTCGAGCGAGGGTCGTAGCAGGTTGAATGAAGGCTGGAGAGAGGCAGTCGATGATAGAGATGATGAAGGTGGCGATGGTGCTCCGATGAATACCTACATGTACGAAATCAGCTCTACAACCCTATCAAATACATTCAAAAACTTCACTGTGTGAAGGCGAGTGCAGTGGCGGTGGTTTGAGGGCGTGTGGTAGTCGGAGGAGGTTTATCGATGTTAGAGATGAAGGTGTGGCGGTGGGTTGATTGACAGAGAGATAGGGAGTGTAGAGCCCTAAATTTCTTGAGGGCATTCACTTAGTACGACATGGCAGAGGTTGTGGAGGTGGTGGGAGTGGATTTGGTGGTCTGTGGTGCCGGCGCGTGCTCATCAGAGCTCATGCCAGACGTGGGAACGATGACATGTGTAAGGGCAATATGGTGCTCGAAAGTAGAATTTAAGTGGATGAGAGTGTTCTAGAGAGATAGGGGAAGAGCTTAGGAAGACGTAGGGAGAGCGAGAGCGGAGGAGGCATCCGACGTTGATCGACCAGATGCAAAGAAGATGAAGGCAACGATGAGGAAGAAGAGGTTGATGGTGGTCTTGCTTTGGCCGGCAAGACTCGTGAAGAAGAAGGGAAGCCAGAGAGCCATCCAATTTGATGGTTGGATGGCTAGAGGAAGTGATAGGAGAGGGCTCACTGGATCTGAAGTCGTGGAGGCCGGAGAAGGAAGAAGAAATCTAGTCTACTTGGCTAAGGAGGTCACTAGGCTCTTTAGGACTCTTTATAGAGTTTAGAATCGAGCTCTAAATCAAAGAAGAAGCATGATTGAGCCTCGATCTTGGCAGAAAAAATTCCCTAATTTCCTCGAGCTCGCTTGAGCTCTAGGAATTGATTTGGAATTCCTGAAGCAGTTCAAAAGATCGAGAATCAGCTCAAGATTCATCCCTCTAAATTTAAAGGGATTTGGTTGAGGATTGAGCGAGAAATCTTCGCTCGAAAGTTGATGGAGAAGTTCTGTTCACACCAATGGTGGTAGGGACCATTTTTCAAACAAAGATGAGAAAGCTAGGGACCAAATCACAAGAAACTTGAAACCTGAGGGGCTAAATACAGGAAGTAGAGCTTTTAAGGGCTAAAATGCAAACTAGGTCAAGATGAACTCTTATTGGGCCCATGTTTTGGTGCTAACCTAATTTAAACCCAAGAAATCTAATGGTGAATTTGGATTTTAGTTTTGATTACATTTGACTAGGCAATTTGCATAGAAGCCTAAATAAGGGTAAATTTTTGCTTAAAACTCTATTCTAGGTCAAAATGGATTCAGATGTCAAACCAAAGGTACCAAAAGTCTTAGAATATTTTTATATGAATTTTGGGAGGTTTATAATAATTTTATCATTACCAGAACCTCTTCAATTTAAGTGGGTTTGATAATTAGGATTTTTGTACTATTTTTACCTTTGAAATGTGTGAAACCCTATTTCAGTCTGCGTTGATACACTTTTTAGACTTTTGTGTTCATTTGACCTTCAATTAACCTCTGAGTGACCCCGTGGTTAATCTATATTTGTGATGTGCTGTTAAAACTGCAAAATTATCCTTGTTGCCCTGTTTTCTCCTCTAATCAGAATGATGCGGAGTTGTGACCCTCAGATGATTAGGTAAGAGATTTTACCATTCAAACCTAACTAAATGTGGCTAGTTAGGACCCATGATGCTGTTACCGTCACCATGATTCTTCCATCACGTAATCTTTGAATGCCCTATTCAACATAGTAAGTACAGGGGGTATGAGTACACCCTCAAAATCCACGACCATGTGAAGAGGATCCCCTCCTCCACGTCCAGGGATTGTAGCCAAAGTAGAGGTCTATCTGGTAGTATCTGTCAATGGAGTTTGAAGAGCAATCCGACTGAGCCTACCATATGTCTCCTCAAGAGATGAAAGCTTAGGTAAGGTTAAGATCTACTCCCTAGCAACAGTAAACTCACGGCCAAGATTTGATAGGAAAACAGAAACTGCTAACTCCTTTCGAAAAGCATGCTAAGAATCACAGGTTCAACCAGGTTGATATGAATTATGTCTCTCCAAAAGACCCTTCAAAATAGAATAATATTGTGCCAAAGAGCGACCCTCCTGGAGAAGGTGAAACAACTCATGATAAGCCTGGAATACTGTAGATGAATTCTTCTCATGAGAATATGTCTCATGAAGAGAACCCCACATCTTCTTGGTGGTGGTGTAATACATAATCTTGTCACCAATATGGAGAATAATGCAATTCATCATCCACACACATACCATTATGTTATCTCTATCCCAAGTAGCATTCACACCTATCTTCTAGGCAGGTTTTGGACAACTGAGAATGTGTTCCTTCCCATGACCCCTGACGATCATCAAGAATGTCTGGGACTACCTAGGATAATTGGTCTCATCAATCTTTATCGTAGGACCAAAAAAATGGACATTTATAAGTCTTGATGTCCATGGTAAAGTCCGTTGTGACTTTAGATGAACTCGAACAAGCCATCTCTCTCTTGTCCATGAACCCACACTATAGGAAATACTTCAAATCACAGATTTGATCTTCAAACATTCGATCTGTGATTTGAAATCGCAAAAATCAGATCCTTTAGCTCAATGACTCCTTTGATCTGATTAAGAATAATCAAATCATGAGGAAGCAAGAGGCTAGAACGTCAAATCAGACCCTGATCTAGTGACTACAAACTGCAGTAACACCTAATTAGGATCAGTAATGGGCTACAATAGAGAGGGCTCCAGAATTGAGTTCCTAAAACCTTACTGTTGCTACCCCAGATCTAGTCGCACCTACTGTAGTGCTGCAGGTGGTGTTGCTAGTGATGATTAGAGGCAACAGGGGTGATTAGGGTAGTGTGCAGGGAGGGGGATCGGCTAGAGCAACAGTGCTACTATGGGGGCACCAGTGAAGATCCCCAACCAGTGGGAGTTAGATCAGGAGATTGGTGGAAGGGATTAGAGGCTTATTTTAGTGGGATATCACAAGCTCTGGTCTAGGACCATTGCTTTGATATTGCTTTGACACCAAGTCAAGAGAAACCAAAAGATTGTCTTATTCGGAAACCTTATCTCTCCTTATATAGAGAGAGAGGTGGGAGAAATTGTAACACAACTCCAACAGAAAATAAAAATTACTAGTACACTATTATAGACATAACATAAAATATGGAGTACAGTAGTGGCCTCTAAGGACAAGCTAGGATGAAGCAATATTTTGTATCATCAAGGTACTTCAACCAACTATCCATTTACCTTGAATCTAGCTTTCATGATCAAGAGCAATTAAGGTTTTACAAATTTGGAAAGCACAAAAAAAGCAATGGAAGGTTGTATGTATCTATTTATAGCTTTATTGGAAATTGGAATGCTTAATTTAACAAGTCATTCTTAGTCATGATTTTTTCTCCTCATAAATAAAGAATTAATTATGTGATTGGAAATTTCAAGTACAATTACCTTTGGAAAAACAAATTTACTAGGCGTTTATCTATTTGATGCTTCTCTATTTATGCCTTTTGTTTGTTCATTATATTTTGTGTGACTTGATTTCTCTATTTTTTTTACGAGACAAATGATGACTCCTCTCAACATGTACACACAACACCCTCTTATTAAATGATTCAACATATGAATTGCCCTCCCATAGGAATTTGATTAATTGTTAGACATGTGAGAGGATAAATGTGAGATTCTCCTAGAATTGATAATGTTGTGAGATTTGGCATATCAGATGAACCCCTAGTAGGAATTGATTTATTTCTTATTTGCCTTCGAAAAAAAAAAGAATTATTCATTATTCACATTGGTAAAGGAAAATAGAAATTCATAGGGAAGGGAACAGAAATAGATATTGAAGGATTTAAAAGAAGAAAATACAATATGTACATAGATTCTATCACTATGTCACAAGCTGAAGCATACAGATCTACCATGTCTATCATCTTTCATTGTGATATCTCGGTAACAGATCCTTCAAAGAGTCTCAACAAATACACATGTTATCTATGCTAAAGACTAAATTATGGAGAGTACTTATTTGCTAACATATTACTATATTATGACTAAAGTGATAACTAACCTCAATATGTTCAATGGTGAGGAATGGAATTTCTTGGAAATATTTATGATAACTATGAACATTTGTTAATATGTTCAATGGTGAGGAATGGAATTTCTTGGAAATATTTATGATAACTATGAACATTTGTTAATACAAACTGATGTTCAAATGTTGATTACTTTAGTATTTGCATATTTATCTCTTATCTGAGAGCTTGTATTCTAGTGTAGAGCTTTCCATGATTGTTCAGTGCAAAACAAATGCCTAAAGATCAAATTATCCAACGAGAATTCTATCTCTAAGAGCATTAGACATTTGGCAAGAGGCTTATAGCTCAACGGATGCATAAGTCTAAGTATGCCTACTATAAGAGAAAGCAAAACAATCAAATACCTCCATAAAGTGGGAGAAAAGGCTCTTCTAAGTTTAATAAGCAAAAAGAGTTCATCTTCTAAGTTTGGCATCTGATAATCCAAGAGGATCCACGAAATACTTCTTAGAGGGATGCAAATAAAGGCCAAATAAAATAAAAGAAAACATTAAATTCTAGACACACACATGGATTTCCTATACACATATACATTGTTTCATCCAATTTACAATTATATTCATCCAACACCTTTATGTTGATACAGTATATGCATCTAAGCACAACTATATATTCCTAAGCAAAGTTATAATATCAATCTTGGTACTACTGTATTCATTGTTAGGATTAAGAGCACTACCAAGACATGTCCACTATTAAGTGATAGGTTAATAAATCTAGTACAATCAATCTAGACTTAAAAAGTGTTTAGGTTTATTGCAGAAAATTTGTTGTGACATCATTTAACTAGTAATAAGAGGTTGTATCTCTTATACGTAAATTAGGTAAAAAAAGCATACATAAGAAAAATTAAGTATTAAACAAAGATTTTGATCAAACAACAAAGTAATAAATGCCTTTCCCCAACAATATATTGGGGCCTATGCATTCAATAGACATGAAGCTCTCTACAAAATGGTATGTAAGATAGAAAAGAGGGGAAAGAGAAAGGCAATCACTCTAGACAGGACAATTTGTTACCAGGTACAACCTTAAAATGACACATTTTTCTTGGGATTCAATCTAACACCCAAATCGTATTAGCAAAAGAAAGTGACTACAATAATGGAATTGCTCTCACACACTCAATTTGGATACGCAATATAGTAGGACTGTGCTATGATGTCATTCATAATTGCACTTCATTTCCTGAAATAGGCACACAATCACTCAAGACAAGATAGGACAATTTGTTACCAGGTTCCACCTTAAAATGAGGCATTTTTCCTAGGATTTGATCTAACACCTAAATCTCATTATGGCAAAAGAAAGTGCCTACAATAATCGAATCGCTCTCACATGCTCAATTTGGATACATGATATAGTAGGACCTTGTGCTATGATGTCGTTCATAATTTCTCTTCATTTCCTTAAATAGGCACATAAGGGAGCTTTCACAAGGCCATTGAATATCTTAGATTTGTACTGAGGATTGCTTCCCATCGAGTTGATGATCTGATGACTGAGGTATGCAATCCATGGTTGATCCCTCCTTCCAAGCTGTTATCTGTCACAAAATCCTTCATTTGACATGGTGATGGGAACACCATCATGAGCCATAACTAGCTCAATTTGATCTAATATAGTTAATAAAAGCTCCTACATATTAGTTAGAAGGTCTCTTGGGCAGGTTGAGTTATTTTGAGAAGAGCCTAGCTCACACATACCAGGTTGTTTGAGTTCTTTTGAGAAGAGCTCCTACATACCAGGTTGTGTGGTCGAAGATGGTTCACCTTATTATGCACTCACACAACCTCTCAAACAAACCCGCCTTTTCTGACCTCCTCCACCTTTGCCAACCATCTTCGACCACTCCCACCACACGCCACTGCCACCAACACCTTCGCCACATTCTCGCGAAGCTCCTGAGCATTTCTGGCGTGGCCTTTAGGCCATTTTCACTGTTTCAAGTGTTCGCTCCTTCGCCGCCATTGATGGAAGCTTTATGCAAAGCTTGAAGCTTGCTCCAGCATACGCTCGCTCCAGGTACTAACTCCAACATCTGCGAAAATGACCCAAGAGTGCGAAGAGACCATCAATTGAGGCATTAACTATTCGCATTGCATGAATTAGTCAAAAGAAGCTAACTGTTGCTGCACATAAGAAAGAAGGGGAACTTAGTCCCACATTGAAAGTCACCAAGTAGCTGAAGCCGTATATTACTCAAAAGTTACCCCGACCCCTCGCCCAAGACATGGGGGTCGGGTCCCCATTACCCGCTCACTTGCCCTCCTACTCTCTCACACCTCATCCGTGACCCACACCACGCGGACCTGGTCCCAGGTATCTGCGTACCCGATTGCCCGAATACCTACCCGATTGAGAGAAAGAGAAGAGGAGAATAGGAGAGAGAGAGAGAGTGCGGGGTTAGGGGGTTTTGCTTCAGAGAGATCCTAACACTTAGCGAAATTCGCAAAGTGTTGCCCCTTTATGTGTGAAGAGAAGGAGGAAGAAGAGAAGTCAAAGCAAAAGAAGAAAAAGTAGCCAAAAGAGGAACAGTGCTTACGCACTGTAGCATCACAGAGAAGTGCACTGTGCACTCATCATATGTGACATTTGGTTGATTGATACTATTGCATTATTTAAGTATAATTATAATAGGGTAATTTGGTGATTCAAATCACCATTTTACCCTAATATTTTTTCATTATTAACATTTTCTCTTATATACATATCATTGGTGCTTGGAAATTTCATCATATATTGATATCTTGTGATAGAATTGCAATCTTGACATTTATTTTGCTACTTGCTCCTAGTGAATGACCTTGGATTTTATTCAATTATAAATTTTATCTGTTTTCGTGCTATTGTGACCCATACTACAACCCAATGACTTCTAAAACACCATTTCAGCACGTAAACATTTTGACACTATTGCCAGGGAGCAACGCGCAATTGATCTCTTTGGTTGCAATTTCTGATCAAGCATTAACTTGCTTTATCTCTTTTGACTGTAATTTGTGACAGGATTCATAGGAGGAAGATCAGTTGCACACCAAACACTCCGGGGGCAAGTAAACTCATCCACTTTTTCCTAAGCCCCTGATTCTAAAAAAGCTAAAAGAAAAAAAATCAATTAGGGCTAACTTGCATTCTATTCTTAGATTAATCATCACAAGTTGCATGATTTGATACATTCCTTTTAGAAAATATCCCAAACCTGATTCTTGCACCTACCTTGGGATTTAAGACACCTAGGGTTACCACCTTCTTGATTGAGCCCTAAGGTGCCAGATTTGAAATCAATTAATTGGACCATGCAGAGCCAACTAGGGTTTTTATTTCTAAGGTTTTAGAGACACACTTGCTTAAAAAAAAAGAAGAAATCTTCCTAAACAATGTGTGCTTAAGCCTTGATTGAATCTACCTAATCAAGCAAACCCTAAAATCAGGCTTTAAATCTCACTTGAATCCTAAAAGTAGGACCAAATAATCTCAAAGGACAAACAGGTGAAGTTGACCCACCTTGCGGGGTCAACCAATTCTCAAATTAGGTCACCTTGCATAAAAATATCTTAAAAGTTCAAGTGAAATCATAAGCACCTCATCTAAACTTAAAACTGCTAGACTTAAGAGGTTAAGTTTTCCATCCTAGTCTACCTAGACCCTCAGTGACAAGGAAGGTCAGGTGGGGGAAACCCTGTAACTTGTGGGGATGCTCTATCGTGTAGGGGTCTTTGAGGGACTCTCCCTTCCTAGCTACCCCGGTAATTCTCAGGTGGATGACTTTCTGATCCAGGGGTATCATCCACCCTGAACCTCTATAGTCATCCAAAAATCTTTGGGTGCCTCGATTGGGTCCATTTGACATTCTATCTCTCATCTTCTCCATTGGTGCATGTTTAGGAGGAGGTCCTTAAGATCACCCTTGAGGCCTCCATTAGTTATTCACTCTCATTGAGGCCAAGCCTTGACCTCTGTGTTTGTGCAACAACCTGATCATATTGACATTTCCTCTGATTCTAAGCCCGAACCTCCAAACATAACCATGGATCAGCTAGAACGACCTAACATTGAACCTCAGCGATTCTTTGATTTCCGAGATCAGATTAATGCCTTCATCAACCCACCACCTTATCCTCAAATGAGAGATCACTACAATCCCGCGGTAGTGGAGATCGAACCATGAATCAATATCTCTGCGGGAAGACCCAAGGTGGAGCTTAAGCCTAGTATGCTTCACATGACTCCAAAATTCCATGGCTTGAACTCCGAGGACCCTTTCCAACACATCAAGAATCTGAAGCATCTGGCCTACACCTTTGGGGCAGACATGAAGAATCGAGACAACTTGCTCTTAAAGATCTTCTCCTTCTCTCTGGTCGACAAAGCTGCCTACTAGTTTCAAACTTATCCACATGTGATCAACACATGGAAAGAACTTCAAACCGCCTTCCTACAAAAATTCTATCCCATTGGTCGCACAAATGCCATGCGGCACCAAATCATGCACTTCTCCCAAGGAGTGGGAGAATCTCTACACGAGGCATGGGATCATTTTCTGGATCTCATGTACAAATGCCCCAATCACGGAGTCCCGAAGTGGGAACAAGACCAATCCTTTTACTATGGGATCCATGATGACAGCAAGCTATTTGTCAATGCAATTTGTGGTGGCAGCATCATGGGTTAGTATGAAGATGAGATTTAGGGAATTCTCGAGATCATGTGCGAGAACTCCCTGAATAATGAGTCACTGGGTGCATACGACCGAACGTCCACTCGTGCATTGACAAACAATTGGGGGGTACATGAATCTCGAGGACTTTCCACATCCGTTGACTTGGAGTTGGTAGCCAGTCAATTGGATAAGGTCTCCATCATTGAGAAGAAGGTGGACGACATCACTTGACAACTACACAAGACCACCTCTTCACCACAAAGAACATATACACACCCACCCTCAGGTAGGGAAGCTGCACACAATATCTACCACTCTCTGGGGATGGATCCATATCCACCCCCGCCTGATTATGGTTTCGGAGGCAACTCCGGGGCAACCTACCACAGTTGGGGGAACTCTGAACTCTCATACCTTGATTATTCTGGGAATCCTCAAACCTACGAGGATCTCCACGCCATCTAGAACAATCCCTTCTCTATTACCTACAACCCTGGATGGTGTAATCATCTAAACTTTGCGTGGTCGGGAAATAACCCAAATCCAAAACCTCAATTCCAACCCCGACCATAAAACTCACGTCCCTATCAACGCACTCAACCAAGGCCCAATCAAAATTTCCACTCTGGACCACCTAAGGAAGATCAGACATCTTTGATTCTCCAGACCTTGGTTGACAAGCAAAAACAACATAAAGAAGAAATCTCTGAGCTGTGCAATCAATTGGCCCAGCTGGCAAGTACTCACCAGCCAGGTGCACTCCCTTCTTAGCCTCTTCTGAATCCAAATAACATGCTGAACCAGAGGCACGTTATGAATCCAAATCAGGGCCAAGCCCAATTTGTCTATCAGGCCCATTCTGCTCCATCCCCTGATGGGATGGGTGCTTCAACCTCTTATTCTGGGTTTTAGCAGTAGACACCTATTCTCCCTAGCCCAAACCAGAGTCAGGCAGGACTAAATTCCATCACCACTCGTAGTGGAAAAGCAACACAAGACCCACCTTTTCCTATCCACAACTCACCTGAGACTGTAGACCCTAACCCTAGATTGGTTATCTAGGACACGCCCATCCCTGATAAACAGCCTGAGCCAATTTAAGAGGAACCATCGGAGGTTCCATTTCCCAAGGCCTTGAACAAGGGAAAGAAGAAAACCAAACCCATGGCACTTGAGGAGGACCTGGTCAAGCTCTTCGAGCAAGTCCAAATAAACATCCCCTTAATAGATGTGATACACCACGTACCAGCTTACGTAAGATTCTTGAAAGATGTATGTACACCAAAGTGTAAGCCACGAACCAAAGGTGGGAACCTGATCATACTGTCAAAGCAAGCCAGCTCCATCATTTTGAGCAAACTCCTGCCTAAGGAAAAAAACCCAGGTACCCCTCTGATCTCCTGTGCTATCGGTGATATACAGTTTGATAGAGCCTTATTGGACCTATGAGCTTCCATAAATTTGATACCCACATCCCTACTAGACCACTTTGAAGAATCTGAACTAAAACCAATAGAGATGACTTTGCAGTTGGCTGATCGATCTATTAAGTCACTAAAAGGAATTCTCGAAGATGTCATAGTTAGGGTACGCGATTTTTACTTTCCCATGGATTTCATAGTCTTAAACATGGATGCTCCTGAGAATTTGAAGAACACACCAATCATTTTAGGGAGACCTTTTCTGGCCACAGCTAGGGCCAATATCAATTGTGAAGAGGGCCAAATTGAGTTAAAATTTGGGAACAAGACACTAAAGATCGACATCTTTAAGGCCCAAAAAGGAATTAATTGTGGGGTTATCGAGTAGATCTGCGATATCTAATCCGTGGTTGAAGAGCCCTTTGTTGAGGAAAACCCACTTATCCCTGATATTCAACCACAAGAAGATCAAACCCTGCAGATAGAGGAGCCTAGATAGACCTAGACACACCTACAACTACTACCTTTACTTTTAAAACCCACCATGAACCACCTGCTACTGCTGATAATCTAGTCATGGAGTTGAAACCCCTCCCTGACCATCTCAAATGTCTTCCTGGGATCAAATCAGACGTTTCCTGTGATCATCAATTCCCGCCTTACCTCTGATCAGGAAACCCACTTGATTTATGTCCTCCAGCAGCATCAGAGAGCCATTGGGTGGACTCTCGATGACCTGACTGGCATTAGCCCCTCATATTGCACACATCACATCTACACCAAAGAGGACTCATGACCATCCCATGAATGCAGAGATGCCTGAATCCGAACCTACAGGATGTCGTGAAAAAGATCATCAAGTGGTTAAATGCAAGTATCATGTACCTGATCTCTGATAGTCATTGGGTGAGTCCAATCCAGGTTGTGCCCAAAAAGGCAAGACTCACCATCATTAGGACTGAAATTAGAGAGACTATACTGACCCTTGTGGAGAGTCTGTATTGATTATCAAAGACTAAATACCTCCAGAAAAAAGATCATTTCTCACTGCCATTTATTGATCAAACACTCGAGAAATTGGTAGGGAATCGATTCTTTTGCTTCTTGGACAGGTACTTCGATTATAATCAGGTGGCAATTCATCCTAAGGACCAAGAGAAGACTACCTTCACCTACCCCTTTGAGACATACGCATTCCATAGGATGTCGTTCGATCTCTGCAATGCACCTACTACTTTTCAGAGGTGCATGCTTGCCATATTCTCAGATATGGTAGGTGAGTACCTTGAAATCTTCATGGATGACTTCTCAGTATTTGGGGAATATTTTGACGATTGCCTCCTACACTTGGTCTAAATCCTCAGGCATTGTATCAACATGAATCTGGTTCTTTCCTGGGAAAAGTGCCACCTCATGGTAACTGAGGGAATTATCTTGGGTCACCTCATCTCTGCAAAAGGCATCCAGGTTGATCGACCTAAGGTTAATTTGATTTACAAACTACCCACGCCTAGCTCGGTAAAAGACATCCGCTCTTTTTTTGGGGCACGTCGGTTTTTACCGCCGTTTCATTCTTGATTTCTCGAAAATCGTGTGCCCCTTAACTAATCTATTATCAAAGAATGTTCCTTTCAAAATTATCGAGGAGTGCACTCATGCATTTGAGAGCCTGCATGATCAAGTTACTCAAGCACCAATCCTGCAATCCCCTGACTGGTCTCTACCCTTTGAGATCATGTGTGATGCATCTGACTATGTAGTGGGTGCGGTACTTGGGCATAAAATAGACGGGAAACCCATGTTCATCTACTATGCTAGCAAGACACTTGACAAGGCTCAACGTAACTACACAGTTACTGAGAAAAAGCTGCTAGCTATAGTATTTGGCCTCGAAAAATTTTGATCCTATCTTTTGGGTTCCTGTGTTATCATATACTTGGATCATACTGCAATGAGGCACCTCCTCACGAAGAAGGATGCGAAACCTCAACTAATCTACTAGATCTTACTGTTGCAAGAGTTCAACCTCGAGATTCATAATAAGGCGAGAAAATAGAATGTAGTAGCTGATCACTTGTCCCACCTTCCTTTTGATATCATCGACCCTTCCGGACCAATCACAAAACACTTTCCTGATGAGCACCTCCTGACTATCAGTGTAGGACTTCCCTGGCACGCTGATTTAGCTAACTACTTGGCATCACATCAGACCCCATCTGATTGGCCGAAGGCCAAGAAGGACAAGTTGCCTTCTGATGCCAAGTACTACATCTGGGAAGACCCGTACCTCTTCCACATTAGTGCTGATTAGATCATTAGACGATGCATCCCGGAAGTAGAAATTCAAGACATTTTGTCTTCTGCCATGACCAAGCCTGTGGTAGACACTTCTCTGGACACAAATCCACAGCTAAAGTCCTCCAGTGCAGCTTTTATTGGCCCACAATCTTCAAGAATGCATACAACTACTGTAAGGCATGCACTCATTGCCAGACCTTGGGTAACATGAGTGTTGAACGGGTGTTTTGCGAATCGCTACGCTTACGTGTTTGGTTTTGGGAAACCTGTCATTGCAGTTCGAAAGCGAAGAATTCGTGTTCAACAACTAAAAATTTATACCGAAAAGAATTCCGGGTCGAACACAGGGAGGCTACGTTGATCTATATTTGCAATTATATTTTTTTAGGATTTTTGTTAAGCAAGGCGATATAATTACAATAGAGCTATCAAACTAAGAGAGAGAGAGAGAAAGAGAGAGAGAGAAAGAGAACATGCATTCAATATTTCAATTGTTTATAAAAGTTACACTAGAAAGTGGAAAATCAATTATACTATAAAGCAGGAAAATTCTACATTAGAAAAGCTGTAAATAAGAATGGGAGAGAGAAATTATCCTCCTCGACGATTGCTTGGAGGACGAGCCGGACGAGACGACACCTGGACGAAGGAGAACGAAGTAGGACGAAGGAGGACGAAGCAGAAGAATGGGAATGGAGCAGCACGCCGTCGTCGTCGCGGGATCCACTTTCGAAGGGGAACGAAAATTGGACTTTATCTCGCAAGAAGCACCCCGGGTGTGGGATAAGCTTCTTTTGAGCTTTGGAGGGGTAGAGAGGAGAAAGAAGGGATGAGAATTTCGTATGGAGGGGGTCTCCTTTTATATTTGCAAGGAGTGGGGGCAAAATGGACATTATAACTTCAAAATAGTAAATGAGGGGTCTTTAGTGACGGATAAATCCGTCACTAAAGCTCCCTTCGTGGGCGACGTGGGCGGCTCGCGCGCGCCCGCTCAGCTGCTCGCGTGCGCAACGCCCGTGCACGTCCATTGATTTTCAGTCGTCCGATCGCCAGATCGGACGGCTTAAATTGCGCCTTCATCCGCTGCAGCCCGCCCGCCTGGCGCGTGCGATCGTGGTTACGCGCGGGCGTCCAATCGCGCGTCGACGCTATCAGGCGTGCGCAGCCGTTGGATCTCCATCTGACGCTTGTCCGCGCCCGCTCACCCGCGCCTTCCACCCTCTCACCGCAGCTCGAACCCGTGACCTCTGCTTCGCCCGCGGCTGCGTCGCTGCTGCGCTACGCGGATGAAATGGTCTCGCGGACACTTTTAAGCGCGACCGACCACAGCCGTTGGATCTCCATCTGACGGCGAAGAGCGATCGGGCGAGGGCCTTCACAAAATGCAAGCGGCCGTTTGGGTGGCTGAGATGGCACCACGTGGCGCCATCTTGGGCGTCCATCTTCTGGAAGTTGTAGATGGTGCCATGGATGTCGGATTGACTCGATTTTTGTGTCATTGGGCTACGATCGTCGATCCAAATTCATCCGTGCAGTCGGATTTATCATCTGAAGTGCGAATTTACACCATCCTGGCCCTTGATATTCTAGGGTTCCCAGGTCACTATCTGATGCTACGGATGCCTGATTAGGGCGATCTTGGAGTCGTTGAACTCCAATCATCGCCCTTATCACATCCATACGGTTGGATCTTTGATCCGAGGCCCTGATAAAATATTTTCTCTGTCCAAGCACATAAAAGGAGATAATTAACCTCCATTTTATTTAAAGTATTCTAAATGCAAGATGATGCATGTAATGCAATATTTATATCATGAAATGCAATCCTATGCTTAAGAACATGCATAAATAGACATCTTAAGTAGTGTAAATGTGTTTACATCAATGAGCCACCGCAATATGATGCCTTTACAGTCGATTCTCGTATGCGAAATCTCCAATATATGGAGGATTGATTTCATGGGACCCTTCCCTAAATTCGATGGCTTCGAATACATTCTCTTTGCTGTAGTATATGTGTCTAAATGGATCTAAGCTATCCAGACCTGAACTAATGATCATAAGGTGGTAATCAAGTTTATTCATTAGCACATCTTTTCTCGGTTCGGTGTCCCATGTGCCATTATCTCTGATGGAGGGACCCATTTTACAAATGCACAGTTCAAATCCCTGATGACCAAGTATGGGGTGTTGCATCGAATCTTGACTCCTTACCACCCCCAAACCAATGGATTGACTGAACTATCTAATTGAGAGATCAAGAAAATCCTTCAGGTCATTATCTGACCTGATAGGAAAGATTGGTCGGCCTGACTTTCGGAAGCCTTGTGGGCTTATAGGACCACCCACAAAACCAAATTAGGTATGTCTCCATTTAGATTGGTGTACAGGAAGGCGTGTCACCTCCCTGTCAAAATGGAGCACAAGGCTTATTAGGCAGTACAGAAGTGCAATCAAGATCTTTCTAAAACTGGAACCCACCATCAGCTTCAAATGAGCGAGATCGAGGAACTACGCAATGATGCGTACGAGAACTCGTGAATTTACAAAGAGCGGGTGAAGGATTTTCATGGCAAACACATATCTAGGGAAAAACTTTCCATCCTGGTCAGAAGGTCCTACTCTTTGATGACAAACTCAAATTATTCGAGGCAAGCTCCAATCAAAATGGATTGGACCATTTCTTGTCTGATGTGTTTTTGGAAATGGAGCCATCGAAATCAATCAACCCAGCCTTGATTCTGAACCTTTCATTGTGAATAGCCAATGACTTAAGCCATTCATTGAACTCACTGATATGAACTTGGCTGAGGTATCCTTTGATCTCCATTCTCCTTGAGCTGATTGCACCTGATTGATGGAGTTAAGCTCAGCGCTTAATGGGAGGCAACCCATCATCTTTTGAAAAACCCAAAACCCTTTTAACACATCTCTTTGCTAAACTGATATTACACTTTAGGGTTCGTCCATTAGAACAACCAACTCTACCTCTGGTATTCGTACCGAAGCTTGAAATCGTCCGCAACAGTCATCCTAACCCATTCACCCACCCTTTTTCCCTATTCTAATATACGATCTAAGCTGAACTTGAACCCACCTAATTTACAATGAGGACATTGTAAATCATAGGGATGTGGGGGTATTAAAGTGCAAAACGCTGTGAGATTTAATTCACAAAAAGGGTTTCATCAAAAAAATTATATATTCCAAAAATAAATTAGAAAAATGAAAAAAAAATTTGAAAAATAGAAAAATGAAAAAAAAGGAGGTTGACTAAAAAGAAGAGCCATTTTAGAGAAAAATGAGAGGAGGGAGGAAAAATTGAAAAGAAAATAAAGGAGCAAAAAGATAAAGAAAGAAATTGAGTCCCTTCAAAGTAATATGGAACTTACCTAACTTCTAGGTTGGATCAAATGATGAATTAAGATCTGGAAGGCTAAAACATAAGGGATTAGTGGCGAATATCGACCTTAGGCCTCTTGGATCTGATTGGATTTAAACACTCATGTACTTGTCAAGATCTAGATTAATCCTCAAGAGGTTGAGGAAAATACAAAGCTTGTGTATTAGGTCTAAGGCTTAGGGAGTATTCGATCCCTTTAACTAACCTCTGATTTGCGGGACTTGGTAACTTAAGCACCCTAAATCATACACAGTTTGCTTCAGTGCGCTTTAATAAGCAAATCATGCCAAAGGGCATTTCTTCTATTCTAAAAATGGTCCTAAGATCTAGATTAGGAGCGGTTCGAAAACACAACTTGATTTGGATGAGTTCCCTACACGGAGAGGTGGGAAATTCCCCTCGAAGATGCCCAATAACATATCGTCTCCTCGGTGCTTATCTCCTAGGATATCTAAATATCCTACCGGGGGCACGTAAGCACCCTATGCTAGTTCAGATGCCATGGGCGAAATTATCTCAAAATATCGATTACCAGGGTTTGGATTTAGCTACAGAATGCCATGGGCGGCACTATAAAGTGTCGAAGCTAGGGTTCTGGGAGTTTCCATGGGCGATGCTATCCCGAAGCATCGATTGTTAAGGACCCTGCGAGGATTGATGGTGGGGATAAGGAATCTGATACAGACCATGTTTAGGGCCAATCTGAAGATGGATCTATGAAAAAATATAATGAAAAGAAAAAGAGAGAGAAAGCTCTCCACAAATAAAAACCTCCTATATCTTTCTTACAAAAAAATGCACTAGCAAACTGAACCTGGGCTAACCATGTTACAAGAATGGGTGTTTTAACCGCTGGGTCCAACGAACCTTAGGTTAGTTTCTGCGACCCTTAGAAACCTTCACGACAGATTGAGGTGAAAGCTAGTCAGGTCTGGATCTAGGCTGGTACTTGTGTACCTCTAGGCCTATTGTTAGTATTAAGCTAGTCAGGTCTGGATATTTGGTTTGATTCATAGAGTTTTGCTAAGGGACTAGCAAAAGTTAGGCATGGGGGTATGATGGGAACACCATCATGAGCCATAACTAGCCTAATTTGATCTAATAAAGTCAATAAAAGCTCCTACATATCAGTCAGAAGGTCTCTTGGGCAGGTTGAGTTGTTTTGAGAAGAAGAGAAGAATAAAAGGTTATTTATGCAATTTTACCAATAATCCACAAAAAAAAGAATAACCACGAGTTATTTTAGGGGTTTCCTAAAGGTCAAATGTACTTTAGAGTCTAACAAGAGGGTCCATGTAGAATAAAATGGGTTTTTCATGCACTTTAATAATTAAATGATATTTTAAACCCTAAAAACAAACCCTCTTAACTAATTGACGTTTTGGTCAAGATAAAATTCATCTAAACCCTTTAAAATTCATATAAAAATATTCTTTAGGGTTTGGTACCTTCAATTTGGCCATCAGAACTCGTTTTAACCTAAAACAGAGTCACAAACGGAAAGTTGTCGTAATTTGGGTAACTATGCAATTTACCCAATCAAACTTCTTCAAAACCTAAATTTGACTTCACCATCAGATTCCTTGGATTCAAATTAGGTTTGTACCAAAATTTGGGCCCAATCAGAGATCATCTTGACCTAGTTTGTATTTCAGTCCTGTCTAATTCTTTCCATTTCACAAGTGCCCCTAGCTTTAGAAATTCATTACAAATAGGCCCCTATCTTTGTTGACTTCTTCACCAAAAGGTCCCCGCTGCCTCCATAAACACAGAAGTCCTATTCCTACAACTTCGGTGACCTGCAATCAGAAATCACTCCCTGATTTCATGCTTAATCTCTTCCAAATTTGGAAGGAAGATTCCTAAGAGCTTTCTCTACGATTTAAACCTATTCGTGGTCTCCAACTCTTTCCTAATCTCTCATGATAACGCCTGAGAGACGTGGGTTTCCTACTCTGACAAACTTACCAAGCTCGGAAGCTTGGTTTCCAAGTTTCAAGCACCCCCTGAGACCTATTTAAAGACCCTTGAGGACAAACCGTCCTCTCTATGCTCGTTTTCGGCCTGGAATACCCCTCCTTCCTCCCTCTTCGTAGGTCAAAAGGCTCCACGATGTCAGGCGACTCCCTCTGACTTCATTGTTCATCCATTTGCAATACCAGCAGCTGGATCTTCTTTCCAGTCATCTTTCCCATCTCAACATACCAATGAAACATCTCCTAACCCTATCCTCATCACCGTCCAACTCACTGGAGTAGCCTTCATCACCGGAGCCGGCCATACCAGACCCAGCGTATCCTTCGTCTCACTTCATTCGTTAGTTAGCTCTAATGATCTCTCTCTATCCCTATTCTCTGTCCACGAACTTACACAGTCACACAACCACCACACCGCCCGTTCATCGTCATCCCATCCACCTCTGGAGAACACTCCGATGAGGACTTTCGTGCACCATACACCTCCATCATCCTCGTCGACATGACCCTTACCTCTGCCTCAACTCCAACAACCAAAGCCCTCTACCTATTCGCCCTATGACGCACTCACACAACCCCTCGAACAAACCCACCTTTTCCGACCTCCTCCACCTTCGCCATCCATCTCTGACCACTCTCACCACACGCCACCGCCACCAACACCTTTGCAACATTCGCGTAATGCTCCTGAGCATTTTTGACATGGCCTTTAGGCCGTTTTCACTGTTTTAGGTGTTCACTCCTTTGCTGCCATTGACGGAAGCTTCGAGCAAAGCTTGAAGCTTCTCCAGCACATGCTCCCTCCAGGTACCGACTCCAGCAATTGCAAAAATGACCCAGGAGCATGAAGAGACCAACAATTAAGGCATTGACTATCCACGTTGCACGAATTAGTTGGAAGAAGCTACCTACTACTGCACGCAAGAAAGTAGGGGAACTTAGTCCCACATCTGAAGTCACCGAGCAGCTGAAGCCGTATATTACTCAAAAGTTACCTCGACCCTCACCCAAGACATGGGGGTCGGGTCCCCATTACCCGCTCACTTGCCTGCCTACTCTCTTACACCTCGTACGTGATCCACACCACGTGGACTTGGTCCCGAGTATCTACATACCTGATTGCCCGAATACTTGCTTGATTGAGAGAAAGAGAAGTGGAGCAAAGGAGAGAGAGAGGGTGTGGAGTTCAGGGGGTTTTGCTTCAGAGAGATCCTAACACTTAGCGAAATTCGCGAAGTGTTCCCCCTTTCCGAGTGAAGAGGAGGAAGAAGAGAAGTCAAAGTAGAAGAAGAAGAGAAGAAGAAGCAACCAAAAGAGGAACGGTGCTTACACACTGTAGCATCACAGAGAAGTGCACTGTGCACTCATCATATGTGACATTTGGTTGATTGATACTATTGCATTATTTAAGTATAATTGTAATAGGGTAATTTGGTGATTCAAATCACCATTTTACCCTAGTCTTTTTGCACTATTAACATTTGCTCTTATATACATATCATTTGTGCTTGAAAATTTCATCATATATTGATATCTTGTGATAGAATTGCAAGCTTGAGATTTATTTTGCTACTTGCTCCCAGTGAACGACCTTAGATTTTATTCAAGTATAAATTTTATCTATTTTTGCACTATTACGACCTATACTACAATGCAATGACTTCTAAAATATCGTTTTAGCATGTAAACACATGGCATTTTCTATTAGAAAGAGTACGAAGATCATTAAGGGAATGAGAATAGAGGCAAGGTAGGAAAAGAATGGGAGAGAAGTTGGATCAAGCCCTTTTGGATGGGGCCTGATGTGGGATAAAATCACCTCAAATATTTATTATGATTATTTGTTTATCAAATTCAAGCTTGTTGGGCAAAGAATGACATTTTACAAGGAATTTTCAAAGAAATATATTTGCCAAATACACTCTCATATAATATGAATTCTTGGGAAAAGGTGTCCTAAGGAAGATATCAAAGCTAATGTCAGATCTTTGATGCATAAATTCTCGAGAAGTTGACCATGTCTCACTTGAGCATACAAAGAAACTAATTTAGAAGGGAGTTGACCTCGAGGAAATAAGAAGAGAAATTTTGGAAGCTAACTATTGTCACGCCCATTAAAAGTATTTCCCAAGAAATTAAATAGAAGATAAACTCTTGGGAAGAGAAAGAAATAAAAACTCGGCATTAGTATTGAGTTTGAGGAAAATGTACAAATAAGATTAACATTCGAGTAACTTTAGGATTTGGGGGTTGTTGATATCCTTATTTTGATCTAACAAAATTATGTTTCATTATGAACTAATCATTGTAGGACACTTGAAGTCTAATCAAGTAATGATGATCATGCCGCAAGTGAAATTAATCTTGATAGGACTAATTAAGTGGACTATAATTATGCCTAAGAGCATTTAATTTAGAGTTGGAAATAGATTTCGAGCATGCATTATATTAAGAAATTAGTAAGCTCGTGTTTTACTATTTCTTCATTTTTTATTTAATCATTGTACTCTGTATGCATGTGATTTGTTAACTAATACGTAATTATATATTGATATATTATTTTTACAGGATTAATTGAGGGTACCAATTTGAATATCATCTTCATCAAAAGAAGGAAGAAGAGAAAAAAATCAAAAGGAGCCTCTTTTCATTTTGGACAAGTCTTTCAAATATAACTTTCTCTCTCTTGTTAGGCAAGAAACCAGCGCTCCTCAGTTCCCTCTTCGATTTTTCCTCAAATCACGACAGAATAAGACCCACCAATCACCTCTCTTTTGTCTGGCGTGATCTCCACCTCCTCACTTTTCTCTCAATCAACACCTCTCTCATTATTTACTCTCCCTCTCATATCCATGTTCTGTTTTTTTTTTGTAAATCCTTCCCTACGTGGGAGGGGAGGAGAACATTCCATTAAAAAAAGGAAAAAAATCTCATACAAGACAAGTAACCCAAAGAAAAAGAAAGAGAAGGAGAATCCTCACCTACTAAAAAGAAAATACACCCCCACAGAGATGGGAAAACTCTCGTATCCACGACCTTCTCAAAAAAAAAAAAAAATCGAACCCCCCCTGCATTCTCTCTCTCACGCACATATCGCAACAACCCCTCGTTCTCACTCTTTAGAAAAATAAAAGACCGAGCACCTCACCCCCTCACAATTCCCTCCCCCCACCCATTGTAGCTCTCTCTTAGCATCACCCTCTGCTTCAACCGCAAACCACCACCTTCACCACATCCTAACAGAGTCACCATCGCGACCGACCACGACCGACCACACTGTGCCCTCACCCTCTCTCTCTTGTGACCGCACCCCGCTCCCTCGATTGCGGCCTCGCCATCCTCCTTGCGAGCACAGAAGCAGGACCTAACCGTGACCTCGTCTTGCTCCCTCTTGCCTGAGCAACAGAGGCGACGCTCACCACCGTTTTCGCTCCGCCCTCGCGAGTAACAGGGACGATGCTCGCTGTTCACGCTCCCTGTTCCACCAACGCCTCCTCCACACCTCGTTAAGCCGTGCAAATCGTGCTCTCTCCCTGAGCGCAAAGTACAACACTTTGTCCCTTCCACAAGATTGGGCCACCATCGAGCCACCCTTGCATGACCCTTCTCCCTCTCATAGACCACACGACCTCCACCTCAACCATGCATGTCCGCTCTCGCCCTTGTGACATCGACATCGTGCCTCGATGCTCACTGTAGTCCCTCTCGATGGTGACCACTGCAACCGTGTCTGCTTCATCAGACCCATTTGGTACCCGGAATTGATCCTTAATTCCTCGTTTAGAAGTCCCAATTCCGAAATGGGCAGGAGCCGGTGCTTCCCCACTAAGCTCAGGTTCGCGAGCTTCCACCCCCTCGCTAGAATTGAGTTGTTCCTTTCGTTTATTCCTCACCGATGGCTTTCTCTTACAATGCCCCTCTACCAGCTCGCTCCTTCTGTTGCACGAAACCCTAACGACGGATATGGAGGGACAACCCATCGAGGCTGATTGAGAAGGGGCTCAAATGAACTCTGACTACTCCTGCTCTCGATTGGGAGGGGAGACATCACTGTTGTTCTCTCACAAAACCCTAGCGACGGGTGAGGCAGCGTCAATGCTCGAGAAGTGGCGATATCTGCTCCGTTTTCTAGCGATTGGCCTTCATCACGGATCCACCTCGCAGATGGACGTAAACCTCTGCTTCGTCAACTATCTCTAATGAAGATGAGTTATTCTCGAAGCTCCTTCTATTATTAGGTTATTGTTGAAATTGGAATTACTTGTGTGGATAATAGGCTCTATTACTGACGATTTTCGCGCTTTTTAGTAATGTCGATGAGAATGTTAGTTTCGATTGCAGGTTGTGGTCTTTGGTGTGCCATTTTTTGGGCATGATGCACTTGTGCATTTACAGTGGCCTTTAAATAGGGTTTGAAACTTTGCTTTATTAGGTTCTTGGTAATACTGCACTTTTTGTGTTGTTGGTTTCCCTACCTTCATTTCTTGACTTGTTGACTCCATTAACGGCAAGTCCCTCTGGCCATCTTTATTTCCCTGATCTGTGATGTCATCTTGTTCACCATGTTTCTTTTTAGCTTTGCTTGGTTTGAAGAACACCTTTACCTAAATAAAATGATGAAATTTGCAAGGTCAAGTAGGAGGTCGACTTGGTTGATAAAAGGGTCTTTCTCTCTTATATCCCATCTTCATAATGACACCTCTTAGCCCTGCGCTTTCCTCCTGTGGTCACATCAGTCCTCATTCATGGCGTTCAGTGAGGAGGAGAGTGAGTGGTAGAGTTCCTTATAAATTGGTTGTGTGGTTGCTACAAGTGGTGGCAAGAGTTGTGCTCCTTTTGCTCATCGAAGAGTAGGAGGAACTTGAAGAGGAGGGTATCTAGTGTCGTTCCTGACTGCTTTCTTCTACTTTTGAGTTGATTTTCCTTAGGAAATGTTACCAAACCTGATTCTGTGTTATGTTCTGAAGGTTGGATTAATGGGTGGAGATCAGATTCTTTGTTGTTGCTGTAGCAGATCAGGGTTCTCCACAGCAATCTTGGGCAAAAATTGGTAGATAGGTAGGTGATGTGCTAGGCATGTAGAGCAACCATCTATAGATATTCGTGGGTTGTGGTGTTTATGGATTCTTTTTTACCAAATCTTCTCTTTAGTTTATTTTTGTTTACTTTTACACTTGACAATACTCAGGTAGTTTAGGGTTATTTTCTCGTTCTTTTCTTGTTGCATTAACTATTGTGAGAATTATATTATTGTTTCTATTGTTATAAGCCCATATATTCTCTGCACAACGGATGTGTTTCGCCTATTGTTAGGCACTGTCGTTGTTGGCTGTTGCTTCAATTTTTTGTGTTTAGTGATTTTTTGTAAAAGTCAAAAGTGCAACTAAACAAAATTTAATAAATATTCGACTATAGGATTTTCTGTTGCAACCATGTCCTAAATGGATACCGAGTTTATCATGTTTAGAAGTTTTTCATTGCTTATATTTCTCATCCTAGTGTGGATCTTTATTGCTAATGAGGTAAAGGGACTTGCTTCTTCTTTGTGTTGGAATTTGTTTACAGTTTTTTGAGTGTAATTTATAGTGTAATTTGTTTTTTCAAGGGTAAAAAAGATGATCATATGAGGTTAGTGATCATCCTGCAATTTGATTGAATTTTTTTAACGGTGCAAGTTAATTTGGAGGATAGGAGGAAGGGACCAGCTCCATCAGGAGGAGCCCAGGGGGAGCTGTGGCACCTTGGGTGAGATACCCACCTCATCTCTCCCCACAATTAGCTACAATGATTGGGTCTTTGGCTGGTCCATGTCTTTAGATTTCTTGGTGTTTTGGAGAGAAGATTGGTTCTTTTTTAATATTTTTAACACCCTTCTCTATTGTAATTTTATTGGATGTTCCCTTTCTACTTCACTGATTGTTTTTCCTCGCACGTCATTTCATTCCTTCTTTTTTAGATGGGTTGTTGTGGAACGATTAGCTTGTTTTTTAATGCCATCCATTTGGAAAGTAAATCTTCTGGGACAGGTTGAGGGGGAAGTTTAATTCAATGTGGTTCTTAATTCCATATGCATGGTGGAAGGGAATTTGCTTTTTTACCCCCTTTTCTGAGATGGGTTGTGTTTGTGGAAGTCTTTAGCTTGTTTGTTTGAATTCTCAGGTGTTCCCTATCACTGCAAGTGATCTCAGGTTGAGGTTTCCTTGTTATTATTTTGTCTTTAGAACATGTTATAAAGGAGGATAACATCCTTGAATGTGGTTTTCTTCTCTTATCTTTTATTGGTGGCTTCTAATGGACATCTACACTTTTCTTCCCTTTTAGGATGGTATTCCTTTCTTTTGTGCTGCTGCCTTTCAATTTACCTGTCAATTTTCAGCAAGTTAGATTTTCAGTGAGATGGTTGTTTTTCATGCAAATTTGTTCTTAGTGAGATGGTTGTTTGATTTTCAGTGAGGTGGTCGAGCAAGTTTGATTTTTGTGCAAAGGTTTTTTAGTGAGGAGGTTGTTATTTTATTGGTTTTTTACCTTTCTGGAAAAAGAAAAGTTTAATTTATGGGTTTTTCCTCTTTTCTGTATCTTTGATGGAATCTTTATTTCTTTCCAATGATTATTCTGTTGTATATTTCTCGCTCATTTTTGTCATAAAGAGGGCAGTTCTTCTCTCCAATCATTTGTCATTTATTTCCAGCAAGGGAGTCTTATTTTTGTACGACCCTTTTTCTTGTGATTCTAATCATAGGAAATTGTCATCTGTTGCACACTACGGTTTAGACATAGATTGCAATTGAAACATAGATGGGTTGAAGCTTTGCTATGGTTTAGGCATAGATTTTGATATTTCGTGTCTTTTTGAGAGAAGAGAATTTTGTATCATCATAATGTGGCTAGTACAATTCCTTGTGATACGTCCATTTAAGATGGTATCCCATTAATGTGTCGTTATGCCTTATGTAACATTTACATAGAGATGCACAGTGATTATGTAGGTAAGGCATGGGAAATAAGTTGCTTCCCGACATCTATTTATTGAAAACCCATTGTATTGTGTATTGTTAAGGGCTATATATTTAACAGTTGTTTGACCAAGTATTTAATGTCACTAGCTTGTTTTCTAACTTGGTTGCACACTGCGGTTTACTTAATGAGATAGCTTGCATTATTTTAATCTCATATAAAACAAGTGTACCATAAGCATGTAAGAAGCAAACATTACCCATTGATTAGAAATCAAATATAAGTTGCCTAGATGTGGAAGTATTACATTTTTCTTTGAAGTGCCAATTCAACTTACATGTCTTTGCATTTTCAATTATGCATGTTGATTGAAATAGGAGTTATTTATTATCTTAGTTTGATGAATGTGTATGTTTGAAAGTAGGTGAGCTCATACTTCAAACCCTTCCACTATATGATCTCTTTGATTTGTGGAAAGAGTTCCTTTGGTAGAGGGAGAGACTATTTAAATAAAGGAAAATATTGACGTTTTTACGATGACATTTAATAAAAATCTACACAAAATAAGTAAATTAGATAAAGTTAATAGAAATCCTTTAACTCAAATTACAACACAATTAAATCAAAGGCATTCACATGCAACCTCCCATGTTCAGAGAACTTGTCTCGTGACTTGTTAGATTAGGATGAACATTACTATTTGTATAGGTGGAGGCAATAATGGTAGGCGGAAGAAGGATCTGTGCTCCTACATGAAGGACTCCTGTGAATCCAAATGAAATAGTTACATTTCACTAGTTTGGGTTGCTATCGTATTCCATTGCTTGCTAATGAGTAACCATTGAAAATTTTTCGAAGGAATTAGGTGAACAACATAAATCGCTCAGGTGCCACTGAAGAGGTTGGCCCTAGTGCGTTGAGGAGTAGAAGAGCGAAGAAGTGGACCAACAAGCAAGATTAGAAATTAATCAGAATTTTGTTGGATCATTATGGTCGTGGACATTGGGATGGGGGATCATTCTCAAAACATGCTTGGATGGCCATAGTCTTGGAGTTTGAACAGTAGACGAAATTGGCATATGATCATTCTAAGATCCTGCATAGATGGAAGACTTTGAAGAAGAACTTCCGTAGCTACCATCGTCTCCTCAACATGAGTGTGTGGGGCTTGGACCCCATTACTAAGTGCCCTTTAGGACCATCTGCATCTGCTTGGGATGAGGTACTTTGTAATTGCCATTTCCTTAAATCTCTCCTGTAACTTTTCCATTTTGTTCGTGGTGTAGATTGTGTAGAAAATTAGCACATTATAGTATAGCGTGAAATACGTCTTGAGCAAATAAATTAACAAAACTTGGTGGGACCTGGTCGATCACAGGGAGGTAGAAAGCACTTTTGTTTTCATACGTTTGTTCTCAATATGATTACTAAATGATAGAAATAATCAATCACAATATTCACATTACAAAGAGGTTGAATTTGATATACAGGCAATAGACTAGAAACATGAATGTAAACAACTACTATAATAGAATAAGGGCACCACAGGTGGTTTATGGTGGTCTTTTGGAGAGGTTGGGAAGAGCAACAACAATCCGTTGGGGTGGCCTAACAGATGCTTTAGATGGAGGTGCAGAGAAGGATGCAGAGAAGATGGGAAGAAGAGAGAGAGGTTGAAGGAGGAAGAAGAAGAATTAAGAGAATTGCCTTTCAAAGGGGGCCCTTAGGCCTCTTTTTATAGCTTTAGTGAAGGGCAATTAAGGTACTTGGCCCCTTAAATCCGTGCAAATGCTTCAGATTAATCAGATCTGTTGATCGGAAGATCAATGGCCTTGATTAAGCCTTTTAAATCCTTCTTTTATCCTTGGTTTCATCTGCGTGGCAGCCTATGCGCCCTCAGATCACGATCAGATGATTTAGCTCGCCCGCACACCCGCTGCTTCATTTCTCACTTCGTCGCTCACCTCTTCAAGTGCCCGAACGTCAGCCATCCAATCTTATGATCGGACAGCTTAAACACGCACCTTTGAATCCTAAAGCGCTCGCACATGTCTCCGCATGCGTCATTGCGCGCGTTCTTGATCCAGTGCCTCCCCACCCGCCACGCGTCTACTCCTCCTCCCCCCGATGCTAATTTGATGGTTGAACTTCATTTGCGAGAGTGCCCCTCCTGATTTCACGCAAGGCGCCACTTGAACATGCACCCAATGTCTCGTGGAGAGAGCGCTAAACAACGTGCTACTTCCACGCATTTGTTGCATTTAGGTTTTGTTGGCACGCGTTCTCAACCGTTGGATGGGAATCCAACGGTCGAGATCTTGTCCTCATCTGATGATGCGACTGAGGGCGGGTGCCGTGGCTACATCGCGGCTGTTGGATGATGATCCAATAGCCTGCGGTTCTCCTTTCTAGATTGGTGTGCGGTGAGGGGCGATGGAGCCACATGGGGCCATCATGGCCGTCCATCTTCTTCTTGTATCTGATGATGTAGACCTCCAATTGAGTTGATTTTTACATCATTGGACTGCAATCGTCAATCCGGATCCATCCGTGTGGTTAGATCATCTAAGGTTTGAATTTTCTTCAATTTGCCCCTTGGCTTTGCTTCTCTTGCGGACTCCTTAGGGTGCTACAGGAGTCTGATTGATGCACTCTTGGAAGCGTTGACTCCCGTCGTTATTCCGAACAGATCCATAAGGTTGGATCGATCATCCGCAGTCCTGGATTACCTGCAATTATTAATACCTCTCAAATAGCACATTATTATGTATAAAACATATAAATCATCTAAGATGCAAAATACGATGTGTATGCATGTAGAATGCCCATGTTAAACCAGGTTCTACCTTAATTCAGGTGAATTAGGGCTTATGATTGTTGCGCAATCATACCTGCATTCCTAAATCTTGCTAGTCCCTTGCAAGTACAATATTAAATGCATTTTATCAAGAGTTTGTTAAAGGTTTATTTCTTTTTGTTTCATCCAAAAATTCAGAATCCAGATAACTATGAATATATAATGTTGTAGCTTCTGCAACGGATCCAAGCAAAGATTCGATACACATTTAAAGTTTGTACTTGACCCTTAGTAAAATTCCATTGGGATAGGCAAACCTCTTCTCTCGGGGATATAAACTATTCTCTGATTTTAGCTCTGACGTTTGGCTTAGGTAGCAGATGTTTGAGTTAACTGGATTTGTATTTGGTGGCTCACTCTCTTATGGTGCTACATGGAGACTAGTATTTCAGAATTTAGATTAACATATTATTGAAAAACTTAACTTAGAGAAGGGCTAGAAAACTATGCTCTCTTTAATGTTTTGTACTTTTTCTTTTCTCTCTTTCTCTCTCTCTTTTTTTTTCTTTTTCTTTTTCTTCCTGAGCTAACATCTTACCAGAATTGCAATAGTATTTAGTGGTCTTACATGGCATTACACTTTAATTAAGTTCTAATAACCTTACGACTAAGTCAAACTCCTCAGCTCGTATTCAGGCGATCGGAAATACAGAAAAATAGGTTAAGGTTGTATTTGGTGGTTTGTGGGGATGGTAGGTGTTTTTTTTTTTTGCCTCAAAACATTTTGACTTACATAACTCAAATTTCTTAACATAACACTTTATTTTTTCACAAGCAAATATCTCTTTTGTATGATTTTTCTTCTTTTTTTTATCGATATATATATATATATCACTGCACAATGCCGTTATCAATATAACATAATGCAATAATTCAACATGACATACATACTTTTATTCATGAGGCATTATTTGGGATTTTTGGGGATGACCAAGAGGATCTCGGGTGGCTTATTTGGTGGAAGTTCCTACTCTCGACACTAGGTAGGGAATGGATAGGAGGACATATTTCTGACCTTGACATCAATACCCTCCTTTAGCAGAGGATTCCGTAGAAGGTGGTCATGACCATCCACCTCAGTCCTAGTTTTATCGGAACCTACTCTCTATGTTTTTGCCTTATTTGGTGTCTTTCATATGGAATTTCTCACAGAATTAGTACGAAGACTATGCCCATCTTCAAGTATCATTATTCAATTATTAAAGATTAAAGGTTCCTTATACTAGCCTTAGATCAGCAGTAGTGTCTCTACTCTCATCTCACGTACGTTCTAGAAGATGGTTCACTTGACTCCCTGATTGCTGTCCAAGGGTTCAGGAGAAGAAGCATTGCTTCTTCTCGAAAAACTATAGATGTCTATCGGTTTTCACAGTGGATCCATTGCAAATTCTACATGCAGATGTGAGGTATACTGGATTCTAAGCTTAGGAATCTACTAAAGAATAAATCTTTAATAAAACTTCTTAATAAAACAATCTAATCTCCCACTTGTTGGCAAAAAATTCTCAGTTTTTATGGACAAGCCCCCATGCCTAAGTGTTTGCATGTCCTCATGCATGAATAAAAGAAATAAGGTAGGGTTTATGTGGATAGAAATCACCTGAAACTGCTTCTGAGTTATCATTCAGCTCATGCCATCACTACAATGCCATACACAATATGCAAAACAATATGTGAAACAATATGCAAAAATGAAATATGCTATGTATATATGGTATGTAGATATGTATACGTGCTGAGTTTAACACCTCCAGCTGGGCAACTCATCAGTCACATGTCCTCAAAAAGATGTATTATTTCATCAGCAGGAGGAGGTTCCTAGGCAAAGAATGGTTTGAGGCACTGGCCATTAACCGTAAAAATGTGCCCAGATTTCAGGTCTCTAATTTGGACTGCCACGTTAGGATACGAGTGGATCACCAGAAACGGCCCACTCCACTTGGACTTGAGCTTTCCAGCAAAGAATTTGAGTTGGGAGTTAAACAGCCAGACTTGCTAGTTAGGTGTGAACTTCTTCCTCTGGATGTGTCGATCATGGAAAGCTTTTATCTTGTCCTTGTATATTTTTGCATTCTTGTTAGCTTCCCACCTAATCTCCTCTAACTCACTGAGCTGGAGCTTTCTTTCATAACCTCCAGCCTCTATGTTAAAATTACACTTCTACACTGCCCAAAAGGCACGGTGCTCTAGCTCCATAGGAAGGTGACAGGCCTTTCCATACACCATGTGGTATGGCAACATTCTGAGTGGGGCCTTGTATGCGGTCCGATATGCCCATAGCGCATCCATCAACCGATCGGACCAATCCTTCCTATCAGGTCAAACCATCTTTTAAAGGATAAGCTTGATTTGACGGTTTGATACTTCAGCTTGCCCATTGGTCTGTGGGTGATACAGAGTGGCAATGTGGTGCTGCACCCCATATTTCTTCAATAATGACCTGAAATGGGCATGGATGAAGTGGCTTCCTCCATTTCTTATCAGGGCGCGGGGAACTCTGAATCTCGCAAAAATGAATTCCCGAGCGAAGGATATAATAGTCTTATGATCAGCTCATCTTGCCAGGATAGCTTCTACCTACTTTCAGACATAGTCTACTGCGAGGAGTATGTACTCAAAGCCATGTGAGTTTGGGAAGGGGCGCATAAAGTCGATGCCCCAGACGCCGAACACTTCTATGACCAGAATGGATTGGAGAGGCATCATATCTCTCCGGGTCATAGAACCAACTGCTTGACATCTCTTACAACACTTGGCAAACTTGTGTGTATCTTTGAAAATGGTTGGCTAGAAAAATCCTGACTGCAAAATCTTTGCAGCGGTCTTTCAGCATGAGAAATGATCCCCACAAGCATCGCTAAGGTAGAAGGATAGCACACTAGAGATTTTCGAATCAGGGTCGCATCTACGGATGATCTGATCAGCCCCAATGTGAAAAAGCAATGGGTCATCCCAAAAATAGAATTTAGCCTCTGATATAACTTTGAGTTTTTGATCTTTGGATAATCCCACAGGTAGCCTACCTGCGACGAGATAGTTTGTTATATCAGCATACCAAGGAAACTCAATAGAGTTGATGGATAGTAGAGACTCATTCAAAAATCGGTCTGATATCGGCGGGGAGTACGGAATGTAGTCTGGGTCTAGCCGAGACAAGTGATCCACCACAACATTATGTGCTCTGCCTTTGTTGTGGATTTTGACATCAAACTCCTTCAATAGAAGGATCCATCTAATAAGGCGGGGTTTGGTGTCCTTCTTTGCCAACAAATGCTGGAGGGTGGAATGGTCAGTGTAGATGATAACTTTGGACCCGAGTAAGTATGACCTAAATTTGTCCAACCCAAATACCATGGCTAGCAATTCTTTCTCAGTGACTGTATAGTTACGCTGAGCCGTGTTCAGTGTTTTGCTAGCATAGTATATTACAAATGGATGGCGCTCCTGTCGTTGGCCAAGAATGGCTTCGACAGCGAAGTCAGAGGCGTCACACATCATCTCAAAATCGAGCGACCAGTCAGGGGGTTGGAGAATAGGTGCACTGGATATAGCACTGAGACACAAGGAGTCAAAATCAAAGGGAGTGTCGGTTACCAGAAGATTCGTTAATGGATGAGCAATTTTCGAGAAATCTCGAATGAATCTTTGATAAAATCCGACATGTCTTAAGAATGATCTGCTTTGCTTAAGCAAACTAGGCGGAGGTAATCACAAAATGATTTCAAACTTAGATCAATCGACCTCGAATCCATTAAAGGAGACCCTGTGACCTAGTACGATGCCATCCCTCACAATAAAATGGCTTTTTTCCCATGAAAGTACTAGGTTAACCTCTATACATCTCCTCCGAATCTTTGTGAGGTTATGAAGACAAGATGAGAAATCATCTCCAAGCATGGAGAAGTCAACCATGAACACTTCTACGTAGTCCCCGATAATGTCTGAAAAGATGGCCATCATGCATTGCTAAAAAGTAGCTGGTGCATTGCAGAGGCCAAAAGGCATCCGCTTAAAAGTGAATGTTCCAAAGGGACACGTAAAAGTCATCTTGTCTTGATCTTCTGGGTTGATTGCAACTTGATTGTACCTAGAGTATCCATCCAGAAAGCAAAAAAAACTACACCCGGCTAGCCATTCTAGAATCTAATCAATAAAGGGTAAAGGAAAATGATCCTTTTTGGTAGCCGAGTTTAGCTTCCTGTAATCAATGCAGACCCGCTAAGAAGTCATGGTGCGGGTCGGGATGGATTCACCCAATTCATTTTTTATTAGGGTGAGTCCCACCTTTTTGGGCACTATCTGAATGGGACTCACCCACTAGCTGTCGGAAATAGGATAGATAATGCCCACGTCTAGCCATTTAATGATCTCCTTCTTGACAACCTCCAACATATTTGGATTTAGGTGCCTCTGAGGTTGTCTCAACGGTCTCACCCCTTCACCAGTGTAGATATGGTGAGTGCAATGTGAGGGGCGAATCCCGTGGAGATTAGCAATGCCCCACCCGATAGCAGCCCTATGTGCTTGCAAAATGGAGATCAACTGGTGTTCCTAATCCAGAGTCAAGTGAACATTGATAATCATGGGATATGTCTCACTTTCTCCCAAAAACACGTACTTGAGTGAATCAAGTAAGGGCTGTAACTCTAGTAGTAGAGGGTGGGGAGGGGGTTTATGCAGGGGAGGAGAGGAAGCAACAACTGAAATTTACTAATTTTGACTAATGAAGAATCCATTTGCAGTTGTCATGTAATCCTACCTTAAGATATCGGTGCTAGATAGGACAGGATAGTCTGGATCAGGGGTGTTAGGAGTAGATGAACACCCATGACAACCAGATCCATGGGATGAAATGTGTATGTCATTAGTCTTAGTCTCGTGTGGATCACGATCTAAGACCCTTGATAGTAAAGATGAATGTGCCATTGGGTCGCTGCAGAGGAGCCCAATGTTCCCACAGAAAGCTGCATCTTTGTCTTCACTATCCTCCTTGATCAAATCGCAATCAAAGTTCTTTGATGCCCTGAAAATGTCCAATCTAAGCTTTTCATTCCCCAGGGCAATCTCCATGCATCCTGATGCACAGTCAATGATTGCGCGGGTGGTTGCCAAAAACGGGTGACCTAGAATAATCGATGCATCATGGAGATTAGGAGGAACCTCCATATTAAGAACAAAAAAGTCCGCTGGAAAGAAGAATCCTTGGACTTTTACGATCACATTTTCAACCACCCCCCTTCGCATTTTTACCGATCGGTCAGCTAACTGAATGGTAACTGAGGTGGGCTTTAACTCCCTAAATTGAAATCAATCAAATACTATGGTGGGGGTTAGGTTGATGGACAACCCCAAATCAAGAAGGGTCCTATCAAAAGGGGAATCCTGTAAAAAGCAGGAAATCAGTGGTGTGCCCAGGTCCTTCTTTTTGGGTGGTAAGTTAGCTAAAATAATTGCACTGGCTTCCTTAGATAATGCCACTTTTTGTTCGATTCTATGCTGTCGCTTCGAAGTATAGTAGTCCTTAAGGAACCTAGCAACAATAGGGATGTGATATATTGCTTCGAGGAGAGGGACCTGAATGTGAACTTCTTTGAACATAGCTTTCAGGTCTTCAAAATTCCGCGTGTCTTTTTTCCGTGCTGAATCTCGCGTTAGGGCCACGGGAAAAGGGATGGGAATTTCAAGGTCTAGGGGCTTCTTTCCTTTATCTAATGAAGATGGCTTCTGAGAGGAAGAGGGTTGTGAGCCATCTCATGGTAGAGCGCAGGAAAAATCATTACCCGCTTGCCTAGGTAGTGGGTGCTGTGTAGTCTTTCCGCTCCTTAAGGTGACAGCTTTTGCATTGGCGTGCTATCCATGTAAGGGCAGAGGAGCGGGTTGGTCTGGATACACAGGGTTTGGCAACAAAGGTGGCTGACCGAGCCCATAACCAGGTGGTGCGGGAGGTGCTTGCATAATAGCATGTGCCTACCTCTGTGGTGCTTGGAATTTAGGCGGGGAGCTCTGATTTTGCACATATCTCGAGTTTGGGACAAGTTGGGAAGGTAAAGCTCCCTGTGATCTATGCTCCTGCATCATCTAGTTTTGGGTGTTCTGTATGCTCTGTATTTGGTCAACCATTGCCTTCATTATTTGCAGGTTGTCATGAGTAGATTTCCGAATTGATGCTTGCAATTCCTCCTTCAATGACTCCAAAGGGTCGGCCCACTTTGGAGGGTAGTTGGCAGCTTGGTGCTGTGGCTGATAGATAGAGTGTGTTTGTTGCTATTGAGACGGGAATGGCTGGTACCTAGGATACATGTTCTATGCATTCCTGTATTGTCTGGTCTGGTAGTGTGGAGCTTGACTCGATCTCTGTGGGTTACCAGACTAGGAGAAATTAGGATGCTGGCTCCAACCAGGGTTATATGTTTCCGGATACGGGTTGTTACACCCATATCCCTGAATGGCATTGACATCTTCGTAAGCCAAAGACGTCTCATATGCAAATTCATCAAAAGAATACGCACTTGCATCGTCATGTGGTGCATAACCCTGATCGTATGACACCAGATCCATATTGTTCATGGGTTCCTAGTATGTAGGATCCCGCAAAGATGGAGAGAAAACACCCCAAGTAAATGGATATGTACGAGAAGAGGGGGCTTGGGATGCTTGAGAGGAGTAAGATGGAGCAGTGCTACCAGAAGATCCGGATCTCACTCGCATTAATTCATTGAGCTTCTTATCGATCAGATCCACCTTATCCAGCTTTTTGGTGATAATGTCTATGTTGGTTCGAGCAGACTCGACTTGAGCTTCGTGGACATTAACTCGTTGCTGTCCAGGTTGTTGGAATTGGTTCATTGAGGCATCATTCATTGCGTTCTCTACTAAGGACTCGAACAGTTCAAATGTGCTGTTCTCATCCTTCACGAGGAAATTTCTACCTCTAGATGCATCGACCAGGTACTGATGTGTGTCATCCAGCCCATGGTAAAATACTTGAGCGAGGTGCCATTTGGGTACACCATGCTGTGGGCACTTCCTGAGAAGATCGTGGAATCTATCCCAGGCCTCATGCAGCTTCTCTCTATGGCCTTGGGCAAAGGTCGTGATCGCACGCCTCATAGCATTTGTTCGACCGATCGGGAAGAACTTTTGGAGGAATTCGCGACTTAATTCCTCCCATGTTCCAATTGGCCTCCCGATGATCTTGCACCAATAAGCAACTTTATCGTTGAGAGAAAAAGGAAAAAAGCTTCATGAGAATAATTCTAATATCTATATTCTTAGGTCGAACTAACTCTGCAATCCGACTTAAGTCTTCGAGGTGCTGAAAGGGATCCTCATTCAAGTTTCCATGGAAATGAGTCTGAATCAGACTTATGATATTCAGCTTTAACTCGAATGCGTCTCCACCTGTGGGAATCCGGACTTGAGGTGCTATGATTGTTGCCACCGGATCGTAGAAGTCTTGCAGTTATTCTCCACATGGTGGATGCTGTATCTTGTCGAGTGTTGTGAGAATCCAGTCAATGCTCTACTCATATTTTTGTTCTGTTTCCTCGACCCTGGCTTCCAGACCAGCCATTGGGTCCTAATTCTGAGGGTCTTGATGAACTCGAGGATCAGGATTAGCCATCTCAGCTAATCAGATGGAAGAAGGTTGAGAAGAGAGGTTAGGCGAAAATCACCTTTGCTGCCTTGGGTTTGGCTCCTAAGGTCCCGCAAGTTCAAGTCTTAACGACCTTCTTCCTTCCATATGCCAACTCAAAGGGTTGGTGTAGTCAGGCAAAACAAGGCTAAGGCCTTGTTAATCAGAGTGGTCCTTTAGATCAGATGACCAGATTTTTTGTTTAAGTTTGTGTTATTAAAAATTCGGCGAGAGAGCGACTGTAAGGAATTCTCGCCTCTCAGTCTAACTCGGCCAATCTGGTTACGAGGGGACTGCGAGGAAGGTCCTTCCTTCGGCTTTCACCTCCGGTTTCGTTACCCTGCAGCCGTGGTCATTTGACACTATCCCGCAGGCTTAGTCACCAGGTTTTGCAAGAATGGTTGGAACTATCTAGTAGTTTCAAGCCAAATGCAAGTTATTTGATGTATTTTTGTGAATTTTTAACCTGTTTCTTCAATTTAGTAGATGATGGGTAGTCCACAAGGTGACTCGCCTCACCGACTAACTTTTGGGTTCATCGGAGTCCAAATTAGTCTATGTGGTCCTATTGGCTCATGCACTTCTAAGTTCTTTTTCAAATTGAAGACCACAATTCAAATGTACACTTTAAGGTAATATGTAATCCAAATGATTTGAAACTTTGCAAGAAGATTCTCTTTTTAATAAGCTTTTCACAAAGTATTTTTCAAAAATTTTTTCTATTTCCAACAATTAGTTATGAATTTTTAACTAACTAGGGGTCAAATCTGGAATTTAGACCCTATTTTGATTTTTCTATTGAAAACAATTTCAAATATGCTCCAAAAATTTTGTAAAAATAAGATATTGGAAGCTAATTTGATTATCTTTCACACCCTACAAAGTTTGAATAAATTTGATTTATATGTTAGTCAGAATTGATTTCTAAATTTCATAAAAATTCTATTTTCAAGCAATCTGAATGAACACTAATTTTTAAAAATTCCACAGAAGGAATTTCTTTCTAGGAAATGTGGCGTTGGAAAGATAATTTGAAGATCTAGTTCTAGTACAAATTTTAGGATTTTTGGAGTATCAGAAACATGGCTATTGAATTTAAAAGATGACACTTACTTTCTGGTTGAATTTCTAATAAGAATGTGTGCACCTAATTTTCACAGTGCCCACTTTACCTCATTCGCCGCTTCATGTCATTGTTCTTGCACACAAAAATACTATATTAGAGATAAAATCAAAAGTCACCTTGCCTCCCTGACAACGGCGTCAATTTTTTCGTGGCATTGATCACGTAGAAAATTAGCACATTGTAGTATAGCGCGAAATACGTCTCGACCAAATAAATTAATGGAACTTGGTGAGTCATGGTCGATCACAGGGAAGTAGAAAGTACTTTTGATTTCATATGTTTGTTCTCAATATGATTACTAAATGATAGAAACAATCAATCACAATATCCACATTACAAAGAGATTGAATTTGATATACAAGCAATAGACTAAAAATATGAATGTAAACAACTACTACTATAACGAAATAAGGGCACCACGGGTGGTTTGTTGTGGCCTTTTGGAGAGGTTGGGAAGAGTAGCAACAATCCGTCGGGGTGGCCCAACTGATGCTTCAGACAGAGGTGCAGAGACGGATGTAGAGAAGACGGGAAGAAGAAGAAGAGAGAGGTTGAAGGAGAAAGAAGAAGAATTAAGAGAATTGCCTTTCAAAGGGGGTCCTTAGGCCTCTTTTTATAGCTTCAGTGAAGGGCAATTAAGGTATTTGGCCCCTTAAATCTGTGTAAATGCTTCAGATTAAGCAGATTCGTTGATCGGAATGGCCCTGATGAAGCCTTCCAAAACCTTCTTTTATCCTTGGTTTCATTTGGTGCTGCCACGTGGCAGCCTATGCACCCTCAGATCACGATCAAATGGTTCATCTCACCCGTGCACCTGCTGCTTCATTTCTCGCTTCGTCGCTCGCCTCTTCTGAGCACCTTGAAAGATCGGATGACTTAAATGCTCGCCTTTGAATGCTAAAGAACTCGCACGCGCGTCTCCACACGTGTCATTGCGCGCACTCTTGATCCAGTGCCTCCGCGCACGCCATGCATCCGCACCTCCTCTGCCCGATGCTGATTCGATGGTTGAATTTCATCTACGAGCACGCCCCTCTTGATTTCACGTAAGGTGCCGTTCGAACGTGCACCCAACGTCTCGTGGGGAGAGCGCTAACAAACACACTACTTCCACTCATTTGTTGCATTTAGGTTTTGTTGGCGCACGTTCTCAGCCATTGGATGGGAATCCAACGGTCAAGATCTCATCCTCATCTGATGATGCGGCTGAGGGTGGGTGGCGTGGCTGCATCGCGACCATTGGATGATGATCCAACGGCCCGCGGTTCTCTTTTCCAAATTGGGGCGCGGTAAGGGGCGACTGCGATGGCATCACATGGCGCCATCGTTGCCGTCCATCTTCTTCTCGTATCTGATGATGTAGACCTCTGATTGAGTTCATTTTTGCGCCGTTAGACTGCAATCGTCGATCCGGATCCATCCATGTGGTTGAATTTGTCATCTGAGTTCGGTTCTTCTTCAATTTACCCCTTGGCTCTGCTTCTTTTGTGGACTCTCTAGGGTGCTACGGGAGTCTGATTGATGTGCTCTTGGAAGCGTTGGACTCTTATAGTTATTCCGAATAGATCCATAAAGTTGGATCGATCATCCACAGTCTTGGATTACCTGCAATTATTAATACCTCTCAAATAGCACATCATTATGTATAAAACTTATAAATCATCTAAGATGCAAAATACGATGTGTATGTATACAGAATGCCCATGTTAAGCTAGGTTCTACCTTAATTCAGGCGAATTAGGGCCTATGATTACTACGCAATCACATTTCACCACATTATTCTCCATGTCACACATCTAAGTTACCACCAAAGTTGAAAAAATTTAGGGGCCTTGCATTCCCGTACTATGATGAGATAAACACCATTGTAGGTAGGGATATTGCTACCGGAGAGCATGCAATGTCATCTCAATGAATGTCGGACTCATCAGAAGAACATGGTCTTCCGCCATGGGGTGAAAGTGATATACCCCTAAATTCTCAAAACAAGGATTCTCACATATGGCGTACAACATGGCCACATGTGACTCGACATTGGGTGGATTTGATGTCAATGACCCCTAATTTAGTTTCAAGGAGTTGCTAGCGTCAGGTCAAGCACCATATCATGGGATTAATATCAGTCAATCTTTCATTCACGGAATGCTTTAGCCTGTTGTTCAAGGTGTTGCTAGGGTTCACCCTCCAACCCCTTCCAAACTCCATCTGTTGATAGGCCTATTAATATGCAGACACCCCACCCTCATTCATCGTGGGGTAGTAAGGGGAAAAGACCCACTAGATATGACAGTTCCAATGGTCGAAAAAGAAGACGATCAAGCTCTGTGCATCCGAATGCCCAGATCTCAGATGGAATAGCCCAAATTAGTTCATTTCAGCAAGACCTAGTCATTATTAGGTCTCACCTTAGGTGAAAAAGATGGATACATCTGATGAGATTGCTCAATGTCTAGCAATGGTTACTGAGCGAGTACCAAACCTTTCTAGTGCTGATACAGTAAGACTCGCACAATATTTTGCATGGAGCAAAAATCATGCAATTTTCTGGAATATTGTTGGAATCCCAAATGCCTTCATCAATTGGCTGGAGTCTGTACTGAAGTAGGACCTACATGACATGTTTCCGTTCTTTATCTTCGTAGTTTATTATGTCATTGATAACTTTTTGAACCCTTTGGCATGTAATAATTTGGGACATTATCGGCCGCATTCCCTGAGATCATGTTTCGTATTTCGTTATCCTTTTGTCCACTTCTAATCATATATTAAGCATTTTTCCATTTAGTGATTATGTTTTATTCATGTTTTAATGTTGCTGACGATTTTCAATAAGTGAATATTGCATGGAAGAAACTTCAAATTATGAGCTATACTTTCAGGGATGTCTTCCTCGGATTATTCCGAAGCTGAGATTACTAGTAGCTCAAGCAATTCAAGTATGAGCTTTGAATAAGACCATTGCACTACGAAGGAGGTTGAAAACCTCCAAATGGTTGAGATGGTCATGCCTATCCTAGTTATGGCCCAACTTGCAGTTCGTCAATGAATATCGCGTAATACTACATTCATGTTGAGCCACTCATGGGTGCACTAGATGCTATTTGATCATTACAACAGGTGCCATGTTGAGTTCCGGATGCACTTGGGACCATTCATGCCATTTGTTGACCTTTTAAGAAGTAGAACAAATATGTGGGATACGAAGAACACCACGGTGGAGCAGTTAGGAATTTTCATATTGGTGTTAGCGTACGACGATTCCAATCGCCACTTGATGGAGCGATTCCAACACTTGGGCTAGACAATTAGTAGGCATGCCAATCATGTGCTTAGACAAATTCTTAAGTTGAGGAAGATTCTCATATGCGTTACCGATCTTGATGCACCCGTTCATAGCACTATAAGGGATAACTAGAAGTACTATCCTTATTTAAGCTAAAGATGCCAATTGAAATTAATATCTCTAATCGGAATATCCTTCCCACATACAAACTGACACTGACATAATACATTGTTAACACTCCTTGAAGGATTGTATTGGAGCAATTGATGGATGCCATGTCTGTGCGACTGTTTCGACAGAACTAGTTGGGAGATATCACTACTGGAAAGGGTGGATAAGTCAGAATGTCCTCACAGCCATTGACTTCAACATGGAATTTGTTTATGTTGTCAGCGGATTTGAAGGCTCATCAGCTGACATGCGTATATTAAACTGGGTATTGGAGTTTGGAAAATTTTGTGTCCCACAAGGGAAAAGATACTTGGTTGATTTGGGTTTTGCAAATACAGATCGATTTCTAACTCCATACCATGGTTTGCCATACTACTTGAATGAGTACAGGGGGAGAGTATACCATATTGAGTAGATATACAATCACCGTCATGCACAATGTCATAACATTGTTAAGTGGACATTTAGTGCTTTAAAAGCCAAATTTCGATTACTAGATCATCGACCATTCTATAGCATTAAGGTGCAACGATGCTTGGTCATGGTGGCTTGTATCATTCACAACTTCCTACATCATCATGATCCTAACGATCCAGACTTTCATCGGAGATAATCGGCCGAGGACGACAACGACGATGTTGACATTGACGGTGAGGTAGACGAATCTAATGTAAGGGCATGCGAGGTACTGCACAATCGTAAAGCAAGTTCTTTATGGGCAGACTTGTTACGTGTGAGAGAGAGGATTTAAAATATGTAATCGTCGTAGTAAAGCCTCAGTTGCTCGAAAACAAATAAAATTTATAACTCAGAATCTTAAAGGAGTCCAAGGTCGAAACAGGGAGTAAATGTGAAATTCACAACATTAATCACATTCAAAATCAATCAGCACAATTAATTGAGCATTCAAATAGATATTCAATGAAGAATAACCTATCACATTAGCTGTTCAATGAAATCAATGTATTTAGAGACAAAAAGAATAGAGAGAAGCTAAAAACTGGTGATTTAGAACACCAACTAGATCCTCTAATTAAGCATGCATCTCATAATCAATTTAATCAAATGTTAACTTAATGCTTAAATCATTCAACAGTAACATTCAAATAATGCTCAATCAGATGACAAGTTTGCAGCATAGACGGCTTAACAGCACGAGGCTTCTTAAAGCCTTCTTTATTTCTCTTTGTCTTCCTCAGACCTTCCCTTCTTGTCTTCTTCTCGAGCCTTCTTTACAAGCATGTTGAATAGCGGATGACTACGCCATCGAAATTGGTTTTGAAAATCCGTCGTAGTTCGAGTCGCGAAGAAATTCGTTCAACAAATAAGATTTATACTGAAAAATTTGTAAAGAAATTTCAGGTCGAACATAGTGAGGCTATGTCAAACAAAATTCGCAATTATATTTTTGTTTTTTGTGTAAAGGGCGAAATAATTACAATGGAATCAATAGAGATAATAAGAGAGAGAGAAAGAACAATCACTTGATATTGCATAATTTCTTTACAACTAAGAAAGCAAGAAATTGTTACACTAGAAAGCGAGAAATTATTACAACTAGAAAGCAGGAAAATTCTACTATAGAAAGTAGTAAAATGAATGGGAGAGAGAAGTTATCCTCCTCGATGATCGCTTAGAGGACGAGCTAGACGTGACAACGCCTGGAAGACGAGGAACGAAGTAGGAAGGAGGACGAAGTAAGAGGAACGAGAATGAGGCAGCATGTCGTCTCGTCACGGGATCTGCTTCTGGAACAGGGGCGAAAACTTGGTTCAAGCTCTTGAGGAGCATCCCGGGTGTGGGACAAGCTTCTCTTAAGCTTTGGAGAGGGAGAGAGAAGGAAGGGATGAGAAATTCGTATGGTAGGGGTCTCCTTTTATAGTTCCAAGGAGTAGGGGCATCTTGGACATTACAACATGAAAAACATTAATTCAGGACCTTTAGTGACGGATAAATCCGTCACTAAAGGCCTGAACATGGCTGACGTGTGCACACTACTCGTGTGCCCCTTCGCCTTCACGCTCTCCACGCCTTCGCAAATCCGCGCGCGCTCAGCCGTCCGATCAAGATATCGGACGGTTTAAATTGCCCTCGCCTGCGCCGTGCGCCCGTGTGCGATCGGGCGTTTGCGCTGCGCATCTGATCGTGCGTGGGCGTTATCGGTCGATCTGCGTCTCTCGGTACGAATCGTGCAACTCCGATTGCGTGCCCGCGTGCAGCGGCTACGGGATCGAACGCACGTCGCATGCTTACGCAACGCGCTTGACCACTGCACTATGCGTGGGCTTGTGTCGCGTAGATGATTTTGCGCACGGCCGATCTCGGTTGTTGGATCTTCGTCCGACGGTCGAGATCAAGCGTTGCTTATGCCTTCAGCTGAGGAGAGGCGTTGGATGAGCGGCGACGTGGCACATTCTCGGCCGTTGGATCGAGCGGGTGAAGAAGAGCTACGGCTGTTGCTGGGTGGCTATGATGGTGCCACGTGGCACCATTTAGGCCGTCCATCTTCTGAGTGTTGTAGATGGTGCCACGGGTGTCGAATTGGATCAATTTTCACGTCGTTAGGCTGCGATCATCGATTCGAACCTATCTGTGAGGTCGAATTTGTCGTTTGAGGTGCGGATTAACACCATCTTGGCCCTTGATCTTTAGGGTTCCTCAGTCTCTATCTGGTGCTACACATGTCCGATCAGGGTGATCTTGGAGTTGTTGAACTCCAATCGTTGCCCTAATCAGATCTGTACGGTTGGTTCTTATATCCGAGGCTCCGATTAACAAGTTGCCCTATTCCTGGCCATAAAAGGAGACAATTAAGTTACATTTTATTCTGACTAACCTAAATGCAACATGATGCATGTTATGCAATATTTATAGTATGTGATGCAATTCTATGCTTAAGAACACACATAAATAGACAGTTTATGTGATGTAAATAAAAATGTTTACATCACACCCTCATGCTTATCTTTTGCTAGTCCCTAGCAAAACTATATGTTATTTATAAGAGAATTAAGTCAGATTTCTTGGGCAATAGTTATTTTCAACACTTAGGGATTTCAACTAGGACCTGAACTACAGTGACACAACAGCACCTGGGTATCTACCAAAATACAACCGCCCCAAGTTCTCGCCTTATTCAAAGAGGGATCTCATTTTCTCTTTTTCTTCTTTTCTAATTTTTTTTTGATTTTTGAGTTTAGGGTTACAGAGCGGCTTTTTACAGCCACTCAACCCGCCCAAGACTTGATCAGAACCCTAAGTTCTAAGCATCTTTTTGTGAAAGTGATAGACTCGTTGATCGGTAATCAGAATGGACTTCAGGTTTCTACGCCCTAGGTGACCTTAAAAAGAGAGTTCTGCCTAAATGTGTATCTTTACGATTGGTAGCTTTCTCCTTACTTTTATTTTTTTATGGGGTCAACACAAGGGTAAGTCCAGTGTATATCTCCCCGGCTTATTCTACTTCTCCGCTTATTCCTAAGTGTTTTTGGAATTTTTAGTGCATTTCTTGAGTTGGGTTCTGGACAATCGGTTGATGAGCTGTTACCACCAACTTGCCAGCTATACTCATGCAGTAAAGTGTGGCTTATTTCTTGTTGTTTCTTTTTGTTTCTTTTCTCCTTTTTCTGTTTCTTTTTCTTTTCTTTTTTTGACTTTCTTTTTCTTTCTATGTAGGTGGCTTCCCTAGTCTAAGATTTACCTAAAGGCAGCAAGAAGAGAGTGGTCTACTGACTAGACTTTTGACAACCTGCCTATGGGCATTTACCTACGATAACTTGCCAGCCATATCATCCTAGAAGGTTCACTAGCTACCCAATTTCCGTTAAAGTCGCCGAACAATGAGTCAGTGATAAAATAGTGTGTAGATGCTTAGACTTAAAGTTCCCTCAAATCAGAGGGTGGGTTGATAAGTCGTGTACTTATCACCCAAACTTAATCAAATTAGAAATAAAATTCAGGATGGCGAACACTCGAGAAACAAATCCACATTTTAATGGATACCCAGGCTGATTAAGTCCAAAGACCTGAAAGGTCTTCATGTTCAAATCATACAGTTTTATTTCCTAAGATTGAAAATTTTCTAAAGCCTAAGTTCTTTTTCCTAATTTCAAAATTATATATATATAAAGAAAATAAAACGGATCTACAGAGCTAACGAAGTAATTCAAAGATGAATATCCACCCCCTCATGCCTATGTAATGCAATGTCCTCATTGTATTAAAAAGACATGAAACAAAGTGGAGTAGAGTAGAAAGTACTTGAATTGCGTAAATAACGGATCCGCTCCGAGATAAAAAAAAACTATATACATGCTGAATTTAGTGTCTTCAGCTAGGCATACTATACAAAAAAGAGAAATAAAGAATTCAGAAGTGTAGGTCAGAGTTAAAATAAAAAGATGCAACCTAAGACCTGCCAGCAGATGTCCACAGATGTGGACCAGATTGTGATGCAGACCTAGACCCCATGGTCGAGAATTTCTATGGTTTTGGATAAAAATTACCCAAAACCTAAAATCAGTATGCAAGTGGGGTCGGGCCTATGATTTGTGAGGATGCAACCCAAGACCAAAAAGTCGGGTTACGAAGAAATCAAGCTCAAAAGGATAATCAATGAATGTGTGCTTAGGTTGGTTATCCTCAAAACAAATGTCGTAAGGGTCCTAATTTGATGGTTTCAGATTAAATGGAACCCTTAGACTCGGTCTTCTACTTCCTCCAGAGCTTGCTTCCCAAATCAAAATTTCCCATCTCCTATCCTCCCCATTCAGAATGTCAAATTCCAGGACCTCCTGTATTTTAATCAATCCGTTTGAAATTTCCATGTCTAAAAGATGACTGCATCAAAATTGACTTGGGTTTAGTTATCGCAAAAATAGAATTGTCAGTAACCTCAATAGGGGTAACTGACAATCGGGGCATTGAATCGGATCCTTTAGAAATGCGATTCTGAATCCATCATGTGAGCCCCAATAAGATCAATTTCCTGACTTATTGGGCTATGAAATGATTTACTGATTCCGCAAGCCCAATCATCTCACAGAAATCATGTTTTGTAAACTCACGTGAGACTTTGCAAATTGAATCTTCACCCTCATAATCAAAAAAATCAAAATCCGTATTAATGTACGTCCCAAAATCATCCCTCACTTTCTGATCCATGGAGACATACGTTTCCTCGTACCCTGGCTCAGGGATCTCAGGTGAAGAAATCTGATCATCCTTAATTGGTTGCTCTAAATCAATCTGATCAGCCTCGTAACATGTGTCCCCCCAATAAGTGCCTGAAAGGGTTCGGACATTGGCTCTCTTGAAGGGGGTTCATCCTGGGAATTATCCCAAGATTGAACTAAAGCAATCACAAATCTCATTCTTAGTTTTGCTAACTTCCCAAGTAAAACCTCACTCGGGTTCTTATCCTTAACATCCTGGAGCCAATCCAACAAATACTTGTTCAGATCATCAATCATTTCAATCAGGGGCTCCAATTCTTCAGTGTAAGGTATTGGTTGAACTTCTAAAGATTGTATAGTATTCTTCAAGTTAGCCAAAACCTTATCTTGAACCTGGTTAACCTGAACCAAATGACTTGGTTCAGGGTTGGGCGGGTTTGGGATCAGTGCAAAGCAGTTAACGAATTGAGATTTGTGATACCCTTCCTGATAATAGGTCATTTCGGATTGTTCAAAAGGTGGTGATGACATAAAGGCAGTGTATTCAGGGTATGGGTAAGGATTAGGGTATCCTTCTTGATTGTAGATCGTATTAGGTTGTCCATGAAAGAGTGGCGATCTATAATCGATGTGGCACAAAGAAGGATAGAAATCACAATTATGGTGTTCAAGGTTTGACCCCATACACGGAAGTTCGGAATTGTATCTCCAATCTGAGTTATCCCAACTAAGAAATGGTTGATTACAGTACGAGCTGGGATAATCATCATGTTGATGATAAGTCATAACAGGAGGGAAAGAGCGGGAATGCGTATGAAATGTGGAAAGATTCATGATAGACGGGAGGAAGAAAGGTACCCTGCAATATAAACAATCAAACCTGTCCTTAAGTGGGCTAGCCTAAAGACCTATAGACTCCCAGAACCCATCTTGAGATAAAGAAATGATTTGATCTACTTCTGTCCATTTAATCCAACTATTTAGAGGAAGGGACTGGGGAGAAGGTTCTCCCTTCGGCTTGCGCCTCCAGTTCATAGTGTACCTCCCAACCACGATCATTTGATTCTACTCCCCTAGCTAGACATCATATTGAACAGTACAAATAGACTAATCGAAAATAATCTCGTTCTGGGCTTCGAAGAGCGAGTCCAATCCTTAAGGCCAGCGTCTACTCTATTTAATTTAGAGTTAGGTTTGAATGTGCTTTGGAATGTGATGGGCCCTTTACCTGGGTTGTGCCCTTAATGAATGATTGATGTGTGTGTGTGTGTGCACAATCAGGGGTTTTCAAGTAAGATTATTTTTAATGCGGTGAATTTTAGGGTTCAAATCTTGCTTAGTAGCTTTTAGGATTCAGCTTTAGGTATTTTCAAACAAGTTTTGTTGGCCCACCAGGTTTTGAAAGAACTGGTGAAGATGTTTTCCTTTGAAGCTTAAAAGAATGTGGAGTGCCTGGTAAATCCCTAAGAGTTGAACCTATGTGGCAGCTACTTAATAAGTTGATTTTAGTTGAAGTTGTGCAGCCCAATCAACTCAAACAATTGGCCTGTTGCACAACTTAATTAGGCACACAAGTGATTACCTAATCTAATTTCAACTCGATTATGTGTTTGGGTGTGTGTACCGATTCCAAAGATCGGTTTACCAATTGAGTTTGAAAATTAGATGAGGTTGTGTACCTCTATGAGATTTTTTTAATTTTTTTCTTTTTAAATGTGAAGGGTAAGGTCGGTGTTGGTGTCAAACAAACAATAAAAACTAACCTTAGGGTTTATACGAACACCTAGGTTGATTTATGTTTGTGTTGTTATGTGGTGGAATGAAAACTAATGGGTAGGAAGTAGGGGTAAACTTACAAAACCTTCAACAGCACTTTGCTACAATCTATCACTTTTGCTTGTCCCAAAAGAGTACCTGCAATCACAATAAGAAAAGAGAGAAGTGCGGTAAATGATTCGTAAGTCGGAAAATGCGAAGAATCAAAGCGCGTCGCCTCCCCGGCAATGGCGCCAAAATGTTGAATGGCGGATGACTACGCTATCGGAATTGGTTTTGAAAATCCATCATTGTAGTTCGAATAGTGAAGAAATCCGTTCAACAAATAAGATTTATACCGAAAAATCTATAAAGAAATTCCAGGTCGAACACAAAGAGGCTGCTTCAATCAAAATTCGCAATTATATTTTTACGTTTTTGTGTAAAGGGTGAAATAATTACAATGGAATCAATATAAACAATAAGAGAGAGAGAAAGAACAATTACTTAATATTGTATAATGTCTTTACAACTAATAGAGCGGGAAATGGTTACACTAGAAAGCGAGAAATTATTACAACTAGAAAGCAAGAAAATTCTACTCTAGAAAGTAGTAAAAAGAATGGGAGAGAGAAGTTATCCTTCTCGACGATTGCATGGACGACGAGCCAGATGGGACAATGCCTCGAAGATGAGGAACGGAGCGGGAAGGAGGACGAAACAGGAGGAACGGGAATGAGGCAGCACGTCGTCGTCGTCACGGGATTCGCTTCTGGAACGGGGGTGAAAACTTGGTTTTAGCTCTTGAGGAGTATCCCGGGTGTGGGACAAGCTTCTCTTAAGCTTTGGAGAGGGAGGAAGGAAGGGATGAGAAATCCATATAGTAGGGGTCTCCTTTTATAGTTGCAAGGAGTATGGGCATTTTGGACATTACAACATGAAAAAATTAATTCAGGACCTTTAGTGATAGATAAATCTATCATTAAAGGCCTGAACGTGGCTGACGTGCACGCGCCGCTCGCACGCCCCTTTGCCTTCGCTCTCTTCAGGCCTTCGCACGTCCGCACGCACTCAGCTGTCTGATCAAGAGATCGGACGATTTAAACCATCCTTGCCCGCGCTACACGCCACTTGTGATTGGGCATTTGCGCTGCGCGTCTGATCGCGCGTGGGTGCTATTAGTTGATCTGTGCTACTCGATGCAAATCGTGTAGCTCCAATTGTGCACCTGCACGCAGTGGCTGCAGGATTGAACGCACATCGCGTGCTCACGTAACGCGCTTGACCACTACACTATGCGTGGGTTTGTGTCATGCGGATGATTTTGCACACGACCAATCTCAGCCGTTGGATCTTCATCCGACGGTCGAGATCAAGCGTTGCATGTGCCCTCAGCTGAGGAGAGGCTTTGGATGAGCGGTGACGTGGCACATTCTCGGTAGCTATGAATGTTGTCGAGTGGGTGAAGAAGAGCTACGGCCGGTGCTGGGTAGCTATGATGGCGCCACGTGGCACCATCTAGGCCGTCAATCTTCTGAGTGTTGTAGATGGTGCCACAGGTGTCGGATTGGACCGATTTTCACGCCGTTAGTCTGCGATCATTGATCCAAACCCATCCATCCAGTCAGATTTGTTGTCTGAGGTGCAGATTAACACCATCTTGGCTCTTGATCTTCAAGGCTCCTCAGTCTCTATCTGGTGTTACAGATGTCCGATCAGGGCGATCTTAGAGTCATTGAACTCCAATCATTGCCATAATCAGATCCGTACAGTTGGATCTTCGATCCGAGGCCCTGATTAACAAGTTGCTCTGTTCCTAGCCATAAAAGGAGACAGTTAGCCTACATTTTATTCTGACTAACCTAAATGCAAGATGATGCATGTTATGCAATATTTAGAGTATGTGATGCAATTCTATGCTTAATAACACACATAAATAGACAGTTTATGTGATATAAACATGTTTACATCAAAGCACAAGGGAGCCAAATCCTTCAGCAACTGTCACATAGAGCATAAGGCCAAGAGAGCAAAACCCTCCCCCGCTCTCTTACAAGTCCTCTTCTTCTCTTCCACAGACCCAGCATAGTCGGATCTAGATACTTAGGTAAACAGTCTTGGACAGTGTCCAGGGTCACCAGCGTGGGTAGTGATCGAGGAGTGGCATAGGCAGGTGTTGAATGTGGAAAACTACGTGTTCGTAGTTGGATTCAAAAACCTGTCGTTATAGTTCGAGTTGTGAAGAAATCTATTCAACAGATAAAATTTATACCAAAAATCCGTAAAGAAGTTTCGGGTCGAACACAGGGGGCTACGACGATCTCAAAATTCATAATTTTTTGTATTCTTTTTTTGTTTAAAAGGTGAAATAATTACAATGGAATCGATATAAACAATAAGAGTGAGAGGGGGAGAGAACAATCACTTGGTATTTGAATAATGTTTTTACAACTAAGAAAGCGGGAAATGATTACACTAGAAAGTGGAAAATTGTTACAACTAAAAAGTGGGAAATTCTACTTTAGAAAGTGATAAAGAAGGGAGAGAGATGTTATCCTCCTCGATGAATGCTTGGAGGATGAGCTGGACGAAGGCGATGCCTAGAAGACAAAGGATGAGGCAGGAAGGAGGACGAAGTCGGAAGAATGGGAACGAGGCAACGTGCCATCGTCGTCGCAGGATCCACTTCCGGAATGGGGGTGAAAGCTTGGATTTAGCTCTTGAGGAGCATCCCGGGTGTGGGACAAGCTTCTCTTAAGCTTTGGAGAGGAAGAGAGAAGGAAGGGATGAAGAAGTGGAGGTCGGGTCTCCTTTTATAGTTGTAGGAATTGAGGGCAAATTTGTCATTTCAATATCAAAAACATTAATATGGGACCTTTAGCGACAGACTTAAACATTGCTAAAGGTCCGTTGTGGTCAACGTGTGCGCGCTGCGTGCGTGCCTGCTCCTCTTCCACGCCCGATCGCATCGGACGACCCAGATTGCTTCTCACGATGCTTCAACTTCATAACCGTACGCTTGATGGAATTCCGACCGTCCGATCGTAAGATTGGATGGTTAGATCTCACCTGCTCAGTGCTTCAGCTGCCGTACACCTGTGCGTGCGATGCGGCGTGCAGACCCACATGATCACGCGTGTACGCGATCCAGAGTTCCTCATTGCGCCACGTCTCCGCTTGTTGCTCGCACGATTGCCATTTGACGACCAGAATCGACGTATCCCCACTCTTTATTCTGATTTCAGGTGCATGGTGATTCAACCTCGCGACTTGCGTCTCGCCCGCAATGGCGTCATCGCTGCAGCTGCAGCTGCTGCTTTGATGCGAAGATGATTTAAGCACCGCGGACTCGCGGCTGTTGGATCAAGATCTAGCGGCCCAAATCTCACATCGCCGCACCTTCAAAAGAGGAGAGCGGCGCTTCAGAATTAATCTTGGCCAGCCATTGGATCAAGATCCAACGGCTAGGATCGCGCGATGGAAGGCCTTCAGTGATGCAGCAGCAGGTCCCTGGGGTCGATCGGGTGGCTGAGATGGTGCCACATGGTGCCATCTTAGCCGTCCATCTTCTGTGTTGTAGACCGTGCCATGGGTGTCGGATTGGATCGATTTTCATGCCCTTAGGCTGGGATGGTCGATCCGAACCCATCCATGCGATCGTATTTGTCATCTGAGGTGTGGATTAACACCATCTTGGCCCTTGATCTTTAGGCTTCCTCGATCTATATTTGATGCTACGGATGTCCGATTAAAGTGATCTTGGAGTCATTGAACTCTCGTCGTTGCCTTGATCAGATTTGTACGGTTGGATCTTGGTCCAAAGCCCTGATTAAAAAGTTACCCTGTTTTTTGTCATAAAAGGAGATAATTAATATACAATTTGTACAAGTTGTCCTACTTGCATGATTATGCATTTTTTGCAATATTTACAATGCAAGATGCTAATATGGTACTAAGAACGTGCATTAATAGACATTTAAGGTTAATCAAATGTATGCACATCACACCCCAATGCCTATCTTTTGTTAGTCTCTAGCAAAAACTACATGCTATTTTTAAACGAATTAAGATTGAATTACTCGGGCAACAGTCATTTCCAACATTAAGAAATTCTACTTAGGATCTGAACTTCAAAGACACAATAGCACCTGGATATCTGCCAAAATGCAAATCGCCTCAAGCCCTCGCCTTATTCAAAGAAGGATCTCTTTTTCTCTTTTTCTTCTTTTCTAATTTTTTTGGATTTTTGAGTTCAAGGTTACCGAGTGGCTATCTACGGCCATTCAACCCACCTAAGACTCAATGAAAACTCTAAGTACTAAGTATCTGTTTGTGAATGTGATAGACTCATTGATCGGCAATCAGAACGGACTTCGGGTTTCTACACTCCTAGGTGACTTTAAAAAGAATTCTGCCTAAAGGTGTATCTATATGACCAGTAGCTTTCTCCCTACCTTTATTTTTCTGGGGTCAAATACAAGGGTGAATCAAGTGTATGTCTCCCCGGTTTATTCTACTTCTCTGCTTCTTCCTAAGTGTTTTAGGAATTAAACGTGCATTTCTTAAGCTGGAATATGGACAGCCTACCAATGGGCTGTTACCCACGATAACTTGCCAGCCATACTTGTGCAGTGAAGTGTGGCTTATTTCCTTTTGTTTCTTTTTCTTTCTTTTCTCCTTTTCTTTTTCTTTTTCTTTTCTTTTTTGACTTTCTTTTTCTTTTTTTAAGTAGGTGGCTTCCCTAGTCTATGATTTACCTAAAGGTAGCAAGAAGAGAGTGGTCCTGTGATTGGACTCTGGACAACCTACTTATGGGCTGTTATCCACTATAACTTGCCAGCCATATCACCTTAGAAGGTTCATTAGCTACCTAATTTCCGTTAAGACCGCCAAACAATGAGTCAGTGCGAATAGTGTGTAGATGCTTAGACTTACAGTTCCCTTAAATCGGAGGGCGGGTTGATAAGTCATGTACTTATCACCCAAACTTATTTAATCAGATGGAAATAGAATTCAGGATGGCGAGGACTTAATAAACAAATCCACATTTTAGTGGATACCCAGGTTGATTAAGCCCAAAGACCTGAACGGTCTTAGTGTTCAAATCTTACTGTACTATTTCCTAAGATTGTAAAGTCCTAATGCCCAAGTATTCTTTCCTAATTCTTTTTTTTTTTAATAAAGAGAAAAAAACAAGTTGAATTTACAAGAATTCCACAGAGCTGACAAAATGATTCAGAAATGAATCCACCCCCTCATGCCTAGCTGATGCAATGTTCGCATTGAGAATAAAAGACATGAAAAGAAAGGTAGAATGCAGAAGATATCACCTGAATATGAAGCTCAGGTCAGCTTTGAGCCAGACTATACAACTGCTGAGTTTAATGCCGTCAGCTAGGCGTAGTCTAGCCAAAGAAGTCACAACATAGCTAGAGCAACCGTGTCTGAGACGGGTTCTGGAACAGTATGGTCAATAACAAGCTTCAGACGTTGACCGTTGACTTTGAATGAATTACTTGTCTTTGGGTCAGATATTTGAACAACCCCATTTGGAAATATCTGATCAATAATGAATGGGTCGTTCCATTTCGACCTAAGTTTGCTGGTAAAGAGCTTAAGTCGAGAATCAAAGAGCCAGACTTTTTGGTTCGGCTCAAAGCTCTTGCGGGAAATCAATTGGTCATGAAGAGCGTTGGTCCGAGCCTTATAAATCTTGGCATTCTCGTATGCATCATATCTAAGCTCCTCCAACTCAGATAGTTGGAGTTTCCTAGTCTTACCGGCTAAACTTAGATCAAGATTACATTGCTTGATTGCCCAGAATGCCCTATGTTCAATTTCTACAAGTAAATGGCACGCCTTTCCATACACCAGATGAAATGGAGACATGCCGATGGGCGTTTTATATGCCGTACGGTAGGCCCAAAGAGCATCCTCAAGCTTTTGAGTCCAGTCTTTGCTATTAGGCCTAACCATTTTCTGCAGAATATTCTTGATCTCCTAATTGGAGATCTCGACCTGTCCATTCATCTGGGGATGGTAAGGTGTGAAGATTCTGTGATTAACCCCACATTTTGCCAGCAAATTACGGAACTGGGCATCAGTGAAATGAATGCCACCATCACTGATGATGGCCCTCGGAATCCCGAACCGACTGAAAATGTTCTTGATGAAATCGATGACCACCTTGTGGTCATTGGTTCGAGTAGGAACGGCCTCGATCCATTTGGACACGTAATCAACAGCAGCAAGAATGTACTGATGTCCAAATGAAGGGAGGAAAGGTCCCATAAACTAGATGCCCCAAATGTCGAAGATTTTGACAAGAAGAATCGGGTTTAGGGGCATCATGTCTCTCTTGATTATGCTCCCAAGTGCCTGGCATCAGGAACACGACCTCGAGAATTCCTGGGCATCCTTGAATAAAGACAGCCAAAAGAATATAGATTGCAAAATTTTTATAGCCGTCTTTTTCCCGAAGAAGTGTCCACCACACACAGATGCATGACAGAACTCGAGTATACTCTTGAATTCGTTCTCCGGAATGCATCGGTGAAAAATTTGATTAGAGCCGATTGGTAACACTGCATCATGGGGTGATAAATCTGTCAATTGGGGTTCGTCTTAAGAACAAAATGCATAGATAACACATCATAAATAGGAATAGGAGCATTGCATGCATTGCACATCAAGATTGCTTATAATGCATTATTAACGGCTATTTGTACAAGGACATGTCAAAACAGGTCTCAGATGAATAATCGGACCACACAGATGGATTCAGAATGACAAATGGAGTTCAATGGACTCGAAATCGGCCAAATCTGACATCCGGAGCTCCTGCAATGGGCCCAAGAAGTTCTGACCGTTGATCTGATAATCAACGGCCCACAGCACGCCACGTGGCGCCCGCTCATCACATCCTTGCCACAGACCGATTTGCCTTCACCTAGAGGATGATTCTCATCCGTCGATCTTCAATCAAACGGCTAAGAGCCGCTCGCGTGCCCGCCCTCGTCGTGATAATCCGCTGCGGTAGCGCAGCGGTCGATCGCCTCACGCCCGTACAGCCTGCGCGGGATCGAGTCGTGCTACGCGGAAATTGGAAGGCGAAAGCACGTGCTAGGAAAATAGAGCCACCCGATCAGGAGCGAACGGCGACAATCGAGCCGCATGGTGCAACGGATGCGTGCGGACGCTCACGCGCACGATGACGCGGCAGATGCGCACCCCTCAGCAGCGATCCGCGAGCGCGCCCTTCGCGAGATCTCAGCCATCCAATCTTTGATCGGACAGCTTACAACGTGCACGTGCGGATCACCTCAGAAGAAGCACAGGGCGCGCTGGCGATCGGCAGGAGAAGGGGGCTACAACGACGGATTTAGTATGGGTTTAGCAACGTCCCGGACGTTGCTAAAGCCCATACTTGAATTAAAAAACCCTTTTGCCTATATAAACTCCATCCAACCACCCATGGAAGGCATTCAATCCACTTGCAAGTGCTCTACCCCCCTCCTAGCCACCATTAGCTCTCTTTGTAATCGCTGGAGCCGACGAGCCGCTGACGGAACCCTTCTCCACCGCCGTGGCTGCCTCGCCATCTTCTCTCTCTTTCCCTCTTTATCTTAAGCTTTACTTGTGTTTAAACATTTATCTAGTGTTGTAATTATAAAACTAAAGTTGTATGTCAAATGAAGTTGTTTCCTATTCAATTACTTGCCCTCTTTTATGTTTAAGTTGCATGCTGTGAATGAAAAGAATCCTAACCCTATTCTCTCTCTCTCTTTCTCTCTCTCACTTGCTTTTCACCCATGACTTCTCACAAGCAAAAACTTGTTATTTCCATGACATTAAGTGACAAGAAAAATCTAGTTTTCACGCCTCCTTGAGATCGACACTCGGACTCACGTCCATTTCTTCATTTAAAACCGACGTTGCGAGTGCAAGCTATAACGACTCTTTTAAACATACGCGTCTTCTACACGTCAATTTTTGGCGCCGTTGCTGGGGAGGCTACGGATTTATTATTTTGTCACTTCCATTTTACATCCATACTCACATCATCTAACGCATTCTCTACCTCTACTTGATGGTTGCAGGAACTCGGCGCTTAGACGGTGAGGCAGTGCAGCTCGTGGCAGTAGAGATGGAGTAAGCGCAGCAAAGACCAATTGTGAGTAACTCTTCACCCGTGGTTTGCTTGCCTAAAAAAAAATCTTAAAAAAATTGTAAAATCGAAAAAAATTTTTTGCGTTGTGAATGATTGCCTGATCCACATTCTTCACTCATCACCCAACAAAAAAAATATATATACACTAACATTTTTAAGACCTAATCTTTTTGGAGTGTTTATCCTTCTTTTTGAGTGGTGTTTGCGAAGCTACCATGACTTGACTTGGGTCGCACCACTCACCTCTAAAATCGACTCATCCAATAGAAGCTGCATGATCACTAGGACGAGTACATTAGGGTTTTAGAGCCTCTACACAACAAAGGAAATCCACTTTCACCGATTGTGTGCAAAACTTGACGTGCCCACTGAAACTTGTCTGAAAACATTAAGACACGTCAATCCTAAAAGACACGAAAGTAAGGATGAAACATTAAAAGACACATCTTAAAAAAATCCTTGCTTGAAAACCATGTTTTGATGGGAGCACACACACTGGAATTGGAAAACTGAGATGCACTACCCCAATTAACGCCTCATCACATAACCCTAGCACATGCACTATCCTAGCCCTTTTAAAACATTGTTGACGTGCCCTAGGCAGGACTGGGTTAAGTCTTGAGAGGCATGGTTTTGTTCGCTGGGCACTTGGCTTTCATTCCCTTAGTAGAATCTGGTGACTAGGTTGCGGGGAAGTGTCAAACGACCGCATTTGTGGGGTCTATGGAACCGTCGGCGCAAGCCAAAGGAAGAACCTTCCCTACAATCCTCTCGTAATCAATCTGGCCAGATTAGCTTTGGGACGAGGAGTCCAGTGTTTACGGACTTGATCACCCTTTTGGAGATTTTTAGGTCCTTTAAGGAATACACCATAAGGACTAGGCTTGCTTGCTTGGTTGTACACACACTTCTCGCATCTGTTGCTCTCCGCATCCCCTCCTGTTCTTCTCTAGTGTATGCACGGGAGACGATTATTGCATCCCAAGTTATTTGTTTTGGGATGGGAATCCAGGCGACCTGATTCTGCTAGAAACATGGCTGAACCTAGGGTAGATGAGGTTGAGGACCAACCCCCACCAGACCCAATGGCCATCATCCAAGCCCAGATTAACACAAACCACCGAATTTAGTAGCAACAGATCCACACTATCATGCAAGCCATACACCAGTTGTAGAACCCACAAGAGCAGCCACCACCACCTTTCTAAGGCCCACAAGGGCAACCGCCACTTGATCGACCACCATTCCAGGACCAACCTAGGCCCCCCTGCGACTTCTACAATCCTTCCGCTATCCGAGTCGAGCCGCACCTTAGGATCCCCGAAGGGGGAGATGATTTTGAGCTAAAACCAAATATCCTGAGTCTGATTCAGAGCCACTTCCATGGAAGCTCAAATGAAGATCCCTTCCAGCACCTAGAGGATCTTGACCGGATAGCCCGAACTGTGAAACCTAGGAACATTAGCCTTGACATTGTTTTGATTAAGATGTTCCCCTTCTCACAGAGAGACAAGGCATCTCACTAGCTTAGAACCCTAGGTAGACCCATCACCACCTGGGAAGAACTGAGGCATGCATTCTTAAAGAAATTCTTCCCCATAGGAAAGACCAATGCCCTCAGAAGAGCCATTACTACCTTTTCACTTCAGGGTGGGGAACAGTTTCATGAGGCATGGGAAGGATTTAATGAACTATTAAGGAAATGCCCACACCACGAAGTACCAAGGTAGCAATTGGCCCAAATCTTCTACCACGGTCTGGATAGCAACCTACGGAACTTCGTCGATGCCTCATGCGAGGGGAACTTCCTGAACAAAGATGAGAGCGCGTTTGAGCTCTTTGAGTCTATGGGCGAAAATTCGCTCAACAATGCCTCCATGACCCAGTTTAGCCGATCCAGTCAACCCCATGGTGGGATTTATGAGGTACAAGCAAATTCTGGAATGGTTGACATGGATATCATTGCCAAGAAATTATATCGAGTGGAATTGGTGGATAAAAAGATAGATAAGCTACTGAACCAGACCAGGAACCCATTACAGACCTTTTCCCTAGCAAAGGGAGCTCACAATGTTGACCTGGTCCAACACTTAAACCAACTGAACCTGGAACTCGTGACCACGTTCCAGGGAGGGACCTTTGCTCCCTCAAACCTTGATTACTCTCTTCCCTCCCCCTCGACATCTGCTATCCTTGAAGATGTACAGGCTATCCAAGGTTATGCTAAACCTGACCCTTTCTCCAACGCTTACAACACCGGTTGGTGTAATCACCCTAACTTTGGTTGGACAAACCAGAAATCACCTCAATTCCAGAACCAGCCCAGGCCAAACCAGCAGTCAAACTTGCCCCTTATCAGCAAGGACCACCAGTTAGACCCCCATATAATCCGAATAGGGCGGCCCCTCCCCCGCAAAATCAAATGGACACCCTGATAAAGATGATGGCGGAAATGAACCAGAAACATCAGGAGGAAATGGCTTTAGTAAAGGGACAGTTAAGCTAACTATTGGACTGTAAGCAACAAGGATCCCTACCTTCCCAGCCACAACCGAACCCGTGAAACATGATTAACAGAGGCCCCAATTTGCAAGGGTCCCAGGGCAATCCTGGGCAAGCTTAGATGGTCCAGCCCGCCGCACAAACACCCCCTGGGTTTGGTACTTCTTCGTCCTCACCTTCTCAAGGATCAACCCATGGTCCCAATGCCTCTACGAATGCAGTAACCTTGAGAAGCAGCACCAAAACCCAGGATCCCAAATGGCCGACTCTTCCCGAGACTCCACCGTCTGAAACACCCGACTCAGAAGAGGCACTGGAAAAACCCAAGGGCCCAGAAATAGATCCTATCCATGTTCAGACACCCTACCCCGAGGCCTTGGAGACAATCAAGAAAAAGAAAAGTGTTCTGGAAACTAAGGAGCATTTGGAGATCTTTAAGCAGGTTCAGATTAATATTCCGCTCCTCGAAGCCATCAAACACATCTCGACTTACGCCAAGTTTCTAAAGGATGCTTGTACACCCAAACATAAGCCAAGACCTCAAGCACCTAGGAAGGTGTTGCTTTCTGAGCAAGCAAGCTCTGTAATATCAAGCAACCTTCTGCTGAAGCGAACTGACCCAGGAGCACCCATGATATCCTGCAATATCGGGGACATGACATTTGATAGAGCACTCCTAGACTTAGGTGCTTCCATCAATCTGATTCCAACAACCCTGTACCACCAATTTAGTTTCGGAGAGTTGACACCCCCACCTGTCATCATCCAGTTGGCTGATAGATCTATGAAGACCCCGAAGGGGGTTGTCGAGGATGTGATTGTGCGGGTCAAGGACTTCTATTTTTCGGTCGACTTCTTGGTGCTCGACATGGAAGTCCTTGAAAATCTACAGAACACACCCATAATCTTAGGCAGACCTTTCTTAGCTACGGCTAAGCCAAACATCGATTGTGATACGGGATGTATGGAAATCGCCTTCGGAGATAAGAAACTGTAGCTGGATATCTTCCGGGCGACCAAGTCTTTTGATTGCGATTGTGTCGAGGAACATGACCCCATGGAACCTTTGGTTGAGGAATGCCTTACCCTTAGTTCTGTTTCGGACCACCAATCCTGTAATGACTGTTCTGACCCGTCACCATCTTTGCCCATGGACATCTGTAGGGCTGATTACTATCAAACAACACCATTTAAGGAGATTGATGTTGATCAACTCCCGCCTTTCCCTTTTCCTTTGATTGTTGTTCCACCTGCACCCGAACTAAAGCCGCTACCTGAGAATCTCAAGTATGTCTTCCTGGGACCTGACCAAACCTTCCCTGTGATTATTAACTCTCATCTAACCAAGGATCAGGAACTCAGGTTGACTGTGACCCTTTCAGAACATCGGGCTGCCATTAGATGGACCATTTCAGACTTAAGAGGAATTAGCCCCGCCTATTGCACTCATAAGATTTACCTGGAAGACGGGGCACGACCCTCCCGCTAGATGCAGAGACGATTAAACCCAAATATGCGGGAGGTCGTTAAGAAAGAAATTATTAAGTGACTTGATGCCGACATCATCTATCCCATCTCTGATAGCCCCTGGGTGAGCCCCACTCAAGTGGTTTCGAAGAAAGCTGGGCTCACTGTTGTCACCAATGAACGTGGCGAATTCATCCCCACCCGCACCACTACCGCATGGCAGGTGTGTATTGATTACAGGAAGCTCAATGAAGCAACCAAGAAAGATCTTTTCCCTTGCCATTTATTGACCAGATCCTTGAAAGATTGGTAGGGCAAAAGTATTTTTACTTCCTGGATGGATATTCAGGGTATAACTAAGTTGCAATTGCTCCTGAACATCAAGAGAAGATGGCATTCACTTGCCTGTACGTTACATTTGCATTCCGTTGTATGCCATTCGGGTTATGCAACACACCTACTACCTTTCAACGTTGCATGCTAGCCATTTTTTCAGAAATGGTGGGTGAATACCTGGAGGTCTTTATGGATGATTTCTCTGTATTTGGGAATTCATTCGACCACTGTTTGAGTAACTTGGAAAAAATCCTGAAACGATGTATCAAGGTTAATTTGGTGTTAAGTTGGGAAAAGAGCCATTTTATGGTTCAAGAAGGAATCGTCCTCGGTCACATCATATCGCATAGGGGCATTGAGGTGGATCGGGCTAAAGTTGATTTGATTTCCAAACTTTCGTCGCCTAGCTCGGTCCGGCAGATCCGTTCATTCTTGGGATATGTTGGCTTCTACCGAAGGTTCATCAAAGACTTTTCCAAGCTTTCCAAACCCTTAACCGACCTTCTGGCCAACGATGCCTTATTCCACATGACCTCTGATTGCATCAAGGCTTACCACACCCTCCGGGGCTTAGTTTCCACAGCACCTGTATTTCAGCCCATGGATTGGTCCCAGGACTTTGAGATTATGTGTGATGCATCAAATTTTTCCATAGGCACTGTCCTAGGACAACGACAAGATAAGAAACCCATGGTGATCTACTATGCGAACAAGACATTGGACGAGGCCCAACAAAATTGTACGCTCACAGAGAAAGAATTGCTTGCTGTAGTTTTCGGACTTGAGAAGTTCCGATCTTACCTGCTGGGATCCCATGTGACCATCTATACTGACCATTTAGCCATCCGGCACCTGTTGGCTAAAAAGGACGCAAAGCCCAGGCTCATCAGATGGATCCTGCTCTTGCAGGAATTTGACCTGGAAATCCTCGATAAAGCTGGATCAAAGAATGTGGTGGCTGACCACTTATCCAGACTTCACCCAGACCACATTGGACCCTCCCTACCTTTATCTGACACCTTTCCCGATGAACACATTTTGGCTGTGCAAGACAAGAAACTGCCTTGGTATGCTGACTATGTCAACTACCTGGTTGTAGGATAGACCCCGCACAACTGGTCCAGACAACAATGGGACAAGTTCTTGGTCGAGGCCAAGCACTATTTCTGGGATGATCCCATGCTGTTTCGCCTCTGTGCCAACCAGATCATCAGGAGGTGTATCCCTGGGGATGAAGTTCAAAGTGTGCTATCTTTTTGTCATGACCAAGCTTGTGGTGCCCACTTCTCAGGAAAGAAAATAGCTGCGAAGGTTCTGCAGTTCGGATTTTACTGGCCTTCCTTATTTAAGGATGCACAAAACTTTTTCAAGACTTGCTCTCACTGTCAAACACTGGGGATAATGACTAGAAAAGATATGATGCCCCTCCAGCCCATTTTGATTGTCGAGATCTTCAATGTTTGGGGTATTGATTTTATGGGCCCCTTCCCAACATCCAACGGCTTTGAGTACATCCTAGTCTCAGTAGACTGTCTTTAAATGGATTGAAGCCGTCGCCATCCGCCGATGCGATCATAAGACTGTCGTGGACTTTGTTAAGCAGAACATCTTTTCTTGGTTTGGAATACCAAAGGCCATGATCAGTGATGGTCGAAGTCATTTTATTCACTCCCAATTCCGTGCCCTACTTAGAAAATACGGGGTTAACTACCACATCGCTACCCCGTATCATCCGCAAACAAATGGGCAGACCAAGGTTTCAAATAGACAAATCAAGAACATTCTACAAAGGACTGTGAGACCTGACAGGAAGGATTGGTCCACATGATTGTATGATGCCCTGTGGGCATATCGGACCGCTTTCAAGACCCCGGCATGTCGCCTTATCGCCTGGTCTTTGGCAAAGCTTGCCACCTTCCTGTCGGGTTGGAACACCGGGCTTACTAGGCCATCAAACAGTGTAACATGGATTCCTAGTTAGCCGGTGCGCAAAGGATGCTCCAACTCTCCGAGCTCGAGGAAATTCGTCGGGATGCCTTTAAGAACATTCGGTTGTATAAGGAGAAAATGAAAGCCATCCACGACTGACTCATCCATAGAAAGACCTTTGAGCCTAATCAGCAAGTTTGGCTTTTCGATGCCCACCTAAAATTCTTTCCAGGGAAGCTCAGGTCCAAGTGGACAGGACCATTTAGGGTGGTCAAGCCCTACCCCAATGGGGCGGTTGAAATCACTGATCCGAATACTGGGCACACTTTCACAGTCAATGGCCAGATATTTAAACACTTCCTAGCCTAAGTTCTCCTAAAGGAGATTGTCACCCTCACTGAGGGATGACACGAAGCACCGCCCAGCTGAAGGCATTAAACTCAGCGTTTCCTGAGAGGCAACCTAGAAGATTCAGACTGATCAGGTATTCTACGTCACTCAGGTAATATCTTTTTGAACCCCTGTTGCATCCATGTATTTGTCAATGAGGACATTGTATAACTTAAGCATGGGGGGTGATAAATTGCATGATTTTGAGCTCATTTAATTCGTCTGAATAGAATAAATTTAAAAAAAGAAATTTGAATTTAAGAAGAAAAACTTAGGAATTAGAAATTTGTCAATAGTGGGAAATAATATGGAAAGAACTTGAACACTTAAACGTTTCAGGCCTTCAGACTTAATCAGCTTTGGTGTCCGTTAAAATATGGATTTAGCTTCAAATCCTTACAACCTTAAGCTACTCTAATCCACTAACTAAATAAGGTGGTAAGTATACTACGACTTATCAATTCACCCTCTAACTCAGAAGAACTTTTAGTCTAAGCATCTGCACACATTTTTGCACAGCCTCACTCCTTGCAGATTCTGACAGAAATTGGTTAGCTAATGAAATCTCTAGGGTGGTATGGCTGGTAAGTTGTCGTGGGTAACAGCCCATTGGCAGGTTATTTAGAGCCCAGCCACGAGACCACCTCCTCTTTATTTCCTCTAGGTAAATTTGAGATCAGGGAAGCCACCTACCAAATAAAAAAGAAAAAGAAAAGAAGAAGAAGAAAAAAAGGGAACAAAATAAACCACTTTACTGCACGAGTATGGCTGGCAAGTGATCGCGGGTAACAGCCCATTGGTCAGTTGTCCAGAGCCCAACTCAGTAAATGCACAAAAAGAACCAAAACACTTAAGGAAGAAGTGGGGAAATAGAGCAAGCCGAGGAGATATACACTAGAAAAATCCTTGTGTTGACCCCAAGTTAAACAAACGTAGGGAGAAAGCTTCCGATCGAACAAATACACCTTCAAGCAAAATACTTCCTCTTCCAATCACCTAGGGGCGTAGAAACTCGAAGTCTGTCTAAATTACCGTTGAGTGAGTCTATCACAATCTTCACACCAAGATGCTTAGCACTTAGAGTTTTGTCCGAGTTTTGGGTGGGTTGGGTAGCCGTAAAAAGTTACCAACACACTCTTAACACCAAAAAATCTAAAAATAAGAATATATATATACATGCATTAAAGCAAGGATTCAGGCGATTCATATTTTGGTAGGCACCCAGGTGCTGCTTAGTCTTTGTAGATTAAGATCTTAGTATATTTCCTCCTATTGACAAGTGATGAAGTGTCCAAGTAATTACTTCTTAAATTCTGACTGGAAATAAAGGCTAGAATAAACCTTGCTAGGGACTAGCAAGGAGTAAGCATGGAGGTATGATAACACTGCATCTTGGGGTGATAAATCTGTCAATTGTGGTTTGTCTTAAGAACAAAATGCATAGATAACACATCATAAATAGGAATAGGAGCATCACATGCATTGCACATCAAGATTGCTTATAATGCATTATTAATGGCCATGTGTACAAGGACATGTCAAAACAGGCCTCATATGAGCAATCGGATCGCATGGATGGATTCAGAACGATGAACAGAGTCCAACGGACTCGAAATCAGCCAAATCCGACATCCGGAGCTCCTGCAATGGGCCCAAGAAGTTCTGACCGTTGATCTGATGATCAATGGCGCACAGCATGCCATGTGGCACCTGTTCATCGCATCCTCGCCACAGACCGATTTTGCCTTCACCTGGAGGATGATTCTCAGCCTTCGATCTCTGATCGAATGGCTGAGAGCCTCCCGTTCACCTGCCCTCACCACGATAATCCGCTGCGACGGCGCAGTGGTCGACCTCCTCACGCTCGTGCAACCGGCGCGGGATCGACTTGCGCTGCACAGAAATTGGAAGGCGAAAGAGCGCACCGGGGAAATTGAGCCACCCAATCAGTAGCGAACGGCAACGATCAAGCCGCGCGGCGCAACGAATGCGCGTGGACGCTCACGCACGCGATGATGCAGCAGATGCGCGCGCCTCAGCAGCGATCCGCAAGCGCACCCTTTTTGAGATCTTAGTCGTCCGATCTTCGATTGGACAGCTTACAGCGTGCGCATGCGGATCGCCTCAGAAGAAGCACAGGGCGCGTTGGCGACCGACGAGCGAAGGGGGCTACATCGACGGATTTAGTATGGGTTTAGGGACATCCCGGACGTCGCTAAAGCCCATACTTGAATTAGAAAACCCTTTTTCCTATATAAACTCCATCGAACCACCCATGGAAGGCATTCAATCTACTTGCAAGTGCTCTACCCCACTCTTAGCCACCATTAGTTCTCTTTGTAATCGTCGGAGCCAACAAGCCGTCGACGCAGCCCCTCTCCACCACCGTGGCTGCCTCGCCATCTTCTCTCTCTCTTTCCCTCTTTATCTTAAGCTTTACTTGTGTTTAAACATTTATCTAGTGTTATAATTATAAAACTAAAGTTGCATGTTAAATGAAGTTGTTTCCTATTCACTTACTTGCCCTCTTTTATGTTTAAGTTGCATACTGTGAATGAAAAGAATCCTAACCCTATTCTCTCTCGCTTTCTCTCTCTCTTTCTCTCTCTCTCACTCGCTTTTCACCCACGACTTCTCGCAAGCAAAAACTCGTTATTTCCGTGACATTAAGTGACAAGAAAAATCCGATTTTCACACCTCTCTGAGGTCGATACTCGGACTCACATCTATTTCTTCATTTAAAACTGACGTTGCGAGCGTAAGCTATGACGACTCTTTTAAACATACGCGTCTTCCGCACGTCACCAATGTGATACAATTCAGGGTCCTCCCAGAAGTAATAGTTTATGATATCAGCAAGTCATGGAGTTTAGACACCTGAAACTGTAAGGATAGTCTCGTCCAGAAAAATATCAACAATCGGGATATCTGGACGAGAAGAATCACTCAAGAGTCTTGAAAGATGATCCGCCAGCACATTCTGTGCCTTAGATTTATCCTTGATTTCAAGATCAAATTCTTAAAGTAGAAGAATCTATCGAATAAGTCGGGGTTTGGCATCCTTTTTGGCCAAGAGATGTCTCAAGGCTGAGTGGTCAGTATATATGATGACGTGAGACCCTAAGAGATAAGCGCTAAATTTCTCCAAAGAAAATACTATAGCTAGCAATTCCTTTTCAGTAACAGTGTAATTCCTCTGGGCCTCGTCTAGAGTTTTACTAGTGTAGTAGATGACAGAGGGCTACCTGTCAATCTTCTGACCCAAAACAATCCTGACCGCATAATCAGAAGTGTCGGTCATTATCTCAATGGGGCCGTCCAAACTGGTGGTTGCAACACCAGAGCATAAGTGACTGCCATTTTAAGAAAATCAAATGCCTTACGACATGATTCGTTAAAATCAAATGGTGTATCTTTGGCGAGAAGGTTGCTTAGAGGGCAAACAACTTTAGAAAAGTCCTTGATGAACCTCCTATAGATTCCCACATGACCAAGAAATGATCGAATTTGTTTGATAGATGTGGGAGGAAGAAGTTAGAGATAGCATCAACCTTAGCTTTGTCAACTTCAATACCCCGTTCAGGGATTACATGACCCAAGATGATGCCTTCTTGCGTCATAAAATGACTCTTTTCCCAGCTAAGGACCAGTCTTGTTTTGATGCATTTTTTAAGAATCATTTCACGATTAGCCAAACAAGAATCAAACAATTCTCCGAAAATAGAGAAATCATCCATGAAGACTTCCATAAACTCTCCCACCATGTTAGAGAATATGGCCAGCATACACCTTTAAGAAGTCGCAGGTGCATTGCATAAACTGAATGGCATCTTACGAAAAGCAAAGGTTCCGTAAAGATAGGTGAAAGTTATTTTTTCTTGATCCTCAGGATGGATAGGGACTTGATTATATCCTGAGTAACCATCAAGGAAGCAGAAGTACTTTTGCCTGGCTAATCTTTCCAAAATTTGATCGATGAAGGGCAAAGCGAAGTGATCCTTTTTTGTGGCTGTGTTCAGCATCCTATAATCGATACAGACCCTCCAAAAGGAAGCTGAACGAGTTGTGATAGATTCTCCTTTCTCGTTAGTCACAACGGTAATCCCGGCTTTCTTGGGAACAATTTGCATGGGACTTACCCAAGGACTGTCAGAGATTGGATAAATAATTCCTGCATCGAGCCACTTGATAATTTCCTTCTTGACTACTTCTTGCATATTTGGGTTTAATCTCCTCTACATTTGGTGAGAAGGGCGGGATCCATCTTCCAAAAATATTCTGTGATTGCGGTAAGATGGCTCGATCCCCCTAAGGTCATGAATGGTCCAACCAATTGCCTCCTTGTATTCCTTTAGGACCTTAATCAGTTTAATCTCCTGTACCTTTGTTAATTTAGCACTGATAATCACAGGGAGCATCTTATGTGGTCCTAAAAATTGTTATTTCAGATTCTCAGGCAATTGTTTCAGTTCAAGCTGGGGTGGGTTGATGATTGAAGGTAAGGAAGATGCTGGTGAAGACTCATCAAGAGAAAGAGGTTGAAAGTGAACAAAATCAATAACCTCTTCAGAAGGTGGTGGGTTTTCCATAGAGGGTTGCGGGTCCAAATCATCATTAGAGGAGGAACTTTCAAATGCAGAAACCGCCATACAAGTTTCAATATTCACATTATCATCCTCAAGTTCCTCAATAAATCCACAATCCTCAAATTTGTTAATTGCCTTAAAAATATCCAATTTCATTCTTTGATCCCCAAAGGCAATTTCCATGCTACCGCTCTCATAGTTAATGTTGGCCCTAGCGGTAGCTAGGAACGGATGCCTCAGAATGATGGGTGTGTTCCTTAAATTCTCATGTACATCGATATTAAGGACAAGGAAATCTACAGGAAAATAGAAATCCTTAACCTTGACAATAACATCTTCAATAACGCCTCGTGGATTTGTGACTGAACGGTTCGCTAACTGCAGCATTACTGAACTCAGCCGAAGTTCACCTAATCCGAACTTCTCATAAAGAGAAGTCAGAATTAGGTTAATGGATGCACCCAGATCCAGTAGTGCTCTATCTAAGGTGTAATCTCCGATGACACAAGAAATCAAAGGGGCTCCTGGATGTCTCTTTTTCTGAGGGAGGTGGTGCAGGATAACAAAACTAGCCCGCTCGGAGAGTACCACCTTCCTCGGAATAGATTCTCTCAACTTACGCTTCTGTATACATAAATCCTTTAAAAATTTCGCATAAGTAGGTATATGTTTGATAGCGTTGAGGAGCGGGATATTGATCTCGACATTCTTGAAAATATTAAGAAGTTCCTAATTACTATCAACAGACTTCTTCCTTGATTTAATCAAGGCATAGGAAAAAGAACATAAGTCAGATCTTCGAAATCAGGTTCCTAAACCTTGATTTCTTCTCCAGAGTTCTTTCTCTCCTCAGGCTCTTCAGGATTCGATAAATCAGAATAGTGTGGTTGTAGATCCTGAGTTTGTTTTCCACTCCTTAAAGTAACTGAATTAGCAGAAGCATACAAGTTTGAGTCTTGGGGAGGGTTAGGAAAGATTGGAGGGGCTTCATTAGTCAAAAACCTTTGATTTGAGGAAGAAGAAGAAGAAGAAGAAGAACCCTGCTCAACCACCTGAGCATGTGCATGTGAGTCCCTCTAATTCCCGTACCCATGGACTTGATTGCCCAAATTCTGAAAATTATGAGGGTTGGGTATAAGTTGAGATGGTAGAGATCCGGGTTGACGACAATTAGCTATGAACCTGGTTTGCAAGTTATCCAGCGAAGTTTTCATTTGCTACATGAGTTGGAGCATAGATCCTTACATTTCTACCATCTATCGGTTCAAATTAGCCTACCCTACGGGTTGACGGGCATTCCAAGCTGGCTGATTGACCTGATTCGGGGGCAGCTGAGTGTAAACGTGACCCTGACCCATTGGTCGTTGTGGAGCATAGTTGCTGGGTCGGAATTAGGTCTGTTGCCTAGGGTTTTTCCAGGAAAAGTTAAGGTGGTTCCTCCAACCCGAATTGTAGGCATTAGAATAAGGGTTGGACCTAACATTCTCCTGTACAGCATAAACATCCTCATAGGACGAGGATGGAGAGAAAGAAAGGGAGGGATCAGAAAAACTGGGATTAAATATCCCAGGTTTGAACCCGTGGGGTTTCGAATAATGCTGACTCACAGGTTGAGCTGTATCAAGTTGATTCACGAACTCCTGTCCGGAAGGAGCTCGCAACGAATGGAATCCTAAATTTTGGGATTGAGTGGATCGAGAATTGTCATTGAATTTCCAGCCATCCACTCCTCCATCCTTTTAGTTACCAAGTCCACCTTATCTAGTTTATTGCAAGTCAATTCCATATCGAATGAATGAGAGTCCTTGACTTCATTAACATTCAATCTGGGCTGCTGGAACTGGTTAAAAGTATCCATGGAGTCACGATTGATTGATTTTTCGCTCATTTCCTCAAACAAATCGTGCGCGCTATCTGCGTCTTTGTTGAGGAAATTGCCTCTGCAAGAAGCGTCCACATGATTTCTGAGTTGCTCAGTCAACCCATGATAGAAGATCTGCACGAGTTGCCATTTTGGCACCTCGTGGTGTGAACACCTCCGCAATAAGTCCTAGAATCGCTCCCAAGCAACATGAAACTGCTCTCCCAGCCGTTGAGTGAAGGTAGTAATTGTAATTCCCTATTCGGAGGGGGTGAGATCAGCGTGACATAAAAAAATCCAGAATTGAAAAATACCAATCTCACAAAATAGACAAACACACAATGTACACAATAATTTTTAGGTGGAAATCCAAACCGGGTGAAAACCACCACCTAACCCTCTTGAGTTAGGATTTTCCGATCAACCAAGTTGATCAAATCCACTAAACGAATCACTTTAAACGAGGGTGATTCAACCTCAATTACAACCACGCTACAAGTGCGAGGGTAGCATTCCTCAACCCCTTCTCTTCACGAGAAGGATTTTGTCCCTCGAAGGAGACGGGAATTCGCAAAGCGAATACCCAACCAAATAACAAAGATAAAATAACAAATAATCCTATAGAGCCAACAAAGTAATTTTTAACCTAAGTTTCTATGGTAATTAGGAAACTCCCCTTTGCAAGGAGTGCATCGAATCGATGACGTGGGTGCGTGAGCCACGCGACGGTGCAACGTCGCTCTCGTGAACTACGGCGGGAGAGCGGGTGCGTAAAGACTTGATGCTCTCAAGATGTAGAGCTTGAGCTTGGAGAGCAAGAGCTTCTTTTTGGACACAAAAGAGTGGAAAGTATGTTGTTTGGATGTGTCTTAGTGTATCTTGATGTGCAAGAGGTTCCTCTCTATTTATAGAGGCCTTAGGAAAGCTTTGGAAGGCTTAGGAAAGCTTTCATAGCCGTTGGGAGCAAAGCCCAAGAGAATCAGGCCGAAATCAGGAACAATGATTGCACTGACAGGGTTATCAGACGTCTGATCCTGGCATCAGACGTCTGGAAGATCACTTTAAGACGTTTGAAAATAAGGTCAGACATCTGATTTTGGGCCGGTCTCTTCCTGACTTGGATCAGATTTAAACAAGGTTCTAGTGTAAGTCCATCAGACGACATACAGGATGTTTGGCACTATGTCTGGACGTCTGGAAACCTATTTTTTCGTGGGAATACATTTCCAAGAGAGTGCAACGGCTAGAAAATCTCTGAGAAGAGATTTTGGGTCAGTCGAGGCAAAACGGTCATTTATCAGACGTCTGAAAATGCTTAAGGACGTCTGATAAGGCTCTAACGGTCATATCCTTGAGTGTATGCTAAGACAGCCAACGGTGCACTGATTGGACGTCTGGCAAAGTCATCAGACGTCTAGTCTAGCATCTATCCTATTCTAGCATCTATCCTATTCGCATCAGACGTCTAGTAACAAAAATAAAGAGAAACAAAAAAAAATGAAAAATACAAGGAGTGCAAGAGAACGAAATCTATCCTATTCTTCATCTCCTTCCTTCTTCAAGCTATCGCTCCTTGCGAATCTCCTCTGTTCTCCATCAGGCTCCTCCAATCCGTCCTGGATGCGGGCTCGAATTCCGTCTAATCACGTCTACATTTGCAATTGACCTGAAATCTAAGACTCCAAGTGCAAATGTTAAATAACACGTGTTTTGTTATCATCAAAACAAATGATCGTGGTGCTCGAGTACCAACAATCTCCCCCTTTTTGATGATGACAAAATCATAAATAATAATGCAAAAAATCCTCCCCCTTTTTGACATTATCAAAAAGGTTTGATTGATTTTAAATTTTCTATAACTTTCCCTTAAAACATGCTCTTCTATAAATTTCTTTTAACAAAGGTAATGTCCTCCCCCTTTTTTATAACAAGATAGCTATTATTTTTCTCCCCCTTTTTAAAGGAAATTTAGCTACCTTATATCTCCCCCTTAAAAATTGGCAATTAGCTTATAATTTTTTTCTCCCCCTATCTAAATGCTTATGATAAAAAGATAGGGTAAATGGTTTTTACCTAACCTACCATGGCCAATAAAATGGCCCGAATGGTGGTGGTGGATGCCACATCGGATGGGGCTCCCATTCGTAGCTTGGAGTCCCGGGCATTGGTGCCGGTCTCCAGTCTGGCAGTCGACGTGCGGCGGGTCCGTCATTTGTTCGTCGTCTCGTCGGTCTTCTTGTTCTCCTCCTTGGTCTACTCCTTAGTTCTCCCAACTCGAGTTGACCAGCCTTGAGCTTGTAGGTCCAGTCCTTCGTGTTGTAGTTATCTCTGAACCCCACAAAACAAGATTCCAAATTTTTCTTCGGTATCCAAGTGAGCTTGGATCCGGATCTGTTAGCGGGTCTTCTTGACAGAGATCCTTTCTCAACCTTAGGGTTATAAAAATTATCTACTTTGTTGATTAATTTGTTGGAGTTTTCCCTAAGACATGTAATTTCTTTTTCTATGATATTCATTTTAGTCTTTAAATCAGAAATTTCTATTTTTAGACTAACATTTTCCTCAATCAATTTATTATTTTCATTGATGAGGTTATGATTTTCTAGTAATAGGTTATCATTTTTAGGACTAGCTTCTAGATCCTTAAGTTTTATTTCAAACCTATCATTTTCAGATTTAAGAAAACTAAGATTCATTTTCATGCTTTTGTTTTCTATTTTTAGTGATCTACTAAGCTCATACAACTCATTAAAAGCATCTTGTAAATCAAAATTTGCCTCGTTGTCTGAGTCGCTTTCGCTGTCGCTTCCTCTGGCCATGAAACCAAAGCAAGCGGTTTCTTCTTCTTTTTCTTCTTCTTCCTTTGAGTTCGAATCGTCCCAAGTAGCTTGGAATGCCTTCTTCTTAAACTTCTCCTTTTCCTTCTTCTCCTTTTTGAGAAGAGGGCACTCTGGTCGTAGGTGCCCTTTCTCGTTGTAGTGATAGCAACGTCTTGGGCTTTCCTTCTCCTTTTTCTCTTTCTTTGATTCCCTACAAAACTTGGAAAATTTTTTAAGTAAAATTCTAAAGTCTTCGTCGTCAGAACTTACCTCGCTATCTAACGTGGCTTTGAGGCGAGAGTCTTCTTCGGTTTAGGCTCCGGTGTATCCTTCTTCTTCTGCTTCAACTTTGTCTCGTAGGCCATTAGATTGCTTAGGAGATCTTCCATGTTGAGCTCATCCACTTCGTTCGCCTCCTCGATGGCGGTGACTTTCTATTCCCACTCCGGTCCAAGGGAACGAAGAAGCTTCCCTTGAAGCTCCCCCTTGATGAAAGTCTTTCCTAAAGCTTTCAAATTATTTACTATGAGATTGAACTTAGTGTTCATCTCACTTAAAGTTTCGTTAGATTTCATGGAAAAAGCCTCAAACTCTTGTGAAAGTAAATTGAGTTTAGAAGTTTTTACCTTAGAGGTACCTTCATGAGTTACCTCGAGTGTGTGCCAAATCTCGTATGCGGTGGCGCATTGCGAGATTCTGTTGAACCCCTCTGGGCTGAGCGCGCAATACAATGCGTTCATTATTTTCACGTTGAGCGAGAGTTCCCAGATCTGCTGTTGCGAGTATCCTACTGCGGGCTTTTCTGGAATGTGGAAGGGGGTCTCGCACCTGGCCCAAATCGTGAAATCGGTAGCTTGAAGCCACGTCTTCATCCGCAGCTTCTAGTAAGGGTAGTTGCTCCCGTCGAAGAACGGCGGACGAGTCGTAGACTGGCCCTCGGAAATCCTACTCGCGGAACTGCTTCCCTCCATGATCTTCTTGCTGGGTTGTTACGCCGAAATAGCAAGACCTGCTCTGATACCAATTGTAATTCCCTACTCGGAGGAGGTGAGATCAGCGTGACGTAAAAATTGCAGAATTGAAAAAATACCAATCTCACAAAATAGACAAACACACAATGTACATAATAATTTTTAGGTGGAAACCCAAACCGGGTGAAAATCACCACCTAACCCTCTCGAGTTAGGATTTTCCGATCAACCAAGTTGATCAAATCCACTAAACGAATCACTTTAAACGAGGGTGATTCAACCTCAATTACAACCACGCTACAAGTGCGAGGGTAGCATTCTTCAACTCCTCTACACGAGAAGGATTTTGTCCCTCGATGGAGACGGGAATTCGCAAAGCGAATACCCAATCAAATAACAAAGATAAAATAACAAATAATCCTATAGAGCCAACAAAGTAATTTTTAACCTAAGCTTCTATGGTAATTAGGAAACTCCCCTTTGCAAGGAGTGCATCGAATCGATGACGCGGGTGCATGAGCCATGCAACGATGCAACGTCGCTCTCGTGAACTACGGCGGGAGAGCGGGTGAGCAAAGACTTGATGCTATCAAGATGTAGAGCTTGAGCTTGGAGAGCAAGAGCTTCTTTTTGGACACAAAACAGTGGAAAGTATGTTGCTTGGATGTGTCTTAGTGTATCTTGATGTGGAAGAGGTTCCTCTCTATTTATAGAGGCCTTAGGAAAGCTTTGGAAGGCTTAGGAAAGCTTCCATAGCCGTTGGGAGCAAAGCTCGAGAGAATCAGGCCAAAATCAGGACCAATGATTGCACTGACAGGGTTATCTGACGTCTGATCCTGGCATCAGACGTCTGGAAGATCACTAAGACGTCTGATTTTCGGCGGGTCTCTTCCTGACTTGGATCAGATTTAAACAGGGTTCTAGTGCAAGTCCATCAGACGACATACAGGACGTCTGGCACTATGTCTGGATGTCTGGAAACCTATTTTTCCGTGGGAAAGGATTTCCAAGAGAGTGCAACGGCTAGAAAATCTCTGAGAAGAGATTTTGGGTCAGCCGAGGCAAAACGGTCATTTATCAGACGTCTGGAAAGGCTTAAGGACATCTGATAAGGCTCTAATGGTCATATCCTTGAGTGTATGCTAAGACAGCCAACGGTCCACTAATTGGACGTCTGGCAAAGTCATCAGACGCCTCCTAAGACGTCTGGTCTAAGGTCTGGACGTCTGATTTCATCAGACAGAACTAACTATGTCCAGCCTAAATGTTATCAGATGTCTGAATCAACAGTCAGACATCTTAAAACACATTATCAGACGACTGATTTTGGAATTAGACGTCTGGAAATGCTGTTTGAACCCTATATTGGTTTTCTAAGTTTTCTACAGAAAATCAAAGTGTCCTAGGGTTGTATCGGTGTTCCTAGGACTACTGTTAAGATACTTTGAGGCTCTTTAACATGAATCTAAGTAACAAAGATAAAGAGCAACAAGAGAAACGAAAAATACAAGGAGTACAAGAGAAGGAAATCTATCCTATTCTTCGTCTCCTTCTTCAAGCTATCGCTCCTCGCGAATCTCCTCTGTTCTCCATCGAGCTCCTCCACTCCATCCTGGATGCGAGCTTGAATTCCGTCTAATCATGTCTACATTTGCAATTGACCTGAAATCTAAGACTCCAAGTGCAAATGTTAAATAACATGTGTTTTGTTATCATCAAAACAAATGATCGTGGTGCTCTAGCACCAACAGTAATTGCCCGTTTCAAAGCATTATTACGTCTGACAGGGAAGAATTTCTTCAGGAAGGTTGATTTCAAATCATTCCAAGTTGCAATTGGCCTTCCTATAGTCCAGTACCAATGCGCAGGTTTATCCCTAAGAGAGTGGGGGAAGAGCCTCATGATCATCTTCTCCTCATTCACATTTCGTTGCTTGGTGGTCTGGATCAAAGTGGTCAAGTCCTCCAAGTACTGAAATGGATGTTCAAAGCCAAGCCCATGGAAATGTTTGATCAGGCTTAACACCTGGGGCTTGATTTCTACATCTCCGGCAGGAATCTGGATGCTGGGATGTTCCCTGTAATTTGAAGGATCATAAAAATCCTTCAAGTGCTGTGCGCCCTGCATTCTCTGCATTTGTTCCGGCTGCCTTTGAAATACCTCTTGTGGATCCTAAGGCAGAGGAGGCTGTTGATCCAATCTATTTGGCCAAAATCCATTCTACGCCTCCTAGAATACTCTAATGGCCCTTCCAATCGGGGATTCAGTGACCTCCTTCCCAGCATAAACTAGGAAAAGGTTGGAAGGACTAGGGATAAGAACCTTACAGCATAACAAGACAAGCCTATCCTTAAGTGGGGTAGCCTAAGGATCTACAGACTCTTAGAATCCGCTGTAAGATTATAAACGATTTACTCTACTTGCCTCTGCTCAATCCAACAGTTAGAAGGAGAGACTGGGGAGAAGGTTCTTCCTTCAACTTGCACCTTCGGTTCCTAGTGTACCCCCCAGCTACGGTCGTTTGACAGTACTCCCCTAGCTAGACATCAGATTGATTGGTACAACCAGGTTAATCGTAAACAATCTCACACTGGGCCTCGAAAAGCGAATTGATCCTTAAGGCCAATGTCTACTTGATGTTATTTAGGCTTGGGATTGTAGTGGTTATGGAATGTGGTGGGCCCTTAAAATGGGTTGTGCCCTTAATGATTGATTAAGAATGTGTGATCCATGCACAACCATTGTTTTCAAGTAAGATTATTTGTGATGAGTAGATTTTAAGGTTCCAATCTTGCTTAAGTAGCTTTTAGGGTTTAAAATTAGGTTTAATTCAATAAAGTTTGAGGCAAACTAGGTTTTCAAGCATGGATGAAGATCACTTTCCTTTTGAAATCAAAAATAAAGTGGAGTGCCTGGTATTGACCTAAACTGAAAACCCTAAGGGGAAGCTACTTGTTGAGTTGATTTTAAGTTAAGTGGTGCAGCCCAAACAACTCAAACAATTGGCCAAGTTTGCACCACTAAGTTAGGCACACAAAGAGATTGACCTAGACTGATTTCTACTCTTTTATATGTTGATTTTTGTGTATCGGTTTCACAGATCAGAATCTGGTTGAGTAGATAAGAATCAATTAGGTTATGTGCCTTGAATGTAGGTGTATGTTGTGTGTATGTTTGATTTATGCCACAAAAGTATCTTTTTGTTGATTTTTTTATATGCGGATGAGATGAATGTCAGTGGAAATCCAAGCAACCAAACTAACCCAAGTATTCATGCAAACACCTAAGTTAATTGGAGTTTGAATTAATGTGGTGAAATGAAATCTATGGAGGGGAAGAATGGGGATCACTTACAATTGTCTTCAACAGTCAGATCCCCTGTCAAGGTACCTACAAAACAATAGACAAGAAATAAAGTAAGTTAAAAAATAATAAAGTGCGCAAAATGTGAAAAGAAAATTGAAAATCGTTCCTTCCCCGGCAACGGTGCGAAAATGTTGAACGTGGAAAACTACGCGTTCATAGTTGGATTCGAAAACCCATCGTCGCAATAAAAAAGTCACGAAGAAATCCGTTCAATAGATAAAATTTATATCAAAAATCTGTAAAGAAGTTCTGGGTCGAATACAGGGAGGCTATGTTGATCTCAAAATTTGCAATTTTTTGTACTCATTTTTTGTTTAAAAGGAGAAATAATCGCAACGAATCGATATAAACAATGAGAGAGAGAGAGGGAGAGAACAATCACTTGGTATTTGAATAATGTTTTTACAACTAAGAAAGAGGGAAATGATTACACTAGAAAGCAGGAAACTTTTACAACTAGAAAGCGGGAAATTCTACTCTAGAAAGCGATAGAGAAGGGAGAGAGATGTTATCCTCCTCGATGAATGCTTGGAGGATGTGCCAGACTGAGGCAACACCTGGAAGATGGAGGACGAGGGGGGAAGGAGGACGAAGTCGGAAGAATGGGAATAAGGCAGCACATCGTCGTCGTCGCGGGATCCACTTCCAAAATGGGGTGAAAGCTTGGATTTAGCACTTGAGGAGCATTCTAGGTGTGGGACAAGCTTCTCTTAAGCTTTGGAGAGGAAGAGAGATGGAAGGGATGAAGAAGTGGAGGTTAGGTCTCCTTTTATAGTTGTAGGAATTGAGGTCAAATTTGTCATTTCAATATCAAAAATAATAATATGGGACCTTTAGCGACGTACTTAAACGTCACTAAAGGTCTGTCGTGGGTGATGTGTGCACACTGCACACTCGCCTGCTCCTCTTCCGCACCCAATTGCATCCTAATTGTCTGATTGTGAGATCGGACAACCCAGATTGCTTCTCACGGCACTTCAGCTTCATAACCGTACGCCTGATGGAATTCTGACTGTCCGATCATAAGATCGGACGGTCAGATCTCGCCCGCTCAGCGCTTTAGCTGTCGCACACCCATGTGTGCGATGAAGCGTGCAGACTCGTGTGATCGCATGTGTACGCGATCCAAATCTCCTCATTGCGCCACGTCTCCGCTCGTCTCTCGTACGATTGCCATCTGACAGCTAGAATCGATGCGTCCTCGTTCTTCGTTATGATTTCAGGCACATGGCAATTCGACCTCATGACCTGCATCTCGCCTGCAGCGGCGTAACTGTTGCACTGTAGCTGTTGCTTTGATGCGAAGATGATTTAAGCGCCGCAGACTCAGCCATTGATCAAGATCCAATGGCCTAAATCTCTCATCACTGCACCTTCAAAAGAGGAGAGTGGTCCTTCAGAATTAATCTTGGACATTAGATCAAGATCCAACGGCTAGGATTGCGCGATGGAAGGCCTTCAGTGATGCAGCTGCGGGTCTCTGGGGCTGATCGAACAGCTGAGATGGCACCACGTGGCGCCATCTTGGCCATCCATCTTCTGTGTTGTAGATGCTGCCACGGGTGTCGGATTGGATCGATTTTCTCGCCGTTAGGCTGCGATTGTCGATCCAAACCCATCCGTAAGGTCGGATTTGTCATCTGAGATGGGGATTAACACCATCTTGGCCCTTGATCTTTTGGCTTCCTCGATATATATCTGATGCTACGGATGTCCAATCAGGGCGATCTTGGAGTCGTTGAGCTCCCATCGTTGCTTGATCAAATCCGTATGATTGGATCCTCGATCTGAAGCCCTGATTAAAAAGTTGCCCTATTCCTGGCCATAAAGGGAGATAATTACTATACAATTTGTATAATTTGTTCTACATGCATGACTATGTGTTTTATACAATATTTACAATGCAAAATGCTAATATGGTACTAAGAACATGCCTTAATAAATATTTTAGGTTAATCAAATGTATGCACATCAGCAGGTTAGTGGGTGAATGGGTGTATGCGGACCCGACCCCCTATGCTTGGGCGATAGAGTCTGAGCATAAAATCAATTTATGGGCGTGCGGGCATCTTTCACTCCACGAGGTGGGAATATCTTAGTCCCCCTTCTTCACATAGTAGCAATAGAGGAGACTTCATTAATTGGAGCAGCAGTGAGACCCTTCTGCCCAATTAAGTTTGTAGCTGGATACGTGAATGGAGTCCACGTCACCTGGAGGTGGGATCGAGCCTCGATCTCAACAGAGCACGGCGGTCGGAGTTGACGACGGTGAGCGAAGCGAACACCTGAAAAACACAAGTACGGCCTCTCGGCCCAATTGAAACATATCAGGATGATCGCCATAAGGCGTGGAAGGTGGTGGTGGTGTCCATGGGGCGTTTGGATGAGTATTGTGGTCAAGTGAGTTCGGAGAGGATGTGCGGATGTGGGTGTGTTCGAGAGCATGATTGAGGTGGTAACCCCTCAATTTCTTGAGGGGTTTGGTGCGGGTGGATGAAGTGGAGGTTGGTGAGGCGTTTGGTGGCTTGTGGTGTCGAGGAAGCCTCACCGAAGGTGCAGTCGGACGTGGGGAAGATGGAGGGCGAATGGTGGCGTCCTGGGTTGAATTAAGGGATTAAAGGGAGGAAAAGGAAGTAGAGGGAGAGGGAAACCTAACTAACCTAATCTAATAGATGAAAGGGGAGGAAGGTGCCAATTATGGTTTGGCCGGTTCCAGAGAAGGAAGGACCTCCGATGGGGGAGAATGGCGAGGAGGAGGGTGGAAGATGGCACCTACTAGTATTGCAAGACACAGATGATCACAGGGAAGAAGAATCGGCCGACTATGGTCTGTGGCGGCCGATGATGAGGGTGGATGAAAAAGTTCGCCGAAGCTTGCGGAGAATTTGGCTTGAGAGAGAAGGGTGGAATCTGGTCCAAACCAAGTTAAGGAAGACGACCTTGCATTAGGGGACCTTTTATAAGCCTCAGGGGGGCATTCCAAGCTTGGAAGCTTGAGACCTTCGCGAAATAGGAAACCCTTGTGTTTAAACCATTCGCATTAGGTTTTAGACAAGAATTAGAGCCCAAGATGTGGCTCAGATTAAAGAGGATCTTCTCAGGAGTCCTAATTCTGGAAGAGATTAGGCATGAAATCAGGGAGAACTCCTTGATTGAAGGTCGGCAGCAAGCTATGTTCACACAGCCATGGCGGCAGAGTCCTACATGCAAAGAAGATAAAGTTGGGGGGTTGTTCGCAAGGATTTCAAAATCTAGGGGCTTGTGTGAGATAAAAAGAGTCTAATTGGACTAAAATGCAAACTAGGTCAAGATGATCTCTGATTGAGCCCAAATTTTGGTAGAAACCTAATTTAGACCCAAAAAATCTGATGGTGAAGTTGGATTTTGGTTTTGATCATGTTTGACTAGGTAATTTACGTAGAAACCCAAATTAGGATAACTTTCCATCTAAGACTCTGATTTAGGTCAAAATAGGTTCAGATGGTCTAATCAAGGATACCAAACCTTTTAGAATATTTTTATATAAATTTTAGAAGGTTTAGGTGAATTTTATCCTGACCAAAACCTATGTTATTTAAGCAGGTCTGAAATTAGGGTTTCGAGTGTTGTTTTGACTCTCGAAGTGAGCAAAAACCCCTTTCTGTCTGCACAGACCCTCTTATTAGACATTTGTCAATATATGACCTTCAATTAACCCTTGGGGAAACCTGTGGTTGCTCTGATTTCATGATATACTATTAAAACAGTAGAATTAACCCTGATTTAATGCATGTCTCTTAGAACTGTTATGTAGTGAATTATGACTCTCTGGCAGTTATGTAGGAGCAGTTGTCAATTGATTCTGACTAATTAAAGCTAGTTATGGCTGATGATGATGTTATCATCATACCCCCGTGTCTTACTTTTGCTAGTCCCTTAACAAAATCTTATGGAAAGAACTAGAGTTCTAGATCATGCATTGAAGTTTAGAATCCTGATTTGTTCCATTTTCTAGAAATTAGGTCAGAATACTAACAATAAGCTTAGAGGTACTCAAGTATCAATCAAGGTCTAGACCTAACTAGCTTCAGCTTGAGTCTGCTGCAAAGGTTTCTAAGGCCTGCAAAAACTGCCTAGAGGTTCGTTGAACTCAGTTGTTAAAGCACCTGTGCATAGAATGTAGCATGTTTGGGTTCAGTTTGCGAGTACTTTTTTTTGTAGAAGAAAGGGATAGAAATATATTTTTCATTTGGAGAGTTTTCTCTCTTTTCTTTTTTACTTTTCCCTAAATCTATCCTCGTATTGGTCCTAAACATGATCTGTATTGGATTTCTTGTCCCCACCATCAATCATCGAAGGGTCCCTGGCTTTCGATGCTTCAAGATAGCACTGCCCATGGCAACCCCCAGAACCTTGGCTTTCGACACTTCGAGATAGTGCTGCCCATGGCATTCTGTAGCTAAATTCAGGCCCTAATAATCGACATTTTGGGATAATTTTGCCTATGGCACCTGAACTAGCACAGGGTGCTTACATGCCCTCGGTAGGATATTTAGGTATCCTATGAGACAAGCACCGAGGAGAAGATATGTTATTATGCATCTTCGAGGGGAATTTTCCACCTTTCTGTGCCGGGAACTCATCTAATAACTTGTGTTGTCAAGCTGCTCTTAAGCTAGATCTTCGAGATGACTTTTCAGAATAGAATACTTTTGGCAGATTTTTTCTTTATTAAGCACACTGAACCAGACTAAGTATGTGATTTTGGGTGCTTAGGTTACCAAGTCCACAAACCAAAGGCAGGCAACGGGGCCGAATAATCCCTAAGCCTTAGACCTAACACATCAGCTTTGCACTTTCCTCAACCTCTTGAGGACTAATCCAGATCTTAATGGATGCGTGAATGCTTAAACCCTAAAATAAGACCAAGAGACCTAAGATCAATGATGAGCCGACTTTTCGCTTTGCGTTATAGTATTTAAGTGGTCGAAAAATCGACTAATCAAAAATCACTCATAGAAGAGCGGGTCGTGTCCATAGGGAGGCAATTATGCAATAAATTCTTAATTATTTTATATTATTTCGGATAAGTGCAAAATCTCAATTCAAATCTGACATAAAATGCGAAGGAAAGTAAATTCGCAATAACTTAAAAAGATAAGGGTATATGTGCAGTTTTTCCTCACTGAAATCTTCAAAAAATTTATGATAAATTTATGCAATTTTCACGTGAAGTGTACTAGAAAAAATTAGTGCTCAGGTTAAGTCCAAAATCAATCTTGAAATAGATGAATATCATGAATGTGTAATTATCAGAGAATATAAGTGTGCATGCACAATTTTGCCATAATATAATAATAATAAATAAAAAATCAAATTATGTGGTAATGGCAGTGAATGTAAATATTAATGGATTTCAAAATAGTGCTTTTGCTCTCTCTCCTCGCGAGAGAGAGAGAGAGAGCACCAGCGGGGCTTTGGAGAGGCTAAGGAGGTCAGCGAGGACGAGGGCTATCCGATGGTGGTTGCGACGTCGACGGAGGTGGCCGGCTGGCAGAGGAGAAGACGCCGGCGGAGGCTACTACTGCCGTGAAGCTGCTTCTTGGTGCGGCGCGCGGAGGTGTGCTAGCTTGGTGCGCGCACGGAGTTGTGGCTGCAGGCGGTGGTGAAGGCACACAGCGCCTTTAGGCACTGCTGGAGGGAGGTGTTGTGAGGGAGAGGCACGCCTGCGAGCGTGTGGTGGGAAGTTGCAGAGGCGCGGGCATCTGGTTGAGAGGTTGGAGCGTGCAAGGCGGATGCCTACAGGCACTGCAGATGGCGTTGGCGCTGCAGCAGGCACGCGATGCGGAGAAGGTGCGCCTGCGAGGAGCGCTGGAGAGGTTGGGGCGGCTGTGGGCTTGGTCCGCTAGAGGAAGGCGGGCGTGCTGAGGTGAGATGGCACACTGCAGGGAGGAGGCGTTGGCAGGCTTGCGGGGTGAAGGTGGCAGTGCCTGCAGGTTGGGCTCGAAGGCGGGCATGCGGGCGAGGCGGTCTGCAGATGTTGGAGCGCGCGTGGAAGGTGGTCACACTCTGCACGCAGTGCCTGTGGGTAAGGCTTCAGGCTGAGGCACAGGTGCTACGGTCTGTAGATGCGGGCGCCAGGTGGTGCTGGGGAGAGAGAGGAGCACTTGAGATGGTGCTGGCGAGAGAGAGGCACGCACCTACAGGCGTGCAAGGTAGAGAAGGAGGATGCGGGGTGCATGCTTGGAGGCGGTGGTGAAGGAGCGGTGCGGGGGCACAGTGCTTGCGGTGGAGTTTTTCCTTACGAGGGGGAAGATGGCGTTCTCTAGTGCACCCTGCCTCCTCTCTTTTAACTCCTCTCTCTCCCTACGTGCACCAATTAAGGGATTTTCAAATCCCTTTTCTATTTTTGGCCGGCGGGCATTGGAGGAGAGTTACGACTGGCTGGAGGAAAGGGAAATGATCCCGCCGGTTGTTGGGGAAATTTGCTCCCCAACCCTTGCTCTTTCTAAATATAATACCTACACATAAAAATAACAAAATCATTACATATTAAGTTATAGAATGTTATAAACTTAAATCATGATGCGTACAAATATTCTACAACTTAATTGCAATTATTAACACACCTAAAAGGTACGATTAAACATACTTAGGCTTAATATTAATCCATTAAAATGGACTCATCAAATACCCCCATGTCTAAGATTTGCTAGTCCCTAGCAAAAATGAAAAATAATAGAAGTAATCAGAAGATTTTTTCTTTTCTTATTTCAAAACTTTAGAAATCCAGACAAATGTGAAGTGCTGATAGCCTAGGTAACAGATCCAAGTGAAAGAGCCAATTTGCATTGGGAGTTCATACATCACCCTTGGCAAATATTTCTGTCGTGATAGGAAACTACTTCCCTCGGGGATAAAGTAGACGATAATCTGTAATTTGACCCCGGCGTTTGGCTTAGGTAGGGGATATCGAGTTGAATGGATTTGTATTTGGTGGCACACACTCATCTGGTGCTACATATAGTCTAGTACTGCAGGTTCTAGATCTCTAGACTATTAGACAAGTCAACTTTGAGAGAGGCTACACAATTGTGCTCTCTTGATGTTCCTGGGCATTCTCTCTTTTCTTTGTTTCCGAGATCACGAATCTCGCTAGATTTAGAAATTGTACTCACTATTTGGTGGCCCCATATGGCATCCACACTTCAATTAAAGTCCTAATAACTCTACAACTAAGTTAGAGTCCTCAACCAATATTCGGGCGATCAGAAATACTAAAAGGTAGGTATGGGTCATATTTGGTGAAACACGGAAGGTGTTCTGTTGCCTCAGAAACAATATTACATTAGAAACTTAGATTTTTTTTTTAATATAACTATTTCTTCTTTTTCTTCTTCTTTTCTCTCTTCCCTTTTTTTTTATTTCTTGTTTTTGTTTCTTTTTCAATCAACACAACATGATACGGACTTTTATTTATGAGACATTATTAGGGATGATGATGGTCAAGAGGAAGTCGTGTGGCTTATTTGGTGGAAGTGGCTATTCTCGGCACCGGAAAGAAATGGATAGGACAGGCGTATTTCTAACTTTTGACACTATTACCCTCCTTTAGCCGAGGACTCTATGAAGGACGGTCATAACCATCCACCATAGTCATAGCTTTATTAAGACTCAATCTCTGTGTATCTGCCTTATTTGGTAACTCTCAGGAATTCACACAAAATACGCACACAGGAACAGAGAGTGAAAACTACTCCTAACTCTGAAGTATCATCATCTAATTATCCAAAACTTAAGAGTCCTTGCACTAGACTTAGCGCACCAGTAATCTCTCTACTTTCTTCTCACAAATATGAGGTAGATCTATTAGAAGATAGTATGCCTAACTCCCTATGAACTATCCAAGAGTTCAGTAGACTTACAAATGCTCATTGGTTTTCCTCAAGGATCCATTACCAAGTCTACGTGCACGTGAAATAAATGTACTGGATTCTAAACTTAAGAAACAATTCCGGAAGAAAAACCTCTAATGACAAAGGTATTTTGCTAGAGACTAACCCATTTAACTCAAGAAAAGAAGATTTTTTTTTAATTTTTTATACTAACCTAAATGCATGAATACTTCCTAAAATGCAAATGCACTCCCGCATGCCTAATTTCTACAATGTCCCCATTGTAAAATTAAAATAGGAGGAGAAAGGAAAGAAATCACTTGAAGACGGTGTTATTCAGACCACTGGGTTGCCTCCCAACAAGCGCTGCATTTTCTGTCAGCAGCCAGACTAAGAAGAAACCTATAAGTCTGGTTCCAAACAGAAAAGGTTAGGCCCTAAGAATATGCATAACAGCGTAGGCCTAGAAAACAGGTAACCACGGATGTTGGCAAGCTGATGATGCAATGTAATTCCGAATGCTCGCCAGAAGAAATGAAAACAGAAAATCTCGTTGGCTACCTGGGAAGATTTAGGAATAAGAAAGGGAATATGAAAAGAGGCCTCCTAAAATGGAATAAGTGGAGGATAACAAGGATCCTCCAAAGCAGGATGGGTTTTAAAAGATATAATCATTATTAGTTCAAACCCTTGAATGGCGAGAGTAAAAGTACAAGCATCAATCCATACTCGTCATTCTATCCTAAGATGTACTGGCCTGATATATTCTCCAGAAAGAATGTACATGAGCAGAGATCTGAGCCACGGATCGGTTAGGGAGTATAAGGGTTGTTTGTAGTGTTGGAAGGTAATGGTTAAGTCCAATGAGGGCTTAGTTGGTGTTAGGTCCAATTCCAACAATGATTCAGATTGTGTATACTCCCTAACAGTTCTAGACAACTTCAAGTTATCCTGCCTAGCATTAATGATCAGAGTCATATTTGAATCAAGGGTAGACTCCAAATTACAACTTTTTGATAGCAGGGTCAACATGTAAGAATCATTATCATTCAGCTCATCCCCAGATTCATTTGGTTCACTCAAATATTTGTCGGGGTGTATATGTGATTCATTAGGAGTTGGATCAGTATTCTCAATTATTTCTAAAGGAGGATCAGTCTTAATATTTTGGAGGAAGCCTATATCATTGAATTCGTTATTGTTCTCAGGGTATAAATCCTTAATTGATGTGTTTTGTCCCCCAGAGTCTCCCATAGACTTCTCATTATTTTGTTTGTCCTCCTCTAATATCAACTCCTATTTTGATGGAGGATGACTCTCAAAAGAAAGGAGGAATCTAGATTTAATCATATTATTTCTATCCTCTGGAGGTAAATCCTCAAATGATAAATAATTCTCCTATGATTCACTCCAGATTTTCAGTCCAGGTTCCTCTGTTGGGGCATCCTCATCCTCTGAATTAGACTCTTCATATCCCTGAGACCAGAATTGATCATCCTCTATTCCCTTAGGGTCACCTTCATTAGGTGCATTTGAATCCTCAGAATATTGAATGGTAGGTGTTGATTCCCTAAGTGGAGGGTCAGGAGTAGGCTCACTAAGAGTAGAATGGGATTCCACCAAATAATCAAGAGGGGAAGGGATAGGAACAATATAACCTTGACCCAGGTTGGTAGGGGTAAGGAGAATACCATCATTGGGGTCAAGGTCCTTAAGAGGTACCATCTTCCCTTGCTTTTGACTCCAATGTAGTTCAGGTGGATAATCACTATGATCATTGTGTTCTAATGGCCGTGTCTCATTAGGAGAGTCTAAGTGATAGCTACATAAAATTGGATCCCTATTGTCATTAGGTTCCTCAGAATTATTTTCATGATCATGATCGTGTGGGTAGGGATCAGGACTATTAGGAAGATGTAGCTAAGTTGTCTTATTTCTTCATTTAACTGTTGATTATTCCTCAACATCTCTCCCATTGATTCCATTATTTCCTTTTGTTGTTTTTGCATTTCTATCATAAAAGAGGAGAGGCTACTATTATCAGGTTGGGGAAGAAAGTCAATTTCAGGCTCTGGTTGCCTAGGGGTATCGGTCTAACCTCGATAAGAAAAATCATGAAGGGTGGGAGGGTTGGGTGCTTGCATGGAAGTAGGGATTTCACGACTAGAAAATCCCGCTCCTAGGCTCTGCTCAAAAGTGGGAGTTATCAAGCCAGTACTCCCAGGGTAAGAATGAGAATGATCCCATGAATTGTCAATGTTCCCATCAAAGGATGGATACGCTCGGAGCATGGGATCCTGATTAAAAGATGGGAAGTATTGACTCTGATAATCTGAATGATAGGAGTAAGAGTAATCCATTTCTTTAAGCAAAACAATTTTAACTCTCTTAAGATTTAGCAAAATTTAGAATATAAGCAGAAAACTTCCTAGAGAGTTCTATTGTCAAAGCAAACGCAAATTCAATGGGATCTATTTTTAGTAGATTGGTCTTAGAGTTATATGTTTAGTTGGTGGCCAAACAAGTTTTCCAAAATTTACGCTTCCTAGGCCAACCTTCGCTAGTGCCTATAACCTACTCACAAGGGATGGAAGTCTCGAATCGAGCCCACACACGAGGAATCGAAGTAACTTGGTGGGTAGGCTTGTTGATTTCCTACTAACTTCCCTTGTGGTGCAAAAGAGGAGAGGTAGAAATTTATCTAGTGACCTTATGTGAGGTGCATAGTGTCTCAAGTGTGCAAGCATACGATCGTGTTTTGATTTTTTTGAAATTCCGTAAACAGGATCCTTTTGCACACAACTTTTAGTCACAGATTTTAAAGTCCAACCTCTTAACAGTCCTAATTTTTTTAAAGTGACCACTGAATTAATTTGATTCAAGCACTTTAGTGGTCTTAGATTTAGGTTCAATGCATATGCATGACAAGTAATTAATGCTTAAGAGAAGACGTACCTTACTCCAACTTTCTTCGTGCAATGTATGAATGCAATGCAATAAAAATAAACTAGATGCTGCTCATTCAGTCGTATATGATCGTCCTATAGATATGCAGCTTTTAGCAGGCAGCTCGATTATTATTATTATTATTTTTAATAATAAAAACAAACAGACCTAATCTAACTAACTAACCGAAATGCAGTTCAAAACAGTTCAAATAATCCTATAATCTAAATAAATGGGAACACGCTCCCGAAAATACACTCCCGCATGCAAGAGCGATAAGAAATAAAGTGGCATTGGGAACACATTCCAAGAATACCCAACACAGGTCCAAATGATAGAAATTAAATTCTAATGTCTATCTAACTAAATATAACTAAGATCTACTGCCTAAATCAAAAATAGGCTTCTCCGTAAGCCTATATGCGTGGGATCAAGGCACACGTATTCATGTTGCCGTCCTCCAAGTGGCTTCAAGGTCCACCAAAAAGATCATCTCCGCCGTACGTGTCGTTCAGGTTCATTGTCGTCGCTTTGCTGCGCCTCGTCGCCGTGTCAAATTTCTTGCACAATAGTAAAACGATCAGATAATTTCATTACTCAGAATATTCAAAAACAATAAAGTAAATCTATTGCGTCTATTGCCTCCCCGACAATGACGCCAATTTGACGAGCCGACTTTTCGTTTTGCTTTATAGTATTTAAGTGGTGGAAAAATCGACTAATCAAAAATAATAATAACCACTCATAGAAGAGCAGGTCATGTCCACTGGGAGGCAATTATGCAATAAATTCTTAATTATTTTATATTATTTCAGATAAGTACGAAATCCCTATTCAAATCTGACAAAATGCGAGGGAAAGTAGATTCGTAATAACTTAAAAAGATAAGGGTATATGTGCAGTTTTTCCTCACTGAAATCTTCAACAAATTTATGATAAATTATGCAATTTTCACATGAAGTGTACTATAAAAAATTAGTGCTTAGGTTAAGTCCAAAATCAATCTTGAAATAGATGAATATCATGAATGTACAATTACCAGAGAATATAAGTGTGCATTCACAATTTTGCCACAATATAATAATAATAAACAATAAATCAAATTATGTGGCAATGGCAGTGAATGTAAATATTAATGGATTTCAAAACAGTGCTTTTGCTCTCTCTCCTCACAAGAGAGAAAGAGCATCGGTGGGGCTTTGGAGAGGCTAAGGAGGTCGGCGAGGACAAGGGCTATCCGATGGTGGCTGCAGCGTCGACAGAGGTGGCCGGAGGAGGTCGGCCGGTGGAGGAGAAGACGCTGGCGGAGGCTACTGCTACCGTGAAGCTGCTGTTTGGTGCGGCATGCGGAGGTGTGCTGGCTTGGTGCGCGCGCGGAAGTGTGGCTGCAGGCGGTGGTGAAGGCGCACTGCGCCTTTAGGCACTGCTGGAGGGAGGTGTTGTGAGGGAGAGGTGTGCCTGCAGGCGTGCAGTGGGAAGTTGCAGAGGAACGGGCATCTGGCTGAGAGGTTGGAGCATGTAAGGAGGATGCCTGCAGGCACTACAAATGGCGTTGGTGTTGCGGCAGGCGCGATGCGGAGAAGGTGCACCTGCGGGGAGTGCTGGAGAGGTTGGGGCGGCTGCGGGCTTGGTGCGCTAGAGGAAGGCGGGCGTGCTAAGGCGAGATGGTGATCTGCAGGGAGGAGGCGCTGGCAGGCTTGCAGGGTGAAGGTGGCGGTGCCTGCAGGTTGGGCGCGAAGGCGGGCGTGCGGGCGAGGCGGTCTGCAGATGCTAGAGCGCGCATGGAAGGTGGTTGCGCTCTGCATGCAGCGCCTGCGGGAGCGTCTTCAGGCTGAGGCACGGGTGCTGCGGTCTGCAGATGCAAGAGCCGGGTGGTGTTGGGGAGAGAGAGGCGCGTGCCTGCAGGCACGCAAGGTGGAGGAGGATGCGTGGTGCAGGCTTGGAGGCGGTGGTGAAGGAGCGGTGCGGGGGCACAGTGCATGCGGTGGAGTTTTTCCTCGCAAGGGGGAAGATGGCTTTCTCCAGTGCACTCCGCCTCCTCTCTTTTAACTCATCTCTCTCCCTATGTGCGCCAAAAAAGGGATTTTCAAATCCCTTTTATGTTTTTGGCCGGCTGGCGTTGGAGGAGAGTTACGATTGGCCAGAGGAAAGGGAAAAGATCCCGCTGGTTGTTGGGGAAATTTGCTCCCCAACCCTTGCTCTTTCTAAATATAATACCTACACATAAAAACAACAAAATCATTACATATTAAGTTATAGAATGTTATAAACTTAAATCATGATGTGTATAAATATTCTACAACTTAGTTGCAATTATTAACACACCTAAAAGGTATGATTAAAGATACTTAAGATACTTAGGCTTAATATTAGTCCATTAAAATGGACTCATCAATCAACACTTATACTAATCTCTTTGTCTCTTTGTCAATTTGGGCCTTAATTTCTCTTTTCTTTTTGATTAGGTCTAAAAATTAAGTAATCTCCATAATCAAGTGCTAATGACTATCAATTTTTTTGTTCTTGAATGTTGCTCCTTTTTGACATTTGTACTCTCCTCTCTTTTCCTCCTGAAGATAGATTTGCATTTGAGTTCACAAAATTCCTCCTCTTTCTCCAAGTCCTTTTGTTCTTTTTTAATTTTTTTTATTTTTTCCAATTTTTGAATATGTATATTTTTTTGTGAGAGTCCCTCAGAGAATTGAATTTCCATCTGTTTGCACTTTAATGTCCCCCATGTCTAAGTTTTGCAATGTCCTCATTGTAAATCGGAGGGTATGAAATCAACTTGGTTCAAGGGTTAGAACAGGGTCTAAGGGTGGTCGAACTGGTCAGGAAGACTATTGCGGACGATTTCAAGCTTTGATACAAGTATCAAAGCTTGAGTCGACTGTTCTAAAGTTGAACTCAGCAGTGCAGTAGGAGTGTAGCTCAAAAGATGATCAGAAGGGTCTTGGGTTTTTGGAATGATGGGTTGCCTCCCGTTAAGTGCTAAATTCAATGCCTTTAGCCGAGCAGAAGATGATCAAGGAGAAAGAGTGGTCAGATCAGAAGAGTTTTGTAGAACAAGTACCTTGATCAATGGTCTGGTTGGTCCAACCAGGTGCTTGTTTAGATCTACAGGCTAATGATGCAGCCCAAACCCAATCAGTCTGGTGGGTTGATGGATGTGAATTAATAGATGCGGAGCCCACTAGATACTTTGAGGCTCAGATAGATATGGAAATGAGAATCTAGGGTTTGGCTAAGTCAACTCAGCCTGGTAAGAGTAGGGATCCTTAAAAGAAAATGGAGCTGTAGAGGATGTAGGAACCCTACTGATAGGATCAGAAAAGGATAAGGAGTGGTTATTGGTTTGATTAGTATCCAAAATTGATGAAAGGATGGAGGAGAATCATATGCAACCAGATTAGAGTAAGGTGAATCAGAGTAGAAGTTGATTCCGGTGGCAGGTCAAGGTTGGGAATGGGTTTTGGAAGGCTCTGTATGCAGATTAGAAGGTGTGGCTTCTTTAAGGTCTAAATCATTGACCTCAGTTTTAGAATTAAAGAATGAATCATGGATGCTAAGATCGTAAATTGGTTCATAATCGTCAGGAAAGAAAGGCTCTTCGAAATTAGAGTAATATTCGAAATCATCAGAGAATTTGCGAAGATCGTGTTCTGAACCTGATTCCAGATCGGAAGTTCCACCATGGAGTGAATCATGATGCGAAGAAGCAACAACCTGACTTGGATCTAACCTAATCTCAGAATTTGAACAAAAAAATGTGTCCTTATTTGGCAAAGGCTCGGGTTCTTGGTTCCTAGGGTAGACCCAATCGATTCCCTACTCATCCAACTCCTTGATTTTTGTATCGTAGATTGACATGACTTTCGAAAAAATAATTTGTATCTCAGAGGAGTCTATAGATGTGTAGTTATCAAACATAGGCTTAGAATCGTAGTCTAGATTCAAAATCTGATTCTCATCACATTGGGCCTCATGATTATCCCAAATAGGTTCGAATCTAGTTTCTAGGTTAAGGGTAAGGATTGGATCACTAGAATCTAGGCTGGGCTCTATTGGAATGTCAGAATCACACTCGAGAATTGCCTTAAAAGGATAAGGCTCGGGAATTACATTCTCGAGATGTTTTGATTCAAGCTTATCATTACAAGTGTCTGGGAATTCAAAGCTTGGTGAACCAGGTTCTCGATTCTTTGGGGTTGGCTTGAAATCGGGAACACCTACAATTGGATACTCCCAACCCATCTCAAGATCAGGCATATCAATCTACACATAATGAGTCAGATTTCATCTGGGTTTGGGGTTCACAACAACCTCAATTCTCGAACCTGGGATTTGGGAAATCAGATTGATCCTCAGTCTTATTCCAAGATGTCTCATCATCTTCTGAAGGAATGTATGAGTATTTTTAATCAATTGCTTGCTGTAACGTATTTACGATGTACCCACGTTTCTCCATGAGACCTTGGTACATCTCCCAAGGTTGTAGATTTTACAAACATTGTATATACTTAGTATTGTGTAGTCTTCACAGTTCACTATGTTCTGATAAAAGATTGTCCCAGGTTGAACCATGTAAGATTTGTGTAAATAGCATTCCAGCATGGTTCATAATCTGGGTTGTTGTTTCTAGATCGTTAACCGAAATCTCGATAATTGGATTTGAGGTTCTCTCATAATCTTTATAATGTTTAAGGGCATCCTCAATCATTATATCTTTCATGGACCTTTAGGATTCAGGTTTCCTAATTGGTCTTCCTAAATTGCCAGGTTGTATTTTCAAATTAGGTGGTGGATCAGGATGTAGAATCAAACTCAGGTTCAGATTGAAGTAATCAGATCAGATCAAAAATCCCATAGAAGATCTAATGAGGCCTCTTAGGTTAAAAACCTAAGGACCTTCTTGTGTATGTGCTCTAGAGAAAGATGACGGACTGGATGTGAATTCGACCCAATCAAGGCACCCAAAGAGTTTTGGATGTCTAAGGCTATTTCGAGGCAGATGATACCTCTGAATCAGAAATTTGTACACTTGAGAATTACCTGGGTAACCAAGAAGGGAGAGCCCCACAAAAACCCCTACATGGTAGAGCATCCCCACGGGTTACAGGGTTTCCCCTACCCGACCTTGTCACTGTGGTTCCAATTAGATCAGTATGTGTGAATTGCGACTTTATGTCTACCAATTTTAGCCTAGTTTGTGCCTTGGATTTGACTTGATTAGAAATTGATTTAGCTTATGACCTAATTTGGAGGTTGGCCTACAAAGTAGACCAACTTCACCTGACCTACCCTAAAAGATGAAGAATGAGATTTGGATCAAGACCCAAAGATCACCCTGATTTGACTCTCAAGTTATTAAGTCCATAATTTTAAGGTTCAAGTGAATGTAGAGCCTGATTTTAGGGTTCTTCTAATTAGATCCTTTCCAGTAAAGGTTTAGGTAGCACACAAATATGGGAGGGTCGATTTTCTTTAATTCAGGCAAGTGTGAACTAACACTTCAAAACCCTAGAGTAGAAACCCTAATTGGCTCTATTTCAAGTCCAATTTGATCTTTAGGTGTACACCTTGGACTTCAAACAAGAAGGTGAGTAGTCCAAGGTGATCGGAAATTAAGTGTAAATCCCTAGTAGGTATAGGAAATTAGGGTAGGGATCTCTAAGAAAATCATCTCAACTTTAATCGGATGTGAATTTTTTCACAAATCAGGAAACTTACCTTTTGAAGGAAAATTACTATTAAAATAAGGCAGGTGACTCCTAATTGATTTATTTCCTTTTTCTCTCTTCCAAAGATTAAGGGAATAATTATGGAGGAAGAGAGATTACCTGCCCTAGGAGTGGCTGATTTGCGTAGAAGATCTCCTCATGATGTACCTCGCAAAATTACAATCAAATCAAATAGGGCAAGTTAGTGCTCAGATAAACAATCAAGAAAGATGAGATCAATGGGTGAATTGCTCGTTGCTCCCCAGCAATAGTGCCAAAATGTTAACAAGAGAGAGGATTTAAAATATGTAATCGTCGTAGTAAAGCCTCAATAACTTGAAAACAAATAAAATTTATAACTTAGAATCTTAAAGGAGTCCGAGGTCAAACATATGAAGCAAATGTGGAATTTACAACATTAATCACATTTAGAATCAATGAGCAAAATTAGTTGAGCATTCAAATAGATATTCAATGAATAATAACCTGTCACACTACCTATTCAATGAAATCCAATGTATCTAGAGACAAAAAAAATAGAGGGAAGCTAAAAGGTGGTGATTTAGATCACCAATTAGATCCTCTAATTAAGCATGCACCTCATAATCAATTTAATCAAACATTAACTTAATGCTTAAATCATTCAACAGTAACATTCAAATAATGCTCAATCAGGTTTGCAGCATCAAATGGCTTAATAGCACAAGGCTTCTCAAAGCCTTCTTTTTTATTTCTCTTCTTCCTCATACCTTCCCTTCTTTTCTTCTTCTTGAGCCTTCTCCTTTACAAGCACAACAGAGCCAAATCCTTTAGCGACTAAGTGTTGCACAAAGCACAAGACCAATAGAGCAAAACCCTCCCCCTCTTTCTCACAAGTCCTCTTCTTCTCTCTCATAGACCCAGCATAGTCGGATCTAGATACTTGGGTAAACAGGTCTTGGACAACGTCCAGGGTCACCAGTGTCGGTGGTGACTGAGTAGTGGTGTAGGCGGGTTAGTGGGTGAATGGGTGTATGGGGTTTAACCCCCTATGCTTGGGCAATAGAGCCTGAGCACAAAATCAATTTATGGGCATGCGGGCGTCTTTCACTCCATGAGGTCAGACTATCTTAGTCCCCCTTTAATGTAAACATGTTTACACTACATAAGATGTCTATTTATGCATGTTCTTAAGCAAAGAATTGCATTGCATACTATAAATATTACATAACATGCATCATCTTGCATTTAGATTAGTTTGACTAAAATGGAGGTTAATTGTCTCCTTTTATATTCAAGGATAAGGCCAAATTTTTATCGACGCTTCGGATCGAAGATCCAACCATACAGATGTGATCAGGGTGACGATTGGAGTTCAACGACTCTAAGATCGCCCTAATCAGACATCTGTAGCATCAGATAGAGACCGAGGAACCTTAGAAGATCAAGGGCCAAGATGGTGTAAATCTGCACTTCAAATGAGAAATCCGATCGCATGGATGGATTCGAATCGATGATCGCAGCCTAACGACACATAAATCGAGTTAATCCGACAGTCGTGGCACCATCTACATCATCTAGAAGATGGACGGCTAAGATGGCACCACGTGGTGCCATATCAGTCGCCCAATCAACTGCACGCATCAGTTGAAGACCTTCGCATCAACCCTTCCCTGCCATTGGATCAAGATCCAACGACTACGATGCGCCCTCGATTAAGTTAAGCGCTCGACACAAACTCGCCCACAGCGCGTTGGTCGAGCGCTCTAACGCGAAGCGCAGGCGCACGTTCGAGCCTCGCCACGCAGCAATTGGAGCGGAGGTGTGCGCCCGATCGACCGCACGATCATGATCCAGCGGCCATGCGGGCTCAATCAAGATGACGCGCCCATGCACGCCCCTGCGTAACGCGGGATCACACGCATATGCGCGTGCTGAGGCAGGCGAGGGCGCATCTCAGCAGTTCGATCTCGCGATCAAACGGCCGAGATTTAAAGAACGTGGAAAGGCGTTGAGCGCTGAGGCGGCAAGCAGGCGCACGGGCGCCACCCCACTACGCCCACGATGGGGCATTAGTGACGGTTTTATCTGTCACTAAAGACCCCTGATTTAATGTTTTTCAAATTAAAATGATCAAATTGCCCTCACTCTTTGCAACTATAAAAGGAGACCCCTCCATATGAAATTCTCATCCCTTCCTTCTCTCATCTACCTCTTCAAAGCTCAAAAGAAGCTTGTCCCACACCCGGGATGCTCCTCGCAATATAAAGTCAAATTTTCACTCTCATTTTGGAAGCGAATCTCGCGACGAAGATGACGTGCTGCCTCGTTCTCGTTCCTCCTGCTTCAACCTCCTTCCTGCTCTGTCCTCCTTCGTTCAGGAGACGTCTCGTCCGGCTCGTCCTCCAAGCAATCGTCGAGGAGGATAACTTCTCTCTTCCTATTCTTCTTTACAGCTTTCTAGAGTAGAATTTTCCTACTTTCTAGTGTAGTTGATTTCTTGCTTTCTAGTGCAATTCTTTTCGGATTTATTGTATAAACATTTTGAATTATTGAATGCATGTTCTCTCTCTCTCTCTCGTTTATTCTGATTGTTAATATGGCTTCATTGTAATTACATCGCTTCACTTTTCAACAAAAAAATTCTAGAAAGATAATTACGAATATAGATCGACGTAGCCTCTCCGAGTTCGACCCAGGATTTCTATTCTGGTATAAATTTTATTTGTTGAACACGAGTTCATTGCTTTCACACTACGACGACAGGTTTTTCAAAACCAAATACGTTAGTGTAGTAACTCGTAGCTTCAACACCCTTCTTTGCATAGTAGCAGCAGAGGAGACTTCGTCGATTGGAGTAGCAGTGAGGCCCTTTTGCCCAATTGAGGTTGCAACTGGATACGCGGATGGAGTCCATGTCACCTGGAGGTGGGATCGAGCCTCGATCTCAATAGAGCACAGTGGTTGGAGTCGACGACTGCGAGCGAAGAGAACACCTGAAAACACAAGTATTGCCTCTCGACCCAATTAAAACATCCCAGGAGGATCACTATAAGGTGCTTTATTTCTTAATGAACTTTATTGCTTAATGAATTGTGTCTAGATATGTACGTACTATCCAATGTATCAATTATATCGTTAACCAATTGTTACAGTAACTATGCACAAAATTTGGGATCACGAATATTCTTGGAAGATGGATCCCACCCTTCTCGCCAGATGCAGAGGAGATTAAATCCAAATATGCAAGAAGTGGTCAAAAAGGAAATCATCAAGTGGCTCGATGCAGGAATTATTTATTCAATCTCTTATAGTCCCTGGGTAAGTCCCGTGTAAATTGTTTCGAAGAAAGTCGGGACTACCGTTGTGACTAACGAGAGAGGAGAATCTATCACAACTCCTTCAGCTTCCTTTTGGAGGGTTTGTATTGATTATAGGAAGTTGAACACAACCACTAAAAGGGATCATTTTCCCCTGCCTTTCATCGATCAAATCTTGGAGAGATTAGTCAGGCAGAAGTATTTCTGTTTTCTTGATGGCTACCTGGGATACAACCAAGTTTCTATCCATCTCGAGGTTCAGGAAAAAACTACTTTCACCTGTCCCTACGGAACCTTTGCTTTCCGTAGGAAGCCTTTCGATTTATGCAATGTACCTGCGACTTTTCAAAGATATATGCTAGCCATATTTTCTGACATGGTGGGAGAGTTTGTGGAAGTCTTTATGGACAATTTTGCTATTTTCGGAGAATCGTTTGACTCTTGTGTGGCTAATCTGGAAATGATTCTTAAGCGATGTATCAAAACACGATTTGTCCTTAGCTGGGAAAAGAGTCATTTCATGATCCAAGAAGGCATTGTCTTAGGTCATGTAATCTCTGAACGAGGAATCAAAGTGGATAAAGTTAAAGTTGATGCTATCGCTAAACTTCCTTCTCCCACATCTGCTAAACAAATCCGATCATTTCTTGGTCATGTGGGATTCTATCGAAGATTCATCAAGGATTTCTCGAAGGTTGCTCATCCCTTGAGCAATCTTCTTGCCAAAGAAACGCCGTTTGTTTTCGACGAATCATGCCAAAAGGCATTTGATTTCCTGAAAATAGCAGTCACCTGTGCTCTAGTGTTGCAACCACCAATTTGGATAGCCCATTTTGAGATCATGATCGACACTTCTGATTATGCGATCGAGGCTGTCTTGGGTCAGAAAATTGATAGAAAGCCCTCTATCATCTACTACGCTAATAAAACTCTGGATGAAGCCCAGAGGAATTACATTGTTACTGAAAAGGAATTACTAGCTATAATGTTCGCTTTGGAAAAATTCAGGGCTTATCTCTTAGGGTGTCATGTTATCACCTATACTGACCACTCGACCTTGAGACATCACTTGGCCAAAAAGGATGCCAAACCTCGGTTTATTCGTTGGATTCTTCTACTTCAAGAATTTGATCTTGAAATTAAGGATAAAATCGAGGTATAAAATGTGGTGGCAGATCATTTGTCGAGACTCCTAGGTAATTCTTCTCGTCTGGACATTCCAATTGCTGACACTTTTCTGGACGAAGCTATTATTACAGTTGCAGGTGTCCATACCCCATGGTTTGCTGACATTATTAACTATTTGGCTGTTGGTCAAATCCCCCATGATTGGACCAAGCAACAACGGGATAGACCTAAATCAGACACCAAATACTACTTCTGGGAGGACCTTGAACTGTACCGCGTCGACTCTGAACAGATTATTCGCCGATGTGTACCGGAAAATGAATTCAATAGTATTCTCGAGTTCTGCCATGCATCTGCGTGTGGTAGACATTTCTCCGGGAAAAAGACGGCTGCAAAAATCTTGCAATCTGGCTTCTATTGGCCATCTTTATTTAAGGATGCCCAGGATTTCTCAAGGTCATGTTCTCGATGTCAGGCACCTGGGAGCATAACTAAGAGAGATATGATGCCCCTAAACCCAATTCTTCCTATCAAAATTTTCGATGTTTAGGGCATCGATTTCATGGGACCCTTTCTCCCTTCATTTGGACATTAGTACATTCTTGTTGCTGTTGATTATATGTCCAAATGGATTGAGGTGATTCCCACCTGAACCAATGACCACAAGGTGGTCATCAATTTTGTCAAGAAAAATATCTTCAGTAGGTTTGGGATTCCGAGGGCCATCATCAGTAACGGTGGCACTCATTTTACTAATGCCCAATTCCGAAATTTGTTGGCCAAATACAGGGTTAATCACTGAATTTCCACACCTTACCATCCCCAGACGAATGGACAGGCCAAGATCTCCAATCGGGAGATCAAAAACATTCTGCAGAAAATGGTTAGGCCTAATCGCAAGGACTGGACTCAAAAGCTTGAGGATGCTCTTTGGGCCTACCGTACAGCGTATAAAACGCCCATTGGCATGTCTCCATTTCGTTTGGTGTATGGGAAGGCGTGCTATCTACCCGTAGAGATTGAACATAGGGCATTCTAGGTAATCAAACAATGCAATTTAGATCTGAATTTAGCTGGGAAGACCAGGAAACTCCAACTATCTGAGTTGGAAGAGCTTAGAAATGATGCATACGAGAATGTCAAGATCTACAAGGCTCGGACCAAAGCTCTACATGATCAATTGATTTCCCACAAGAGCTTTGAGCCGAATCAGAAGGTCTAGTTATTCGATTCTAGACTTAAGCTCTTTCCTGTCAAACTTAGATCTAAATGGAATGACCCATTTATAATTGACCAGATTTTTCCAAATGGAGCCGTTCAGATTTTTGACCCAAAGATGGGTAACACATTTAAAGTCAACGTCTGAAGCCTGTTATTGACCGTACTCTTCCAGAACCCGTCTCAGACACGGTTCCTCTAGCCATTCTATGACTTCTTTGGCTGGACTTCGCCTAGCTGATGGCATTAAACTCAGCAGTTGTACATATGACATAAAGCTAACATGAGCTTCATATTCAGGTGACATCTTTCATACTCTACCCTTTCTTTCATGTCTCTTTCTCAATGTGGATATTGCATCAGCTAGGCATGGGGGGTGGATTCATTTTTGAATCATTTGGTCAGCTTTGTGAAATTCATGTAAATTGTTTTTCTTTTCTTATTTATACATAAAAAAAATTGAATTAGGAAGGAATAGTTGGACATTGGGACTTTTCAATCTTAGGAAATATTACATTAGGATCTGAACACAAAGTCCCTTCAGGTCTTTGGACTTAATAGGCCCGTGTATCCACTAAAATGTGGCTTTGTTTTTTGAGCCCTCGCCAACCTTAATTCTATTGTAATTTGAGTAAATAAGTTTGGGTGATAAGTACACGACTTATCAACCCGCCTTCTGATTTGAGGGAACTTTGAGTTTTAAGCATCTACACACTTTCTTTGCACTGACTCGTTGGGCGATTTTAATGGAAATTGGGTAGCTAATGAACCTTCGAGAGTGATATGGCTGGCAAGTTATCGTGGGTAACAGCCCATAGGTAGGTTGTCCAGAACCCAGTCACTGGACCAGCCTTTAGGTAAATCTTAGACCAGGGAAGCCACCTACTTAAAAAAAAAAAGTCCAAAAGAAAAGAAAAGGAGAAAAGAAAAAAAATAAAAGAAATAAGCCACACTTCGCCGCACGAGTATAGCTTGCAAGTTGTCGGTTGTAATAGCTCATCGACCGATTATCCGGAACCCAGCTCAATAAATGTACTGCAATTCCCAAAACACTTAGGAGGAAGCGGAGAAGTAGAATAAATCTGGGAGGTATACACTGGATTCACCCTTGTGTTGACCCTGTAAAAATAAAAGTAGGGAGAAAGCTACCGGTTGTAAAGATACACCTTTAGGTAGAATTCTCTTTTTAAGGTCACCTGGAGGAGTAGAAACCAGAAGTCCGTTTTAACTGCCGATCAATAAGTCTATCACATTCACAATAAGATGCTTAGAAGTTAGGGTTCTCATCAAATCTTGGGTGAGCTGAATGGCCGTAGAAAGCCACTCTTAAACCCTAAAACTTGAAAATTAAAAAAAAATTAGAAAAGAGGAAAAAGAGAGAAATTTTTCTTTGAATAAGGCGAGGGCTTGAGGCAGTCTGCATTTTGGCAGATACTCGAGCACTGTTGTGTCTTTGAAAGTTTAGATCCTAAGTAAACATTTTCTTAATGATTGAAAATAACTCATGTCCAAATAATCCAACCTAATTCTTTTATAAATTGCATATAATTTTTGCTAGGGACTAGCAAAAGATAGGCATGGGGGTGTGATGTAAACATGTTTATATTACATAAGATGTCTATTTATGCATGTTCTTAAGCATAGAATTGCATTGCATAGTATAATATTGCATAACATGCATCATTTTGCATTTAGATTAGTTTGAATAAAATGGAGGTTAATTGTCTCCTTTTATGTTCAGGGACAGGGCAAAATTTTTATCGGGGCTTCGGATCGAAGATCCAACTGTACAGATGTGATCAAGGCGACGATTGGAGTTCAACGACTCCAAGATCACCATAATAAGAAATCTGTAGCATCAGATAGAGACTGGGGAACCCTAGAAGATCAAGGGTCAAGATGGTGTGGATCCGCACTTCAAATGACAAATCCATTCGCACGGATGGATTTAGATTGATGATTGCAGCCTAACGGCATGAAAATCGACTTAGTCGGACACCCATGCCACCATCTACATCATCCAAAAGATGGACGACCAAGATGGTGCCATGTGGTGCCATCTCGACCGCCCAATCAACCGCACGCATTAGGTGAAGGCCTCCTCATCAACCCTTCCCCACCGTTGGATCAAGATCCAATGGCTGCGACTCGCCCGAGCTTAAGTAAGCGCTCGACACAAACACACCCACAGTGTGTTGGTCGAGCGCTCTAACATGAAGCGTAGGCGCGCGTTCGAGCCTCGCTGTGTAGCAATTAGAGTGGAGGCATGCGCCCAATTGATGGCACGATCATGATCCAGCGGCCACGCGCATTCAATCAAGATGACGGGCCCACGCACACCCGTGCATAACACGGGATTGCACGTGTATGCGCACGCTGAGGCGGGGGAGGGCGCATCTCAGCCGTTCGATCTCGCGATCGAACGACTGAGATTTAAGGAATGTGGATAGGCGTTGAGCACTGAGGAGGTGAGCGGGCGTGCGGGTGCCGCCCCACTACACCCACAATGGGGCTTTAGCGACGATTTTATCCGTCACTAAAGACCCTTGATTTAATGTTTTTCAAATTAAAATGGCCAAATTGCCCTCACTCCTTGCAACTATAAAAGGAGCCCCTCCACACGAAATTCTCATCCCTTCCTTCTCTCCTCTACCTCTCCAAAGCTCAAGAGAAGCTTGTCCCACACCCGGGATGCTCCTCGCGAGATAAAGTTAAATTTTTGCTCTCATTTTGGAAGTGAATCCCGCGACGATGATGACGTGCTGCCCCATTCTCGTTCCTCCTACTTCGACCTCCTTCTGCTCCATCTTCCTTCATCTAGGTGGCATCTCATCCAGCTCGTCCTCCAAGCAATCGTCAAGGATGATAACTTCTCTCTTTCCATTCTTCTTTACAGCTTTCTACAGTAGAATTTTCCTACTTTCTAGTGTAGCTGATTTCTCTCTTTCTAGTATAATTCTTTTCTGGATTTATTGTATAAACATTTTGAATTATTGAATGCATGTTCTCTCTCTCTCTCATTTATTCTGATTGTTAACATGGCTTCATTGTAATTACATCGCTTCACTTTTCAACAAAAAAATTCTAAAAAAAATAATTGCGAATATAGATCGATGTAGCCTCCCTGAGTTCGACTCGGGATTTCTATTCTGGTATAAATTTTATTTGTTGAACACGAGTTCATCGCTTTCACACTACGACGACAGGTTTTTCAAAACCAAATACGTTAGCGTAGCAACTCGTAGCTTCAACACCCTTCTTTGCACAGTAGCAGCAAAGGAGACTTTGACGATTGGAGCAGCAATGAGGCCCTTCTGCCCAATTGAGGTTGCAACTGGATAGACGGATGGAGTCCATGTCACTTGGAGTTGGGATCGAGCCTCGATCTCAATAGAGCACAGTGGTTGGAGTCGACGACGGCGAGTGAAGAGAACACCTGAAAACACAAGTACAGCCTCTCAACCCAATTAAAACATCCCAAGAGGATCACTGTAAGGTGCTTTATTACTTAATGAACTTTATTGCTTAATGAATTGTATCTAGATATGTACGTACTATCCAATGTATCAATTATATCGTTAACCAATTGTTACAGTAACTATGCACAAAATTTGGGATCACGATGCAAGAATGGAGGTTGCAGCACAATGTGGTCCATTTTGGTTTTATGGTAGATGATGCTCGTGCCATGAGCTATGTAATCTAGTACTGTTTGAAGACAATGGTCAGGAAGACACGGTCCTGCAGAGGTTATACTATCTTTGTCCACGTGGCAATGATGTGAGTATGAAGTCTTCTACCTTACAAAATTGTATATGTTATCAATGGTCTTTTTATATTTCAATCTCCCATCAGAAATGTGGATACAGGGTTCTTGCAGAGCTACATGAATCTACTTCTCCAGCTATGAGAGCAGAGCTTACCTTCTTGTTTGGTTTAGTGGGGAAGTTAGAGTAAAAAATATCACAAATAAGGAGGAGGCAGAATGACAGTGACGAATAGGTAGATTGGCTGATCGATCATGTTGCAGAGTTGGAGAGTGCTCTTGATTATAAGAATGAGGAGGTACGAAGACTCCAACATGAATTGCAGGAATCTGATGCTCGAAATGTAGAGTTACAGGAGAGGGTATTAGACTTGGGGGTTGAGGTAGTAGTTCAGAGTGTTGAAGAGTGGTATAGTGGAATGGTCAACCAATTTAATAATCTTAGGATGTAGACTACCTGCAATTAAGTTCTTATATATTGTTGAACTTTAATATTATGACTAATACATCATATCGTAGTTTGAACATGTAATCTTTATTGAACATGTCCTGCTATTATTTATGTTATTATGATATTTAGGGTTGTGTTATGTTCTTTGTCGAAATCCGCTATGTTTGTTATCCTCCAAAACTGTAGGATGCCACATCGCTTTTTGTCTTGGTCTGATGACACGGACCACATTCTCATTATGAGCATGTCTGAAGTGAAGAGTTCTAAAGAATGGCATGGAGGTACAGCATTACAGCTTATTCTTTCAACTTCCAGTCTAGGGTGCATTTCCCGTGTTCGCCATGAAAAGTAGGTGGAAAATTCTCAAATGACAATTTTTGGTCATAAATAGGGTCTTACAGAATGAGGGTTGGGAGTGGTGTGATGTAAGGCATTTATTACTCCCTCCTACGCTAGAAGTATGGGATTTGGTAAGCATATGAAATTAAGTGAACTGCTTTTTCTTTAGTAGGTGTAAACATAATGTATTTAGATGGCTAAACTCTTTCTTTCATAGGTCGGTGATCTGGAAGCCATTCGACTGAAGGACCGGCCATTCCCACACTATCTTATGATAGAAGATTAATGATGGAATGAAGTTGTTCTCTCACGTACTCCATATTATCCTATGATATCGCAGAGTCTTTATTGTTAATGAACAAATATTAATCGTACTGTAATGAGTAGTAAATGTTGAACACTGAATGATGCTACTACTGGTTGGTTCACTCTTCCGATTGAACTTGCTTATCTTCTGGTATGAATTTATTAAGTAGTCAGGTTGTTGCTTCTATTTAGATATTACTATGTATGTTATTTAATTATTATTTGTCTTTTATATCTGTACTAACAAATTGATTGCAGGTTGCACCATACTGTCCACCTAGTCGACAATGGCGATGATGACCACTTCCATTAATTGGTGTCCCGCACTTGAGGGTGACCCTATTATTTGTTTAGATGGGAAATTTGAGGGCAAATTAAATGAAGTGCTTACATGGCATGGATGGCTGCAATATAGCAACCCCATGCAACACTAAAGGGGAAAGAAATGGCTCACTTATCATCGAACCTTTTGTGCTTGCATGGAATGGATGGCTGCAATGTAGCAACCCTATGCAACACAAAGTTAAAGGGAAAACCTTTCACCATCTTAACTAATAGGTGTCAACCCAATGATATGTGGGGCCTTTAAATTTGGAACAATCTAAGCCAAGCCCACAACAAATACTGAGATGCACACTTTCCGTGACCACTTCTAGAAGTTGACTTCAATGTTGAATGCTTCCATATAGGTTAGTGGTGTGCCATATTCAAATTAAAGATTGACATCTTCTCAATGTGGCCTTCTTTCGACTGTAATTAATATTTATCTGCAATGTGCAGGTTTGTGAGACAAATGATCGCACGTGTTTCGCGAGTTAGAAGTCGGGGTTATAAGTAATTCGTCGTCGTAGTTGCAAAACTCATGGTCAAATAAAATTTATACCAAAACTCCAAGGGAGTCCCAGGTCGAACACAGGGAGGCGACGTTTAATTGAAAATCGTGCTTCAATTTTCTTTCTTTTTGGTATTTTAGGGTTTTGTTACTTTTGTTGTATTTTTGTAAGAAGGTAAGCAAATGAATCACAAGATAGAGATGTAACAAATATGATATAGATATCACTTCAATGTCAATTACAATCAACTATTAAAGCATAAAAAGAGAGGGGGTGAGAGGAAATCTCCCGAATCGGCTATTCGGCGAGACGACGGCACCTGGCGAAAGCTCGGACAACGGAGGTGAGGAGCGGGATGACGGAGGTGAGATGCAGGAGGATGTCGGGTAGAGGAAAGCTTTGATGTGGCCTCGGAATGGAGGTGAGAAGGCGGAGGTGATCTGCTTCTGGAATGGAGGTGGGAGGACGACTCCAAGGCAACCTATGATTGGGGATGGGAAGATGGATGAATATTTGGTGAGGCAGAGGTTTGGTACACTAATAGGAGTCTTGGGAGCTTCAGAGCAAGCTTCAACAGAGCTTTGGTAGGCTTGCTAGAGCTTGGGAGTAGGTGGGAGTAGAGTAGGTAGAGATGAAGAGGGATGGGGGGTGTAGGGGTGTTTATATAGTGGGGGGAAGAAGAGAGCCCCGCACACAGGCATTCAGTGATAGCTATAAGTGTCACTAAAGGCCGCTCGAGTTGTCGCTAAAGATCTGCGCCTCTTCATTGCTTGGGTTGGTGCATGCATTGCGTAGGCCATTTAGTGACAGCTACAAGTGTCACTAAAGGCCCGCCCTTCTACCATTGTAAATCCCGTGCCCACCGCCCATGCCTACAACTGTCATCACGCAGGCAAGCGCGGATGCATCCTGATCGTTGGATGAAGGATCGCACGGCCAAGAAAAGATCGCGCCCCTTCGCCAAATTTGAATCGCATGCCTCACCATCAACCGTCGGATGCCATGCGCACATCAGATGGTGAGTTCTCGATGTGCGTCAACGCCCGCGTGACGCGTCCACGTGCAACTGTGTGTCCACATAGCCGCTTCCTTCGCCACCCAATCTTCCATCAACGGCTCCATTTCCTCCCACATGCGCTTCAATGAATAAAATTCGTACGTGGGGCTTCGAACGCTTGGCCGCGCATTGAGAGTGGAGGTGCAGACAATTGTGTTGAGGGTCGTTATGTGTCTTGTTTTTGAATTGGGCTTTCGCACCCATGACCGTTGGATGGAGATCCAACGGTCAAGATCACTCCTCGCTTGATGAGGCACTTCTTTAGTCGTGGAACGCACATCTCAGCCGTTGGATTGAGATCCAACTGTTGGGATCTGATCTTGCGGCAAGCTTGGAGGCGCCTTGGCTCAGGTGGGGCAGCCTAGATGGCACTACATGGCACCATCTGGGCCATCCATCTTCTTCTTCTTACGGAGGGTACTATAGAGCTCAGATTTGGGCGATTCCCACGTCAACGGACTACGATCGTTGCTCTGTATCCATCTGTACAGTTGGATTCTTCATCTGAAGCTCGTAAAGATGTCGCACTGCCTCCTGGCCATGTAAAATGGTGGAATTAATGTACATAATATACAGCTATTCTAGATGCAATGCAATGGATGTTTGTGTAATATTTATATCATGATATGCAATGCTATGCCTAAGAACTATTATAAATAAGCATTTTATGATGAATTTATATATGCTTATCATCCCCCCATGCTTACTTTTTGCTAATCCCTGTCAAAAATGAACCTAAATGCTATGTATAAAAGTAGAATCAAGATTCGAGTATTTAGGCAAAATTCGTTGATTTCTTTAGAAAATCTCAACCCCAAGACCTAATTACAAAATCTCAACAGTGCCTGAGTGCCTGCCAGAATGCAGACCGTCCAAGCCCTCGCCCTATTTGAGAAGAGAAGATACAAAATTTTTTTTCTTATTTTTCTTCTTTTCTAATTTTTTTATACTTTTGGAGTTTGAGAGTTCCAGGATAACTTTTTACGGCTACCTGGCCCGCCCAAGACTCGGAAAGGACCCTAAGTGTTAACCATCTTGTGAAAATAGTGAAAGACTCACTAGACAGCCGTTAAAACGAACTTCGGGTTTCTACGACCCTAGGTGACCTTGCCTAGAGGTTTATCTTTTCGAACGGTAGCTTTCTCCCTACTTTTATTTATTGGGTCAACACAAAGGTGAGCCCAGTGTATATCTCCGCCGCTTCTTACATAAGTGTTTGGGAATTATTGTGCTTTTTTTTTTGTGAGCTGGGTTCTGGACAACCGGCTGATGAGCTGTTACCACCGACAACTTGCCGGCCATACTCGTGCGGTGAAGTGTGGTTTTATTTGATTTTTTATTTTCTCCTTTTTCTATTTTTTTTCTATGTTTTCTTTTCTTTTTTTTTCTTCTTTTTTTTTAAGTAGGTAGTTTTCTTGATCTAAGATTTACCTAAAGGCAATACAATGAAAATGGTCATGTGACTGAGCTCTGGACAACCAGTCGATGAGCTATTACCGCCGATAACTTACCAGCCATACCACCCTAGATAGTTCATTAGCTACCCAATTTTCGAAGAAATCGCCGAAAAGTGAGTTAGTGCAAAAAATGTGTCTAAATGCTTAGGCTCAAAGTCCCCCTAAATTAAAGGGTAGGTTGATAAGTCGCATACTTATCATCCCAAATTATTAGCCAAATTAAAAATGAATTTTAATTGGCGAGGACTCGAGACTAAGTCCACATTCGAGTGGACACCCAGGCTAATTAAGCTCGAAGACCTTAAGAGTCTAAATGTTCAGGTCTCAAAGTATCAATTCCTAGAGTTTGCAACTCCTAATGCCTAAGTTCTCGTCTCCTAAAATTTCTTTTCTTTTTTAATAGAATAAAAGAAAGTTACAGCTGATAAAACAATTATAAGATATTTCGACCCCCCCATGCTTATCTATTTCAATGTCCTCATTGTTCAAAATGAAAGCACGCAGGAGAGTAGAAGTGGAAGAATAACACCTGGTTTCCATGAGACTCTGATCAGCTTGGAATAGTCTTTACATGTGCTGAGTTTAGTGCCTTTAGCTAAGTGATGATCGACCCATGGTGGTTAAGGCAAGGTAAGAGCAACCTTGTCCGAGATGGGTTCAGGGAGCACATGGTCGTTCAGGGAGCACATGGTCAACAAAGGGTTTAAAACGTTGTCCATTGACCTTGAAAATATTACTTGTCTTTGGGTTAGAGATTTCGATGATCCCATTAGGGAAAATTCGCTCAATAACTAATGGGTCGTTCCACTTAGACCTGAGTTTTCCAAGGAAAAGGTTCAATCGAGGGTCGAAAAGCCAGACCTTCTGGTTTGGCTCAAAGCTCTTACGTGAAATCATCAGGTCATGGAGAGCTTTGGTCCTTGCCTTATAGATTTTGAAATTTTCATAAGCATCATTTTGAAGCTCCTCTAACTCAGATAATTGGAGTTTCCTGGTTTTCCAGGCCACCTCAAGGTCCACATTACATTTCTTGATGGCCCAAAATGCCTGGTGTTCAAGTTCTAAGGGTAAGTGACACGCCTTACCAAACACCAGACAGAACGGAGACATACCGATAGGTGTTTTGTAAGCCATACGGTAGGCCCAAAGAGCATCATCTAGCTTTTGGGTCCAATCCTTCCTATCAGGCCTAACAGTTTTCTGCAAAATGTTCTTGATCTCCCAATTGGAGACCTCAGCCTATCCATTCGTCTGAGAGTGGTAAGGTGTGAAAATCCGATGATTCACCCCACATTTCCCCAGTAAATTCTGAAACTAGGCGTGAGTGAAATGTGTGCCACCATCACTGATAATTGCCTTAGGAACCCCGAACCGACTGAAGATATTTTTCTTCACAAAATCAATGACCGCCTTGTGGTCATTGGTCCGAGTGGGAATTGCCTCAATCCACTTGGACACATAATCAATAGCGACCAGTATATACTAGTGTCAAAATGAAGGAGGGAAGGGTCCCATAAAGTCGATGCCCCAAATGTTGAAAAATTCGAGGAAAGAATTGGGTTCAGGGGCATCACATCTCTCTTAGCCATGTTTCCGAGTGTCTGGCATCGAGTGCATGACTTTAAGAATTCCTGGGCATCCTTAAATAATGACAGCCAATAGAATCCGGATTGCAAGATTTTTGTGGCCGTCTTTTTCCCGAAAAAGTGTCCACCACACGCAGATGTGTGGCAGAACTCAAGTATGCTATGGAACTCAATTTCTAGGAAACATCGACGAATAATCTAGTCTACGCCGATGCGATACAACTTGGATCATCCCAAAAATAATATTTGGCCTTAGACACAAGTCTATCCCATTGTTGTTTGGAGCAATCCTGGGGGATTTGACCAACGACCAAATAATTGACAATATCCGTAAACCAGGGGGTTTGGATACCTGAGACTATGAGGATAGTGTCATTCGGAAAAGTATCAGAGATTGGGACATCCGGATGAGGAGAATCAATTAGGATTCTCGAGAGGTGGTCCGCCACTACATTTTGTGCCTCAACTTTATCCCTGATTTTAAGATCGAATTCTTAAAGCAGCAGAATCCAGCAAATAGGCCGGGGTTTGGCATCTTTTCTGGCCAAGAGATGTTTCAAGGTCGAGTGGTCGGTATAGATGATAACACGAGAACCTAACAGATAAGCCCTGAATTTTTTTAAAGCGAAAACTACGGCTAGCAATTCTTTTTCAGTAACGGTGTCTAGACCAGTGGTTGCAAGAGTCTTGCTAGCGTAGTAAATCACAGAGGGCTTTTTCTCAATCTTTTGACCCAAGACAACCCCGACGGCATAATTAGATGCGTCAACCATAATATCAAATGGGGCTGTCTAGACCAGTGGTTGCAACACCAGGGCACAGGTGACTGCTGTTTTCAATAAATCAAGTGCCTTACGACATGATTCATCAAGCTCGAACGGCATGTCTTTGGCCAGAAGGTTACTCAAGGGCTGAGCAACCTTCGAGAAATCCTTAATGAATCTTCTGTAAAAACCCACATGCCCAAGGAAAGAGTGGATCTGTTTTACAGATGTGGGTGGAGGAAGTCTAGAGATAGCATCCACCTTAGCTCTATCAACTTCAATACCCCGACTAGAGACCACATGACCCAGGACAATGCCTTCCTAAGTCATAAAGTGGCTTTTTTCCCATCTAAGGACCAGCCGTGTTTTGATGCATCTCTGGAGGATCAATTCCAAGTTAGCTAGGCAGGACTCAAAAGAATCTCTAAAAATGGAGAAATCATCCATGAACACCTCAAGACAATCTCCCACAATGTTAGAAAAGATGGCCAGCATGCATCTTTGAAAAGTCGCAGGCACATTGCAAAGCCCGAACGACATTCTACGGAATACAAAAGTTCCACAGGGACATGTGAAAGTTATCTTTTCCTGGTCTTCGAAATGGATAGGGACTTGGTTATATCCCGAATAACCATCCAGGAAGCAAAAATATTTTTGCCCAGCTAACCTTTTGAGGATTTGATCGATGAATGGCAAGGGAAAGTGATCCTTTTTAGTGGCAGTGTTTAGCTTCCTATAGTCAATATAGCCTCTCCAAGCAGATACTGAACGAGTGGTGAAGGTTTCCCCATTCTCATTAGTCGTAACAGTTATTCCTGCCTTCTTGGGTACAATTTAAATGGGGCTAACCCACAGACTATCCGAGATTGGGTAAATAATCCTAGCATCAAGCCACTTTATTATCTCCTTCTTGACCACTTCTCGCATATTTCGATTTAGTCTCCTTTGCATTTCCCGAGAAGGGCGGGATCCATCTACCATGAAGATACTATGATTACAATAAGATGGCTCAATCCCCCTAAGGTCGTGGATGGTCCAACCAATTGCCTTCTTATTGTTCTTAAGGACCTTAATTAACCTCGATTCTTGCTCCTTAGTCAAATCAGCACTAATAATCACAAGGAGCGTGTTTTTAGGTCCTAAGAACTCATATTTCAAATTTTTGGGCAATGGTTTTAATTCCAGTTCGGGTGGGTTTAGAATAGAAGGTAGGGAGGATGTTGACGAAGGTTCATCAGGACGATCCAGTGGAAGAGGCTGGGAATGAATAAAATCAACAGCCTCTTCAGGATGTGGCAGGTCTACCACGGAGGGTTGTGGGTTGGGTTCGCTAAAGCTGGTGGAGTCCTCGAGTGCACTGATTGTCATACAAGTCTCAAGATCATGATCCTCGAGCACCTCAATGAATCCACAATCCTCAAATCCTCTTATCGTCTTAAAAATATCCAGAGTTAATTTCTTATCCCCAAAGGCGACTCGATACTACAGCTTTCAAAGTTTATGTTGGCCTTGGTGGTAGCTAGGAATGGACGCCCTAGAATGATGGGTGTGTTCCTCAAATCATTAGGTACATCCATGTAAAGGACGAGGAAATCTACAAGAAAATAGAAATCCTTGATCTTGACAATTACATCCTCAATAATGCCTCTCGGTGTGGTGATTGATCGGTCTGCTAATTGTAGCGTTACTGAGGTTGTCCTAAGTTCACCTAACCCAAACCTCTCATAAAGAGAAGTCGGGATTAGGTTGATGGATGCACCTAGATCCAATAGTGCCCTATCAAAAGTGTATTCCCCAATAATGCATGAGATCAAGGGGGCACCTGGATCTTTCTTCTTTTGAGGAAGGTCATGCAGGATCACAGAACTTGCCTGCTCAGAGAGAATCACCTTCCTCAGGGTGGGTTCTCTCGATTTACGCTTTTGGGTACATAGTTCTTTCAAAAACTTAGCGTAAGCTGGGATGTCTTTAATAGCAACGAAGAGCGGAATATTGATCTCTACGCTCTTGAATAAATCCAGAAGCTCTTATTTGCTATCAAGGGTTTTCTTCTTCTTGGTTTTCAATAGGGCCTCAGGGAATGGGATATGGGTGAAATTTTCAATTTTCAATCCCTGGTCCTTATTGTCTTCTTTAATCTCCTCATCTTCTCTCTCAAGCTCCCCAGGGTTTTGGCATCTAGAAGGCAATTTAGGATCCCGGGTTTGCTTTCCACTTCTCAAGGTGACAGAGTTTGCAGAGGCATACGGGTTTGAGTCATGAGGTGGGTTAGTAAAGATTGGAGGTCCTTGGTTAGTCATGTAACCAAAAGAAGAAGACGATGAGGGACCCTACTCAACCACCTGAGCATGTGCGTGTGAGTCCCTTTGATTCTCGTACCCTTGGGCTCTATTGCCTTGATTTTTCACGTTGCGCGAGTTGGGTACGGGTTGGGATGGTAGAGATCCAGGTTGTCGGGTGTTAGCAATTAACCCGAATTGCAAGTTATCCAATGATGTCTTCATTTGCAGCATAAGTTGAAGCATGGACCCATGCATTTCCACTATCTGCCGATTTAAATCAGCCTACTCTGCAGATTGTTGGGCATTCCAAGATGGCTGAGTAACCGGTCTCAGGGGCAACTAGGTGTGTACTTGACCCTGACCCATAGGTTTTTGAGATGCATAGTTGCTGGGTTGAGTTTGGGTCAGTTGCCCTTGGTTTTTCCAGGAGAAGTTAGGGTGGTTCCTCCATCTCGAGTTATAAGTGTTGGAGTACGGGTTGGACCTAACATTCTCCTGCATTGCGTATGCATCCTCATAAGACGAGGATGGAGAGAAGGAATGATCAGAAAAACTAGGATCAATGGCCCCAGTTTGGAACCCATAAGGTTCCGAGAAATCCTGGCTCACAGGTTGAGCCGAATCAAGTTGGTTTACGAATTCTCCCCCCATGGGAGCTCGTGAGGAGTGGAATCCTGAATTTTGGGATTGAGTGGGTATAGAAGTGTTTCTTGAACTCTCAGACATCCATTCTTCCATTTTCTTAGCAACCAAGTCCATTTGTCTAGCTTATTACAAATTAATTCCATGTCAAATGAATGAGAATCCTGGATCTCATTAGCACTTAACTTAGGTTGTTGGGATAGGTTGAATGCATCCATGGAGACATGATTAATTGAGCTCTCACTCATTTCCTCAAACGGGTCGTATGCGCTATCTGCATCCCTATTGAGGAAATTTCCTCCACAGGAGGCGTCCACGTGATTACGAAGTTGCTCAACCAACTCGTGATAGAAAATCTGCACGACTTGCCATTTCGGTACCTTGTGTTGTGGACACTTCCTTAAAAGTTCCTGGAATCGCTCCCAGGTACCATGAAACGGTTCCCCCGGCCACTGGGCAAAAGTGGCAATCACCCGTCATAAGGCATTGGTCCTTGCGATAGGGAAGAATTTCTTCAAGAAAGCCAACTTAAGAGCAACCCAAGTTTCAATCGGCCTTCTTATAGTCCGGTACCAATGTGCGGCCTTATCCTTGAGAGAGTGGGGGAAAAGCCTCATGATCATTTGCTCTTCGTTCACATTCCTTGCTCTGGTGATCTGAACCAAAGTGGTCAAATCCTCCAGGTGCTGGAATGGGTCCTCCGAGCCAAGCCCATGGAAATGCTTAGTCAAACTTTAGACTTGGGGCTTGATTTCTGTGCCTCCGACGGGAATCATGACGCCGGGACATTCCCCATAGTTTGAAGGATTGTAAAAATCCTTCAAAGGCTGAGCGCCCTGACCATGCATATGTTGGAACCATTACTGCATCTGCTACAATTCTTCCAATTGCCATTGTATCAGCTCCTGCTAGTTCGGGGGCGGGGGAGGTGGTCGTTGATCAACCATGGGATCTGCTTGGCTATAGCTCAACCTCCGCCTCCTAGAATGGTCTAAAGATCGTTCCAATCTAGGGTTCAATGACCTCCTCCCAAGCATACACTAGAAGGAAGTCGGAAGGACGGGGAAAAGAGGGAATACAACACAAGAATACAAGCTTGTCCTTAGATGGGGTAGCCTAAGGTCTACCGACTCTTAGAATTCATCCTAAGATTATGGACGATTTACTCTACTTATGTCCAGGCAATCCGACCAGTTAGAAGGAGGGACTGGGGAGAAGGTTCTTCCTTTGACTTGTGCCTCTGGTTCCTAGTGTACCCCCCAGCCACGATCGTTTCATGCTACTCCCCTAGCTAGACATCAGATTGACTAGTATAAGCAGGTTAATCGTGAATAATCTCAATCTAGATCCCGACGAGCAAATGAATCCTTAGGGCCAACGTCTAATTGATTTTAGTTAAGCTTGGGAAATTGGTGCTCTGGAATGTGAAGGGCCCTTAATTTGTTGTGCCCTTAATGATTTGTTTGAGAATGTGTGAATGTGCACAACCAAGAGGATTTCAAGCAAGATTATTAATGATGAGGTGAGTTTTAGGGTTCGAATCTTGCTTAATAGCTTTTAAGATTCAAATATTAGGTGTTTTCAACCAAGTTTTGTGAGGCAAACCAAGTTTATTTTTGAAAGCACGTGTTCAAGTAGTTTCCTTTAGAAATCAAGAAAAATATGGAGTGCCTGGCTTGACCTAGTTATTGAATCCTATGGGGCAGCTAGAAAATGAACCTCTTTTAGATTAGGTGGTGTAGCCCAAACAATTCAATCAATTGGCCCAAATGCACCACTGATTAAGGCACACAAAAAGGTGATTAGCCTAATATGATTTCTACTCTTTTATGTGTTGAATTCATATACTGGGTTCGCAGGTCGAGAGCCCAGTTGAGTAGATGAAAATCATGCCAGATTATGTGCCTCAAATGTGGGTGTATGAAGTGTGTATATTGACTTATCCCACAGAAAGTATCTTTTTTTTTTTTAAAATGAGGGGGTGAGGTGGATGAAGGTGGCAAACAAGACAAACAATTCTATCATAGGGTTTATGCAAACATATAAGTAGATTAGGTCTTGGTTATGAGTGTGGCGAAATGAACTAGTGGGGGGAAATGTGGGGGACACTTACAGAGTACTCTACCCGCACTTTACACCAGTCCACCGCACTTGGATCTCCATGCTACAGTACCTGCAAGACAGTAGATTAAAGACAAGTGGGGTTAGTGCTATGTAAATGTAAAGAAGCGTAATAAACAATAAAGAAAATTCCATTGCCTCCTTGACAACGGCGCCAAAATGATCACACGTGTTTCGCGAGTTAAAAATTGGGGTTACAAGTAAACCGTTGTCGTAGTTGCAAAACTCTTGGTCAAATAAAATTTATACCGAAACTCCAAGGGAGTCCCAGGTCGAACACAGGGAGGTGACGTTTACTTTCATTGAAAACCGCACTTCGATTTTGTTTCTTTTTGGTATTTTAGGGTTTTGTTATTTTTTTTTGTATTTTTGTAAGAAGAAAGCAAGCAAATGAATCACAAGATAGAGATTGAACAAATATGATATAGATATACTTCAATGTCAATTACAATCAACTATGAAAGCATAAAAGGAGAGAGGGGTGAGAGGAAATCCCCCGAATTGGTTGTTCAGTGAGACGACGGTGCCTGGCGGAAGCTCAGACAAAGGAGGTGAGGAGCGGGATGACGGAGGTGAGATGTAGGAGGATGTCAGGTAGAAGAAGGCTTCGGCGTGGCCTTGGAATGGAGGTGAGAAGGCAGAGATGATCTGCTACCGGAATGGAGGTGGGAGGATGGCTCCAAGGCGACCTATGAATGGGGATGGCAAGATGGATGAATATTGGTGAGGCAGAGGTTTGCTACACTAATAGGAGCCTTGGGAGGTTGAGAGCAAGCTCTAACAGAGCATTGGTAGGCTTGCTAGAGCTTGGGAGTAGGTGGGAGTAGAGTAGGTAGAGATGAAGAGGAACGAGGAGTGTAGGGGTGTTATATAGTGGAGGGAAGAAGAGTCCCGTGCATAGGCATTCAGTGACAGCTATAAGCGTCACTAAAGGTCACTCAAGCTGTCGTTGAAGATTCGCGCCTCTTCATTGCTTGGGTTGGCGTACGCACTGCGCAGGCCATTTAGTGATAGCTGCAAGTGTCACTAAAGGCCCTCCCTTCTGCCATTGTAAATCCTGCACCCACCGCCCACGCCTGCAATTGTCATTGTGCACACAGGCGCGGATGCATCCTGACCATCGGATGAAGGATCGCACAACCGAGAGAAGATCGCGCCCCTTTGCCAAATTTGAATCGCATGCCTCGCCATCAGCCGTCGGATGCCATGCGCGTCAGATGGTGCATTCTCGATGTGCATCGGCGCCTGCGTGCCGCGTCCGCGCTCAACTTTGCATCCATGTAGTAGCTTCCTTCATCGCTCGATCTTCCATCAATGGCTCCATTTCCTCCCGCATGTGCTTCAGCGGATAAAATCCGCGTGTGGGGCTTCGAGCGCATGGCCGCGCATTGAGAGTGGAGGCACAGACCACTGCACTGAGGGTCATCATGTGTCTTGTTTTTGAATTGGGCTTCTGTGCCTATGACCGTTGAATGGAGATCCAACGGTCGAGATGACTCGCTTGATGAGGCACTTCTTCAGCCGTGGAGCACACATCTTAGCCGTTGGATTGAGATCCAACAGCTGGGATTTGATCTTATGGCGGGCTTGGAGGTGCCTTGGCTTAGGTGGGGTGGCCTGGATGGCATCACGTGGCGCCATCTGGGTCATCCATCTTCTTCTTCTTGCGGAGGGTGCTATAAAGCTCACATCTGGGTGATTCTCGCGTTGACGGATTGCAATCGTTGCTCTGAATCCATCCGTACGGTCAGATTCTTCATCCGAAGCCCGTAAAGATGTCGCACTGCCTCTTGGCCATGTAAATGATGGAATTAATTTGCATAATATTCAACTATCCTAGATGCAATGCAATGGATGTTTGTACAATATTTATATCATGATATGCAATGTTATGCCTAGGAACTACTATAAATAAGCATTTTATGATGAATTTATATGTGCTTATCAACAACTAATATGACATGTATTTTATAATTAGAACATAATTGACAAGAAATAGCAAAGTAAGTCTAGTAGCTTTCTTCATCAATCTTTTCTCGTTGGTGATCACTTTCTATTACCTCAGGTATGCTAATTTACGTCTTTAGTTAGCTTTAAGTTTTGGTTTTGCACTTCTATTATCTCTTGCTTATTCTGGATTTCATGTAACCCAAGAACATTTGCATAGTTCTATTTTGTACATGTTGCAATTGAAATTTGAAGCATCTGATATGGGTTTGTACTATATTATATGCTTTAACTTCTATTTCACAATAACTACCCATTTGTTGTCCTTCATCCTAGTTTCTCTTTTTTTGTTTTCTTCTCATGTATTAGTAATAGTAGTTCATGGCAACTATATTACTTGCCACTTATTTCAAAAGTGGTGTAAACCAACAAACATTGCATACTTTGCTTTTCGAGGTGGTAAAGTTGATATTTGGAGCATTAGATATTGGTGATTTCGACTCCATTCTATGCTTTTAGTTAAAATTCAAAATAACTTCCACATTTGTTATGTAATATGAATCTTTGGATGTCATGTCCATTATAGATTGTTGGATATATTACATTTTGACTATTATCTGGGATATAGCTAAAGAACATCTGTTCTGTAATCGTTTGGTATGGTTTTTCTCATTTCCTTTTCTTCTCAGTTACTTTCCATACCAGTTAATGGAAACTATTATAGTTGGTGCTTATTTCTGATATGGTTTAAACCTTTCTATAATCATTTGGTATGGTTTTTCTCCTTTCCTTTTCTTCTCAGTTACTTTCCATACCAGTTAATGGAAACTATTATAGTTGGTGCTTATTTCTGATATGGTTTAAACCTCTACCAAACTATGCATTGTTGGCTTGTCTACATGGTAAAGTTGATATGCAGAGCATCAGCTATTAGTTTGCCCTCCACTGCATTATTATGGATCTATTTCACAATAAGTTTCACATTCCCTATCTACTTTCCATCTTCCTATTACATTTCATCAACATCTTAAGTAGTTGGATACATTTTATTTCGGTTGTTCTTTTACATATATGCGAGGTTGGACTGTAATGCTTTCTTCTGGTTTCTCTACTTGTTTTCTTCTCATTTAGTCTACATACGAGTTGATGGCAACTATATTATCCACTGGTTATTTCAGAAATGCCGTAATCGTACAAACTATTGCATAGTTTGCTTTTATACATTGTTAAGTTAATGTATTGACCATATGCTATTAGTTTGGCCTCTTAAGCATGATTTCAAATGAATTTCAAAGAAACTTTCATAGCTCTAAAGTTATTTTGATATTGTGTTTACAGTTCATATCCACTTTTGACAGTTGGCTACATCTACTTTTCATTGGTATTGGCCATGGATGCGTATAACCTATATACTGAAATCATTAATTTTACATTTCTCCTATTTACTTTCTTTCATCTACTTTACATGCATACAACTTCATGCCAATTGGCTACATATCTAAATTACTTGAATGTCCCCTTTTTCCTATTTTCTTTTTCGAGGTTGCGACTCTAGATGAACAAAGAATCTAAAGGATTGGATGGAAGCTGCTTGATGAATGCTGAATAAAAGATGGATGAGGATATGGAGCTATGGGAGTTGAGTGAGGTTCATTTTGCTCGCTGAAATTTTGGACAAAGATTGCAGTGTTGTTAGAATCTTGAAGACCTAATCATCATTGGGATCAGTTTGACATTTTGCTTGTAAACGAATTTCTGGATGATGGCTTAGCTGATGAATTGATAAAGTTCTTGTAGGATCTTGGAAGTGCTTTTTCCTTCTTTTATTGTATTCTTGAGGCGCTTTAGGTTGAGTCCTCTTCCTTTGTTTTGGTTGTTGACTAGAAGTGGCAACATGGGAAGATTCAATGGAAAGAGAAAGGTCATGAAACTTGCGTTCCATGTGACGGAAGGCAAAATTGAGATTGGTTAAATTTTGATCAATATAATTGAAAGTATTAATCATATTGGGATCAGTTCCAGACACATTAGATAGATTTACCCAAGGAGTTTCAGCTTCTGGATATGGATAGGTTATAGATGTTAGTCGTTCTGAATTGGGTTTTAAAATTAAAGCATTGTAGTATAGATTGAATCAGCGCGAAAAACAAATAAAATTTATTACTCGAATGGAAGTCCGACGTCGAACACAAGGAGCAATTGGCAAAAATAGTTCTCAAAATTGCAATTCAACACAATATAAGCAGTTTATAATAGAATTCCAAGCAGTAATGATATATAAATGAAAACGTATGTCAAATAGTGCAAAAAGAATGGGGTAAAATGGTGATTTGAATCACCAATTACCCCTCACAATTATATCAAATGTTTCAACAGTACTAATCAATCTAAATTCTACGTAGGATAAGTGCACAATGCACTTCTGCTGAATCTCAGAATCTTCTTTTATTTGCTTTAGCCCTTCTTCTATGGCTTCCTCTCTTCTTCCTCTTCTTTGTTCTGTAGCTATTCTTCACTTCTTTCTATTCATGCATAAGAGGAAGGGTTCCTTAAACGACTAAGTGTCTGTCATTGAACCTCAGAGCAAAATCCCCTGCACCCGTGTGCTTTCTCTCTTTCTGTCTCTGGGATCCGCTCTCCCAGAGCCTCAGGTTAATCGAATTTGAGTTTAAGCGTACCCGGGACCAGGGCTGCGGGCGTGATATCGTAGCCGAGGTGTGAATAGGGCTTAGGAGGGTCGGATCTGTGCCAAGCTCGTGGATGACGGGTCACAGGCGAGGCACAGGTGATGGGTGAGCGGGGACCTCACCCCCTATGTTTAGTTGAGGTGATAAGCCTGTGCGACAAAATCAATTTATGCCCTATCGCATGTCTGTCAGCTTCCGAGGTGGGACTAAAGTCCCTGCTTCCTTCTGCGTGCAGCTGCGGTGGGCTTCCTTCGCAGAATTGGAGTAGCAGTAGTGGATGTTGGTGCTAATTGAAGCCCTGGAGATCTGCCTGGAGCCTCTTCGCACAACCTGGACGTAGCACCTATAACATGCAACAGCTGAAGAAGGTTTCAAGCTTCGCTTGAAGCTACGGCAATGGTGGTGGAGAAGCAAACAACTGAAAATCAAAATACAGCCACTTGGCCTATTAAATAGGTTCAGGAGCTTCGCCGTATGGCCTGGAGTGCGTTGGTGGTGATTGTGTGATGGGTAGACGTGTGTGGTGGTCGGACGGTGACAGAGAAGGGTACGGGAAGGTGGGTTGTTCGGGGGGCGATTTGGGTGAGCGAAGTGGTGAATAGGTAGAGAAGTTTTGAAGAGGATGGTGTGGCGAAGGTCGTGAGGTGGTCAAAGAGGCATTTGGAGTAGTGGAATGAGCGGGGAGCCTCACTGGAGGTCTGGTCGGAGAGGAGGACGATGGAGGTGAACGGCGGCGTCAAAAGGATTTTTTTGGGATTTTTGGGTAGGAAATTAAGCTAGGGACCTAGGGGAACTAATATAACCCTAAACTAACTATTGAAAGAGGGAGAATGACGTCGGTGTTGGTAGGTCGGCACCGGAGAAGAAGACACTCCAGTAGAGGGTGACAGTGACGACGACGAAGATAGAGGGGCTCCCGCTAATATGGCATGACACGGAGGAAGGTAGGGAAGGAGGATCTGCCGCTGGTGTTGTGGTCAGACGAAGGATGAAGACGTAGGAGGTCGCTGGAGCTTAAGGAGCTCTTCAGCCGAACAAGGAGGGAGGAATTGAGGGTGTTCCAGACCGAAATCAAGCTTGGGATCTTCGATCTGATCTGGGGTGTCTTTTATAGGCCTCTGGAGAGTGTTTTGGGCTTGGGAAGCAAGCCTCGCAAGATAGGAAAGCTCACCGGAGTTTGGAAACTCTAAGATACCCAAATCTCTCATGCATTTGCATGAGAGATTGGGAAGGTTTTATGGCTTAGGATTTGGCTCAAAAGGAAGGGAATTCCTTGACGAACTTCCCTTTCAAATCTAAGAGGGATTCATTAAGGAATTAAGGAGAACATGCCATATTGTAACGACCTGATTCCCGAGTCCCTACGAGACACGAGAACCGGACTGACTCGACTAATCCCAAGACCTAGTCGTCCAACGAGGAAGTAACCAAAAGACAGTAAAATAAATCACATTCAGCATGAATATAACTAACAGTAAGAAAGTACAGCAGTAAGGAAAGAAACTACTACAGTAGGTACCACCACAATAGTAAAACAACATTTATCATATAACAAGAACTGCAGGTAAAGAAAGTACAGCGGAAACAAAAACTACTCACTAGAACAGAAACAAAAGAGGTACAAAAGGCTGTGGTAACTCTACTGGACCCTACTCGGCCCAGCGTCCTCTGCAGCCGCTGATGAGTGGCTACTCATCATAGCTAAAAGGCCGAAATTAAGCTAGATACTAAGCAAAACAATATCAAATTAACACATAAAAAGGGTTAAGTGTGGGAATTAAAGAAAAGACCTAAAACTTTTAATGTGTGTTAAAATCTCCTAATTAGGTCACAAAAATGGGATATTCTGAAAACTAAAGAACAAATGATGATCCATGCATCAATTGAACACATAAACAAGTTTGAAAAGCCAAATCAGAAGTAAAATCAATGTCGTAAATGTTCAATTAAGCACATGTAAAAATTTGAAAGCAATTGGACATCATTTAGGCTTAGAAATAAATAGATTACAATTAGGTCCTTCATGCATTACATTTCTACCCTTCAAAACTCCTTCTTGGACCTATTTGCAAGCCGCAGGGACCCTTTTATAAGACTGCAGGGCCCTTCCAGCTGCTTTTCTTCTCGCTTATGGGCCTGCATGCAAATGTTCTACCCCTTCTTCTAAGGGTCCGTCTGCAAATTTCCCCTTTATTTCAAAGAGAAGCCTGTGTTCTTCACGCGCACTGTAGCGCGCGAAGAACACAGCCACTCTCGACCGTCCATCGCACTTTTGATCTCGATCTGCGGCTGGATTCAAATGGAACCTTCGCGCGATTCGGTGCGTGCGTTCACCTCTCTTCCCAGATCTCATCTGACGGTCAGATCTCTCTCTTGACTCGCCGCGCGCTCTACCCATCTCATCCTCACCGCCGGCCTGATTCTGATTAACCTCACCCTTGCGGTGATCTCAGTCACTGAGCTGCTATTTAAGCACCTCAGTGGTGTCGCGCGCGAGGCATCGCTCCCTCCTACATCTCTCAGCGATCAATTCTTCCACTCCAGTCTCTCCTCCTCATCTGGACCCTGATTTCACAGCCACCGGCTGTGGAATCATCGCCTGCTCTCGACCCTCCTCGTCGCTAAGGACCTCGTAGCACCTGAGGACGACCCTGGAGTCTCACTAGCAGACTCTTCCCTCCGCTGGAGTCACCCTCCTCCTTTCTTCCTCCTTAGCCGCCGGCTAAGGACCCATAGGTCCCATTCTTCCTTTTAGTTTAGTTTTTAATTCTGCACAAGTAGTGTTAGATTTAGTTTGCAGTAGTTTAGAATAGATTTAGTTTTAATCGTTAGCGTTTAATGTTAGCTGTAGTTAGATTAGTCTTAGGAGTAGAATTAGTATTAGATCCCCTCCCTCACCTCCTCTGATCAGTCCAGATCAGAGGGGAAGAATCATCTGTTCATTAATCAATTTATCTCCCTCTTCATGTTTTGTTTTTCCACCATCCAATTCTGATTTATGTTCCTTTTAACGACGAATCTTTCATCTGTCACCCACACATCTGGACCCAATTCCAGATCTGATGGTGTACTGCCTCAGATCTGAAATTGGCGTCACAAGCACCATTTGGGGCTTCTCACTCACCCCATTTGTGTTCACAAAAGCCCCTTTTATTTTAGATTGATTGCCTCAGTTTGTCAGATTCACTTTAACATGGGTTTTGAAGAGATTTTGCTTTCTGAAATGTCTTGACAGATCTGACAAATTGAAGGGATTTTGGTTTTTCTTGAGGGCAAGGATTCTGACAAGTTCTCTGGTGACAGAGAACAAATCAGAAGAGCCTTTCATGAATTTGCTTCTGCCTTGATCTGAATGCATTTGCTAGCTTTTATAAATTCCTTTAATGCATTCTTTATTTTTCTGATTTGTCATTTCAGAACTGCCATACACCACCTGTTTGATAATTATTTTTGTATGGTGATTCTCTAACCTAAGGAGTTTTCCATACTCCTTAAGGTTGCAAGAAACTGGGATTGTATGTTTTTGGTTTTAATTGACTGAGTTAAGTCTTCCTTCATGCTGTCTATGGCATTAGGAAGACTAACTCAATGCCATTTGTGTTTTGATCTGAAATGACGCTTTTGATAAGGGCTTTTCTTTGTGGGTATTTGAACTGAATTCTTATGTGATTTTCGTGAGATTTATACCCTTATCAGATTGGGATTTCAACTCTTTAATTTTTAGTTTGTTCTGAATTTTCTCTTATTCCCAGTTATACAGTAAAATGCTGCAAACTGCAGCAACATTCCCCTCTTCTCTAAATTCTCCTCTTCTCTGTGAATGCTTTCCCCCTCTTCAAATGGACTAACTGCAGCAGCAGTTAGCCCATTTGACAGTGGCTGAAGCCACTGACACTGCTAAAACACCCTGAACAGTACATTCTCTTCCCTCTCCATCTTCTCTGACAGTAGCTTAGCTGCTGTTTAAAATGAAATAAAAACTTAATTTAACCCTCATTCCCTAAATTCCTACTAAAACCTAATTATACATACTTAATTTCACACTGTAAATATACATATCCATACTATTATAACTATAATATACAGCCTGATTATGTACGTAGACATACATAGATATACGGTAAATACTGTATAAACTTGTACATAAATCTATATACATATGTAATCTAGGTAAATATATGTATAAATACTGAACTATTATGTATGTATTTACTGATATATGTATATGTATATATACAGATTCATATGTACATATTCAGTAGCTATATTGTAGAATAAATTAGCTAAATTAATAATTTAGAGTTATAATTAAGTAAATAAATCTATAGACTTAGGTTAACATATATAGTAAGTAATTTAAGTTAGTTAAAGTACAATTATACCTAGTATAGCTTACTGTAACTTAGTTTTATTTAAAACACTCAGAACAGCTAGTTTAGCTTAAATAAAATAGAAATAAATTCGTAAATATACAATAAAAATACGTATAAAATACTTAAGTATGTAAATTAAATCTGTATAAGGTCAATTAGACCATTTACTAACTATTTTATAAGTAATTAACTATTTAATCACCTAAATCAACCTGTACAACCAGCCTAGTTTAGCGAATTTATTTGTATAGTAAACATATTTAAAATTCAAAATTAATTGATCAATTATGTAGTATTATGTAAATACTTTATTAACCATATTTTATTTTATTTTATTTAATAATTTATGGCCCCCAAATCGAGGGCCAAAAGTAAGATCAGACGCAGCTGCGCCTGACTTCCAGCGCACGATGTGGCGCTGGAATAGCGCCACATCGTGTGCTGCAAGTGAAGCGCAGCCGCATAAATGTAATTCGTGTTTCCTATAGGCTAGTCGTCACGGGCGCCGGGCGCCCGAAACACTGCCTTTACCCGATTACCCAATGAGCTCCGGTCTGAGTACTCTGTCTGATTTGCGATTAGTGTGTGGCCGGGGGCCCGAGCGTGTGCGAGCATATGGCGTTGGGCTGAGGCCTGGCGCTGAGATTAAAGACATAATTAAGCCACCTAATCTGAGATTAGGGCGCGCTTAGTAGAGGTCTGGTCCCACCCTTAGGGTGCTGTGTATCCCTCGAAAAGCGTGCCCGCAAACTAAACACGTTTTAACTAATGATATTAGCCTAATCCCCTCCCCACCGCAGCCTCTGAAATATGCTAAGACAGAAGAGTTAACAAAGAGAAGAACAAAGAGTTTTAACACGAGAGAAAAAAGCAAAGAGTACAAGAACAACAGAGAAAAGAACAATAGTAATAAAAAGAGAGAAGAAGATGAATACTTAAAACAGAAATATGAACACAAGAAGAACAGAGACTTAATGAAGAAAGAAAGAGAAACAAAGAATAACTAGTATACATACGTATAAGTAAATCTATATAATTACTAACAGAATAAAGCGACACTATAAACGTCGCTAAAGATCTCAGTTTTGCCTCTTTAGGTTGTATAGTGTTTTCTGAGATTTAGCGATGCTTATATCTGTCACTGAAACTGCTGTATATGTTACTGTACATAACAGACTAATAAGTTAAATTTCTACACCATTGCATTCTAATGTATTATATACTATTATGATAGTATTAATAGGATAACTTGTAAATACATAGTTTAGAGTATAATAATAGATTGTTTGATGCTTGTTCATAGTTAGTATTTTTGCAAGCATTTCTTAGTAATTAGGTAAATAAAACACACATTCATTCATTCTTTAATAAAATGTAAATTTTGAGATAATCAAAGAGTGACCGAATTAAATTCAATAAATTGCCTCCCAGTGAACGACCTGGAACAAAACCAGTAAAAATTAGATAAATAAGCAAATGATAATAATGGTTGTAATGACTGGAACTCACCCATACTCACCACTATACGACATCCTTAATGTTATATTGTACACCCTGTACTACAACGACATAATCAACAATTATTACCAATTTCAAACACAACAACCACACATTACAAACCATTGCGAACATTATTTTGGCGCCGCTGCCGGGGAGGCAACGCTCTTTGCACCAAAAATTTTCTTTTCATTCTTTTGTATATAGAAATTCTTTATTCATTCATTATAATTGCTTTTATTTTCCATTGAATTAACTGTGTATACATTCCTTTATTCTTTTACTAATCATTTGTTTTTTCCACAGCACTTGAGGAGGAGTGTCGTCTTCCTGGTGGAGTCGCTGCGCTCCAGATTCGTCTTCCTGGTGGAGTTTTGCCTCGAAGTCGCTGTAGGATTTTAGTATTAGTTTTAGTATAGATAGTTTTAGGTTTATTGATTAGGAGCAATTGTTAGTCATAAGTTGTGAGAGCTTGTTCTCACACAATTTTTGTAATAATTCTGGACTATCTGGACTCTATTTCTTTCTCTTCTTAATTTCTTTCCTTACTTTTGAATTGCATATAAAATTTTTTCAAAAAGAAAGAAAAAAAAAAAATCAAAAAGACCTCATACTTATCTAGCAGCAGCATAACCTCAGGCATCCATTTTTAGGATTGCATTTCATTCCTGCTAGATTTTAATTCAAGTCAAATCTGCATTAGAAGATTGCTGGAGTCAGGTACGCATTTCTTATCTAACTCTAACTCCTGCCATATTTGCATTTGACTTAAAATTAAAGAAGACCACTACTTGTTCTGAATTTAGTAAAAAGTGAAATGAGCAGCATAGAAAACATATTTTAATCACTTTAATTAAATCAAAAAGGAGATAGCAAAAATTGGGTGAAACCATGTTTGAGATTTTAATCGCCTTGTGTTGAATGTTATCGTGCACACAGCACGATCACTTAAGGCCACAATACACGGGTTTCTACCTCATCTTTCTGCAACCACAGGATCTGGATCCGCACGCTCAGTCTTATCCAGATTCCCAGTGGATTTTAGAGGTCTGCACTTCGCTAGGTTTATCTTAGGATACGTACAATTGCTTGAAACAATTGTTTGCGTATAACATACTTTGCGTAGCAGCCTCTAGGAAAAATTTTCTCCGATTCATTTCGATTGATTGGTCTTCTTGAATTGAGATTTTATTGGGATTCTTCTGTTTTATTGTGAACGTTAAAAATTTTTTCCCATTGAGTTGGATCGAATTAGAGTAAACGGGATTTCAAAAAAAAAATCAACTCAATGGAAGGTAGGAGATCCCAAAACCCAGAACTTGTACTCCCCTTGGGTACTGCTACCCAAGCTACTGCATCATCTTCTTTGCCTTCCACTTCTAATCCCTTACCTCCTGAGTCTCAAAATACTTTCCACAATCCCCCTCGCCAAGAGGATGATCTTGATTCTTCACACTTTGAGGATTTTGAAGAACTTCCTCCAGACTTAGTTGCACATCCTCTACCACAGCAACCACCTATCCCTAGGTTCCAACCTCCACCTTATCCTAATCATCCTAATCCACCCCCGGAGAGAGGACCTATGCCTCATCTTCAGCACCTTTTCGATACACAACTACAAATGAATACCTTAACCCAACAGGTGCAACAACTTGCTCAAGCTGTAAATCTATTAGCTAACCCCCAACCACAACCACTTCAACCTAGAAATCCTCAGGCACCACCCCAACCCCGTAGACCTCAACTACGAGATTACTATAATCCCGCAGTTGCCCAACCAATGCCTGTGGTACGTTATCCCAATGGGGGTCGTGCTGCTGAACTGAAGCCGAACATTATAGCACTCATTCCTCACTTCCATGGACTTGCTTCTGAGGACCCTTTTCAGCATTTAGAGGAGCTGAAGAATCTTGCCCAAACTTTGGGTCCGCAAGGACATGATCAGCACACGCTTTTGATGAAAATGTTCTCCTTTTCATTAAAAGATAAGGCAGCCTTTTGGTTTAGAACACTTGCACGGACTACACCTATAGATTCCTGGGCTTCTTTAGAACATGAGTTCTTAAAGAAGTACTTTCCTGTAGGCCGCACTAATGCCTTAAGGCGTGCCATCACCACCTTCACCCAGAATTTAGGAGAACCTATGCACGAGGCTTGGGAGAGATTCCATGAGCTTTTGAGAAAATGTCCCCACCATGGTGTCCCACGCTGGCAACAGGTCCAGATCTTCTACCATGGGCTCCATGATGACACACGGAATTTTGTAGATGCCGCTTGTGGAGGCAATTTCCTGTGTCGGGACGAGGACTCAGCCTTTGAGCTCTTTGAAGGCATGGCCGAAAACTCTATTAACAATGCTTCAATGAGCGTGTTTAATAGAAAGTCCTCACATTCCCACTCACACACGGGGGTACATGAAGCCCAATCCAGTAGCAAAGACTTAGAGATAGTGGCTAGTCAACTGGATAAAGTGGGCTTAATCGAGAAGAAAGTAGATGAAGTATGGAAATTTCTCTCAAAACACCCATCTTCTTCTTCTCAGTCACCAGCACAAAACACTTCTTCTCAGTTTCCCACAGGGAGGGAAACTGTGAATAACCTTTCTGTGACACAAACTGCATTACCGGATTTTCCATTCCCATATCCTTCACCGGTTGGAGGAACCTTTGTTCCTCCCTTCACTGACTTCCCTGCACCTTCTGGAGCTTCGGAGGAGCTTCATGCCATTCACAATGATCCTTTCACACAAACCTATAACCCTGGATGGCGTAATCATCCAAATTTCTCGTGGTCGGGAAATTCACAAAGACCTCCTTTTCAACAACCTTCTGCACCACCATTGCACAACCCGATCCGAGCACCACCCCCACAATCACACGGATATCCACCGCGTACCTACCAGCAACCCCAACCCAGGCCCACCCAATACTCTCAATCTGGGCCTACACGAGATGACCAGTTGGGGTCTATCATGAAAGCTCTTGCTGATATGCAACAACAGAATATTGCTATGCAGCAGAGACAGGACGCGGCCTTAGCTGAGATGAGAGCCCAGCTATCACACTTGACGGAGTCCCGTCAACCACATTCACTCCCATCCCAAGCACAACCCAACCCTAGGAACATACCTGCTCAAAGGTATGTCCAACCTAGACCAACACTGCAAAACCAAACACATGACATTTCACAAGCAGTGCACAACACTGAATTCTTCACTGACTCAAATTCTTCTCTTGCACAACAGCAACCACCTCTGCTACCTAACAATGATTTACCATCTACCTCTAGAGCTGAACTAAATGCCATAGTCACTAGGAGTGGTAAATGCACACTAGATCCACCTCTTCCAACACCTACCCTTGTATATAGCTGTTTTACACTTTTCTTACTCTTACCTTTACATACATTTAGTGTCTACCCTTGCATTCTGAGCATACATTCATTGACACACATGTCATGCATTTCACTTCCTAGCCCGACTGTTCACTCTGATCCTAGATCAGACTTAAAATCGTCCGCACAGAGATTTTATCTCCTCATTCCGACTTCCTTCCATCACCCAGCCTAGGATAGTGAAAAGCAGAGCATGCATTTGCATCCACCCTTTCATTCAATGAGGACATTGAAACATTTAAGCATGGGGGGGGTGTAAAGGGTAAACCATTTAAACCAAAATGCAATTGTAGACACAACTATAGTACATATAGTATTATCAAAAAAAATTATATACTTCAAAAAAATTGAAAAATTTTGAAAAAATTTTTTGAAAAAATTACAAAGCTAAAAATACAAAAAAATAACAAATCAGAAAAATTCCAAAAATACAATAAGGGACATGTACTTTATTTGTCAAAGGAGGATATTCATTTCAAGAGAGGAGGAAGAAAAAGAAAAAAAGAAAAGAGAAGTGATCTTATAGCTGAAAACAAAAAAATAGAATAAGTGTCTATGGACATTCAACCATTACTGGTTTGACCTACCGGGCCATAGGAGCTTGATACAAGCTTAGGCTTAATACACTTCGAGCCTTGACAAGATAGACCACAGTCTCTCCTAACTTTAGGACAATTCTTGTACCTGAGTCACCAGTACAGGATTCGTTGGTTTGCTTTGACTTAGGAGTCTAAGTAACCTTGGCTTACACTACACAATGTCAGGAAAGACCACTTGAACCTAAACCTCAACCCTTGTGTTCATTAGGGAAGGTGGAGTCCTTACCTGTGCGTGCAGGTAGACTCTTTGTCCTAATCTTTAGTTTTGTGTCTAGGAGAAGCTCTTTCCACAAAAGAAATCCACCCACCAAATACAGTGCGCTCTACCAAATAAGTTTTGGAGACATACTGTTCAAAAAAAAAAAAAAAAAAAAAAAAAAGTTAAGTATGTTCTCCAAAATGTCTGAAAAACAACTCTTCCACCAAAAATGTTTTCAGGGTTCAAAATAAATACCCTATTTTTCCACCAAAAAAAAAAAAAAAAAAAAAAAAAAATCTTCTCTGAGCCACAAATACAATAAGGGTTGGGTGTGAATACCATCAATTTTTGAGAGTCATCCGAAAACATGAGCTGAAGTTAGGACCAACCTGGACTTAAAAAGAAGTGAAACCCCGGGATTGAGCCTTAGATTTCACCTGGTTAGTCCTGACTTATCACAAAGCACAGCCATAACTTCATAGCATTCTGAGTCTCTGTAAAAACCTCCTGAGTCCTGGAATTTGACTTAAGGTTTAAATATCAAGAGTCCTTGTTGGTTGAGAGATGGTCTATGTCATTTAAGCCTCGAGTTCTGGTAGGTTATCCTCAGTAACTAGGTTCTCACAATGTCCAAAAACACAGTTGGTATTGGAAAATATTTCAGCTTAAAGATCATCATCATAAACACTTAAAAATTTTTGAAAGAAGAAAAAGATATCTTTACACACTTACCTTGCTGATACTTAAATTGTCTTACACTTCAACAGATTGTTTGCTAAGGGACTAGCAAAACGTAAGCATGGGGGTATGATGAGTGGCTACTCATCATAGCTAAAAGGCCGAAATTAAGCTAGATACTAAGCAAAACAATATCAAATTAACACATAAAAAGGGTTAAGTGTGGGAATTAAAGAAAAGACCTAAAACTTTTAATGTGTGTTAAAATCTCCTAATTAGGTCACAAAAATGGGATATTCTGAAAACTAAAGAACAAATGATGATCCATGCATCAATTGAACACATAAACAAGTTTGAAAAGCCAAATCAGAAGTAAAATCAATGTCGTAAATGTTCAATTAAGCACATGTAAAAATTTGAAAGCAATTGGACATCATTTAGGCTTAGAAATAAATAGATTACAATTAGGTCCTTCATGCATTACATTTCTACCCTTCAAAACTCCTTCTTGGACCTATTTGCAAGCCGCAGGGACCCTTTTATAAGACTGCAGGGCCCTTCCAGCTGCTTTTCTTCTCGCTTATGGGCCTGCATGCAAATGTTCTACCCCTTCTTCTAAGGGTTCGTCTGCAAATTTCCCCTTTATTTCAAAGAGAAGCCTGTGTTCTTCACGCGCACTGTAGCGCGCGAAGAACACAGCCACTCTCGACCGTCCATCGCACTTTTGATCTCGATCTGCGGCTGGATTCAAATGGAACCTTCGCGCGATTCGGTGCGTGCGTTCACCTCTCTTCCCAGATCTCATCTGACGGTCAGATCTCTCTCTTGACTCGCCGCGCGCTCTACCCATCTCATCCTCACCGCCGGCCTGATTCTGATTAACCTCACCCTTGCGGTGATCTCAGTCACTGAGCTGCTATTTAAGCACCTCAGTGGTGTCGCGCGCGAGGCATCGCTCCCTCCTACATCTCTCAGCGATCAATTCTTCCACTCCAGTCTCTCCTCCTCATCTGGACCCTGATTTCACAGCCACCGGCTGTGGAATCATCGCCTGCTCTCGACCCTCCTCGTCGCTAAGGACCTCGTAGCACCTGAGGACGACCCTGGAGTCTCACTAGCAGACTCTTCCCTCCGCTGGAGTCACCCTCCTCCTTTCTTCCTCCTTAGCCGCCGGCTAAGGACCCATAGGTCCCATTCTTCCTTTTAGTTTAGTTTTTAATTCTGCACAAGTAGTGTTAGATTTAGTTTGCAGTAGTTTAGAATAGATTTAGTTTTAATCGTTAGCGTTTAATGTTAGCTGTAGTTAGATTAGTCTTAGGAGTAGAATTAGTATTAGATCCCCTCCCTCACCTCCTCTGATCAGTCCAGATCAGAGGGGAAGAATCATCTGTTCATTAATCAATTTATCTCCCTCTTCATGTTTTGTTTTTCCACCATCCAATTCTGATTTATGTTCCTTTTAACGACGAATCTTTCATCTGTCACCCACACATCTGGACCCAATTCCAGATCTGATGGTGTACTGCCTCAGATCTGAAATTGGCGTCACAAGCACCATTTGGGGCTTCTCACTCACCCCATTTGTGTTCACAAAAGCCCCTTTTATTTTAGATTGATTGCCTCAGTTTGTCAGATTCACTTTAACATGGGTTTTGAAGAGATTTTGCTTTCTGAAATGTCTTGACAGATCTGACAAATTGAAGGGATTTTGGTTTTTCTTGAGGGCAAGGATTCTGACAAGTTCTCTGGTGACAGAGAACAAATCAGAAGAGCCTTTCATGAATTTGCTTCTGCCTTGATCTGAATGCATTTGCTAGCTTTTATAAATTCCTTTAATGCATTCTTTATTTTTCTGATTTGTCATTTCAGAACTTCCATACACCACCTGTTTGATAATTATTTTTGTATGGTGATTCTCTAACCTAAGGAGTTTTCCATACTCCTTAAGGTTGCAAGAAACTGGGATTGTATGTTTTTGGTTTTAATTGACTGAGTTAAGTCTTCCTTCATGCTGTCTATGGCATTAGGAAGACTAACTCAATGCCATTTGTGTTTTGATCTGAAATGACGCTTTTGATAAGGGCTTTTCTTTGTGGGTATTTGAACTGAATTCTTATGTGATTTTCGTGAGATTTATACCCTTATCAGATTGGGATTTCAACTCTTTAATTTTTAGTTTGTTCTGAATTTTCTCTTATTCCCAGTTATACAGTAAAATGCTGCAAACTGCAGCAACATTCCCCTCTTCTCTAAATTCTCCTCTTCTCTGTGAATGCTTTCCCCCTCTTCAAATGGACTAACTGCAGCAGCAGTTAGCCCATTTGACAGTGGCTGAAGCCACTGACACTGCTAAAACACCCTGAACAGTACATTCTCTTCCCTCTCCATCTTCTCTGACAGTAGCTTAGCTGCTGTTTAAAATGAAATAAAAACTTAATTTAACCCTCATTCCCTAAATTCCTACTAAAACCTAATTATACATACTTAATTTCACACTGTAAATATACATATCCATACTATTATAACTATAATATACAGCCTGATTATGTACGTAGACATACATAGATATACGGTAAATACTGTATAAACTTGTACATAAATCTATATACATATGTAATCTAGGTAAATATATGTATAAATACTGAACTATTATGTATGTATTTACTGATATATGTATATGTATATATACAGATTCATATGTACATATTCAGTAGCTATATTGTAGAATAAATTAGCTAAATTAATAATTTAGAGTTATAATTAAGTAAATAAATCTATAGACTTAGGTTAACATATATAGTAAGTAATTTAAGTTAGTTAAAGTACAATTATACCTAGTATAGCTTACTGTAACTTAGTTTTATTTAAAACACTCAGAACAGCTAGTTTAGCTTAAATAAAATAGAAATAAATTCGTAAATATACAATAAAAATGCGTATAAAATACTTAAGTATGTAAATTAAATCTGTATAAGGTCAATTAGACCATTTACTAACTATTTTATAAGTAATTAACTATTTAATCACCTAAATCAACCTGTACAACCAGCCTAGTTTAGCGAATTTATTTGTATAGTAAACATATTTAAAATTCAAAATTAATTGATCAATTATGTAGTATTATGTAAATACTTTATTAACCATATTTTATTTTATTTTATTTAATAATTTATGGCCCCCAAATCGAGGGCCAAAAGTAAGATCAGACGCAGCTGCGCCTGACTTCCAGCGCACGATGTGGCGCTGGAATAGCGCCACATCGTGTGCTGCAAGTGAAGCGCAGCCGCATAAATGTAATTCGTGTTTCCTATAGGCTAGTCGTCACGGGCGCCGGGCGCCCGAAACACTGCCTTTACCCGATTACCCAATGAGCTCCGGTCTGAGTACTCTGTCTGATTTGCGATTAGTGTGTGGCCGGGGGCCCGAGCGTGTGCGAGCATATGGCGTTGGGCTGAGGCCTGGCGCTGAGATTAAAGACATAATTAAGCCACCTAATCTGAGATTAGGGCGCGCTTAGTAGAGGTCTGGTCCCACCCTTAGGGTGCTGTGTATCCCTCGAAAAGCGTGCCCGCAAACTAAACACGTTTTAACTAATGATATTAGCCTAATCCCCTCCCCACCGCAGCCTCTGAAATATGCTAAGACAGAAGAGTTAACAAAGAGAAGAACAAAGAGTTTTAACACGAGAGAAAAAAGCAAAGAGTACAAGAACAACAGAGAAAAGAACAATAGTAATAAAAAGAGAGAAGAAGATGAATACTTAAAACAGAAATATGAACACAAGAAGAACAGAGACTTAATGAAGAAAGAAAGAGAAACAAAGAATAACTAGTATACATACGTATAAGTAAATCTATATAATTACTAACAGAATAAAGCGACACTATAAACGTCGCTAAAGATCTCAGTTTTGCCTCTTTAGGTTGTATAGTGTTTTCTGAGATTTAGCGATGCTTATATCTGTCACTGAAACTGCTGTATATGTTACTGTACATAACAGACTAATAAGTTAAATTTCTACACCATTGCATTCTAATGTATTATATACTATTATGATAGTATTAATAGGATAACTTGTAAATACATAGTTTAGAGTATAATAATAGATTGTTTGATGCTTGTTCATAGTTAGTATTTTTGCAAGCATTTCTTAGTAATTAGGTAAATAAAACACACATTCATTCATTCTTTAATAAAATGTAAATTTTGAGATAATCAAAGAGTGACCGAATTAAATTCAATAAATTGCCTCCCAGTGAACGACCTGGAACAAAACCAGTAAAAATTAGATAAATAAGCAAATGATAATAATGGTTGTAATGACTGGAACTCACCCATACTCACCACTATACGACATCCTTAATGTTATATTGTACACCCTGTACTACAACGACATAATCAACAATTATTACCAATTTCAAACACAACAACCACACATTACAAACCATCCGACCCTGGCTGCTCAACACCTGGTCCTGAAAAAGGTAACGAGTGTAACACGTCAGCAAAACGCTGAGTAGAGTGGCAAACTAACTAAAGGCAACAGTAGAGTGTACAGTAGCTGCTATGTTCTATTACTTCCTTTATTCACATCTTTCAATTTTACTCACTATTTCATTTATTTCTCAGGTCCTTTACTTGATCTCGAATGTCCTCGTGGGAACGATCTTGATTGCAGTCTTTTCCAAAAGTAGAAGTAGCATGTGGTGCTCTCCTGGCCGGGAGAGTCCCCCGTGGTGATCCTACCCTCAGTCAACCACCCCAAGGTCACTGACAGACGTAACGGTGACTACGGCACGCGCGATAAACGCACAGGTAGCTAGCCCGCACTGGCACGCGGTCAGTCGTTTCCGTTAACGGGTGCGCCCAAAGCACAGCACGGAACCAGGGCAGAGCCCTCTCAGTAACAGGGGTCCAACCCCCCCACAATAACCAAACCGGGGCCTTGCCCCTCCACAGTCCGCGCACCCTCGCCTGACTACCCTGGTTTGCCCTAGTGGGCCTAACAAGTCGGTGAAGGAGGCTAGCAGAACCCCGGGGCCCGTGGGGTAGCTAGTACTCTCCTAACACTACTAGCTCTCCTCGGTACTACGTACACGAGGGCCAACAAGTCGGTACAGAGCGGCCAATCCTAACCTTGGGTCCCTGGGGCGGCTGGCCCCACTCTGCACTAAACAGGTACAGGTACTTCCCTTGGTACTGCGTACCCAAGAGACAGTACAAACTACATCTCAGTTCCATTCCTTTTTCTTTTCAGGAGTTCCACTCCTAATTCCCCGTAGGGTTCCAGCTCTTTATCTCAGAACATCATATGTTTCACTTTCCAGATTCACGTTCTCAAAATCCATGATCTCAAACATGTTTCTTTATTCATAACAGGCAGCTGTTAATTCAAATTACAGGCAGCTTTATATTCCTTTCCATTTTTCCAAGACTGCAGTATTATACATTCCACTAGCTTTTCCATCGTAAGATTCATGCCACATCCTAGGATCTAGCATACAACTAGTTTTCCAACCCTAGGATTCATGCATCACCTAGGAGCTATCATTCCATACATTTCTCATTCCTAGGATTCATGCAATGTCCTAGATTCTAGTTATGGTTCCATACTTTAACAGATTTTAAAAATAACTTAAGCCACTCTACCAGGTACAACGGGAGTAATGGGGGCGTGATCGGGAATCCCGCGTGCCTCCGCGACTCTCAAGACTGCAACCGAACGAGGTCCTATCACAAGGATCAAACACAAGGAGTGTCTCAAAACAGTGTATAGCTACTGTAGACGGGTAGAGGAATTAATTCTGAAACGAACGCAACTCGAATCGCGGAAAACGGAGCCCAAACGGGCCCTAAACGGGTCGAGAAAGATGATACTGTGCAAAATCAGACGTCTGGAACTCCTTCCAGACGTCTTAAACGGTGGATCAGAGAATTACCTGTTCAGCGTGGTTTCCCAGACGTCCAGAAGTCTGCTGGGACGTCTGTCCTATACCCCAGACGTCCGATGGTCCACACGGACGTCTGTAGGTCACCCCCGCCGTCTGGTACAACTTCCAGACGTCTGATTCGCAAAGGATGGCGAATCAGCGAACCTGCGCACAGCCAACCCCCCTCCCTCAGTACGGTCAGTCGACAAGAAGGAAGAAGAAAGCGGAAACTCACCTTTCAGACGTCTGTATGATCTTACAGACGTCGACCTTGCCGTCTGGCTATCAACCCAGACGTCTGATTCTGGAAATTTTTCCAGAATCAGAACCCTGCTCGGCCTCCGCTTGCGACGCCGCCCGCGTCGCACCTCGCGCGTCTGCTGCTCAGCCCGCAGCAGGTCCCTCTCCGCGTCGCTCCGCGCCCCCTGCGCCCTCCGCCAGCCGGCCAAGCCGCTCCGGCGAGCTCACCCTCACGGCAAAGCTCCGCCCTCGCACGCCGCACCTCCGCGCTCACTGCGGCCGCCGCTGCCGCCCTCACGTCCGCTCGCTCTCGCGCACAGGAAGGAGAAGGAGGAGACGGTGGAGACGGGAGGGGAGGTGCGCCCCTTTTAACGCCGCGCGGAGAGGAGAGAGAGAAGGCACCGCAGGCGTCTGCAGCCGCAGAAGAAAAAGAGAGAATATGCGGTCTGCGTGCTCAGGCGCGCAGGCGACTCGTAGGTGTGGACGATAACGGTTTTTCAGACGTCTGTAAACCATCCCAGACGTCTGGGAAGACGTCTGGATGTGATCCCAGACGTCTGGTCAGACGTCTGGGCCACCTCCCAAACGTCTTAAAATACGTCCGGGGCACGCGTTCATTACACATATTAAGGTTGTTGGAGTTGTAGGAATAGCATTTCATGGCAGAAAGGACCTATTTGAAGAAAATGATGATAAAGATAGGGGCCTTTTCATGAGAAATTCAAAAGCTAAGGGCCCATGTGAAATAAAGAAAATCAGACTTGGACCAAAGTACAAACTAGGTTGAAATAATCTCGGATTGGGCCCAAATTTTGCTACAAACCTAATTTGGACCTAAGGAATCTAATGGTGAAGTTAGATTTTGGTTTTGACCTAATTTGACTAGGTAATTTACATAATTATCCAAATTAGGGCAAATGTCTATTTGAGACTCTATTTTAGGTCAGGATGGGTTCTAATGGTCAAATTGAAGGTGCCAACCCTAGAGAATATTTTTATATAAGTTTTAAAGGATTTAGGTGAATTTTATCCTAACCATAACCTCAATAGATTAAGCAGGTCTATTTTAAGATTTCAGATATCCATTAATTCCTGTAATGCATGAAAACCCTTTTCTGTCTATTCTAACCCACTTATTAGACTCTTAAGACCATTTGACCTTTGTTCCACCCCTGAGAGAACCTGTGGTTATTCTATTTTTGTGATAAAATGGTAAATTTGCATAAATAACCTGTATTCTTATCTTTTTCTCAAATCAATGTTTTGTGCCCTTAAAACCTTCTGATGGATTTATAGGAGCTTTTATTAACTTAATCAGATCAAACTAAGCTAGTTATGGCTCATGATGGTGTTCCCATCAATAGGAACAAGAGCAGAGGATGATTCAGGAGGTGGATGAGAAGAAGATTGAGCATTTGGATCAACTTCTTCTTCATCATCACTAGAGGATTCCTCTCTATCAAGTTTTACTCCCATTTTCTGGAGAGTGGACCATTTGAAATAGGCCACTTTTCTAAGTGGAGTAAAGTTAGAGAGATCAATTTTACTCTTGATAAGAATGTAAGATACAAGAATATCAAGAGGAAGAGCTAAAGCACGGTAATGAGGTCTTAAGAAGTGAATAAATACTGTGTTCCAATATACAGGAAAACTTATTATAATAGCATAGATCAAGGGTAAAATGTCTACAGGGATTTTGTGGAATCTCGAGTATTTGGCCCTTAGGTTCCATGCTAAAATTATGTATAGAACTCTAGCAAATAATGTCATGTTTGGGGCAACCAAGGCTTTTCCTTGATAGTTAGGAAGCAAGAGTGTTTTATGAATTTTTGAAGTGGGAAATTTTTCCTTAAGAGTATCAAAAGCATTACCTTCATTAGGACATTGGGTTATAGCGAATAGAAATTTGAGTGTAACAGTTACGTTTCGTCCAAAAATGTTTGATGTTAAGACAAGATGACCTCGATTATCTTGTTCTTGGAGATTTGCAAAAAATATACAATTAACATCAGGATAGACTCCACGAACATCGGCAAAAAATGAATCATCAAAGAAATGCATGAGGTTTTGTTCAGATAAACGAGCGGTGAAGTTAAAGAGTTGTAAAGAGAAGTCTTTCCACTCAACTGGCCTACAATGGTGAAGCTTTAGGCCCTTATACTAATCAAACTTTGATTTGGCATCCTCATTGATGCAAAATTTGTGAAATGGATCTTGAGGTGCCTTTCCTTTACTCTTAGATTTAGGTGCCATCTGAAATCATGCAGCAAAATAGAGTAAGAAACAAAATTAGAAATTCAGAATATTTCCTTTTATGTGTGCATATAACAACCACTTAAGCCTGCATGTATCGGTACTGGTGATTGGAACTTGTACTAGTGGATTTATGTTCCAACCATAAATTTTAGCTAGTATCGGTACCTACTCGCTAAAGTAGGCACTACTGCGCCCAACAAGTACCGGTATCGATGATGGGTACTGGTACCATCTGGTACCCGACGAGAAATAAGTGCAGCAGTGGGAATGGTCTTGAGAAAAAGAAAAAATAAGATGTAGAATGGCTCAAGATAACAAGATCTACTTAAGGGATAAGAATATACCTAGAGTAGAAGCTTGGAGATAATCCTTCTTCTTTGCTAAGGCTTGGAGTGGCTCTTGAGAGGAGAACTAGGATTTTCAAAGGGTGAAATGAGACAAGTGTTTTAACTTGGCCTCTTTTATATGGGATGGATCAAGTGCTAGTCACATGACCACTTAAGTGGTTAAGAAAATATTTCAATCAACTTAGGTGTTGAAAAATAATGTAGTTAACCTAAGTTAAGCAACCATATTGCAAACAATACCCTGATATTTCCATGCATGTGAAAATATTACAATTTAGCCCATTTTTAGCAATAGTGGGTAAATGACAGTTAGACCCTCAAGGAATTTTATAATTTCAATCAAGTTATTAAGCTATCAATTTGTTAATTTTGAATTTCTTTTATTGTATAAAGTCCTAACTTTTTTCTTATGAAGCAGAATCTTTCTACTGCAAGAGGTTTTGTAAAAATATCTATAAGTTGATTTTGAGTGTCTACAAATTCTAATTGTATGGAACCTTGAAGCACATTATCTCTAAGGAAATGATGTCTAATATCTATGTGTTTGGTACGTGAATGATGTATCGAATTTTTGGATAAATTTATTGTGCTTGTATTATCGCATAAAATTTTGGATTACGCAAAAACTAATTCAAAGTTGGACAAAGTCTGTCTCATCCAAATGACCTGAGAGCAAGCAAGTGAAGCAGCAATATACTCTGCTTTAGTCGTAGAAAGTGAAACACAAGTTTGTTTCTTAGATAACCATGAGACCAAGGATTCTCCAATAAAATGATATGTGCCGCTAGTGCTCTTTCAGTCTATCCAACTCCCTGCATATTCTGCATCACTATAGGATAGTAGGTCTAATGTTTGTGCTTTAGGATAGAAAAGACCAAGGTCTCTTATGCTATTTAGGTATCTAAATATTCTTTTTATTGCATTAAAATGAGATTCCTTGGGTTTGGATTGAAATCTCGCACATAAACATGTAGCAAAGAGAATATCAGGTCTAGAGGCTATAAGGTATAAAAGTGAACCTATCATACCTCGGTATTTCTTTTCATCTACCCTCTTGCCGGATAAATCTTTACCAAGAGAAGCAGATAGAGCAATTGGAGTCTCTTTTCCATTTACTTTTTCAAAGTCAAACTTCTTGAGAATTTCAATAACATATTTAGTTTGACTAATATATATACCTGTGTCCAATTGTTGAATTTGGAGGCCTAAAAAGAATCTGAGTTCACCCATCATACTCATTTCAAACTCAGTCTTCATAGTCTTACAAAAATGCTGACATAGGGACTCCTTGGTTGATCCAAATATAATATCATCGACGTATATTTGAACCAATAGGATGTCATCTCCTTCTTCCTTTACAAAAAGAGTTGCATCAACAACCCCAATTCTATATCCATGCTAGAGAAGGAAGGACCTAAGCCTCTCATACCAAGCCTTGGGAGCTTGTTTAAGTCCATATAACGCATTATTGAGCTTGTATACATGCTCTGGGTGTGCTGGGTTCTCGAAACCAGGAGGTAGATGAACATAAACTTCTTCCATAATGTAGCCATTAAGAAAAGTGCTCTTGACATCCATTTAATTTAACTTGAAGCCCTTTGCACTTGCAAAAGCAAGTAGCATCTGTATGGACTCCAAGCGAGCAACAGGAACATATGTCTCATCGAAGTCAATACCCTCCTGTTGGTTATAGCCTTAAGCTACAAGTCTGCCTTTATTCCTGATTACTGAACCAGATTCATTCAATTTATTTCGGAACACCCACTTGGTTCCAATGATGGAATTACCCTCAGGAGTGGGTGCTAAGTTCCATGCATTGTTCCTTGTAAATTGGAGTAGCTCCTCCTGCATAGTTACAACCCATGGTTCATCTTTTAATGCCTCATCAACTTTCTTAGGTTCAAGTTGAGAAGAAAAAGCATAAAGGACAAAATTGGCTCTATAATGAGATTGGGTTTTTACACCTTGTTTAATATCACCTATAATTTGACTTTGAGGGTGATCCTTGTCGTGTACCCATTCTTTTGGAAGATCATGTACATTCTGAGAATCTTCCATTTTAGATATATCGATGAAGAGGGTATCTTCATTATCAGAATCTAAATGATTTGGTTCAGGTTCTCCTAAGTTTGTTTCATCAAATGAAATATGCAGGGATTCTTCAAAAACAAAGGTTCTTTTATTAAAGACTCGATAGGCTTTGCTTCTAGTTGAATAGCAAATAAAGATGCCTTCATTACGTTTAGCATCAAACTTATCAAGTTGATCTCAGGTGTTTAATAAATAACATCGACTTCTAAACACCTTGAAATATGAAATCCTAGGAGACTTCTCATAGTAATGCTCATATGGATTTTTTTTTAATAATAAGCCTTAAGAGAGTTCTATTGAGAACATAACATGCTGTATTAACTGCTTCAGCCTAGAAATATTTTTGAGGCCCAAACTCCAAGAGCAAAGTTCGGGTGCATTCTTGTAGAGTGCAATTCTTACGCTCTACAACACCATTCTAAGATGCTGCCTGAGGAAATGAAAATTCATGGGTTATGCTAGAATTGACACAAAAACTCATTTTCAAATTCACCCCCATGATCAGTCCTAAGTCTAAGAATTGAAGATGATTTTTCCTTTTGAAGTCTTCAAGCAAGACTTAGGAAGGAATCAAATGAGTCATCCTTATGTTTCAAGAAGATGACCCAAGTGAACCTTGAGAAGTCATCAACAATAACTAGGCAAAATTTTGATCCATTTAGGCTCTCAAATCGTGTTGGCCTAAATAAATCAATGTGTAACAACTCCAAAGGTCGTGCGGTTGAAACTGTGTTTTGTTTTGAAAGAGGCCTTGTGCATTTTTCCCAATTCACAAGATTTGCACAATGCATCCTTTTTATAAGTTAGTTTGGGTAGGCCCCTTACTAACTCATTTTTGGCTAACTTATATAGATGTTTGTGATTAATGTGACCTAGCCTACGGTGCCATAGATCTACTTCAACATGGGATGCAAGCAGACATTTTACAAATTTCTCTTGTGAAAAATGAAGAGCATAGATATTTTCATTTCTAGGACCTTCAATTAAAATCGTGTTTGTTCCCTCTTTTAATATTTTAAAACCAACTTTAGTAAACAATACATCACATCTTTTATCACATATTTAACTAACACTAAGCAGGTTATGTTTTAAATTTTCTACTAAAAGAATATTATGTACCTGCTTAAAGGAATTACCTATTGTACCTTCACCAATAATGTGATGTTTGTTGTCGCCCAACTTCATGTGTCCACCATCTTGGATTCTTGTCCACTTGATAAAGAGGTCAGAGTGTCCTGTCATATGCTTGGAACACCCACTATTTAGGATCCATTTGTCCTTTTTGACCCGCAAAATAGTTTATCTGATTTAGGTACCCAATTTCTTTTGGGTCCTTGATGTTAGTACCCTTCAAATCCTTAGGTTTATAGATCACCTTTGTGTTAGATCTATAATTCCTAGGATTTTTGACCTTTTGATAAATCCATGAATATTTAGGTGCATGTGACTTATTTTGTGTGTTCTTTTTATTATTAAATTTGGCTTTTAAATTACTACAAAATTCTGTATTCAACCTAGTTGTTTTTAAATTATTCAATGTTCCTTCAAAATGTTCATAAATGTCCTCTAGTTTTACTATTTTTGCATGCAATTGTGAGTTTGTATCTTTTTCTATGTTTAACTCTATTTCTAAATAAGATTTTTCTACTTCTAGAGTCTTATAATTATCATGCAAGACCTTATTTTCCTCTTTAATCATCCTAGCTTTATGATATAACTCTTCATAAGATTGTAATAATTCATCTAAGGTAATTTCAGAATCTACCTCGTTTTCAAATTTGTCGTTGTTTGCCATCAAGCAGAGATGTGCAACCTTCGCTTCTTCAGATTCTTCGGAAGATGATTCCGTGCTGGAATCACTATCATCCCAAGTCACTTTGTATGCCTTTATCTTCTTTTTCTTTCGATCGAGTTCTTTGTCCTTCTTTTCTTTTTTTTCTTCTTGATCATTGGGCAATCTTTTTGTACGTGCCCCTTCTTCTTGCACTCAAAACAAACAATGTCATTTGAAAATTTACTGACTCTCTTGTTTTTGAATGAATCTTCGAAATCTTGTTAGAAGAGCAAGCTCCTCTTCTTTGTCGAAGTTGGAATCATCAAAGTTCAAATCCTCCTTCATGGTTTTGAAAGCAAGCTCCCTCTTCTTGCTTACAAATCTCTCCTTGTTCTTTTTCATATTCTCCAATTGGACCTCATACTACATGAGGCTTCCAATCAAGTCATCCAAAGGAAGAATGGATAAATCCATAGCCTCTTGGATTGTTGTGGACTTTGGAAACCAATCACTTGTAAGAGATCTCAAGATCTTTCTTATAAGTTGTTCTTACAAAAACTTCACTCCCAAATTCTTCATGGGGTTGATGATATCCCCAAATCTCGTGTACATGGCTTTGATTGTTTCTCCTTTTTCCACCCTGAAACATTCATAACTCTTAGTTAGAATTGAGATTCGTGTTTCTTTTATCTTATTTGTACCTTCATATGTGACTTGAGTATTCCATATCTCGTATGCAGACTCGCACGTGGAGATACGGTTGAACTCCTTGATAACACACAATAGAGTGCGTTCATTGCCTTTTCATTTCCAGTGATCTTCTTAGGTTCTATCATCCAAACAACGCCTTCTTGCGGCTCCGAATCCATGTACTTCACTTGAATGAGAGTCCACGAGTCTTCATCCATGGCCTTGAGGAATATTTGCATCCTCCTCTTCCAGTATCCATAGTCTATCCCATTAAAGTAGGGGGGACGTGTGGATGACTGTCATTTGAGGCGCTTAGCTGATGATGCCATTGCGAGAGAGAATATTTACTTCTTTTCGCGATCTTCTCTGATACCACTTGTAGGATCTGTAGGGCACAAGCACACTAGAAGGGGGGATGAATAGTATGGTATATAAATAAAAATTGCAAGAATAAACAAACCACAAAAAGAACATGAGATGTATAGTGGTTCCTCTCACTCGGGTACTCCAGTACCTAAGTCTTTCGACTTAGGATTTTTAACCCAATTCCCTCAATCTGGAGGGAATCAATTTACTAATAACCTGAGGTAATTAATGGGTTACCTCAACCCAATTACAAGATAAATAAATGAACAAAAATACAAGTACAAGCAAGATATAAAAAGCTTACTTCTCCATTTCCCAATTTTCTAGTTGCAAAGGAGCTTGATTTGTTGCATTCTTCTCAAGGCCACTCTTTGCTTGCAACAAATCTTCAAGGCGATTGTGTATTTCATTGTTAAATCGTTCGCTTTCAATTTAGTATTCTCGTTAGATTAATTCATACACTTTTTAAGCAATACACTTGTTGGAGACTTAGGAAATTTAGTTGTAAGCTTGTTATATCTTGCTTATACCTGTACTTTTATTCATTTCTTTATCTTTTAATTGGGTTGAGGTAACCTGTTAATTATCTCAGGTTATTAGTAAATTGATTTCCTCTGGGTTGAGGGAAACGGGTTAAAAATCCTAAGTCGGGAGACTTAGGTAGTGAAGTACCCGAGTAAGAGGAACCACTATACATCTCATGTGCTTTATGTGGTTTGTTTATTCTTGCAATTTTTATTTTTATACCACACTATTCATCCCCCCTTCTAGTGTTCTTGTGCCCTACAGATCCTACAGTTCTTCATATCATTTGAAGGACTAATCAAGTTTTAAGATCAATTTTGGTTTGCTGAATGAAGATTATAGATGTTAGACATGTCAATGAAGATGATTGGAGATTTGATATGACCACGAGTTCATTTTGGAAAGTTCAAGCTGTGTTTTATGGTTCAAGATGGTGCACTTGAAGATGCACATTTTTCCCCTTTTGTAGTAGTTAACAATGAGTTTTGCTACTTCTTGTGTAACTTTTGGATTTTTATTCTTTTGTATTCTTTTTGCATTCATTTGCATATGCATTAGTGGGAGACTTATTTTTAGGGGTTTAATAAAAGGAGTAACCTAAGCTCCTACATTTTTAGTTCTTACAAAAAAAAAGGGGTGCTCAATTAGTGATTGGTTACTCACCTTACTCAAGGAATTTTTATCTTTTGACCAGCTTGTGCATCGGACCTGAACATTATTGCTTAATGTCCCTTGACAAATTATCAGACTGATCTTTGAGTGCTTAAGAATAACCTCCATGGTGGAGTGTTCATGCTCAACAATTAAAGTAAATTTTTGAGACCTTTAACCATCGTTGAAACGTTTTATGTCATGCTAATTCTTAATCCATTAGCCAGTCCCATCCCAATTTTCATTACAGGTGAAGTATATGCTAAATCAAATCTGCTTTGAGTTAGTTTATTGATTTTATATCATCAATTTTATTTAAATGAGCTTTATTTTATTGGTTTTTAGCAACAATTTTCTTCATCTTCATTCCTAATCATCAAATGTCATGTTGCATATCAAGGAAGTTATTTAAGGTTGAGGCTATCTTGTGACAATACCTTTAATATTAACTTTTTTTAACATCCTGTCAACTTGAAGCAGCTCATGTAGATTCTGAAAGGTATTGCTACTACTTCCCTAGCTACTAGAATAACTCTCACAAATCATCCATCGACCTCTCAAATTAGTTGCCTCTCTATCAACCAGTCATGTAACCACACAAATTTGGTTGTAAAGTTGGTCATATATTAATTTTATTAAGAAATCAATAAGTCACACAAACAAAATGCAAAATATTACTTCCATTTTACCAACAAACTCGGTATGATTGTTTATGTTGGATTAAGCACTTGATATTTGCATAATTAGTTGACATGGTTTGATCCTAAGCTATATAACTTTGCCAACATTCCTCATGCCCCCTACTTGACCTGTACAAACTAATTAAATTAATGTCAAGACAGATTTCTGAATTTCAACTGCAGAAGGCACTAAAATAAAATAGAAATTCTTTTCTATCCTAAAAAATATAGTAGCAATAACAATAACATGATTCCACTCTACTTAATGCAAACTAGTTGCAGAAAGGCTAATTAAATCTAACTAGATGCATACTCCTATTAACATGATGAAATAAACTAATGAGAAATAGAAAAGTTAAGACTATCCCTTTTGAACCCACTAACTAGAGTTGGCATGTACGAGTTATTAAGCATCCACTTTATAACCTACTAAATAGAGTTGGCATGCACGAGTGCAAGCTGTAAGAGAGGCCTGGACTTGTGTTTGCGGTAATTGCTTAAACTACATTACTCGCATGGAGATTATTCACTGACTATCCCTTATCAACCAACTAACCAACATATTAAATAGGAGTGCAAAATTATCCATTCCTTACTTTTCAACTAAACTAACCAACATATTTAATGGGAGGGCAAAACTGTCCATTCCTTACTTTTCAGCTAACTTTCTTTTCTGAATTCCACAAATGAATTCCTCCTACCAAACAACACAGGTGGAATTAACCTCCCTAATTCCTTGACAGGACATTATGTCCAACCAAACACCAAAAGCCCTTAATTCCTCCATTCCTTATACTTCTAAATTTTATTCCTTCTAATAATTCCTCCAACCAAACAGGGCCTCAACGTCTCAATCGCAACCATCGTGACTCTTCCTCGATGTCATCTCCAATGAGCATGGTGACAACACACTCATCTTTGACATTGTGCCTCGATGCTCACTGTAATCCCTCTCGATGGTGACCACCGTAATCGTGTCCGCTTCCTCAACGTCTCAACCGTGACCACCGCTACTCTTTCTTGACGCCATCTCTAACGAGCGTGGTGACAACATGCTCGTCTTCGACATTGTGCCTCGACGCTGACTGCGACCATGAGCTTCCACAGTGATTTATTGAGTTTGCTTAGACTGCCATAGTTTATTTCTATGATTATGTGAATCATTATTGATCATCATTGTTGAAGCGAAAAAATCATCGCAAAAAGATTGAGGTTGGAAAACCCGTCATCATAGCATAATTTGCAAGAAAAATTAGTCAACAGATAATTTTACCAAAACTCAAAAGGAATTTCGGGTCGAACATAGGGAGGCAGTCGTTTGATCAAAAATCACGTTTAATTTGTTGTCACGAAGCAAATTAGCTGGTTGAACCAAATCTAAACTAGCTATTGATGATAACATCATCATCAACCATATCTAGCTTTAATTAGTCATAATCAAAGAATAAATGCTCCTACATAATCGCTAGAAAGCCCTAATTCACTACAAATCTATTCTGAGAGAATAACAAGAAAGAAGGGGTAAAACTATAGTTTTAACAACATATCTCAATTGTAGAACAATCACAGGATTTCTTAGGGGTTAACTATAGGTCAAATGGTATTAAATGTCTAACAAGTGGGCCCATGCAGTCTGAAAAGGGTTTTTACATGTTTCGAGAATTAAATGACATTTGAAATTCTAAAAATAGACCCACTTAATTTACTGAGGCTATGGTCAAGATAAAATTCACATAAACCCTTTAAAATTCATGGAAAAATATTCTCTAGGGTTTGACATCCTTGAATTGACCATCAGAACCTATTTTGACCTAAAATAGAGTTACAGACAGACATTTGCCCTAATTTGGGTTTTTGCATAAATTACCCAGTCAAACTTGGCCAAAACCTAAATATAACTTCACCATTATATTTTTTGGGTTCAAATTAGGTTTTAACCAAAATTTGGATCCAATCTGAGATCATCTTGACCTAGTTTGCAATTTGGTCCAAGTCTGATTTTCTTTCTCACATGGCCCCTCAGCTTCAGAATTTCTTACACAAAACCCCCCAACTTTATCATCATCTTCTTCAAACAGGTCCCTTCCATCCTAGAATCCTAATTTTACAACTTCGGTGAGCTTCATTTGGCAAGATCTCTTTGATTTCTTGATGAATCCTTCTCAAATTTAAAAGGGGAATTCGTCAAGAAATTAGCTTCCTTTTTAGCCAGATCCGATGTCCCAAAAGTTGCCCAATGTATCATGTGGATCCTTCAAAGAGTTGGGTTTCCAACTCCAGCGAGCCTTACAAGCTTGGGAAGGTTGCTTCCCAAGCTCTAACTGCTCCCTGAGGCCTATATAAGGATCCCCAGGGCCTGCCCGTTTCCTCAACAAGCTTTGGGGCCAAAACCCTCTTCAAAACTCCACCTCTGGCTCCGCTTCGCCTTAGCTCTGGCGAGCTCCTCCCTCCTTTGCTCTCCAGCCTCCCAACGACCAAATTAGGAGTGCCATTATCTTCGTCTCCTTCGTCCGCACCTGGTGTGCCAAAGCCAGGGCCATCCCCCCCTCTCTTCCTCGCCGTCCACCCCCATCGGAGCACCTTCTTCCATGGCACCGGCCTACCAACACCGGTTGCCAATCCTACCCCTTTGTCTATTAGATTAGGGTTAGTTTAGTTAATTTAGCATCTTACGTTAGTTTTACACCCCAAAAACCCAAAAACAAACCCTCGACACCATTGATCACCCTCATCTTTTCCATCTCCGACCACTCCTCCGACGAGGCACCTCCATCGCTACACTCATCCACACGCCTCACCACAACTCCCAAAACCTTCGCCATGACTCCACCAATCAAACCCCTCTCCTATTTTGCTCCATCGCTCACCCAAACACACCCTCGAATAACCCACGTTCCTCCGTCCAGTTCCTCCTATGCCAGCCACCTACACGCATCCTCGTGCTACACCACACACACCACCACATTCACCATCCCATAGTAGAACTACTTAATTCATTTGACAGGGTTGAAAGGCCATTCTTTATGTTTCAGGTTAGCAGGTCCCCAGCACTGTTAACAGTGAGCTTCGAGCAAGCTCTAAGGTCTCCCTTCAGCAACTGCAGCTCCAGGTAATATGTCCAGTTCGTGCGGAAGGACACCAGGCTTCTGAGTAGGGCTTCAATTGGAACCTTCCCCTCAGTAGTTGCTCCAATTGGACAAACCACACCATCTGCAGGGGCATGAGAAAAGGAGGCCTAAGATAGTCCCACATCGTGTGGGACAAAGCAGCTGAAGGCACATAAGTTGATTTTTTCATCTCATCTGTTTGCCTCAAGTCACTTGGGGGGTGAGGTCCCCCGCACCTATTCACATGCCTTGCCCGTGACACTGTGCATGGGGGCCTAGTCCGACCCATTTACCCACCTACGCCTGCGTACACCTCAGCCGTGATCTACGCCTGCAGCCCTGGTTCCATGTGCGCTCTGATACGATACCTGATTGTCCAGTTATCCCTGAGAAGAGGAGAGGAAGAAGGAAAGAGAGAGAAAGCGTGGGGTTAAGGGGGGTTTTGCTCTTCAGTGTTCTCGACACTTGGTCGATTTCAGAGGTGAGTTCCCTCTGTGCATTAGAAGGGCCAAAGAAAGAAGGAACAAAGAAGAGGAGAGGTTCTGAAGAAGAAGAGAAGGCTTGTGCTTGCCTTTTGTTAAGATGTCCTTTTGCTAAGCCTGTCTTCTGAGGCACTGTCGCATTCAAGCTACTGTTGGTTTATTTGAGATAATTGATGGTTGAATGTATGCTTAAACTTTAGAGGATATAAGTGGTGATTCAAATCACCATTGTCTTTTATTTTTATCATCATATTCTTGAGATACATTGGATTTCATTGAATAACTAATGTGACAGGTTATTATTCATTGAAAATCTATACTTTGCTTAATTTCTTGTGCTCATTTATATTATATGTTGAGATTAGCACGTGAATACAATACTTGCTCCCAGCGAACGACCTTAGACTTCATTTTTGGCATTCGAGTTATAAATTTTATCTGTTGTTCGAGCTATTTTTGAGGAATTATTACTACAACGAATGCATCTTTTAAATCCCCTCAATAACCCTATCAACAGCAATCTACTTAAAGAATAATTAATAGAAGAGAGAGAGAATAATATAAATAAAGATAAAATAGAGATAGAATAAACATGGATTTCATAACCACAGAGTAATGTTCATTACAACTAATCACTACATTAGAAAGTTGGAAATATTACAACTAGAAAGCGATAAATCTACTCTAGAAGGTAGTAAAGAGAAAGGAGGTGAGAAATTATCCTCCTCGACGGTTGGTCGGAGGATGAGCCGCGTTGCTGGTGCACCCGGAGGAACATGGTGAGATGCTGGACGAAGGAGAATGATGATGAATGATGAAGAATGAAGCAGGGCGACGTCACAGTGGGATCCGCTTCCCAAATGGTGATGAGAAGACAACCACGGGATGCTTCACGAAGGAGGTGAGAAGATGGAAAATTATTTTCGTAACTCTAATGGAGCATCTAGGGTTTGGGAATAGCTTGTAGAGCCTTTAAGGGGGTGAGAGAAGAGAGGGAGGGATGAAGAAAGTGTTGGGATTGTAGGGCTATTTATAGGTAAAGAATGGAGGGGTAATTAGTTCATTTCATGTGTAAAACATTAATGCAAGGGCTTTTAGTGACAGATTTAAGCGTCACTAAAGCCCTGAACGTGGGCGTAGATGTGCTCGCCTATGCACCGCTTCTTCTCCCTTAGCTTCAACGCACACGCACGTTCACGCCGTCTCAGTTGTCCGATTGCAAGATGGGACAGCTTAAAACACTCCATTGCTTCTTCAGCCATTAAGAGGCAACACAGCCACATCTCCACCGTTCGATGAGGAATCAACGTCCTAGAATGCAGGATCGTGTACCTTTACAAATCATGCCTCCTGCGCATGAGATCAGGCATCATCTTGCGCGTGCGGCCGATTGATCCATCAGAGCCATTGGTGCTTGATCAGGCGGCTTGATTTCACGCTCGCGCGCAAGGAAGAGGGGCACTGCGCTTGATTTGAACGTGTGACCTCTGCACGTGTTACGAACGTGCGCTTCAGACGTCTTTTAAGACGTCTGGGAGGTGGCCCAGACGTCTGGAACCACTTCCAGACGTCTGGGAATCGGTTATTTTTGGCACGCGTGATTCGTCTGCGTGCCTGAGCGTGCAGACCTGCATATGCTCTCTCTCCCTCTCTTTTTCCCTCTCTCCTGCGGCCGCAAACCCACCCTGTCCACTCTCTCTCTCCTCCTTGCGTGGCCTTAAAAGGCCACGCCCTCTCCCTCACTCCCGTCACCTCCGCCCCCTTCCTCTTCTCCTTCTAGCCAGTGCGCGAGAGCGAGCGCGAGTGAGCGGCGGCGGCGACAGCCGCGGTGAGTGTGGGAGGAGGTGCTGCGCATGGAAGAGGTGCTCGGCCGTGAGGGTGAGCTCGCTGGGGCTGCTAGGGTCGGCCGACGGGGGGCACAACGGGCGCGGAGCGACGCGGGGGGGACTGATTAGCCAATAGTTGTGGGCTATTTAAGTATTTAAATGCCTAAACATTAGGATAATTCTAACATTTATTTAGCATAAATTAGGATGTAAATAGATTAATTCATATTTTTAATTTAATTACATAATCCATACATTGCATTCATATTTTAAGTGCATTTAGAATTAGCTTAGAATACCATTCATCTAATTAGTTAACTAACTAAGTACATTGTTTTAGTTAACATAAAACTTGAGGGTTTGTATATAAATAACCATAATATTTTAATAATATCCTTTATTCTTCTTCTCAGCAACGGCTCGGCTACCGCTGCAATGCCTCCGGCCTCACTAAAAGTGCATTCATGGATCGGCGGAGAAGGTGGATCTGCTCCCGCCTCTCCATTCAAATTTGTGCATGCTGCTATAAAAGGAGGAGAGAGGATGCTGAGCGAGGTAGGCCTCCACCACCGACCCACCACTGTGCAGAGAGAACTTCTCTCTTCCACTCCATACTATCGGCCTCTACCGTGGCGGCGAGTCTCCACCACCGTGGGCGTGTGGTGTGACAGGCCACACTGCCATCCGGAGCTCGCTCGCATTACCGTGAGCACCTTAGCGTGCATCTCCCTCGCCGTCGCCACCAGCAGCGTCCTCTTCCCCGCACCTGCAGTCCAGCGCTCACCACGCCTGCGCTCCCGTGCCCACGCCAGCAGCAGCAGCGCCCACGCCAGCAGCAGCAGCCACCCCCGCAGCAGCAACGCGCAGCAGTCCTCACCGCCAACAGGCTGCGCGTGCTCACCGCCTGCAGCGCCACCACCAGCCTCCAGCGCAATCGCGCCCACCATCAGCCTTCGCCATCTCCATGCCCTCCAGACCGCGCACGCCCTCCTCAGCCTGCAGCGCCCACCTCCCGCGCTTGCAGCAGCAACCGCGCCTGCAGAACTCCAACCGCAACCGCACCCGCACTTGCCGAACCTCCAACCACGCCCACCAGCCTGCAACGCCCTTCTCCCGTGCCTGCAAAACCGCCAGCAGCAGCACTTGCACCTGCCTGAAGCCATGCGCTCGGCAGCACCGGCTGAAGCCACGCCAGCAACAACGCGCGGCAGTCCTCCCTGCCAACAGGCCACGCGTGCTCACCGGCTGCAGCACCTCCACCGGAGCTCGTCCGGCCACCTCCGGCCGCCGCGCGACTTGCCGCCACCACCGATTCGAGGCCCTCGGTCCAAGGGACCTCCTCCGAGCTTCCCGCGCACGGCCAGCCGCTCCTCGTCGCGCAAGACAAAGGTGAAAAATTCCCCTGTTTTGCTACAGTAAACCATCAATTAGAAATTACATTTTCTACCATTGTCACTTTTTAATGATATTTTATTTATTCTGCATTGCGGAAAATATCCTCTAGTTTCTCATAATTGCCATTTCAGCATTGTTTCTTGCTTAAACCTTAATCGAAAGGCAATCTTGGCTTGATTCTTGTCCAAACTAACTACGAACGAGCATTTTTAATTGGTACGAATTTTAATACATCATTGCCTCCCTGTGGATACGACCCGCTCCTCTGCGAGTGGTTATTTCTTGTTAAATATTGATTAGTCGATTTTTCCCCAACATTAAACTACAAACGAGTTTAAAGCAAAAGATCGACCAGTCAGGGACTGCTGCAGTTTGAGCAGCAGGCGGACGAGACATGGCGCGGCCGGGCGTCGCGAGCGGAGGGAAAGTTGTGCCCTGGTTCTGGAAGCTTTTCCAGAATCAGACGTCTGGGCTTCTAGCCAGACGACGGGCACGATGTCTGGAAGACTGTCCAGACATCTGAAAAGTGAGTTATTTTCGCTTCTTCGTTTTCTTCGACTGACCGTACTAAGAGAGTGGAAATGGGTACGTGCAGGTTCTGAGATTCGCATCCAATGCGAATCAGCCGTCTGGCTGTAGTGCCAGACGACGGGAACGACTTCCAGATGTCCTGGGCGACCATCGAACGTCTGGGAACTAGGCCAGACGCCCCCGCAAGCTTCTGGACGTCTGAGAGACCACTCAGAGCAAGGTAACCCCTGATCCACTTTTTAAGACGTCTAGAATAAGTTCCAGACGTCTGATTTTGCACTGTTTCGTCATTTTCGACCCGTTTAGGGCCCATTCGGAGTCCGTTTTCCACATTTTGAGTTGCGTACTTTTCGGAATTACATCCTCTACCCGTCTACAGTAGCTATGTACTATTTTGAGAAACTCCGTGTGTTTGATCCTTGTGATAGGACCGCGTTCCGTTGCAGCCTCGGGGTTGCGGAGGCACGCGGGATTCCCGACCACGCCCCCAGTTTGCCTGTTGTAACCGGTAGAGTGGCATTTAAGTTTATTGGCATAATCCGTTAAATTATGGAACCATAAATAGAACCTAGGACATTGCATGAATCCTAGGAATGAGAAACGAGATTGAATGATAGATCCTAGGGTGTTGCATAAATCCTAGGGCTGGAAAACTAGATTATATGATAGATCCTAGGGTATGACATGAATCATAGAATGGGAAAACTAGTGGAATATGTGAACATTGCAGCCTTGAAAATGTGGAAAGGAAATAATAGCTGCCTGTAAATTTGTTTAAACAGCTTCCTGTTATGAATAAATGAACATGATTAAGAATATGGGATGTATGAACGTGAAACTGGAAAGGTGAAACCGGAATGCGCTGAGTTAAAGAGCTGGAACCCTACGGGGAATTAGGAGTAGAACTCCTGGAAAGTGAATGGAATAGAATTGGGGAAGTGAGCTGGCCCTTGAGTACGGAGTACCAAGGAGGGCGACTGTCCCCCTGTTTAGTGCAGAGCGGAGCCAGGGTTAGGACTGGCCACTCTGTACCGACTTGCTGGCCCTCGTGTACGTAGTACCGAGGAGAGCTACTAGTGTAGGGAGGTACTACCTACCCCACGGGTCCCGGGGTTCTGTTAGCCTCCTACACCGACTTGTTAGGCCCACTGGGGCAAACCAGGGTAGTCAGGCGAGGGTGCGCGGACTGTGGAGGGGCAAGGCTCCTGTTTGGTTACTGTGGAGGGGTTGGACCCCTGTTACTGAGAGGGCTCTGCCCTGTACTGGTTCCGTGCTGTGCTTTGGGCGCACCCGTTAACGGAAACGACTGACCGCGTGCTAGTGCGGGTTAGCTACCCGTGCGTTTACCGTGCGTGCCGTAGTCACCGTTACGTCTGTCAGTGACATTGGGGTGGTTGACTGAGAGTAGGATCACCACGGGGGACTCTCCCGGCCAGGAGAGCACCACGTGCTACTTCTACTGTTCGGAAAAGACTGCAATCAAGATCGTTCCCACGAGGAACATTCGAGATCAAGTGAATGATCTGAGAAATAGATAAATTGTGAAACAATAGAAAGACATAAATAAAGGAAGAAAGAAAATTAAAATAGCTACTGTACACTTTACTGTTTCTTTAGTTTAGCTGCCACTCTACTCAGTGTTTTGCTGACGTGTTACACTCGTTACCTTTCAGGACCAGGTGTTGAGCAGCCAGGGTCAGCGGCTGTAGAGGACGCTGGGCCGAGTAGGCTCCAGTAGAGTTACCACTATTCTCTTGTACCTCTTTTGGTTCCACTGTAGTGAGTAGTTCTTGTTTCCGCTGTACTTTTCTTTACGTGCAGTTCATATTATGTTATGAATGTTGTTCTACTGTTGTGGTAGTATATACTATAGTGGTTTTCTTTCCTTACTGCTGTATTTTCTTACTGTTAGTTATATTCATGCTGAATGTGGTTTATTTTACTACTCTTTTGGTTACTTCCTCGTTAGACGACCAGGTCTTGGGATTAGTCGAGTCGGTCCGGTTCTCGTGTCTCGTAGGGACTCGGGAATCGGGTCGTTACAGCGCGTGTAACGCGTCGACCACTGCACTACATCCTCTCTTGAGGCGAGCTTCTGATTTAAGGGTCTCGCATCCATGGTTGTTGGATCAAGATCCATGGTTGAGGAGTGCCTTTGGAGGTTCACTGAGGGGCTTCGGCCTGCGATTCGGGGGTATGTCAAACCCCTGAAGCTGCCTACGTTTTTGAGGGTGGTGGAGGCAGCCATGACTTGCGAGGAGACCAACCCGTCCGCGCGAGACACTGACGGCGGGCGGAAGAGGCCCTTTCAGCCAGACTTTTCACAGGGCCGGCGAGAGAGGAGACACGTGGCGTCCGCAGGAGAGCCGTCACGTTTTACAGGGCCATCAGTGGCCTTTGGGGGCCCTCGACAAGGCCAGTCGCCAGCACCGGACCCCCGCCCAGCCGACAGCAGGGTCCCACTGAGGGCGGGAGCCGGGTTCCCCTCTGTTACCAGTGTGGCCAGCCGGGCCACATCAGGAGGGACTGCCCGTCTATGGCAGGAGGTCAGCAGATACTTCCCGCTCAGAGCACTGGAGGGCGCGCAGGAGGCCGCGGTTCCCAGGCGCGAGGAGGAGGACAGCAGTCGCGAGGAGGGTACCGGCCAGCACCTGCCTGTCCGACGCAGAGTGTGGCTGCTTCGTCTGCACCTAGAGCTGAGGGGCGTATCAATGCCCTGACACACAGGGACGCCAGAGCTTCGGGATCGGTGTTAGCAGGTATGGTTTTAGTTTCCGGCAGACTCGTTTACACGCTTTTCGATTCCGACGTTACGCATTCGTTTGTCGCAGCCAGTTTCGCAGTTAGCTTAGACCAAGATTATACACTATTAGAGAATCCGTTCGTAATCAGAGGTCCGAGTAGTCAGCTGTTTGTAGCTGAGAAGGTGTACACGGATTGCGAGGTCAGCGTCGGGGGACATAACCTGCCAGCTGACCTGATTATGATACAGATGGAGGACTTTGGAGTGATTCTGGGGATGGATTGGCTGTTCGCTTACCACGCCTTGGTGGACTGTTTTGAGAGGAAGATCATCTTCTCCATTCCGGAGTTGCCTTCTTTCGAGTTTCACGGATAGCCAGTGGACGGAGGTTTCAGGTGCATTTCGGCACTTCGGGCGGCGAGACTTTTGAGCCAGGGGTGTGAGGGCTTCCTAGCTTGTGTGGTGGCAGAACCCAGCCCTGTGGCAGACTTCCAGAGCATCCCGGTGGTCAGAGAGTACCCTGACGTGTTTCCAAACGAGTTACCAAGACTACCGCCCGAGCGTGAGATCGAGTTTGAGATTTCACTAGTACCAGGGACCAGCCCCATCTCCACCGCTCCATACAGGATGGCACCGCTTGAGCTGCGAGAGCTCAAGTCCCAGTTGCAGGACCTTTTGGAGAAAGGTTTCGTGAGGCCCAGTGCGTCTCCCTGGGGAGCCTCGGTACTGTTTGTGAAGAAGGATGGGACCTTACGCATTTGTGTGGACTACCGACAGCTGAATAGGGTCACCATCAAGAACAGATATCCGCTGCCGAGGATCGACGACTTATTTGACCAGTTGCGGGGTGCCACGGTGTTTTCCAAGATCGACTTGAGGTCTGGATACCACCAGTTGAGGATCAGGGAGACCGACGTCTCCAAGATAGCTTTCCGCACCCGGTATGGACACTACGAGTTTTTGGTCTTGTCGTTTGGGCTGACCAATGCCCCCGCTGCTTTCATGGACCTGATGAACCGGGTGTTTAGACCGTACTTGGACCAGTTCGTGGTGGTTTTCATAGATGATGTACTCATCTATTCTAGAGATCGGACGCAGCACGGACAACACTTACGGATGGTTCTGGACACTTTGAGACGACGTAGGCTGTACGCCAAATACAGCAAGTGCAAGTTCTGGTTGAGGGAGGTGACCTTCTTAGGTCATGTGATCTTTGGAGACAGCTTGGCGGTGGACCCAGCCAAGGTCGAGGCAGTGCTCAGGTGGGAAAGACCTCGTTCAGTCATTGAGATTCGTAGTTTCCTGGGACTGGCAGGCTACTACAGACGATTCATCAGAAGATTTTCACAGATCGCGCGTCCTATGACACAGTTGACCCGGAAGGACGTGTCCTGCGCTTGGACAGATGCCTGTGAGGCGTGTTTTCTGGAGCTGAAGGAGAGGTTGACCTCGGCTCCCGTGCTCACCATCCCTGACAGTAGTGGCGGGTTCGTTGTGTACACGGATGCCTCCTTGCAGGGGTTAGGAGGTGTGCTCATGCAGAAGGGTCACATTGTTGCTTACGCTTCGCGGCAACTGAAGTCCCATGAGCATACCTACCCTACCCACAACCTAGAGTTGGCAGCTGTTGTCTTCGCGCTGAAGACTTGGAGGCACTACTTGTATGGTGAGACCTTCAAAATTTTCACAGATCACAAGAGCCTCTGATACCTTTTTGATCAGAAGGAGCTCAACATGAGACAGAGACGTTGGTTGGAGCTCCTGAAGGACTACGACTGCAGCATCTCCTACCACCCGGGAAAGGCCAATGTGGTGGCTGACGCCTTGAGCCGTAAGGCGCCCGCACACTTGTCCAGTTTACAGTTACAGAGTTGGAACCTTTTGGAGGAGGTGGGCAGTTGGCGACCCCTGGAGTTATGGGGGCACTGTGGGGCAGTGACGGTGACACGACAGACCAGGCCAGAGCTGATAGACTGCATCATCACAGGACAGATGGCCGATCCGTACTTGCAGTCCTTGCGCGACAGAGTACTGTCAGGAGACCCAGGGGACTTCTCTTTCACAGACCAGGTGCTGCGCCTGAGGGGACGGTTGTGCGTTCCTAGAGACGAGGAGCTGTTGAGAGAGCTCCTGACTAAGGCACACGGTTCCAGGTTCACCATACATCCCGGAAACACGAAGATGTACCACGACCTGAGACGCCAATTTTGGTGGAGGAGGATGAAGCGGGATGTGGGTGAATTCGTACAGCAGTGCTTAGTGTGCCAGCAGGTGAAAGCCGAGCATCAGAGGCCTGCAGGGCCGCTACAGCCACTTCCAGTGCCAGAGTGGAAGTGGGAGAGCATCACCATGGACTTGGTGGTGGGCTTACCTGTTACCCAGCGAGGACACGACGCTGTCTGGGTAATTGTGGATAGACTGACGAAGACGGCACGTTTCTTGTCGATCCGAGTCACTTTGGGACCAGCACAGTTGGCAGAGAGGTATATCCGTGATATGGTACGACTACACGGAGTTCCGCGGGAGATCGTATCCGATCGGGATACCCGCTTTACGTCCCAGTTTTGGGCTGAGTTTCAGCAGGCCTTGGGGACGCGGTTGAGGTTTAGTACGGCTTACCACTCCCAGACGGACAGACAGTCTGAGCGCACGATACAGACACTTGAGGACCTTTTACGTGCCTGTGCACTGGACTGGAGGGGCTCTTGGGAGGAACACCTGCCCCTAGCGGAGTTCGCATGCAACAACAGTTATCACTCGAGCATTGGCATGGCTCCCTACGAGGCTCTATACGGACGGAGGTGTACGGCACCCTTGAGTTGGGTTGAGGTGGGGACCAAGTGGGAAGTTGGCCCCAAGTTGATCCGACAGAGTCAGGAGGTAGTCGAGCAGATCCACAGGCGACTTCTTATTGTCAGGAGCAGACAGAAGAGCTACGCGGATCGGAGACACAGAGTGGTGCAGTTTGAGGTTGGGGATCACGTCTTTCTTCGTGTTTCGCCCATGAAGGGCCTGCAGCGGTTTGGGGTGAGAGGGAAGCTCGCACCGAGGTTTGTGGGGCCCTTTGAGGTCCTGGAGCGGGATGGACCCATTGCTTACAGGCTTGCCCTCCCCCCGCAGCTTTCTGGTGTGCACGGCGTGTTCCACGTGTCCAACCTCAGGAAGTACGTAGCCGATCCCAGTCACGTACTGAGTCACGAGAGCGTTGAGGTGGGCGACGACCTGACCTACCCCGAGCGGCCAGTGCAGATTCTAGACCGGGCCGTCCGTAGTTTGAGACAAAAGCAAGTACCCCTGGTAAAGGTTTTGTGGAGGAGCCAGCGGTACGAGGAGGCTACCTGGGAGCCTGAGGCGGCAATGCGGGAGCGGTACCCGGAGCACTTCGCGGGTACATCTTTTCAGACCGGCTTCGATCCTCTTTGAGTTTGTTATGGTTATTTTGACGTCTTCTCCCCACCCTAGTTAGCGCAAGTTTCGGGGATGAAACTTCCTTTGAGTTTGTTATTGTTACGAACGCGCGCTTTAGACGTCTTTTAGGACGTCTGGGAGGTGGCCCAGACGTCTGACCAGACATCTGGAACCACTTCCAGATGTCTGGGAATCGATTATTTTTGGCACGCGTGATTCGTCTGTGCACCTGAGTGTGCAGACCTGCGTACGCTCTCTCTCCCTCTCTTTTTCCCTCTCTCCTGCGGTCGCAGACCCACCCTGTCCGCTCTCTCTCTCCTCCTCGTGCGGCCTTAAAAGGCCACGCCCTCTCCCTCACTTCCGTCACCTCCTCCCCCTTCCTCTTCTCCTTCCAGCCAGTGCGTGAGAGCGAGCGCGAGTGAGCGGCGGCGGCGACAGCTGCGGTGAGCGTGGGAGGAGGTGCTGCGCGTGGAAGAGGCACTCGACCGTGAGGGTGAGCTCGCCGGGGCTACTAGGGCCGGCCGGCGGGGGGCGCAGCGGGCGCGGAGCGATGCGGGGGGGACTGCTGCAGTTTAAGCAGCAGGCGGACGAGACGCGGCGCGGCCGGGCGTCGCGAGCGGAGGGCGAGTTGCGCCCTAGTTCTGGAAACTTTTCCAGAATCAGACGTCTGGGCTTCTAGCCAGACGACGGGCACGACGTCTGGAAGACTGTCCAGATGTCTGAAAGGTGAGTTATTTCCGCTTCTTCATTTTCTTCAACTGACCATACTAAGAGAGAGGAAATGGGTACGCGCAGGTTATGAGATTCGCATCCAACGCGAATCAGACGTCTGGCTGCAGTGCCAGACGAGGGGAACGACTTCCAGACGTCCTTGGTGACCATCGGACGTCTGGGAAATAGGCCAGACGCCCCCGCAGGCTTCTGGATGTCTGAGAGACCACGCAGAGCAAGGTAACCCCTGATCCACTTTTTGAGACGTCTGGAATAAGTTCCAGACGTCTGATTTTGCACTGTTTCGTCGTTTTCGACCCGTTTAGGGCCCGTTCGAAGTCCGTTTTCCACGTTTTGAGTTGCGTGCTTTTCGGAATTACATCCTCTACCCGTCTACAGTAGCTATGTACTATTTTGAGAAACTCCGTGTGTTTGATCCTTGTGATAGGACCCCGTTCCGTTGTAGTCTCGGGGTTGCGGAGGCACACGGGATTCCCGACCACGCCCCCAGTTCGCCTGTTGTAACCAGTAGAGTGGAATTTAAGTTTATTGGCATAATCTGTTAAATTATGGAACCATAAATAGAACCTAGGACATTGCATGAATCCTAGGAATGAGAAACGAGATTGAATGATAGATCCTAGGGTGTTGCATAAATCCTAGGGCTGGAAAACTAGATCGTATGATAGATCCTAGGGTATGACATGAATCCTAGGATGGGAAAACTAGTGGAATATGTGAACACTGCAGTCTTGAAAATGTGGAAAGGAAATAATAGCTGCCTGTAAATTTGTTTAAACAGCTACCTGTTATGAATAAATGAACATGATTAAGAATATGGGATGTATGAACGTGAAACTGGAAAGGTGAAACCGGAATGCGCTGAGTTAAAGAGCTGGAACCCTACGAGGAATTAGGAGTAGAACTCTTGGAAAGTGAATGGAATAGAATTGGGGAAGTGAGCTGGCCCTTGAGTACGAAGTACCAAGGAGAGCGACTGTCCCCCTGTTTAGTGCAGAGCGGAGCTAGCCACACCAGGGACCCAGGGTTAGGACTGGCCACTCTGTACCGACTTGCTGGCCCTCGTGTACGTAGTACCGAGGAGAGCTACTAGTGTAGGGAGGTACTAGCTACCCCACGGGCCCCGGGGTTCTGCTAGCCTCCTACACCGACTTGTTAGGCCCACTGGGGCAAACCAGGGTAGTCAGGCGAGGGTGCGCGGACTGTGGAGGGGCAAGGCCCCTGTTTGGTTACTGTGGAGGGGTTGGACCCCTGTTACTGAGAGGGCTCTGCCCTGTACTGGTTCCGTGCTGTGCTTTGGGCGCACCTGTTAACGGAAACGACTGACCGCGTGCCAGTGCGGGTTAGCTACCCGTGCGTTTACCGCGCGTGCCGTAGTCACTGTTACGTCTGTCAGTGACATTGGGGTGGTTGACTGAGAGTAGGATCACCACAGGGGACTCTCCCGTCCAGGAGAGCACCACGTGCTACTTCTACTGTTCGGAAAAGACTGCAATCAAGATCGTTCCCACGAGGAACATTCGAGATCAAGTGAAGGATCTGAGAAATAGATAAATTGTGAAACAATAGAAAGACGTAAATAAAGGAAGAAAGAAAATTAAAACAGCTACTGTACACTTTACTGTTTCTTTAGTTTAGCTGCCACTCTACTCAGCGTTTTACTGACGTGTTACACTCGTTACCTTTCAGGACCAGGTGTTGAGCAGCCAGGGTCAGCGGCTGTAGAGGACGCTAGGCCGAGTAGGCTCCAGTAGAGTTACCACTGTTCTCTTGTATCTCTTTTGGTTCCACTGTAGTGAGTAGTTCTTGTTTCCGCTATACTTTTCTTTACCTGCAGTTCATATTATGTTATGAATGTTGTTCTACTGTTGTGGTGGTATATACTGTAGCGGTTTTCTTTCCTTACTGCTGTATTTTCTTACTGTTAGTTATATTCATGCTGAATGTGGTCTATTTTACTACTCTTTTGGTTACTTCCTCGTTGGGCGACCAGGTCTTGGGATTAGTCGAGTCGGTCCGGTTCTCGTTTCTCGTAGGGACTCGGGAATCGGGTCGTTACAACGCGTGTAACGTCTCGACCACTGCACTACATCCTCTCTTGAGGCGAGCTTCTGATTTAAGGGTCTCACATCCATGGTTGTTGGATCAAGATCCAACGGCCCAGATCTGATCACGTAGTTGAGAGAGGGAGCGGCGGGTCCTCACTCTTTTAGCTAGGCTGGTTTGGGCAGCTGAGATGGTGCCACATGGTGCCATCTTGGCCGTCCATCTTCATATGCTCGTAGGTGGTGCCACGGATGTCAGATTTGATCGAGTTTCACGTTGTAGGGCTAGAATCCTTGATCCAAACCCATCCGTGCGGTTGGATTTGTCAGTCTAAAAAATGGATTTACACCACTTGGCCCCTTGACCTCTGATCTTTCTTAGATTGCATCTCATACTATGGAAATTCGATCGGGGTGATCTTGGAGTCATTGAACTTCGATCATCACCCTGATCAAATCCGTATAGTTAGACCTTCAATCCGAGGCCTCGATATGATATTGCCCTATTACCTGACCACAAAAAGTGGAAATAACCTAATCTTTACACAATTTAACTTAAACGCAAGATGATACATGTAATGCAATATTTATAATGTATGATGTAATTATACGCCTAAAAACACACATAAATAGATGGTTTATGTGATACAAATGTGTTTACATCACATTCTTATGCCTATCTTTTGCTAGTCTTTAGCAAAACTGCATGTTATTTATAAAAGAATTAGAATTAGATTTCTTGGGCAAAAGTTATTTTTCAACACTTAGGGATTTCAACTAAGGCCTGAACTATAAAGACACAACAGTGTCCGGGTGTCTACCAAAATGCAAACCGCCTCAAGCCCTTGCCTTATTCAAAGAAAGAAAATTTTCTTCTTCTTCTTTTCTAATTTGTTTGGATTTTTGAGTTTAGGATTTCGGAGTAACTTTCTGTGGCCACTTAACCCACCCAAGACTCTATGAGAACTCTAAGTTCTAAGCATCTTTTCATGTAAGTGATAGACTCACAGATCGGCAATCAGAACGGACTTCGGGTTTCTGTGCCCTTAGGTGACCTTAAAATGAATTCTTCCTAAAGGTGTATCTGTACGACTGGTAGCTTTCTCCGTACTTTTATTTTTATGGATGAACACAAGGGTAAACCTAATGTATATCCTACTTCTCCGCTTCTTTATAAGTGTTTGGAAATAAACATGCATTTTTGTGAGTTGGGTTCTGGATAATCAACCAATGCACTGTTACCCACGATAACTTGCCAGCCATACTCGTGCGATGAAGTGTGGTTTATTTCTTTTTCTTCTTTTCTTATTTTCTATTTTTCTTTTCTTTTTTTGGATATTTTTCTTTTCTTTTTTTCTAAGTAGGTGGCTTCCCTGATCTAAGATTTACCTAAAGGCAATAGGAAAAGAATGGTCGTGTGGCTAGGTTCTGGATAACCAACCAATGGACTATTACCCATGATAACTTGCCAGCCATACCACCCTAGAAGGTTCACTAGCTACCTAATTTCCATAAAAATTGTTGAAAAGCAAGTCAGTGCAAATAGTGTGCAGATGCTTAGACTTAAAATCCCCAAATCAGAGGGTGGGTTGATAAGTCGTGTACTTATTACCTCAATTTATTTAACCAATTTGAAATTGAATTCAGAATGGCAAGGACTTGATAAACAGGTACACATTTTAGTGGACACCCATCTGATTAAGCCCTAAGACCTGAACGGTCTAAATGTTCATGTCATATCGTATCATTCCTATGGTTGACAAATTTCTATAGCCCAAGTTATCTTTTCCTAAATCAATTTTTTTTTCAAAAATAAAGAGAAAATAAAAAGAATCAATGGAACTGATGAGAGCCTCATCATGAGCCATAACTAGCTCATTTTGACCCAATAAAGAAGATAGAAGCTCCTACATAACCTAGAAGATGGCCTAACTGAAGGAACAAGTGCTCTGAGAAGAAAACATGAAATAAAGGTTAAAACTGTAATTTTGCCATTGCAGTAGATAAACAGGATTTCTTAGAGGCAAAACATGGGTCAAATGGTCTAAATGAGATAAAAAGTGGGTTGAGTCAAGCAGAAATGGGTTCATGTGCAATCTAAGAACTAAAAGACACTTGGTAACCCTAAAACAGACCCGCTTAAATTAACAAGGTTTCGGTCAGAACAAAAAGCAAGTAAACCCTCTACAAATCATGAAAAAAAACATACTCTAGGGTTTAGAACACTTAATTTGACCTTTGGAACCTAGTTTGACCTAGATTAGGGTCATAGCTCTTCAATTAACCTAATTTGGGTTTTTACGCAAAATATCCAGTCAAACAAGGTCAAACCTGAAATCTAACTTCTCCATTGGATTCCTTAGGTCCAAATTAGGTTTGTACCAAAATTTGGACCTAAGGAGGGGTCATCTTGACCTACTTTGCAATTTAGTACACCCAAATCACAACTTGGTCCCTATCTTTTGAATACCGTTGCAGAGAACCCCCTAGGTTTTTCGCCTCTTTTGCAAACCGGTCCTGCCGCCATTGCTAGGGCAGAACCGAGCTCCGGCGAGATTCGGAGAGGGATTGCTCTCTAATCCCTCAGAGATCCCCTTCCAGAAATGGAAGGAGGATTCTCTGAGGAATTCCCTTCCTTATAAAGTCAATTACAATCGTTGGTGTGAACCCAATCTCTCGTGCGAACGCACGAGAGATTTGGGTATCCTAACTCCTTTCCATCTCCGGCGACCAACCTCAGGCAATTACGTGCCCTTCACGCCCTGCACACCAAGTCCAGCGCCTATATAAGAACCCACAACTCCGGCCGAAGGGGCTGAGCTTGATTTGGCCGAGTTTCCCCCTTCAATTCCTCTCCTCCTGCTCGGCCAAATACCCCAGCTAGCTCCGGCGAGCCCCCCTCCCCTCCCTCTTCGCTCTGCCACAAAACCAGTGGCAGAGTTAGCTTCCTGATCTCCCTCCGCGTCGCGCAGTACCAGCGCACGCCGCCTCAGCCCCGTCGTCGCCGCCGTTCTCCCCCACTGGGCGTCATCTTCTCCGGCGACAGCAAGTACTGCTGTCCGCCTTCTGTCCCCTTTCGTCCTTACAATTAGGTTAGAACTCCTCTCCATCCTATCCTCTCTCTTTTCCCCCTGTTATCTCATCTGATTACCCCTCGACCGACGCTGACCACCCTCATCTTCCACATCACCGACCGAACTCCGGCGAGCCGCCCACACCACTCCGCCACTCCACACGGCTCGCCAACCACCTCGTGAGCTCCGCCTCACCACCAGGAACTCGCTCCACCCCACAACTGCCACTCCAGACCTCCATAACCACCCCCCGAACAACCCATCATCTCCGGCCACAGGTTAACCTAGGCGGGCACGCCTAGGCCGACCGGCAACCTGCAGCATCACCCACCACCTTCGTCGTGCTACGGCGAAGGTTTCCAGCTATTCTAATTGGGCCAATAGGCCGTTCTGTGGAAGCTCAGGTGAACGCCCCGGCCGCCATTAACAGTCGAAGCAGCAGGAAGCTTGGAGCAGCAGCAGGCGTCAGGCTTCCCAGGCGGCAGGTGCAGCAGACTCTCGCAAGTGTTGCGAGGTGACTGAGTTCAGCAAGGAGCACCAGCAGGGCCTTCAGCGTGGGCAATTGCACACGAGAGTCTGCGGGCGCACGCAAAGGAAGGGCGGAACGTTTAGTCCCACATCGTGGAATCTCAAGGCACAGGTATGGTATAAAGAGTTTTTGTGATATACGTTTACTGCCTCGAAAGCACAGGGGTGAGGTCCCTCACTGACCCCACCCGCCTCGTCCGCGGCCTGACCACGCGGACCTGGCGGATCCGACCTGACCTAGACCTACGCACTCCTCGCGCATCACACACCTGCAGGTGCGCCTGGTCCCGGGTACGATCCGACCCGATTGAGACTGTGGCTCTGGTAGAGCGGTTAGAGTGAATTGCTTGAGAGAGAGACACGCGCGGGTAGAGGGAGAAGGGTTAGGTTTTGTTCCCCTGTGCAGGCAGGCTGATTGCAGGAGAAGGACGTGGCCGCTGCAGAAGAAAGGAGAAGCAAGACAAAGAAGAAAAGGAGAAGCAAGACAAAGAAGAAGAAGAAGGCAACGAAGAAAGGAGAAGCAAGACAGAAGAAGAAGAAAGAAGTCTTCGCAGGAGAAGAAGAAGAAGGACAAGGGAAGATTGCAAACAGATCCGAAAGGCAAAGCAGAAGAAGAAAAAGAGAAAGAAAGATCACATTTAAGACGTCTGATACATAAATCAGACGTCTAATTCTATTTTTTTTACATCTTTCTTAAAAACTCTTTGAATCAATTATATTTGCATTTAACAGTTGTATTCTTGGGTTTTACAAAGTACTGAGTTTGCTCCCTGTGTTCGACCTCGGATACTCTAGTTGTTCGAGTAATAAAATTATTTGTTTAAACGTTTTGTCGGTTCTACTGCAACGTAATACGCCTTTAAATCCGCACGAAACGACCAATTCTTGGGTGTCTTGATTGGGTCCAGCACCTTCTAATCTCATCACATCTTCCGGTGCATGTTTGGTAGGAGGTCCTTGAGACCACCTTTAAGACCTCCTCTAGAAATTCATTCTCGCCGAGGCCAAGCCTCGACGCCCTTGTTTGTGCAGCAACCCCACCACATAAATCTTTCATCTGATTCAGACCCTGATTCTCCTCCGTCTCCCATCATGGCACAACCCATTGAAGATGAGAATAACCTTGAACACCAACTTCAACGCTTGAACGATCTCTTTCAGAACTTTGTAAACCCACCACAGCGACCTATGATGCGAGATCACTATAATCCCGCTGCGGTGGCAATTGAACCCCGAGTACGAATCCCAATTGGAGGACCCGATTCTGATCTAAAGCCCAATATGATTCATGCCATACCAAAGTTCCATGGGCTTAACTCTGAGGATCCATTCCAACACATTAAACAACTCAAGCATCTGGCCCAGACTTTCGGGTCAGATGTACAAAACCGGGATATCCTACTCATGAAAATGTTTTCGTTCTCCCTCTTGGACAAGGCCGCGCACTGGTATCAGACTCAGACCCGCCCGATCAACACTTGGGAGGAATTACAGTCCGAATTTTTGAAAAAATTCTTCCCTGTTGGCCGGACGAATGCCTTGCGCCACCAAATCACTCATTTCACTCAACAACAGGGAGAACCTCTTCACGAAGCTTGGGATCGATTCCTAGATCTCATGCGAAAATGTCCCCATCACGGAGTTCCTAAGTGGGAACAAGTCCAGTCTTTTTACCAGGGACTCCGTGAGGATATTCGTCTAATCGTCAATGCAACATGTGGAGGAAACATCATGGGCCAACACGAGGACACGGTGTGGGAGATTCTCGAAAATATGTGCGAGAACTCCATAAACAATGACTCCTTGGGCTTATTCGACAGGACGAATGCCCGCGCATCGACGAATCTAAGAGGGACACATGAGACGCAGGACCTGTCCACTTCTGTTGACTTGGAATTGATGGCCAGTCGGTTGGACAAGGTCTCTATCATAGAAAAGAAGGTGGACGAGCTAACTCGACATTTGCAGCAAGCCACCTCTGCACAAAACTCTTTTGCACGACCTCCTCTGGCAAGGGAAACAGTGCAAAACATCTATCACCAACCTGCCAAGGGGATGAGCCCCTATCCACAATCTGAACCCTCGTATTCTGACTTTCCTGAGGTTTCTCAGAACTGCGAGGACCTCAACGCCATCCAGAACGACCCATACTCCAATACCTACAACCCTGGATGGCGAAATCATCCTAACTTTCAGTGGGCGGGAAACTCTCAAAAACCACCATATCAACCCCGCCCACAAGCTCCTCGTCCATATCAGCCGCCTCAGCCTCGGCCCAATCCCACCTACCAATCTGGGCAAAATCAGGATCAATTGACTCTTATCCTTCAAACGCTGGCTGACATTCAAAAAACGAATGCGGCAATGCAACAACAGCACAAGGACGAGATCACAGAGGTTCGCAACCAACTGGCCCAGATGGCAAATTCTCGCCAACCTGGCACCCTTCCTTCGCAACCTCTGCCCAACCCAAATAATGTGCCGACCCAGAGGCGCATTATGAATCCAAATTCAGGCCACGCACATTTGATTTATCAGGCCCCTGCTACTCCATCACCAGACAGGATGGAGGCTTCTACATCTTATGCAGAATTTCAGCAGCAGCCACCTCTCCTACCTAACCCAAACCAAAGTCAGGCTGGATTAAACTCTGTAACAACACGTAGTGGTAAAACAACACAAGACCCACATTATCTGAACCACTCCAAGCCTGATAATCGCCAAGACCCTAGGGTAGTCATCCAAGATACTACTGTCCCAGATCAAGAACCTGGACCTATCCTAGAGGAACCAGCTAGGATCCCATTTCCTGAGGCCTTGACCAAAGGAAAAAGGACAACCAAACCTGTGGCTCCTGAGGAGGATCTGGTCAAGCTCTTTGAACAGGTCCAGATAAACATCCCGTTGATGGATGCAATCCGCCACATTCCGGCTTACGCAAGATTCTTGAAAGACATATGTACACCTAAACGTAAGCCGCGAACCAAGGATGGAAATCCGATTGTACTGTCAGAGCAAGCCAGCTCTGTCATCCTGAGCAAACTCCCACCCAAGGCTAAAGACCCAGGAACCCCCTTGATTTCTTGTAAAATTGGTGAAACCCAACTTGATAGAGCCCTACTAGACCTAGGTGCCTCCATAAATTTAATACCTACATCCCTCCTTGACCACCTTGAAGAATCTGAACTTAAACCCACTGAGGTGACATTGCAGTTAGCTGATCGATCCATCAAGTCACCCAAAGGAATACTCGAGGATGTCATTGTTAGGGTACGAGATTTTTATTTCCCAGTGGACTTCATAGTACTGGACATGGATGCACCTAAGAACCCAAGGGACACACCAATCATATTAGGGAGACCCTTTCTGGCCACTGCTAGGGCCAATATAAACTGCGAAGGGGGCCAGATAGAATTAAAATTTGGGAATCAAAATCTGAAGATCGACATTTTCAAAGCCCAACAAGGGATTAATTGCGGGGTTATAGAGGAAATTTGTGATGTCAAAACCGTGGTTGATGAACTGCACATAGAGGACAACCTGATTATTTCTGATCAACCACTAGAAAATCAAAAACCGCTAACAGAGGAGTGCGAACACAATCTAGACACACCTATGACTCCTACCATTGCTCCCGATACAAACCCTGAACCACCCGCTGCTGCTGACAATCCTGTCATGGAACTCAAGCCCCTTCCTGAACATCTAAAATATGTCTTTTTGGATTCAAATCAAACGTTTCCTGTGATTATCAATTCTCGACTCACACCTGACCAGGAACTCCGTTTGATTTCTGTTCTCCAGCAACATCGTAGAGCCATTGGATGGACTTTAGATGATTTGACTGGTATAAGCCCTTCATACTGCACGCATCGAATCTATACAGAAGAAGGCTCACGACCTTCAAGAGAAATGCAAAGGCGACTAAACCCGAACCTACAGGAGGTCGTGAAAAAGGAGATCATTAAGTGGTTAGATGCAGGGATCATCTACCCGATCTCCGACAGTCGTTGGGTGAGTCCAACACAAGTGGTACCTAAGAAGGCAGGACTTACCATCATCACGACAGAAACCGGGGAAGTCATTCCTACCCGAATAGCTAATTCGTGGAGAGTCTGCATTGATTACAGAAGACTAAATTCCTCCACGAAGAAGGATCATTTCCCACTACCGTTTATTGATCAGATCCTCGAAAAACTAGCGGGAAATAGATTCTTCTGCTTTCTTGACGGGTACTCCGGTTACAATCAGGTGGCAATCCATCCAGAGGACCAAGAAAAGACCACATTCACCTGCCCCTTCGGGACATACGCGTTTCGAAGGATGCCGTTCGGTCTCTGCAATGCACCTGCAACTTTTCAGCGGTGCATGCTTGCCATATTCTCAGATATGGTAGGTGACTATCTGGAAGTCTTCATGGATGACTTTTCAGTTTTTGGACAATCATTTGACGATTGCCTCCAACACTTGGTCCATATACTCAGGCGGTGCATCGAGGTGAATTTGGTTCTTTCCTGGGAAAAGAGCCATTTCATGGTGCCTGAGGGAATTGTCCTGGGACATTTAATCTCAGAGAAAGGCATCCAAGTGGATCGAGCTAAGGTTAACCTGATTTCCAAGCTCCCTATGCCTAGCTCGATTAAGGACATCCGATCTTTTTTGGGGCACATCGGTTTCTATCGTCGATTCATCCCTGATTTCTCCAAAATCGCGCGCCCCCTGACCAATCTGCTTTCCAAGGATGTGCCTTTCGGAATTTCCAAGGAATGCACTCAAGCATTTGAGATCTTACGTGACCAAGTCACCCAAGCCCCAATCCTACAGTCCCCTGATTGGTCTCAACCCTTTGAGATCATGTGCGATGCATCTGACTTCGCTGTAGGAGCGGTTTTGGGGCAGAAAATTGACGGGAAACCTGTGGTCATTTACTACGCCAGCAAAACACTGGATGAGGCTCAGCGTAACTATACGGTTACTGAGAAAGAGCTGCTGGCCGTAGTATTTGCCCTGGAAAAATTCAGATCATACCTTCTGGGTTCCCGTGTTATCATATACTCGGATCACACAGCTGTGAGGCATCTCCTAGCCAAGAAGGACGCGAAACCTCGATTAATCCGCTGGATCTTGCTGTTGCAAGAATTTGACATCGAGATTCGCGACAAGGCGGGAAAGCACAATGTGGTAGCTGATCATTTATCCCGCCTTCCTCCTAAAATTATTGATCCGTCCGGACCTATTACAGAACATTTTCCTGATGAGCACCTCCTGACTATCAGTACAAGTCTTCCATGGTTCGCCGATATTGTTAATTACCTGGCATCACATCAGATTCCGCCCGATTGGCCGAAGGCCAAAAAGGACAAATTGCGTTCCGATGCCAAGTATTACCTATGGGAAGACCCGTATCTCTTCCGCATTGGTGCTGATCAGATAATCCGACGATGCGTCACGGAAGTGGAAATCAAAGACATACTCTCATTTTGCCATGACCAGGCATGCGGTGGACATTTTTCAGGACATAAAACCGCATCGAAAGTCCTCCAGTGTGGTTTCTACTGGCCCACAATTTTCAAAGATGCATACAATCACTGTAAGGCATGTTCCCGTTGCCAAACTCTAGGCAACATGAGCCATAGAGACATGATGCCTCTACAGCCGATCTTGGTATGCGAAATTTTTGATATTTGGGGGATTGATTTCATGGGACCCTTTCCTACCTCGGATGGCTTCGAATACATTTTACTCGCAGTTGATTATGTTTCCAAGTGGATAGAAGCCATTCCGACCCGAACCAACAATCATAAAGCCGTTATAAAATTCCTTCATCAAAACATTTTCTCAAGGTTCGGGATTCCGCGTGCTATAATTTCCGACGGAGGGACCCATTTTACAAACGCTCAGTTCAAGTCACTGATGATCAAATACGGGGTGTCACACCGAATCTCTACTCCTTACCACCCCCAAACTAATGGTCTAGCTGAGCTATCTAACCGAGAGATCAAGAAGATCCTTCAGGTTACTGTTCGACCTGATAGAAAAGATTGGTCTTCTCGGCTTCCGGAAGCATTGTGGGCCTATAGGACCGCCCACAAGACCCAATTAGGAATGTCTCCCTTCAGACTAGTGTATGGGAAGGCATGTCACCTCCCCGTCGAATTGGAGCATAAAGCCTATTGGGCAGTACGGACCTGTAATCTCGACCTTTCTAAGGCTGGAACCCACAGAAGATTTCAAATGAGCGAGATCGATGAATTACGCCACGACGCATATGAGAACTCGCGAATTTACAAAGAACGGGTTAAAGCTTTTCACGACAAACACATTTCTAGAAAGGTCTTTCATCCTGGTCAAAAAGTTTTACTCTTTGATGCTCGACTCAAACTATTCCCAGGAAAGCTAAGATCCAAGTGGGTCGGATCCTACCTAGTCCGCCAAATCTTCGGAAATGGAGCTATTGAAATCAGCCCACTCAGCCACGATTCTGAACCATTTGTCGTGAATGGGCAGAGACTCAAGCCGTTCATTGACATGACCGATATAGATTTGACTGAGTCATCCTTTACCCTCCTTTCCTCTTGAGCTCATTACGCCCAGCCGATGGCGTAAAACTCAGCGCTTAACGGGAGGCAACCCGTCATTCTTTGAAAAACCAGAAACCGTTTCTGACATCGCTATGCGGAACTCATATTGCACTTTAGGGTTCATCCATTAGAACAGCCGACTTCACCTCAGGTATATCTACCCGAGATTAGAAATCGTTCGCAACAAGTCGCTTCGACCCATTCACTCACCACACACCTGTCCTAACACATGAACTAAGCTGAATTCGAACCCACCTAATTTACAATGGGGACATTGTAAATCTTAGGCATGGGGGGGTATGAAGGTGCAAAATGACAGAAAATTCATATCAAGAAAGGGTTTCATACAAAAAAAAAAAAAAAAAAAAAGAGAGGGGAGGAACAATTCAGGGTCATACAAATGAGAGGAGGAAAAGAAAGAAAAATGACAAAAAGAGCAAAAATAAAGAAAGGAGCACAAAAGGAAAAGAAAAAGAAAAAGTCATTAGTAAAAGATTAAGGGGTTAACTGAAGTTCTAGACCGAGTCAAGAAAAAGAAAAGAAAAATGCTACAGAGATATAACAAGAGATTAGCGGGAACGCTGGTCTTAGGCCTCTTGGGCTAGATTTTTTGCTTAAAAATTCACGTATCCGTTAAAATCTGGACAATCCTCAAGAGGTTGAGGAAAATGCAAAGCTTAAGTATTAGGTCTAAGGCTTAGGAAGTATTCGGCCTCGTTAACTGACCTCCGGTTTGCGGGATTCGGTAACCTAAGCACCCAAATTCACACACAGTCTGGTTCAGTGCGCATAAATATTCAAAACACGCAAGAGCGTTTAAGACTCTGAAAAAGTCACCTAGATTAGGAGCGGCCAATTAACACAAGTTGATTTGGACAAGTTCCCAGCGCGGAGAGGCGGGAAATTCCCCTCGAAGATGCGTAACAACATATCGTCTCCTCGGTGCTTGTCTCTTAGGATATTTAAATATCCTACTGGGGGCATGTAAGCACTCTGCTAGTTCAGATACCATGGGTGGCATTATCACGAAATGTCAATCGCCAGGGTCTGAATTCGGCCACGGAATGCCATGGGCGGGATTATCTCGAAATCTCGAAAGCCAGGGTTCCGGGGGTTGCCATGGGCGGGATTATCTCGAAATCTCGAAAGCCAGGGACCTTTGAGGATTGATGATGGGGACGAGGAATCCGATACAGACCGTGTTGAGAAGCTAATCCGAAGCTAGAAATAAAAAAAAAGAGAGAGAAAAGCTCTCCAAACAAATAAATCTTCTATCTCTCTCTTACAAAAAAAAAAAAAAAAAAAAAAAAAAAAAAACGCACTGCAAACTGAACTTAGGCTAAAAATACCTCAAGCACGGGTGCTTTAACCGCGGAGTCCAACAAACCCTAGGTTAGGTTCTGTGGGCCGTAGAAACCTTTGCAAGAGACTGAGGCTAAAGCGGAACAGGTCCGGATTTTGGTTGGTACTTGAGTACCTCTAGGCCTATTGTCGGCATTCCCACCTAATCACAAAAGAAAAAGGAGAAGCACTTATCATTATTGACAACATTCAGTGTCTAGAACGGAAGTTAAAACTTTAAAATTTTGCTAAGGGACTAGCAAAAGCTAGGCATGGGGGTATGATGAGAGCCTCATCATGAGCCATAACTAGCTCATTTTGACCCAATAAAGAAGATAGAAGCTCCTACATAACCTAGAAGATGGCCTAACTGAAGGAACAAGTGCTCTGAGAAGAAAACATGAAATAAAGGTTAAAACTGCAATTTTGCCATTGCAGTAGATAAACAGGATTTCTTAGAGGCAAAACATGGGTCAAATGGTCTAAATGAGATAAAAAGTGGGTTGAGTCAAGCAGAAATGGGTTCATGTGCAATCTAAGAACTAAAAGACACTTGGTAACCCTAAAACAGACCCGCTTAAATTAACAAGGTTTCGGTCAGAACAAAAAGCAAGTAAACCCTCTACAAATCATGAAAAAAAACATACTCTAGGGTTTAGAACACTTAATTTGACCTTTGGAACCTAGTTTGACCTAGATTAGGGTCATAGCTCTTCAATTAACCTAATTTGGGTTTTTACGCAAAATATCCAGTCAAACAAGGTCAAACCTGAAATATAACTTCTCCATTGGATTCCTTAGGTCCAAATTAGGTTTGTACCAAAATTTGGACCTAAGGAGGGGTCATCTTGACCTACTTTGCAATTTAGTACACCCAAATCACAACTTGGTCCCTATCTTTTGAATACCGTTGCAGAGAACCCCCTAGGTTTTTCGCCTCTTTTGCAAACCGGTCCTGCCGCCATTGCTAGGGCAGAACCGAGCTCCGGCGAGATTCGGAGAGGGATTGCTCTCTAATCCCTCAGAGATCCCCTTCCAGAAATGGAAGGAGGATTCTCTGAGGAATTCCCTTCCTTATAAAGTCAATTACAATCGTTGGTGTGAACCCAATCTCTCGTGCGAACGCACGAGAGATTTGGGTATCCTAACTCCTTTCCATCTCCGGCGACCAACCTCAGGCAATTACGTGCCCTTCACGCCCTGCACACCAAGTCCAGCGCCTATATAAGAACCCACAACTCCGGCCGAAGGGGCTGAGCTTGATTTGGCCGAGTTTCCCCCTTCAATTCCTCTCCTCCTGCTCGGCCAAATACCCCAGCTAGCTCCGGCAAGCCCCCCTCCCCTCCCTCTTCGCTCTGCCACAAAACTAGTGGCAGAGTTAGCTTCCTGATCTCCCTCCGCGTCGCGCAGTACCAGCGCACGCCGCCTCAGCCCCGTCGTCGCCGCCGTTCTCCCCCACTGGGCGTCATCTTCTCCGTCGACAGCAAGTACTGCTGTCCGCCTTCTGTCCCCTTTCGTCCTTACAATTAGGTTAGAACTCCTCTCCATCCTATCCTCTCTCTTTTCCCCCTGTTATCTCATCTGATTACCCCTCGACCGACGCTGACCACCCTCATCTTCCACATCACCGACCGAACTCCGGCGAGCCGCCCACACCACTCCGCCACTCCACACGGCTCGCCAACCACCTCGTGAGCTCCGCCTCACCACCAGGAACTCGCTCCACCCCACAACTGCCACTCCAGACCTCCATAACCACCCCCCGAACAACCCATCATCTCCGGCCACAGGTTAACCTAGGCGGGCACGCCTAGGCCGACCGGCAACCTGCAGCATCACCCACCACCTTCGCCGTGCTACGGCGAAGGTTTCCAGCTATTCTAATTGGCCCAATAGGCCGTTCTGTGGAAGCTCAGGTGAACGCCCCGGCCGCCATTAACAGTCGAAGCAGCAGGAAGCTTGGAGCAGCAGCAGGCGTCAGGCTTCCCAGGCGGCAGGTGCAGCAGACTCTCGCAAGTGTTGCGAGGTGACTGAGTTCAGCAAGGAGCACCAGCAGGGCCTTCAGCGTGGGCAATTGCACACGAGAGTCTGCGGGCGCACGCAAAGGAAGGGCGGAACGTTTAGTCCCACATCGTGGAATCTCAAGGCACAGGTATGGTATAAAGAGTTTTTGTGATATACGTTTACTGCCTCGAAAGCACAGGGGTGAGGTCCCTCACTGACCCCACCCGCCTCGTCCGCGGCCTGACCACGCGGACCTGGCGGATCCGACCCGACCTAGACCTACGCACTCCTCGCGCATCACACACCTGCAGGTGCGCCTGGTCCCGGGTACGATCCGACCCGATTGAGACTGTGGCTCTGGTAGAGCGGTTAGAGTGAATTGCTTGAGAGAGAGACACGCGCGGGTAGAGGGAGAAGGGTTAGGTTTTGTTCCCCTATGCAGGCAGGCTGATTGCAGGAGAAGGACGTGGCCGCTGCAGAAGAAAGGAGAAGCAAGACAAAGAAGAAAAGGAGAAGCAAGACAAAGAAGAAGAAGAAGGCAACGAAGAAAGGAGAAGCAAGACAGAAGAAGAAGAAAGAAGTCTTCGCAGGAGAAGAAGAAGAAGGACAAGGGAAGATTGCAAAGAGATCCGAAAGGCAAAGCAGAAGAAGAAAAAGAGAAAGAAAGATCACATTTAAGACGTCTGATACATAAATCAGACGTCTAATTCTATTTTTTTTACATCTTTCTTAAAAACTCTTTGAATCAATTATATTTGCATTTAACAGTTGTATTCTTGGGTTTTACAAAGTACTGAGTTTGCTCCCTGTGTTCGACCTCGGATACTCTAGTTGTTCGAGTAATAAAATTATTTGTTTAAACGTTTTGTCGGTTCTACTGCAACGTAATACGCCTTTAAATCCGCACGAAACGGCCATGAACAGGAACTAACAAGATGATTCAGATAATGATATCCACCTCCCCATGCCTATCTAATGCAATGTCCTCATTGTATTAAAAATATATAAAATAGAGTGGAGTAGAGAAGAAAGCACCTGAATTTCGTGATTAACAGGTTGGCTCCAAGATGAAAAAGAGACTGCATACGTGCTAAATTTAGTGGCTTCAGTTAGGCACTCTATACAAATAAAGAAGAAATAAAGAATTCACAGGTGTAGGTCAGAATCAGAATAAGAAAATCTAGTTTTAGACCTACCAAGAGAAGATATCCACAGACGTGGATCAGATTGTGGTGCAGACTCATACCCCATGGTCAAGTATATCTAAGGTTTTGGATAAAAATTATCAAAAACCTAAGATCAGTATGCAAGCGGGGTCAGGCCTGTGATTTGTCAAGATGCAACCTAAGTCCAAAAAGTTGGATAACAGAGAAATTAACCTTAAAAGGATAATCAATGAATTTGTGCTTGGGTTGCACATCCTCAAAATAAAAAATGTCATAAGGGTCCTAGTAGAAGGTTGGGGGTTTCAGACAAATCGGAACCCTTAGACTCTGTCTTTTACTTCCTTCGAAATCAGCTTCCCATATCATCATTTCCCACTTCCTATCCTCTGCAATCAAGATTTCGAATTCTGGAACCTTTTGCATATTAATCACCCCATATGAAATTTCCATGTCCAAGAGTTGTGGCTAAATCAAAATTTACTTAGGTCTGATGATATCAAGAACAGAATCCTCATTATGCTCAATGGGGTGTGATTGAGGAATGAGGCTTTGAATTGAATCCTTCATGAAATGAGGATCCGAATCCACCATGCGAGCCCCAACAGATCAAGTTCCTCAATTTTAGGGCCATCAAATGATTCATCGAATTCCTTAGGCCTAGTCGTCTCACTGAAATCGTGTGCTGTAAACTCAGGTGAGACTTTGTATAATGATTCTTCACCTTCAAAATAAAAGACTTCTACATTCGCATTAATGTATGCCTCAAAATCATCAATTACTTTCTAATCCATGGAGACATACATTTCCTCGTACCCTGACTCAGGGATCTCGGTGAAGAAATCAGTTCATACTTATTTGATTGCTCTAGAACAACCTGGTCAGCCTTGGTCTTGTAAAATGTGTCCCCCCTACAAGTGCTTGAGCAGATTCTGACATCGGCTCTCCTGTCGGGGGTTCATCCTAGGAATCCTCCCAAGATTGGACTAGAGCAATCACAAATCTCATCCTCAATTTCGATAACTTCCCAAGTAAAACTCACTCGGGTCCTTATCCTTAACATCCTGGAGCCAATCTAATAAATACTTGTTAAGATCATCAATCATTTCAATCAGAGGCTCCAATTCTTCAGGGCAAGGTGTTGGCTGAGCTTCTAAGGATTGTATGGTATTCCTTAAGTTAGCCAAAACCTTATCTTGGACCTGGTTAACTTGAACCAAATGATTTGGTTCAGGGTTAGGCGGGTTTGGGTTCAGTCTAGGGGAGTCAATAAATTGAGGTTCTTGATGCCCTCCCTGATAATAGGTCATTTCAGGTTGTCCATAAAGAGGTGATGACCCATATGCAGTGTAATATGGGGAAGGGTAAGGATTACGATATCCTTCTTGATTGTAGATCATATTAGGTTATCCATATAAGGGCAATGATCTATAATCGATGTAGCTCAGAGAAGGATAAGAATCAAGATCATGGTGGCCAAGGTTAGACCCTGAACACGGAGGTTCGGAACTGTATCCCCAATCAGGATTATCCCAACAAGAAGATGGATGAGAATAAGTCTGGTTGGAATAATAATCATTTTGGGAATAAGTAGTGGTAGGAGGGTAGGAGCGCGAATAGGATGTGGAAGGACTCATGACAAAATGGAAGGAAGAAAGGTGTCCTGCAATACAAACAATCAAACCTGTTCTTAAGTGGGCTAGCCTAATGACCTACAGACTCCTAAAACCCATCTTAAGACGAAGAAATGATTTGATCTACTTTTTGGTCAATCAAACCAATTAGAGGGAGGGGCTGGGGAGAAGGTTCTTCCCTTGGCTTTTGCCTCAAGTTCCTTTGATAGCCCCCCATTGGGATCGTTTGATTTTGCTCCCCTAGCTAGACATCAGATTGAACGGTAGAAGTAGACTAATAGAAAATAATCTCGATCTGGGCTTCAAAGAGCGAGTCCAATCCTTAAGGCTAACGTCTATTCTGTTTTAATAAGGGTTAGGTTTGAACGACTTTGGAATGTGATGGGCCCTTAATGGTTGATTGATATGAGTGTGCATATACAACCAGTGATTTTCAAGCAAGATTATTTTTAGATGCGGTGAATTTTAGGGTTTAAATCTTTCTTAGTAGCTTTTAGGATTCAACTTTAAGTATATTCAATCAAGTTTAGTTAACACACCAGATTTTGAAAGCACAGGTGAAGAAGTCTTCCTTTGAAATCAAACTAAAAATGAGGAGTGCCTGGTTTAGTCCTAAAAGTTGAACCTATTTGGCAACTACTTGATGAGTTATTTTTAGTTGAAGTGGTGCAGCCTAAACAACTCAAACAATTGGATTGATGCACCACTTAATTGGCACATAAGTGATTACCTAATCTGATTTCTACTCAATTATGTGTTGATGAGTGTACCAATCCAGAGATTGAGTTACCGGTTGAGTATGAAGAATAAGAAGAGGTTGTGTACCTTTGTGAGATTTTTTTAAAATTTTTCTTTTATATGCGAAGGGTGAGGTTGGTGGAAGTGTCAAGCAAACAATCAAAACTAACCTTAGAGTTTATGTAAGCTCTTAGGTTAATTAGGGTTTGTGTTATTAGGTGGTGGAATGAAATCTAGTGGGTGGGGAGGTGGGATTACTTACAGACCCTTCAACAGCACTTTGCTCTAATCTTCTGCTTTTGCCCACCTCGTGAGAGTACCTGCAATCACAATAAGAAAGGAGAGATGTAAGGTAAACGATCAGTAAGTCAGAAAACACGAAAAATCAAAGAGCTTCACCTCTCAGGCAACGACGCCAAAATGTTGAGGCAGAGAATCCCCGGCAACGGCGTCAAAGTGTTATGGCGGAGAATCTGTCACAAAAAGATTTGAGTTTTGAAAACCCATCGTCGCAACATAATTTGCGAGAAAAATCCATCAACAGATAATTTTACTGAAACTCAAAAGGAATTCCGAGTTGAACACAGGGAGGCAGACGTTTGATCAAAAATCACATTTGATTTGTTGTCACGAGTAGATTAGCTGGTCGAATTAAATCTAAACTAGCTATCTACTTAAAGAATAATTAATAGAAGAGAGAGAGAATAATACAAATAAAGATAAAATAGAGATAGAATAAACATGGATTTCAAAACCGCAAAGTAATGTTCATTACAACTAATCACTACACTAGAAAGATGAAAATATTACAACTAGAAAGCGGTAAATCTACTCTAGAAAGTAGTAAAGAGAAGGGAGGTGAGAAATTATCCTCCTTGACGCTGCTTAGAGGATGAGTGTTAACAGGGCTTTTCAGGAGATTAAAGTGTCTCGCTGTAGTAAGGTCTCCTAAATCGCTCTTCACCAAATACAATTTATAAACTCAGATATCTAAAATGAAGTCTGAGGTTGAACACAGGGAGCAAATAGAAATTCACACACTAATCTTGATTAATGTATAAATGAGCACAATAAATCAAGCTAAGAATGATTATCAATGAATAATATCTAATCAAAATTGATCTTCAATGCAAAACATGAGCATATCAAGAGTTTATTGAAGTAAAAAGATGTCTAAGATAAAATAATGATGAATCAGCTCATCAATTATTAGCTTAGATGCATATGTATACGAATCACTCAATAGTCTAAATAAATGAATAGTATCATCCACTTTTGCTTTAATTCCACACCAACAGTGTACAATATCAGAGCCAATCAGACATCAGCTCCTTGGATCTGACTTAAACATCCTTCTCTTCTTCTTCTCTTTAAATCTTTCTCTCATGCACAGGCCTTCTTTTCCTTCTCAAGCTTTTTCCTTCTTATGTTCTTCTTCAAAGCACAAGGGATAGCAATTCCCTCACGGCTAACTGTTCAGCTTTCACATAGAGGAGCAAAAACCCCCTACCCTCCTCTCTCTTTCTTTCCTTCCTCTTTCAAACCCAATGCATAGTCGGATACAAACTCAGGCTATCAGGTCATGAGCATAGGGGACCAGGCCCGCGTGGTGTGAACTGCGGGTGACGTGTGAGGCTAAAGGTGAGCAGAGACCTCACCCCCAGTGTATTCGAGGCGTTAAGGCAAGAATAGGAAAAACATTTATGCATGGCCAAACGCTTATCCATACCCGATGTGGGACTAAATGTCCCTCTTCCTTCTCGCGCGAAGCAGCAGGTGGTTCTTCGTTCAATTGCAATAGCTATAGAGGGCGTGGCTCTCAATTAAAGACCTAGGCACGTACTTGGGATGAATTCGCAGCGCCTATAGGTGAAACTTGAGTCTTGAGTGGCTAGAACATGAAGAATGGTGCCAGAGAGATGACGCGGAGGTGGAGCTCCGACGTAGAACCTGAGAACTTGGAATAAGGCCTTGCGGCCGCATTAGAACATCTCAGAAGCTTCGCTTGGTCTTGGAGAAGGTGACTGTGGTGTTTATGTGGAGGATGGTGGCATGTAGAGGGTGGTCGGTGATGGAAATGAAGGTGTGTAGGTGGGTTGGATGACGAGTGATTTGGGTGGTCGAGAGGCCCAATAAAGTTAGGGCTTTTGGTCGTGGGCACGTGACGAAGGTTATGAGGGTGTTGGCAAGGTGGTTGGATGTGTGTGGTGAGTGAATGACCTTGCCAGAGAGGTAGCTGGAGCGGAGGAAGATGGAGGGCAAACAGTGATGTTGGTAATCGAAATTAGAATCTAAAGAGAGGAAAAGAATAAAGGGGATAAGGGAGCTTTAGGACCTAGAATTGCAGACGAAGGAGGTAGGGTGGCATCGGTGTGGTTGGCTAGTGCTAAAGACGAAGGATTCTCCAGTGGAGGAGCGGAGACAGCAGGGGACTCAAGAACCTCTGATTTGGTCGTCGAGAGGTGGACGGAGGAGGAGAGGAACGTAGCACTCCCAATTTGGCCATTGGGAGGTCATGGGACGATAAAGGGAGGAGCTTGCAAGAGCTAAGTCGAAGATGGCCAGGGAAGGAGTTTAAAGAGGGTTTTTAGGCCAAAACCTAGCTAAGGAGGTAAGGAAGTTGGGGCGAAGCTTATATAGAGCTTAGGACCTGTTGCAAATAAGGGAAGAAGCTTGTTGAGCTTCGAAATTTTAGGTGTAGAAATCCATAAAATTTTGAAGGTTCGAAACATCTTTTAGCTTTGATTCCAAGTCCAAGAAGTTGCTTAGATGATCGTGAATCATCTAAGGAACACTCCTTCCAATTTTGGAGGAGATTGATTGAAGGATCAGAGATTTTTCCTTAGTTGAAGGTCTACTGCTCGGTGGGCTTAGGAATTGGCTTGAAGGAAGGCGGCAGGATCCTTTATGTGAAGATGATGACAAAGTTGGGGGGCTTTATGCAAATATTTTGAAAGTTAAGGGCATAAATGAGAGAGAAAGAGTTAGACTGGACCAAAATGCAAACTAGGTCAAGATGATCTCTGATTGGGGTCAAATTTTGGTAGAAACCTAATTTGGACCCAAGGAATTTGATGGTGAAGTCGGATTTAGGTTTTGACCAAGTTTGATCAAGTAATTTATGCAAAAATCCAAAGTAGGGCAATTGTCTGTGTGAGACTCTATTTTAGGTCAAAATGGGCTCTGATGGTCAAATCAAGGATGAAAAACCCTAGAGAAAAATTTTCTATGATTTTTAGAGGATTTAGGTGAATTTTATTTTGACCAGAACCTCAAGTAATTAAGCGGTTCTGTTTTTAGGATTTTAGATGTCCATTAATTCTCGTAATGTGTGAAAACTTATTTCTATCTGCACAGACCCTCTTATTAGACTTTAATGCATATTTGACCTTTAATAAACCCCTGAGAAAACCCACGATTGTTCTGCATTCATGATATGATGGTAAAATTGTAGTTTTAATCCTGGTTTCATGTTAAACTCTCAGAAAGGATGTGTAGTGAATCACGGTCATTTGGCAGTTATGCAGGAGCTTTTATCATTGGATTTTGACTAATTAAAGCTAGATATGGTTGATGATGGCGTTATCATTAATTAGCCGCGTTGATGGAGCGCCTGAAAGAATGTGGTGAGATGCTAGATGGAGAATGACGACGGACGATGGAGAACGGGGCAGGGTGACATTGTAGTGGGATCCGCTTCCTGAACGGCAATGAGAAGACAATCGTGGCATGCTGCACAAAGGAGGTGAGAAGATGGAAAATTATTTTTGTAAATCTAATGGAGCATCCAAGGTTTGGGACCAGCTCATAGAGTCTTTGAGGGGATGAGAGAAGAGAGGAAGGGATGAAGAAAGTGTGGGGGTCATAGGGGTATTTATAGGTGAATAATAGAGGGGTAATTAGGTCATTTCATGTGTAAAACATTAATGCAAGGGCTTGTAGTGATGGATTTAAGCATCACTAAAGCCCTGAACGTGTGTGTAGATGCGCTCGTCCGCGCACCGTTTCTTCTCCCTTAGCTTCAACGCACGCGCACGTTCGTGCATTCTCAGCAGTCCGATTGCAAGATCGATGGCTTAAAATACTCCATCGCTTCTTCTTTAGCCATTGAGAGGGAACGTGGCCACATCTCCACCATTCGATGAGGAATCAATGGCCTAGAACGTGCGATCATGTGCCTTTACAAATCACGCCACCCCTATGTGAGATCGGGCGTGAGATCAGGCATCATCTTGCATGTGCGGCCGATTGATCCATCAGAGCCATTGGCGCTTGATCGGACAGCTTGATTTCACCCTCACATGCAAGGAGGAGGGGCGCTGCGCTCGATTCGAATGCATGACCTCTACGTGTGTAACGCCTCGATCGTTGCACTACGACCTCTCTTAAGGTGAGCTTCTAATTTAAGCGCGTGTCCATGGCAGTTGGATCAAGATCCAACAGCCCAGATCTGATCATGCAGTTGAGGAGAGAGGGAGCAGCGGGTCCTCGCTCTTTTAGCTGGGCCGATTTGGGTGGCTGAGATGGCGTCACATGGTACCATCTTGGCCGTCAATCTTCATATCCTCGTAGGTGGTGCCACAGATATCAGATTAGATTGATTTTCACACCGTTGGGCTGTGGTCATCGATCCGAACCCATCCGTGCAGTCAGATTTGTTGTCTGAGAAATGAATTTACACCACCTGGCCCCTTGACCTCTGATCTTTCTCGGACTGCATCTGATACTACAAAAATCCCATTGGGCTGTGTTGGTGCTAGAGCACCACGATCATTTGTTTTGATGATAACAAAACACGTGTTATTGAACATTTGCACTTGGAGTCTTAGATTTCAGGTCAAGTGCAAATGTAGACGTGACCAGACGGAGTTCGAGCTCGCATCCAGGATGGATTGGAGGAGCTTGATGGAGAACAGAAGAGATTCGCAAGGAGCGATAAATTGAAGATGGAAGGACAAGAACAATAGGATAGAATTCCATTTTATTCCTTTTATGTACATTTGTCATTTTTTTCTTGCTCTTTATTTCCTTAGAAAATTATGTTAAAGAGCCTCAAAGTACCCTAACATTAGTCCTAGGAACACCGGCACAACCCTAGGATACTTAGGTTTTCTGTAGAGAACTTAGAAAACCAATATAGGGTTCAAACAGCATTTCCAGACGTCTAATTCCAAAATCAGACGTCTGATAATGTGTTTTAAGACGTCTGATAACATTTAGGCTGGACATAGTTAGTTCTGTCTGATGAAATCAGACGTCCAGACCTTAGACCAGATGTCTTAGGAGATGTCTGATGGCTTTGCCAGATGTCCAATTAGTGGACCGTTGGCTCGCTTTGCAAACACTCGAGGATATGACCGTTAGAGCCTTATCGGACGTTCTTAAGCCTTTCCAGACGTCTGATAATTGACCGTTTTGCCTCGACTGACCCGAAAATCTCTTCTCAGAGATTTTCTAGCCGTTGCAAATCCATTCCCATGAAAAAGTAGGTTTCCAGACGTCCAGACATAGTGCCAGACGTCTTGTATGTCATCTGATGGACTTACACAAGAACCCTGTTTAGATCTGATTGAAGTCAGGAAGGAACCCGCACGAAATCAGATGTCTGACCTTGAAATCAGACGTCTTAAAGTGGTCTTCCAGACATCTGATGCCAGAATTAGACGTCTGATAACCCTGTCAGTGCAATGATTATTCCTGATTTCGGGTTGATTCACTTGGGCTTTGCACCCAATGGCTATGGAGCCTTTCTTAAGCCATCCAAAGCCTTCCTAAGGCCTCTATAAATAGAGGGGAACCTCTTGCACACTAATACACACCCAAGGTACACAAAGACACACCTAGAAACACAAGACACACCCAAGCAACCTACTTTCTACCATTTTGTGTCTCTCTTGCTCTCAAAGCTCAAGTTCTACATCTTGAGAGCATCAAGCTTTACGCACCCGCTCTCCTGCCGTAGTTCACGAGAGCGACGTAGTGCCGTCACGTTGTTCACGCATCCGCGTCGCTGACGCACTCCTTTCAAAGGGAAGCATCCTAATTCCTATAGAAGCCTAGGTTTAATATTACTTTGTTGGCTCTATAGGATTATTGTTATTTTATCTTTGTTATTTGGTTGGGTATTCGCTTTGCGAATTCCCGTCTCCTTCGTGGGACAAAATCTTTCTCGTGGAGAGAAGGGGTTGAGGAACGCTATTCTCGCACTTGTAGCGTGGTTGTAATTGAGGTTGAATCACCCTCGTTTAAAGTGATTCGTTTAGTGGATTTTGATCAACTTGGTTGATCGAAAAATCCTAACTCGAGAGGGTTAGGTGGTGGTTTTCACCCGGTTTGGGTTTCCACCTAAAAATCTTTGTGTACTTTGTGTGATTGTATTTTGTGAGATTGTTTATATTTTATTTTTGCAATTATTACGTCACCCCTCCTGCTTGGGACGAATCCACAGGCTGATCTTGGTGTCGTTGAACTCTGATCGTTACCCTGATCAGATTCGTACGGTTGGATATTCAATCTAAGGCCCTGATATGATATTGCCCTATTACCTGACCACAAAATGAGAAAATTAACCTCAACTTTATACAATCTAACTTAAATGCAAGATGATGTATGTTATACAATATTTATAATGTATGATGCAACTATATGCCTAAGAACACGCATAAATTGATTGTTTATCTGATATAAATGTTTTTACATCAATCATCATATTTGAGAAAACCCATTTCGCGCATATATGCTTCCCTGTAGAGATGGCACTCTTTCTTTGTGATTTATTTAGTTTGGTATATATTTGAGATTGATTGCATCTTTAACACAAGCAGATTTATTGATTACTTGATTGGAAATTAGCGATAATTATGTGGTTCATTAACTCATGCATATGAAGTTTGATATTTATTTTGATTGGGATTTTTCCACCACAATTGATACTATAGCTAAGGATGAGCATTGGGTCGGGTCGACCCGACCCAGCCTTACCCCAAAATTAACTTGGGTCAGGCTTGCATTATAAATATGACCTATTTATTAATTGGGTTGAGCCTTGGACAAAGGTGGATCAAACCCAACTTGGCCAATTGGCCCATTTATGGGGTCTCCTTAAGGCCTAACATTTTGGCCTAATTACATTAATATATATCATATATGTATATATATTCATACTATCTATCAAAATATATATCATATATGCATCATACATTAAACACTAAATAAACATTGACTGCTCTTGTTATTTTTTAACCAACAAAACCTTAACCCTGTGCTCCCTACAACTATAAGTTGTGCAATGCAATCCTACAATCTCGTTCCAACTAGAAATGAACTATTAACTTCTTGCCATAGAGAAAGTATGAACATCCAAATTTAAACTAAATATGAACACACAAGATGAGTACTTTTATTTTTAATTGGAATTTCCCCCTACTTGATTACATTTGGTTGTCTTGTCATATGCTATATATGTTGAATATTCAAGCCAAATATTTGCAATGCAAGTAACTGGATCATTTTGGTTGGATGTGTACCTACGAGAACTTAAAGATCTTTTAATATACACAAAAGTCAAATATAATAACTCCATCATTTACATAACTGAATAAGATAATTATCTTGTATAAGTCATTTTCTCTTACTTATACAAAATCATATTGTTCTATACTTTTAAAATAATTATTGATGCGAAACTCCATTTACATATTGTTTTACATGCATAAGTGAAATAAACAATTAGACCATGAATAAATGAGCTAGCCTAGTCCAATCTGAGTCCATTATTTTTTGGGTCAGGTCAGGCTTGAGGCAAGAAAATTTATTTTGGGTCAGGTCTTGGGCTACCTTTTCAACCCATTTATTAAATGGGCTTGGGTCGAGTCGAGCCTAGCCTGACAAGGGATCAACCCAATGCTCATTCCTAACTACAGCGCTTTATTATCATTATTCTAATTACTATTATAATTATTATCATTACTATTATTACTATTTGCAAAGCGAAAAAGTTCCCATATCAAGTCTCTTGATGAGGATCTTGAAGACTTTTTTTAATTTTATTAAGTTTAGAATATTGTAAGGAACCTCAAAAATAACAACTGATGCATTTTCAAAACTTATTAGCCTTGAAATTAAATTAAAATCCTAAGTTTTCAGCACTGTTGATTGACCAACTTTTTGGCGTTGATCGACCAATCTAAATTTGTTAATCAATGAAAGGCCTCTAACAGTCAAGTGCCATCAAAGCTTCAAAATTCGATCATTTTCCTAATTTAATCGATCAACATGAAATCAATCGAAACATTAAATTAATCGACCAAAGTTCATTTTGATCGGCAAATCATAACTTTTGATCAACCAAAGTCATATTTCCAAACTTTCTAAATCAGGTCGAAAAACACCTATAAATATGACCCTCGATCCCCCATTGGAAAACACTTCTCAAGAGCTTTCAATAAGCAAAAAATCTCATATTCTCTCAAGTGCTTTTGCACTTTTGTGCCTACAACTATTGCAATCTAAAGCACGGCTATTTGTGATTCAAAAAGGCTTAATTTATTTTATATTACTAACGTTCCATAGGATTTACTACTATACTTTCTTTTCCTATCATTTTTGATCTGGCATCCAAGTTATTTTGGAAGTCCCGTTATTATTTTTTTCATGGTCAGGTGTATAAGGAAAGAAACTTTGTAAGAGGTTGTGCCACCCTAGTTCAAATGGTGTGTTAGTGGTTTTGACTAGTGTTGACTAGTCGGAGAAATCCTAATCTGAGGGGCTTAGGTAGTGATTTTTACTCGCAAGGGTTTCCACTTTAAATCCATGTGTCATCCATCTTTGGTTTGTTTATACTTATTTGTGATATGTGGTGAATGAAATTTTAAATTCCACAATCGATAGATATTACACTATTCACCCTCCTCTAGTGTATACTTAGTTCCTACAGGCTCCGCACACACTCACATCTAGTATCAGAGCCTCGTTTATTCCAACAAGGATGTCAAAATCCTCTGAGTTATATGCTGAGGGGCAATCTGTTGTTAAACCTCCACTCTTTGATGGCACCACCTACGAATATTGGAAGACTAGAATGAAAATATTCTTAGAATCCATGGATTACGACGTCTGGGATGTGATAGCTTCAAAATACACGTGACCAGAAAAGAAAGAAGGTGTAGCTATCACCTCGAATGAGAAGAAGATGGCTACTCATAATGCTAAAGCCATGAATGCTATCTTCTGTGGTCTGTCCAAGGAGTTCAATCATGTCTTTGCCTACAAAACTGCATATGATTTGGAATATTCTTGATGTTACTCATGAAGGAACTTCAAAAGTTAAGGAGACTCAAGTTAACCTTCTCACACAAAAGTATGAGCTCTTCCTCATGAAGAAAGGGGAGACCATCAAGGAGATGTATACAAGATTCACTGACATCATCAGCTCCTTGAAAAATCTGGATCAGGAGATTTCAAATGAAGCCCTGGTTCGAAAGATCCTTCGATCTCTCACTAGCGACTGGGAGACAAAGATAATTGCAATTCAGGAATCTAAAGATCACTTTGTGCGTCAGTTGGATGATCTCATAGGTAGCCTAATGGCCTACGGGGTTCAACTCGAGCATATGAAGGATCAGGAAGGTGAAGGCAAGCAAAAGAAAGACATTACTTTGAAGGTCAATACCAACTCTGAGGAATTAGAAGATGAAGATGATGGAGATATAGCCCTACTCTGTAGGAAGTTCAGAAGGTTCTTAGAGAACTAAAAGAGCTGGAAGAAGAAGGAAGAACCATAAGAAAATCAAGTCATATGCTACAATTGTAAGAAGAAAGGGCATATGAGAAAAGAATGCCCTCAACTCAAGATGGAAGTTGAAAAGAAGAAAGTTCAAAAACAACCCAAAGTGAGAAGGAAAGAAGAAAACTCTTCAAGTCACCTAGGATGATAGTGACACAAGCCCCACTGAGGAAGAGGAGACATCAAGCGAAGAAGCACTTTGTGGACTCATGGCGATCAAAGATGAGGTAGCTTAATTTTCCTTTGATGAACTTTTAGAATCTTTCTATGAGTTGCATGACTTAGCTAAAACACTTAAAGTAGCTAATAAGAAGTTAACTAAAGATTTAGATGAAGAAACAGAGTTGACACAGATTTGCCTCACAAAATCATCAACTCTCACAAGAAATCACTACACTCAAAATACAAGTAGATTCACTTTAAGTAGAAATAGGAAAACTAAAACAAAAATCTATTACTGTAGTAAATGACTCATCAAAATTTACTAAAGGTAGAGCAGACCTAGAAAAATTACTAGGCGCATGATTGCACCTCAAAATACACCTGCAATAATGCCTTCTTGTGTTATTTCCTAACATTAACGTTGCATATTAGGATTCCGTAATTGCATTTGTAAAAATACATGCATTCATGCATTCAATTGAGAGGAGAAGAAAATGAAATAAAAGGCCTCACAAATTACGTTTTTCCTCAAGTCCCTCTTTGCAAAAATCCACATCTTTTTATTTCTCCACTTGATTTCTTTAAATTTTCCCGCGGCTGCATTTTTTCTCCTCGCGCCATGCTGCAGCAGCCCGTCCCTGCAGCCCCCTCTCCCTGCCAAGCCTCTCCTTGTAGCAGCCATGCTGCATGGCCTTGCCTTCTCCCCTTGTAAAATAGCCATGTCTTCTTCTTCTACAGGTGGTCTGTGGGCAGCAGCAAACCCCCCCCCCCCCCCCGCTGGCTGCAGCAAATAAACACCACCAGCAGGCCACCACCTTCCTCTCCTCCCTCTCCCCTCCATACGCCGGCCCTCCTCCGAAGAGATACCCGGCGGGCAGGAGCTCACTGTGGTGCACACCACCACAGTGAGACCACCACCGCCCAGCTCTTAAAAGAGCCGGTGGGCGTGGTGGCTCTCTTTTTCGTTTTCCCGTTCCCGCACTTTCCGCCATTGCTGCCGCTTCAAGGTCTGAAGCTTGAAGCAGCAGCAGCAGCTAAGCGGCGGCAGCAGCAGCAGCAGCCCCTGCAGCTTCTGCGAGCGTCTGCAAGCGCCCCAGCCACTCCGCGCGCGCCTGCAGACCTTCCCCGCTTCCGTTTGTCCGCTCTGACGCACGCCCTCCGCACCCGCAACCGGCCGCTGCGTGCCTCTGCAGCGGCCAGCCAGGCCCTCTCCCCCCCCCTGCGGCACCTGCAAGCTCCAAGCGCGCCTGCAGGCGCCCTCGCCCTCCAGCCCCGCACGCTTTGTCGCGAGTTCTTGGCGCGCGCAACCGGCAGACGCAGGTCTCCTCCTGCGCGAATACGCGCCCGCGACCATCAGACGACGGCCTTCGACTGCAGACGACTTAAAACGCGCTCCCTCGCCTCCTGCAGTGCGGCTGCCTCCGTTCTCTCCTCTCCTGCCCGCTCTCTCTCTCCCGCTCTCTCTCACTCTCTTTCACTCACTCACAGCACTTTACATCGACGCACACACCCACCTACACTCACTTTCGCGCGCGCACACACACACCTATACTATAAACATATATATATACGAATACTTATATATTGATATATATATATATACACATATAGATATATATTTATATACATACATATATATATATATATATATATATATATATATATATATATACACACACATATATATATATACTTATATATATCTACTTATATAAATATACATATATACTTACATATATACATATATCTATACACATATACATATATGTATAAATACATATATCTATATATATATTACCTATATAACTAAGTATAGATACATACATATATATATATATATATATATATATATATATATATATATACACACACACACCTATATATATATACATACATATACATAAATACATATCTACATATACTACTATGCATATACATATATATATATATACACATACTTACATCTCTCTGTATAGTAGTATTAGTATAGTTATATACATATATATATATATATATATATATATATATATATCTATATACTTACATATATACTTATATATATATATATATATATATGCACATATCTAGATACATATACCTATATATATACATCTATATAGTATTATATACATACATATATATATATCTATATACGTCTATACATATATATATATATATCTATAGCTATATATATATACATATAGATATATTTACTTATATACATATATATATATTTTAACATTATTTACCATACGCTGTATCGCGGGAATATCTGCACCAGTTGCTAATATTCCTCGATACACGCGTACAAAAAAAGCGTGGTTACATACATCATCCACCATCCATCCCACACTCCACGCGGCACATCATCCTGCTGATTGCGTCTCTCTAGACGACGATCAACTCGACATCGTACTATACTCCATCTCCGCCTCCACCCCCACCCCTTTATATACATAATATATACCTATATATATATACTATATTTACGTTATTTCTGTTTCGCTCTCCTGCTAATAAAAAGATAAAAAATATATAAAAGAGAAAAGATAATCTTTGACTTGCTGGTATCCCGTCTTGCGAATAGCAAGATTCGTTTTGGAACTTTGTTTTGGCTCAAAGCCAAGAATACAATTTTGAGGGTGTACCTCAAGAACAAAGATTACTAGAAAAAATATATAAATGAGAAAAACACCAAAAACACAATAAATGAACGGAAGACTCATTGTAGGAAAAGCGTGGAAACTCGACTTATAACTCCACTTCCCTTAGTTCGACTCTGGGCCTAAAAGTGACAAGATAAAATCAAATAAGCCAGGTTAAAATTTTTTTAAAGATTTGGTTAAGTCCGATTTAAGTTAACCACTATATACATTTCAACGATAAAATCATCATATTAACAACCTATCTGTTTCGACCATATATCTTTTTTAGTGCCGTTGCCGGGGAAGTGCGCCTTCAAGTAAGTTTCTATTCAATTCCTTTGAATTTTTCTCTTCTCTCTTCACGGGTATTTTTATTTTTTTTTTGTGTGCAGGTGAACCTGGTTGCAAGGAGAAGACAACCAGACGAAGTCGAGAACGTGGGCAGATCCAAGGTGGGAATGAGAGTGTGAAGACGCTGACACTGCATTGGAGCTTCGCACACATTGCCGAACAAGTAAGTTTTCTTTTCTTAGCAAACTAGGGTTAACTTGTCACCTTAATAAAAATTAAAAAAAAAAATTAAAAACTAAAAAACTAGAAAAACTTCTTCGTATCTCTTGGGGCAAGTGGATTAAAATTCACTTATTTGATTAATTGTCTTCACTCCCACCGCCCCGAGTTTTCCTGCCTTACTTCGCATAGCGATAATCTAAGAATCGTGATTCTTGAATTTTTCGCCGTGTGAAGTATTATTTGAGGCAAATAAAAAGATTGATTGCAACTCTCTTTGCCTCGATTATCTGCAAATTCGGGATCACATGTTTGGTGGGGAGACTTAGAATTGAGTTGATTTCAACCCCACCACGACTTTTCAACTTGCCTAAGATTTGATCTCGAACATTTCAACCCCAACAATTCAATTTTTTTTATCTTTTGGTTGAGCCTTATGTGTGGACATTTTTCTTGGTGATTGGGAGCACTTGAATTGAAATGCTTGGCTCCCTTTCACATTAATATAAAACTGACTCGCGCATCCACATATAGAAATCTCCATTTAGGGTAGCCCATTGCATTTTAGCATGCATTAACTAACTGATATTGAAGACGGGTTTGTTCGGCTTAGAAAGAAAACTTAATTCTCACAAAAACCAGGAGATTGGTTGAATTGGTAATTTAGCAAAATCCTAAAATTCATACTACTTAAGGCTGAACTCTAAAAATCATTCACCAATTAAGAACTTCAATTCGAGGAGATTTCCCCGTTGCATGCTTGTTTTCCACACTCTCTTAAAATCAATCACTTAGGCATTACCCGTAAACAATGCCCTTCACATTCCAAAAGCACTTGACCCTAAGCCTATAACTAAAACTGGTAGTAACTTGACCCTTATTAAGGATTGGAGGTCTAACTACCTGCGTGTAGCAGCTACGTGCTGGTGAGAGTTTTCGCATGCTATCGGGTGTCTAAGACTGAGGCAAACGGCCTTTCAATCTGGCTCGATGGTTCCGCAATGCTCGCATTCGGTTCCGTAGTTCGTGATAGTAGGTAACTTAGATCTTTAGGTCTAAGGGCACACTGTAGAGGTTAGGAACTTGACTGTATTGATTTGTAATTAAGTGTACCTTTGCAGCATCATTTCTCTCGTCTCTTTTCCCTTCTCATCACCCCAAATATTCCTGCAGTAGTGCATGTTTGGGAGGAAGTCACAAAACCCTGAACTGTTTGAATTGATTGCTAAATTTAGAAAAAGAGTCGTATCGTCCTCCTCCACAAACATGGCAAACACCCCCCACCTCTTCACCACTTCGTCACAATCCAAATTCTTCAAACTCCAGGCTTATCTCGAGAAACCCCGTTAAACCTTCCTTACCGAGTGTCGAGCCAAGCGACTCGGTAAGTCATATGGAACTGGCTTCTGCAAGCCAGTATTTCGACATGGAGGACTAAGCCTCCGTGTGCTCGAATGCATATTTACATGCAGACACGTCTTCTGGCATAGAAGACGCTTGCGCCCTGGGGAACAACCTGTTTTCTGCCACTTATAACCCAGGGTGACGTAATCATCCAAACTTCGCATGGTCCAACAACCCGCAGCGCCAAAACCCCGCGAGTGGACCAATGCGACCGTCCGCACCCGTCATCCCAAGGGCCCAGTCTAATCCTCTGGCGAATTCGCCATCAGACCCTTGCGTACCACAAATTGAACACGCATCAAGTCCCCTTGACAAATTGATGCAAATGATGACAGATATGTCAAAGCGCCATGAAGAGAACATGACCTCTCTTCAGTACCAATTGGCACAGCAGAATGCTGAGATCAGTCAACTACGTATGGCGACTCGATCTCAGGGCACTCTTCTCGCCCAACCTGTTCCCAACCCGCGAAACTTCGTACCCCATGGCCTGCAACCATAGGTATAACCTTCTCAGGGACAGGTTCATCAAATTCTGCAAGCTCCAAGCATTCCACTAGGATTTCAGGCTAATCCCACTGCAGCACCACACTCTTATGTCCCCATTGCAAACCCTCCTCCGCCGTATGATCCCACTAGACCCGCATCGTCCAATGCTATCACTACGAGGAGCGGTAAGTAGACCGTTGATCCGCCTCGACCTGATCCTGGCCCGTCTTCTTCTTCATCGCTTCTCATTCGGGATGCGCATCGCATTCGCGAGAGGACGATACACCCAAATTGTTGCCAGAATCAGTCCCATTCCCTGAGGCTCTATTGAGGGAGCCAAAAGGCAAAAAGAAAGATACACAGGCCTTTTATAACCTATGTAATTTGTTCAGGGATGTAGAAATCAAGGTACCCCTGCTCGAGGCTATCGACCACATACCTACTGTCGCCCGATTTTTCAAAGACTACAAAACACCCAGGCGACAGTCAAAGGAAACTAACAATCCGGTGGTTCTCTCGCCTCATGTGAGTTGTGCTATACTGTCAAACCTACCACCGAAGCAGAAAGATCCTGGCACACCGCTGATTTCTTGTAGCATCTAAGGATACAATTTTAACCGTGCCCTGCTTGATCTAGGATCTTCCATAAATCTTATACCGACCATCATGCTCGAAAAATTTTCCTTAGGAAATCTGAAACCCACCCCTATCACGTTACAGTTGGCAGATCATTCTATCAAAATCCCGAAGGGTGCGGTGGAAGATGTGGTGGTTAGGGTCAACAGTCTCTGTTTTCCTGTTGACTTTCCTATTTTAGATATGGAAGTTCTTTGTTCACTTTCTGATTGTCCGATCATCCTCGTTCGACCTTTCTTGGCCACAGCCCGCGCCCTTATCAACTGCGAGACGGGCTGTATTGAGATTCCCGTTGGATCTGAAAAGATCAAGCTGAACATCTTCAAGGCGGCCAAGAACTTTGATTGCGATTGCATCAAGGATGACACGTCTGACGAGGACATGACCGTCAGTGCGTGTATCGGACTATTTGGGACCTATTCAGACTACTGCGGATTACCTATAAACACTGATGACTGCCTGACCAACACAAACTGTGATGTTCCCCAATCCCTCCCTATTCCCGTACCTTCTCCTGACCAGACTTCTGACGAGGTTTTCTTCGCTTCCCATACCTCGTGGTCTGAGTCATCGCTGGGCTGCTCACCGCCGGTCCACACTCTGGAAGACCGGATTGCCCTTTCTTTCCCGCCAAATCAGGCGGATTTGCAACTCCACACTAGGACCTTGAGCCCACATCTTACTCACTGGGGCTATTCCCTTTTGGATCCATCTATCCAAGGAGCCCCTCTTCTTGGCCAATCTAAGGGCCAACTTCTTCTTCCTGATCTGTTTTCTGATCTACCTGGGACACTCTCGTCCCAAAAAATGCCAGACCTGTCTGTTAGTTCAACCACTCATATATAATATTTTGATGATTTTACAAAATGTAGAAAATGAAATAATAAATAAAGCGTAGCATATTGTTTTCTCTCTATAATAACATATTTGCAGGATTTCAAAAAGCGTTCCAAGACGGGAGATTAAAAGCGTGAAGACGAGTAGCATAAGTATTAGGTCTTAGGCTTTTTTCATGTAAACTTTCAAAGGTTGTAATTTTCATCTTATTTGAGTCTAGAAATATTATAAAGAGCCCCCAAACATAACCTATAAATAGCTAACTTAGGCTCTCTACACTTAGGATAAATTAGAAACAAAAACCCAACACTTATACTTTTATCAGACGTCCAGTAAAAAGTACAGACGTATGATTTTCCATCATAAGACGTCTGACATGTGTATCAGACGTCTAATTTCAAATATTTCTGCCTTTGTTCATCTCCTTATAAACATCAGTCGAAGGACTTCACTTTCAGACGTCGATAACCGTCCACAGACGTCTGATTCTTTACCTAGACGTCCTCATACTAACCATTAGACTTTTTGTCGGCAAAAATAATTTCCAGACGTCTTGACACACTTCCAGACGTCTGTCTTTGAACCGTTGGCCATGATTTTCTGTGCGTATCTCTCTACGGCCACATAATCTTTTGGCAGAAGTAAGAAGGAAGAGTATTTAGGTTTCCAGACGTCTGTTAATGTCCTTAGACGTCCATAATGACGTCTGATCCTCTAAACCTAGAACCCTGTTTGGATCCGATGATAACAGGAACGAATGCACCATTCATTAGACGTCCAATGAAATAATCAGACGTCTTATGACATAATATCAGACGTCCTTCTTTTGATCCAATAGAGTCAGTTAAGGATGTCCTGCAATATTAGACGACCAGAGTAAAAATCAGACGTCCTGTAAGACGTCTGATCCTATAATTAGACGTCTGATTTTGCTGTCAGAATCACCATTACCCTGATTTTGTGTGGATTTCGTCCTAAACTCTTGGGATTTGTCTCCAACGGCTAGAAGAGCTCTCCCAAGTGTTCTTGAAGGTTCCAAACTTGCCTATAAATAGACTACAACTCTTCTTTGGCAACACACACCTCTTGAGATACAATTCGATTAGAAAAATCTCTTGCTCACTACTTTAAGCTCCATCTTGCCCTTGTGCTGTGCTAATACTCTGATCAAAGGGCAAATCCATACTCCCGGCTCGCTCCGTTCTGCAAATCATCAGGGAGTTCTTTTCATGCTTAGTAGATAAGAAAGCAACTAAATTATTGGGGTGCTCTATAGGTGTTATTTTTACTTGTTAATTTCTGTATTTTGGGTATCCGGCCTGTCGGGTCCCCGTCTCTTCATTTTGAAGAGAGAAACCTCCGTTTAGGGATCGGAGGTGGGAATTGTAATTTAGGTACACTACCCTCGTTTAAGTAGTGTGGTTAGTGGATTGATCACCTTGTGATCGAAAATCCTAAGTCAAGAGATTGGCTTAGGTGGTGGTTTTCACCCATCTTGGGTTTCCACCTAAAAATAATTGAGTATATTGTGTGATTGAATTTGTTGTATTACAATACTATATAATTTCACTATTCACCCCCCTCTAGTGTAATTTCATTTGGTATCAGAGCAGGTTTTCCGCCTACTGGAGTAACATCCGCGGAAAGATCACATGGAGGGGAAGGCCATTTCCACAAGAAGATTGGAGGGGCAATCCACCACTCGACCACCACTCTTCGAAGGAACCAACTACACTTACTGGAAGCTGAGAATGAAGATGTGGCTTCAAGCCAACGATTTCTCCATTTGGGAGAAATGCGAATCTGCATACGTCATTCCCGAGAAACCAGAAACTGGTTACACAGTGGAGCAAATCCATCACCTTGGACTGAATGCCAAGGCAATGGACTCACTCTACTGCGCTCTCAGCTCGGAGGAATTCAACCGCATTAGCCAATGCAAAACCGCCCACGAGATCTGGAGAACCTTGGAGGTTACTCACGAAGGTACATCTAAAGTTAAATCCTCAAAGATAAACTTGTTATCGCAGGAATTCGAAGCTTTCTCTATGAAGGAGAATGAAAGACTTGGGGACATGTACACCCGATTCACGTTAATCGTGAATAACCTCAAGTCTTTAGGAAAGACATTTATAAAGGGGGAGCTTCAAGGGAAGCTCCTTCGCTCCCTTGGACCTGAGTGGGAGCAAAAGGTAACGGCAATAGAAGAAGCCAACCAAGTAGAGGATCTAGACATGGAAAATCTACTTGGGAATCTCATGGCTTACGAATCAAAAATGGAGCAAAAGAAGAAATCAATCTCATCGGAGCCAAAGAAGAAGACCTTAGCCTTCAAAGCTACTTCGGATGATGAGGTAAGTACCGATGACGAAGAATTTGTTTTATTAGCTAAAAAGTTTAAAAAGTTTCTCAGAAATAGAAGAAAGATCAAGGGAAGGAAAAGAGAAGAAGATCCTCTAATTTGCTATAATTGCAAAAAGAGAGGTCACATAAGGAAAGATTGTCCCTTACTCAAAAGGGATGATGAGAAGAAACCCAAGAAGCCTTCTGACTACAAGAAGATCTCCAAACCGAAAGGATTCAAGAAGAAGGCGTTTCAAGCAACGTGGGATGACTCCACCTCCGAAGAAGAAGAGGAGGAAACAAATGAAGAAACGGCATGCTTGGGTCTAATGGCAACAAATGATGGTTCCGAGTCTGAATCTGAGGAACCTGAGGTAAACCCCTACTCTTTGGATGAATTACAAGATGCCTTTGATTCATTATATATAGATCTTAAGAAAACTAAAACCCAAAGCAAGGCTTTAAAAGAAGAAAAGTTAGAAAATAAGAGATTAATCAATGATCTTGAAGAAAAGAATCTAATTCTTACAAAAGAAACCACTGCTTTAAATATGCAAATAAGAAATCTAATGATTGAGAAAGAGTCATTAACAAATGATTTGTATACAGCAATGAGTGAACAAAAATTTTTAGATAGAGAAGAATTACTCGACAAAATCCATGTGCTTGAAAAATCAAACTCTTTTAAAAAGGATGAAAATGGCTTACATAGAGTAGAGATTAGGGCATTAGAAGATAAACTAGATATAATGAAAATAGAGATAAATCATCTCAAAGAAAAGTCAAACCAACTTCTTGAGGACCTAGCCAAATTTACAAAGGGGAAAGATAACTTGGACAAACTCATTGCCCATCAAAAACCTTCCTCAAGTAAATTTGGATTAGGCTTTTATGAGCCTAGTCAAAGTGAGCCGAAAAAGGACCCTCCTCTAAAGGAGAACACTAACAAATACGGATCCACTTTACAATGGATACCGAAAAGACAACGCTCACTTTGTTTTGTAGGGATGAAAGGACATCATAATGTCAAAAATTGGATATACAAAATGAAGGATGGACGACTCAAATTAGAAAGACCTATAGAAACACCAAGTCACCATTGAAGATCTTTTGTAGGAGGAAGAAGGTCTACAAGGAGGAAGACAAGGAGACCACCACCACCAAGGAGGCCGATGGGTGATGGACTCCGGATGCTCCAAACATATGACAGGAGACAAGCGCCTATTTTTGGACCTCCAACCTACGGATGGAGGAACAGTTACATTTGGCAACAACCACAAGGGCCATATTATTGGCCTTGGTAAAATAGGTAACCCTCTCTCTCCCATCTCAAATGTTTCTCTAGTTAAAGGACTAAAACATAATCTTTTAAGTGTAAGTCAAATATGTGATAAGGGTTTTAAAGTAGTGTTTACTTCTAAAATGTTTGAAATTATGCATGCATTAACCAATGAAACCCTTCTTAAGGGAACTAGATTTAAAGACATTTATGTCGTAGAATTTGATAAAAATGGCACTTATGAATGTCTTATAGCAAATGATGAGTTAAGTATATGGCATAAAAGACTAGGACATGTTCATATGAAGCTGGTTCAAAAATTAGCTAAACATGAACTAGTCCGAGGTCTTCCTAAAAGAAAATTTTTAAATGAGCTTATTTGTGATTCATGTAAATTAGGTAAGATTATAAAATCTAGTTTTAAATGCAAAGAAGTTATATCCACATCAAGACCTTTAGAACTACTTCACCTAGATCTGTTTGGACCAACAAAATATGAGAGCCTCAGTGGATGCAAATATTGCCTTGTAATTGTAGATGATTTTTCGAGGTTTTCATGGGTCTCCTTCTTGAGATCTAAAGAAGGAGTGTTTTCCGTCTTTTCTATTTTTTGTAGGAAAATTCAAACTGAAAAAGGCTACCAAATCACTCGTATCCGTAGTGATCATGGGGGCGAGTTTGAAAATTCCTTGTTTGATGATTTTTGTCAAGAGCATGGTATTGCTCATGAGTTCTCTTTTCCTCGAACACCTCAACAAAATGGGGTGGTTGAGAGAAAGAACCGTACTCTTCAAGAGTGTGCTCGAACATTGCTCATAGACTCGGGGTTACCGAAGTACTTTTGGGCTGAGGCGGTTAACACGGCTTGTTACATGTTAAATCGCACTTTAATTTGATCCGGATTGCGAAAAACTTGTTTTGAACTATACTATGGGAAAATACCCAAAATTAGTTATTTTAAAGTTTTTGGATGTCGATGTTTTGTCTTGAATACCCGCTCTAATTTAGATAAATTTGATGCCAAAGGTGAAGAAGCTATCTTTATTGGTTACTCCTCACGTAGTAAGGCATATCGGGTTTTTAACAAGACCACATTAATAGTGGAGGAAACCCTTCATGTCTCCTTCGATGAATCTCCTCATTCCTCCATTGACCGAGTCAATATGGATGATGAAGATGATTCTACTATTGATGTGTCTAACATTCCAAACTCCAATATCCATAATCTTCCAAAAGATTGGATATATCAAAGGGATCATCCCGAAAGTCAAGTCATTGGAAGTGTTTCTGATGGCGTTAAAACCCGATCTCGTTTTAGTTGCACCTTTGGTCTCTCCGCCTTTGTATCTCAAGTTGAACCGAAGAGTGTCGAGGAAGCATGCTCCGAAGAAACTTGGATGATGGCCATGCAGGAGGAACTCAACCAATTCCAAAGGAATGAAGTTTGGGATCTAGTACCTAAGCCTGAAGGGCAAACGGTAATAGGTACCAAATGGGTATTCCGGAACAAGTTGAATGAATCCGGTATAGTTATTCGAAATAAGGCTCGGTTGGTAGCACAAGGGTACAACCAAGAAGAAGGAATTGATTTTGATGAGACCTACGCTCCCGTAGCTCGACTCGAATCAATTCGCATGCTTCTTGCTTATGCCGCCTTTCTTGGCTTTAAACTCTTTCAAATGGACGTTAAGAGCGCGTTTCTTAACGGATTCATTAAGGAGGAAGTTTTTGTAAAACAACCTCCTGGTTTTGAGTCTCATGATAAGCCTCATTTTGTCTACAAATTAAATAAGGCACTATATGGTCTAAAGCAAGCTCCTAGAGCTTGGTATGAAAGGCTCAAAGACTACTTGTTAAATGCAAAATTCTCTATAGGGGAAGCTGATTCCACATTATTCATTAAAAGAAAAGGAAAAGACATTTTATTAGTTCAAATATATGTAGATGATATTATATTTGGTGCTACTAATGAATCTATGTGTAGAAAGTTTTCAGAAATTATGCAGGAAGAATTCGAAATGAGTTTGATGGGTGAACTCAAGTTTTTCTTGGGCTTGCAAATCACTCAGCTCGAAATTGGAACCTTTGTGTGTCAATCTAAATACACAAAGGAGATGTTGAAGAGATTTGATATGAACAAAAGTAAAGGGAAGAACACTCCTATGAGTGTCACAACTTCCTTAGACTTGGATGAATCAGGTACGCCCATAGATCAAAAGCTCTATCGTAGCATGATTGGATCTTTACTGTATTTAACTTCCAGTAGACCTGATATTTTGTTTAGTACCTGCTTATGCGCTAGGTTTCAATCAAATCCTAAAAAATCACACCTAAATGCTGTAAAACGAATATTTAGATATCTAGTTGACACATCTGATTATGGCTTATTCTACCCTAGGAGTTCACAATTCAACTTAGTTACATATAGCGATGCGGACTACGCAGGTAGCCGCACTGATAGGAAGAGTACTAGTGGGACGTGCCAATTTTTAGGCGAATCACTAGTCTCTTGGTTCTCAAAGAAACAATCTAGTGTAGCTTTATCAACTACAGAAGCTGAATACATAGCCGCTGCACTAGCATGTTCCCAAGTGCTTTGGATGAAAAGTACTTTGAAGGATTTTAACTTGATATTTAATAAGATAAAAATATTATGTGACAATACTAGTGCTATCAACCTCTCGAAAAATCCCGTACATCACTCTCGCACAAAACATATTGATGTTCGACATCACTTCCTGAGAGACAATGTACTTAAGGGAGAAATCGAAGTTGAATTTATTTGTACTGAACTGCAATTAGCTGATATTTTCACTAAACCTTTGAATTATGATCGCTTTAATTATATACGTAGGAAACTAGGCATATGTAAGCTAAGTGATATTTGAAGAATTTAGTGATTTAATGGAACCTCTTTTGTCATGAGCATAGATTGAACCTTGATTTCACTAAGCCTTCATTCAAACATCCAAATGCACACTCTGTCCAATCTCAGACGTCTGATTAAATAATCAGACGTCTGATTAAATAATCAGACGTCTTATACATTAAAATTCGTCGTCTAAACATCTGGGACAGACGACGATTTTATATAACAAAACAGTCATATCAGACGTCTGGTACACCACACAGACGTCTGAAATGTCGTCCAAATGTGTTGACAGACGTCTATCTCGGAGACAGAACATGTACTGCCTGTCGGACGTCTGAATATGTGGTTAGACGTCGTAGGGATCGTCTGACAGGAAAAGCGGACGACCCTGTAACTTTAAACGAAAATCCAGGAAGGTCTGTCTGCAGAAATCGGACGTCTAATATTAAATTTAGACGTCTTCATTGCCGTCTGAGTAAGAAATCAGACGACAACCTGGAGAATAAATCTTTTTGCTGGGGAGGATTCCTGCAGAAATCAGACGTCTATATTAGAATTAGTCGTCTGATTATTCGTCTGATGAATAAAACAGACGTCTCCCTGAAATGGGCTAAAATCCCTCTGGCAAATCCCGACGTCTGACATCGTTGACAGACGTCTGATCGGGGAAAAATCTGCGCGTCGCGGCTTTTCTCTGGATGGTTTGAAATGCAAATCTCCCCAACTTCAGGGGGAGACTTGCTCGGTGACCTTGGGATATAAGATCCCCTTCGCAAAGGTCCCACTCTCCTGTCCAAAATCCCTACCCCACACAAGATCTGCGCGCCGCTCTCCCTCACACCCGACGGCCCACAGCAGTAGTTGGCGAAGTTCTGCTCGCAGCCAGACGACCGTCGCGCCTCTTCGACGACTGACGGATCTGCTGCTCCTCTGCGCGCGTCCTCCCTGCCTCTCGACCGCGCATTTGGAGGCTTCCCTCCTCCCGTGGGTATATCCTCTCCACTCCTAGGGCGCCTCCATGATCTTTTACCCACGACCTTGCAGCATCCTGTAGCATCTAGTTATCCTTCTTGATTCACTTGACCTACATGTGCATTTCATATCATTATCAGCCTTAGAACCCTAACCCTTGGTCAAGAAAACCCTGTTAGCCCTAGCTGCATCTTCCATGGCAAGGGTATTACCTCATGAGGATCAAGCCGACATTTTAGTGGCTTGCATCCAAAGGTATATTGCCACAACTACATGGCAGGTTGTATTGCCTCAAGGCATACTGCCACATATTTTTTCATGATGATTGCAGTGTTTGAAACTATGTTTTGAGTGAATGCTGTTTGGTTGAATGGTTGTTTCTTTTTTGCAGGTATTCTATCCTCAACGCACCACTCATTTTTCCTAAACCTAACCACCCATTCCACCAAATATGCCTCCCCGTAGGAAGCAAGTTGAGGGATCTTCCAGTTCCTCTTCCACTTATTTGGCAGATCAATTGCGGGGTGACATCGCTAGCCAGCGATTTCGTCGTTTCGCGAATGCCAAAGTTAAATGCCCTCGTTTTATTATTTGGAATGATTTTGCCCATTTGAACCTTCGGGAACACTTCCAAACTCTCCATCTTTTCCAATATTTTGACCGTCAATTCCACTCCGGCATTGGAACTCTTGGTGTGTTCCCTGATCTTTGCCGTCTCTTTTATGCCAACATCGTTGAGGACTACAGCAACGATGAGCTTGAACTCCATACCCGCCTATTTGGTCGCGAAATACACATCACATCCGAAACTATCTCCGACCTTCTAGCCATCCCCAATGAGGGAAATGATTTCAATGACATTTTGAGGCAATACGACCCAGAAATCATCAATCAAGAGTTAGTTCTCCCAGAAAAATATGTTAAAAACCTTGGCACTCTACCGTGCAAAAATCTCAAACCCCTTCCACGTCTACTCTCTCGCATTTTTGGGTGGGACCTCCTAAACAAATCGGGAGGTTTTGATTACATCTCGCGCCAACACAAGGTGCTCCTTTTTGCGGCCGTTCGTCATATTCCTTTCAATTATTGCCGCCTCGTTGTTCGCGTCATGAATGAAGACCATGGGGCATCACTTCCGTTTGGGTCTATTCTATCCAAAATCTTCTCAACCCATCGGATTTCCATAACTGACCAAGCAGTTGACAAGAAAATTGAGCCTTACAACCGGGCCACAGCCGCCAAGATGCATATACTTAGGGAGCATCTTGAGCCCACCGACGAGCCCATGGAAGAAGAGCCCCTTCCACCCTTTCCAGACTTCCATGAACCACGGCCCCTTCAAATAGAAGCTCCCTGCTCGAGCTTTGATGAAGCATGGGATCCAGCCACAGATTCCCTCTCCTCCGGCATCTCCCTCCTGCTGCGTCGAATCGGCGAGATGTACACCTACATGGGAAGCATGCGACGCGACATCGACGAACTTAGATCAGATGTTCAAAATTTGCAGATAGGACAAGGACCCGCTCGTCGCCGCCGCCGCCAAGATCAAGAAGAATAGTTTTAGTGCTTCTATTTTTCTATCTTTTATTCTAAGTTTGTATTAAGGGGCCTTGACCCTGTACTTAATATTTTTGGGAACAAATAGCTAGTCCATGCTTAAATATTTCTATTCCTAATCAATTTTCCTTAATGCCTTGTCATCTTTTAAACATGCAATTTTAGTCACGCACTCTACTTTGCAGATATCACTCTTGTAGTTTGGATTTTGACTCCCTTTAAACAACCCTTCATGATGATATTCAAAAAGGGGGAGAAGAATGTAGGTAAGAAATTAAGGAATAATATAAAAACAACCTTCTTAAATAGATAAAGGCTATCAAGTACAACCTTTAGGGGGAGGAAAGAGGAACCTACAGCTATATTTTGAAAATCATCAAAAAGGGGGAGATTGTTAGTTCAACCACTCATATATAATATTTTGATGATTTTACAAAATGTAGAAAATGAAATAATAAATAAAGCGTAGCATATTATTTTCTCTCTATAATAACATATTTGCAGGATTTTAAAAAGCTTTCCAAGACGGGAGATTAAAAGCGTGAAGACGAGTAGCATAAGTATTAGGTCTTAGGCTTTTTTCATGTAAACTTTCAAAGGTTGTAATTTTCATCTTATTTGAGTCTAGAAATATTGTAAAGAGCCCCCAAACATAACCTATAAATAGCTAACTTAGACTCTCTACACTTAGGATAAATTAGAAATAAAAACCCAACACTTATACTTTTATCAGACGTCCAGTAAAAGTCCAGACGTCTGATTTTCCATCATAAGACGTCTGACATGTGTATCAGACGTCTAATTTCAAATATTTCTGCCTTTGTTCATCTCCTCATAAACATCAGTCGAAGGACTTCACTTTCAGACGTCGATAACCGTCCACAGACGTCTGATTCTTTACCTAGACGTCCTCATACTAACCGTTAGACTTTTTGTCGGCAAAAACAATTTCCAGACGTCTTGACACACTTCCAGACGTCTGTCTTTGAACCGTTGGCCATGATTTTCTGTGCGTATCTCTCTACGACCACATAATCTTTTGGCAGAAGTAAGAAGGAAGAGTATTTAGGTTTCCAGACGTCTGTTAATGTCCTTAGACGTCCATAACGACGTCTGATCCTCTAAACCTAGAACCCTGTTTGGATCCGATGATAACAGGAACGAATGCACCATTCATTAGACGTCCAATGAAATAATCAGACGTCTTATGACATAATATCAGACGTCCTTCTTTTGATCCAATAGAGTCAGTTAAGGATGTCCTGCAATATTAGACGACCAGAGTAAAAATCAGACGTCCTGTAAGACGTCTGATCCTATAATTAGACGTCTGATTTTGCTGTCAGAATCATCATTACCCTGATTTTGTGTGGATTTCGTCCTAAACTCTTGGGATTTGTCTCCAACGGCTAGAAGAGCTCTCCCAAGTGTTCTTGAAGGTTCCAAACTTGCCTATAAATAGACTACAACTCTTCTTTGGCAACACACACCTCTTGAGATACAATTCGATTAGAAAAATCTCTTGCTCACTACTTTAAGCTCCATCTTGCCCTTGTGCTGTGCTAATACTCTGATCAAAGGGCAAATCCATACTCCCGACTCGCTCCGTTCTGCAAATCATCAGGGAGTTCTTTTCATGCTTAGTAGATAAGAAAGCAACTAAATTATTGGGGTGCTCTATAGGTGTTATTTTTACTTGTTAATTTCTGTATTTTGGGTATCCGGCCTGTCGGGTCCCCGTCTCTTCATTTTGAAGAGAGAAACCTCCGTTTAGGGATCGGAGGTGGGAATTGTAATTGAGGTACACTACCCTCGTTTAAGTAGTGTGGTTAGTGGATTGATCACCTTGTGATCGAAAATCCTAAGTCAAGAGATTGGCTTAGGTGGTAGTTTTCACCCATCTTGGGTTTCCACCTAAAAATAATTGAGTATATTGTGTGATTGAATTTGTTGTATTACAATACTATATAATTTCACTATTCACCCCCCCTCTAGTGCAATTTCACTGTCACCATCCACCATCACTTTTCACGCCACTATCACGAGCACTTCACTTTTCATTTCACCACCCACCATCCACCCACCCTACCACCCTGCTGTATACCCTAAACCTCAGCTCTCCTTACCCAATCTTTCATCCTTTCTCTGCCTTTCCCTGCATGCATATGAGGACATAGCATTGTTTGGCATGGGGGGGTGGATAGGCATCCATAGGATCTGGGTATTTTATGGTATCATACAATTCCCACCTATATGTAAATATGCAAGAAAAAGAAAAAAAGAAGAAAAAAAAAAATATATATCTAATAATAAATGGTGTTTAGTAATGATCTAAAAGCTGAAACAAAAAATACAATAAGTGTTTATGGATATTCAGGCTCTGTTTTGAAGACTTTCCAGGCCATAGAAGCTTGATTCGCTCAGGCTCGGCTTAATTCACTTCAGCATTGACAAAATAGATCAGAATCTCTCCTAACTAAGGACGTATTCTTGTACTTGAGACACCAGTACAGGATCCGTTGGTTTGCTTTTACTTGAGAGCTTAAGTAAACTTGGTTCACACTACACATATCAGGAAAGACCAGGTGAACATAAGATCTAACCCTAGTGTTCATTAGGGAAGGTGGAGTCCTTACCTGTGCACGTAGGTAGACTTTTTATCCCAGGCTTTAGTCTTGTGTTTAGGAGCGATTCTTTCCACCAAAAAGAAACTCTCCCACCAAAAAGAAAAAAAGTGTGCTCCTTCAGAAAATGTTGTAAGAGATATACTGACACGTGTTTCAAAAAAAAAAAAAGAGTTGTAAAAGAGTCAGTATATCTCATAAATGTCTGTAAAGTCTTCGCCCTACAAAAAGTTCTTCAGGGCAAGTTACAAATACTTTATTTTCCTGTGAGCCACAAAAATCAGAAAATGGGAGTTGAGTTTTTCATCATCTTCTTAAGGGTCAATCCGAAAACACGAGCTGAAATTGGGACCAACCTGTACTTAAAGATTCGTGAAACCCTGAGCTTGAGTCTTAATGTTCATCTGGTCAGTCTTGATCCTTCACTCTACACAAGCCATAACTTCTTGAGCTCTCGAGTATAGCAAAAACCTCCTGGGTCCTGGAAATCATACTTAAGGTTTAAATATCAAGAGTCCTGGTTAGTCGAGAGATGATCTTTGTCATGTGAGACTTAAAGTACTGGTAGTCTTCTTTACAATTGGTTCTCACAATATTCAACAATAAACACACCTATATTACCTCAGAAGAAAATCTTCAGCTTATGATCATTTCGAAACACTGTTTTGCTAGGAACTAGTAAAAGATAGGCATGGGGGTATGATTGCACCTCAAAATATGCCTGCAATAATGCCTTCTTGTGCTATTTCCTAGCATTAACTATGCAGATTAGGATTCCGTAATTGCATTTGTAAAAATACATGCATTCATGCATTCAATTGAGAGAAGAAAATGAAATAAAAGGCCTCACAAATTATGTTTTTCCTCAAGTACCTCTTTGCAAAAATCCACATCTTTTTATTTCTCCACTTGATTTCTTTAAATTTTCCTGCGGCTGCATTTTTTCTCCTCGCGCCATGCTGCAGCAGCTCGTCCCTACAGAGCCCTCTCCCAGCCAAGCCTCTCCTTGCAGCAGCCAAGTTGCATGGCCTTGCCTTCTCCCCTTATAAAATAGCCATGTCTTCTTCTTCTTCAGGTGGTCTGTGGGTAGCAGCAAAACCCCCCCCGCTGGCTGCAGCAAATAAACACCACCAGCAGACCACCACCTTCCTCTCCTCCCTCTCCCCTCCATATGCCGGCCCTCCTCCGAGGAGATACCCGGTGAGAAGGAGCTCACTGTGGTGCACACCACCACAGTGAGACCACCACCGCCCAGCTCTTAAAAGAGCCGGTGGGCGTGGTGGCTCTCTTTTTCATTTTCCCGTTCCCACACTTTCCGCCATTGTTGCCGCTTCAAGGTCTGAAGCTTGAAGCAGCAGCAGTAGCCCCTGTAGCTTCTGCGAGCGTCTGCAAGCACCCCAGCCACTCCACGCGCGCCTGCAGACCTTCCCCGCTTCCGTTCATCCGCTTTGACGCATGCCCTCCGCGCTCGCAACCGGCCGCTGCGTGCCTCTACAGCAGCTAGCCAGGCCCTCTCCCCGCCCCCCTGCAGCACTTGCAAGCTCCACTCGCGCCTGCAGGCACCCTCGCCCTCCAGCCCCGCACCCTCTGTCGCGAGTTCTTGGCGCGCAACCGGCAGACGCAGGTCTCCTCCTACGCGAATACGTGCCCGCGACCATCAGACGACTTAAAACGCGCTCCCTCGCCTCCTGCAGTGCGGCTGCCTCCGTTCTCTCCTCTCCTGCCCGCTCTTTCCTGCTCTCTCTCGCCCGCTCTCTCCTGCTCTCTCTCGCCCGCTCTCTTTCACTCACTCACAGCACTTTACACCGACGCACACAGCCACCTACACTCACACTTTCACACACACACACACACCTATACTATAAACATATATATATATATACGAATACTTATATATTGATATATATATATACACATATAGATATATATTTATATCTATATATATATACATATATGGATATATATATCTACTGATATTTATACATATAATAGTATCTATATACTTATGTATTAGAATACATATATATATATACATATATATATCTATATATATATATATATATAAATATATATATATATATATAAATATACATATATACTTACATATATACATATATATATAAATACATATATCTATATATATATTACCTATATAACTAAGTATAGATACATACATATATATATATACACACATATATACACACCTATATATATATATATACATACATATACATATATACATATGTACATATACTACTATGCATATACATATATATATATATACATACTTACATCTCTCTGTATAGTAGTATTAGTATACTTATATACATATATATATCTATATATTTACATATATACTTATATATATTTATATATATATATATATATACATATATACATATCTAGATACATATACTTATATACCTATATATATACATCTATATAGTATTATATACATACATACATACATACATATATATATATCTATATACATCTATACATATATATATATATATATCTATAACTATATATATATACATATAGATATATTTACTTATATACATATATATATATTTTCACATTATTTACCATACGCTGTATCGTGGGAATATCTGCATTAGTTGTTGATATTCCCTGATACACACGTACAAAAAAAGTGTGGTTACATACATCATCCACCATCCATCCCACACTCCACACGGCACATAGTCCTGCTGGTTGCGTCTCTCTAGATGACGACCGACTCGACATCGTGCTACACTCCATCTCCGCCTCCACCCCCACCCGTTTATATACATAATATACACCTATCTATATATACTATATTTACGTTATTTCTGTTTCGCTCTCTTGATAATAAAAAGACAAAAAAAATATATAAAAGAGAAAAGATAATCTTTGACTTGCAGGTACCCTATCTTGCGAATAGCAAGATTCATTTTGGAACTCTGGTTTGGCTCAAAGCCAAGAACACAATTTTGAGGGTGTACCTCAAGAACAAAGATTACCAGGAAAAATATATAAATGAGAAAAACACCAAAAACACAATAAACGAATGGAAGAGACTCGTTGTAGGAAAAGTGTAGAAACTCGACTTGTAACCCCACTTCCCTGAGTTCGACCCTGGGCCTAAAAGTGACAAGATAAAATCAAATAGGCCAGGTTAAAAATTTTGTAAAGATATGGTTAGGTTCGATTTAGGTTAACCACTATACACATTTCAACAATAAAATCATCATATTAACAACCTATCCGGTCCGACCATATAGTGCACACACCCAAACCACAACTAAATTTGGGTTAGGATATGTTACTAGAAACGACCATGAAGCGTCTACTTCACAAACCAACATGCAAAATCCTTCTAGTCTTACGGTCAAGAATAAGTTCATTCCTAAATAAGCACCTGCTAACAAATTTAGACCCAAAAGAAAATGGATACTAAAAAGAAATGCGTAATCTTATTTTGTAGGACACCTTAATAAAGGACTAATAAAACATTCTAACTGGTTCTATCATCAAATAAAAAGATGGACATCTTGTAGCTGTGATGGGAACACCATCATGAACCCTAACTAGCTCATTTTGACCTAGAAAAGAGAACAAAAGCTCCTATATAACCAACTGGAGGACCTAACTCAAGGAAAAATCCTTTTAAAAGAAAAGTAAGAAATAAGGGGTAAAACTGTAATTTTACCATTGCAGTACAACAATGGGATTTCTCAGGGGCTAAAAATAGGTAAAATGGTCTTAATAAGATAAAAAGTGGGTTGGTTCAAGTAGAAAAGGGTTCATGTAAAATCTGGGAATTAAATGACTTCTTGTAACCCAAAAACAGACCCACTTAATTTAACAAGGTTATGGTCAAGATAAAATTCACCTAAACCTTCTAAAATTGATCAAAAAATATCCTCTACGGTTTAGAACCTTCAATTTGGCCTTTAGAACCTATTTTGACCTAAATAGGGGTCCCAGTCAAATGTTTACCCTAAATTGGGTTTTTCTATAAATTATCCAGTCAAACATGGTCAAACCTAAAATATAACTTCACCATGGGATTCCTTAGGTTCAAATTAGGTTTGTACCAAAATTTGGACCTAAGGGGAATTCACTTGACCTACTTTGCAAATCGGTCCAACCTAATGACAATTATACCCCTAACTTTTGAAAACTCATGCAGATACCCCCTAACTTCCACATCATTCTTTGCAATTAGGTCCCTATGCCATTACAGTGGAGGAAATCCTACTCCAGTGAGGATTCAAGGGAAACAACTCCCTGATTCCTCAGAGAATCCCTCTCAAATTTGAAAGGGAGATTCTCTGAGGAATTCCCGTTCATGTGAACCCAATTTGAAGCTCCAATTTCCACCCATTTTGGGTCTTTTCCGACCTTCCAAGTTCAGTGAGGTTTCTGTGCTTGGAAGCTTGCCTTCCAAGCATAAGGCCCTCTACCAGGAACTATAAAAGGGACCCCAGGTCCTCCCGCTCCTCTCAAGCTTGATTTAGCTTGAGAAAACCCCCAATCTTCCTCTCTTCCCCTCCGGCCAAAATCCCAACAAGCTCCGGTGACTCCTGCCTCCTCTCAACACTCTGCCACACTACTAGTGGTAGAGTTGTCTTTGCCTCCTTCATCCGCGTCGCGCCACACCTGCGCACGTGCCTGCCTCCCTCTCGTTGTTCCGTTGTCTTCTCACTAGGCCTTCGTCTCCGGCGATGACACATACGAGTCATCTGCCTCCTCCGCTCCCCTTTTGTCTATCCCCTCGTAGATAAGTCCTCTCCCTCTGCTATTTATTTACCCCTCATTTATTTCTGTTTTCATGCCTCGACGTTCAAACACCACTATCACCTTCTCCACCTCCAGCAGACCACTAGTGAGGTGCTCCAGCCATTCCACGCACCCATCCACCACGCCAGCCACCTCAAAAGCTCTGCCACGTCTCACTGATCATCATCCCTCTTCCCATTCACCGCCACACGCTCCCAACACTTCCCTCGAACACACCTATCTTCACAGCCACAGGGTGACCTAGGCATGCACACCCAAGCCGCCCCACGCCACGTCGACCACCGAGACACCTTTGCCGTGTCACGGTGAAGCTCCCAGTGTGATTTGACGAGGGCATAAAGCTATTTTTCTTGTGGACAGGTATAGGTCACAGTTGCCATTGGAGCAAGCTCGAAGAAGATTGCAAGCTTCATTCCAGGCCCTAGGCATCAGGCTCTAGGTTCCCAGATGCGTGGGCTTCCTTTGCAAACGTTTCCAGCTAGCTATTGGAGTCCAAGCCCCCTGTAGCCTCTGCGATTCGTGAACACCTGCTACGGGCGCTCCCAAGAAGAAGGTGGGACATTTAGTCCCACTTTGGAAGTTTTGAAGCGGGTGGTGCGCTATAAGTGGAAAAAGTGCCAGGTGCTTATCGCCTCCTGACACAGGGTGAGGTGCCACTCGCCTTGTCCGCAACCCACGCCTCCGTGGACCTGGTTCCTGACCCGACTACCTCCGTACTCCTTGCCCACCATCGCACGCCGGTGGGCCTGGTCCCGGGAGCACCTACCTGACCCGTTAACCAGAGAAGGCTCTGAGAGAGTGAGCCTAAGAGAGAAGAAAGAAGAGAAGTCATGGGGAGGGTAGGGGGTAGGTTTTTCTCTCAGGGAAAAAGAAGAAGAAGAAAAGCTAAGGGTGAAGCCGCAGGAGAAGAAGAAGGCTGAAGAGGAAGCTAAGGAAAGGAAGCCACAACAGAAGCCAAGGGAAGAAGAAGGGCAGAAATCTGAGCAGCTAAGGAAGAGAAGGCTCGGCTGAAGAGAAGGGCAAGCTTGAAGTCAGAAGCAGAAGAAGAAAGAAGAGCCAGAGAAAGAAGAAATCAGAGAAGAAGAAGAGCCAGAGAAAGAAGAAGAAAACAGAAGAAGAAAGAAGAAGCTGAAGATAGAGAACAAGAAGAAAAATTAAAGAAGCACAGTAGCATTGAGCACTTGAGATGTCTGATTTTTACATCAGGTGTCCATCTTTTATTTTGAGCTTCTACATACATTGATATCATTTTTTTTACTTTATAAATTTAATTCTTCATTGCATATTTTATCAAGTTTGAAAGTTGTGTTCTTGGTTTTTAAATCTCAATTTGCTCCTTGTGTTCAACCTCGGATATATATTTTTCGAGTAATAAAATTCATTTGTTTTCAAAGCGATTTTGTCTATACTACGACGTATTTATTTTAAACCCGATTTCGCTTTCGACAAACATTTTGGCACCGTTGCCGGGAAGCAACGGGCAATTTAGAAATCTTAAGCACAACTTCTAATTCCATATTAACTTGATCTATTTCTTTTGTTGTGATTGTTTCAGGGAAGGAAGATTCAAAAAGAAGATAGCCACACAACAACCACACCTGGGTAGGTAATTTCTTATTAGCCCTTTCTCTTAATCCCCTCAATTATGAAAAGGAAAAACAAAGAAAAAATCAATTTAGGGCTACCTGCATTCCATATCTAGTTAATCCACCAAAGTTGCCTAATTTTGATTTCAACACATTTTTAATTATGCATCCATTTAAGGTAACTAGGGCTATCACCTTCTTGATTGAGCCCTAGATATCATCTTTTGTGGCAACTAAATTGGACCAATTAGAGCCAACTTAAAGATTCTAATCTAGGATTTTAGAGACACATCTTTTCTAAGTAAGAATCAAATTTTCCAAAAAGAGGTGTGCCTAAGCCTTGATTGAGAAGACTTATCCAAGAGAAACCCTAAAAATCAAGCTCTTAAGTTCACTCGAACCCTAAAAGAAAGGACCTAAAGCTCTCAAAGGACAAATAGGTGAAGTTGACCCCTTGGGCCAACCAACCTTGAAATTAGGTCACTTTTGCATTCAAAATATCTAAAGTTCAAGTGGAACCCTAAGCATCATTGATCTTAATTAAAAGTGGTAGACTTAAGAGGTCAAGGTCCCCATTCTAGTCTACTTGGAATCTCAATGACAAGAGAGGTTAGGTGGGGGAAACCCTGTAACTCGTGGGGACGCTCTACCTTGTAGGGGTCTTTTCGAGACTCTCCCTTTCTGGCTACCCAAGTATTTCTCAGGTGGACAGCTTTTTTGACTAAGGGGTATCATCTACCCTGAACCTCTATAGTCATCCAAATTTTTTTTGGGTGTCTCGATTGGGTCTAGGACATTCTAATATCATCTAATCCTTTAGTGCATGTTTGGTAGGAGGTCCTTAAGGCCATCCTTAAGACCTCCTTCAGAAATCCACTCCTGCCGAGGCCAAGCCTCGACACCCGTGCTTGTGCAGCAACCCCACCACATAGACCTCTCCTCTGATTCATCTGAACCAAGTTCTCCTTCCATCATGGCACAACCAATTGAAGAAGAGAACAACCTTGAACACCAACTCTAGCACTTGAATGATCTATTCCAGAACTTTGTAAACCCATCGCAGCGTTCCATGATGCGAGATCACTATAATCCTGCTGCGGTGGCGATCGAACCTTGAGTCAAAATCCCAACTGGAGGTCCTAATTCTGAACTCAACCCCAACATGATTCATGCTATCCCAAAGTTTCATGGGCTTAACTCCGAGGATCCCCTCCAGCACATCAAACAACTCAAACATCTAGCCTAGACCTTTGAGTCAGATGTACAAAATCGGGATATTCTACTTATGAAGATGTTTTCCTTCTCCCTCATGGACAAGGCAGCTCATTAGTATCAGACTCAGATGCGTCTGATCAACACGTGGGTTGAACTCTAGTCCGAATTTTTGAAAAAGTTCTTTCCTGTTGGTCGAACGAATGCCTTGCGCCTCCAGATCAATCACTTCACTCAACAATCTGGAGAACCTCTTCATAAGGTATGGGACCAATTCTTGGATCTCATGTGGAAGTGCCCCTATCATGGAGTTCCTAAATGGGAATAAGTCCAGTCTTTTTACCAGGGACTCCGTGAAGACATTCGATTATTCGTCAATGCAACCTGCAGAGGGAATATCATGGGTCAACATGAAGACACTGTGTGGGGGATTCTCAAGAATATATGCGAGAACTCTATCAATAATGACTCCATGGGCTTATTCGACCAGACAAATGCCTGTGCATCGACGAATCCTGGGGGAACACATGAGACACAAGGCCTGTCCACATCCGTCAACTTGGAACTGATGGCCAGTCGGTTGGACAAGGTCTATATTGTAGAGAAGGTGGACGAGCTGACTCGACATCTGCAGCGAGCCACCTCTATGCAAAACCTATTGGCACAGCCACCTCTTACGAGGGAAACTGTGTAGAACATCTATCACCGATCTTCTCAGGGGATGGATCCGTATCCACCCCCGTCTGACCCCAGGACCGAAGGAAACTCCGATCCGATCTACTCTAGTTGGGGGAACTTTGAACCCTTGTACTCTGATTTTCCCGAGGTTCCTCAAACCTATGAGGACCTCAACGCCATTCAGAATGACCCATTCTCCAATACCTATAACCTTGGATGGCGGAATCATCCCAACTTCCTGTGGACGGGAAATACTCAGAATCAAAGACCATCTTATCAACCCCATCCACAAGCTCCTTGTCCATATCAGTCGCCTTAGCCTCGGCCCAACCCCACCTATCAATCTAGGCCAAACCAAGCAGATCAAATGGCTCTCATCCTTCAGACTCTAGCTGACATTCAGAAGACGAATGTGGCAGAACAAAAATAGCACAAGGACGAGATCACAGAGCTTCTCAATCAACTCACCCATATGGCGAATTCCTGCCAACCTGGCACACTCCCTTCACAACCTCTGCTGAATCTAAATAACGTGCCGACCCAGAGGAGCGTTATGAACCCAAATCTGGGCCACGCCCACATGATTTATCAAGCCCCTTCTGTTCCATCACCCTACGGGATGGAAGCTTCGACATCTTATGCGAGATTTTAACAGCAGCCACCTATTTTACCAACCCCAAACCAAAACCAGGCAGGACTAAATTCCGTAATAACCCGTAGTGGTAAAGCAACTCAAAACCCACCTTATCCAAGCCACTCTAAGCCTGGTAGTAACCTAAGCCCTAGGATAGTTATCCAGGACACCCCTGTTCCAGAATAAGAACTTGGACCTATTCTAGAGGAACCAACTAAGGTTCCATTTCCCGAGGCCTTAACCAAGGGAAAGAGGATAACCAAACCCGTGGCTCCTAAGGAGGATCTGGCCAAGCTCTTTGAACAGGTCCATATAAGCATCCCCTTGATGGATGCAATCCGCCGTGTACCAGCTTACGCATGAATTTTAAAGGATGTATGTACACCTAAGCATAAGTCGCAAACCAAAAGTGGGAGTCTGATCATACTGTCAGAGCAAGCCAGCTCTGTAATTTTGAGCAAACTCCCACCTAAGGCTAAACACCCAGGTACTCCCTTGATTTCATGTACTATTGGTGATACCCAATTCGACAGAGCCTTATTAGATCTGGGTGCCTCCATAAACCTAATACCTACATCCCTCCTTGAGCACTTTGAAGAATCTGAGCTTAAACCGATAGAGGTGACATTGCAGTTAGCTGATCGGTCCATTAAGTCACCTAAAGGAGTACTCGAGGATGTCATTGTTAGGGTACAGGATTTCTATTTCCCGGTGGATTTTATAGTCTTGGACATGGATGCGCCTAAAAGCCCAAGGGATACACTGATTATACTAGGGTCACCCTTTCTAGCCACTGCTAGGGCCAATATAAACTATGAAGAGGGCAAAATAGAACTCAAATTCGGGAACCAAACTCTGAAAATTGACATCTTTAAGTCCTAACAAGGGATTAATTGCAGTGTTATAGAACAAATATGTGATATCAAGGCCGTGGTTGATGAACCATACATCGAGGATAACCTAATTACTCCCGATCAACCACAAGAAAATCAAAACCCGCAAACAGAGGAGTCTGACCCTGATCTAGATACACCCATAACTTCTTCCCTTGCTCCTGACACACACCCTAAACCGCCCGCTGCTGCTGATAACCTCGTTCTGGAACTCAAGCCTCTTCCCGACCATCTAAAGTACGTCTTTTGGGTTGCAATCAGATGTTTCCTGTGATTATCAACTCTAGACTCACACCTGACCAGGAATCCTGTCTGATTACTGTTCTCCAACAACATCGTAGAGCCATCGGATGGACTCTCGATGATCTGACTGGTATCAACCCTTCTTACTGCATACACCATATCTACACCAAAGAGGGCACACAATCTTCGCGGGAAATGCAGAGACATTTGAATCCTAATCTACAGCAGGTCGTGAAAAATGAGATCATTAAGTGGTTAGATGCAGGAATCATCTACCCGATCTCCGACAGTCAGTGGGTGAGTCCAATCCAGGTTGTGCCTAAGAAGGCAAGACTCACCATCATTATGATTGAGACCGGAGAAGTCATACTGACCCGTGTGGCTAACTTGTGGAGAGTCTGCATTGATTATAGAAGACTCAATTCCTCCACGAAGAAGGATCATTTCCCACTACCGTTTATTGATCAGATCCTCGAGAAACTAGAGGGAAATAGGTTCTTCTGCTTTTTGTATGGGTACTCCGGTTATAACCAGGTGGCAATATATCCTGAGGACCAAGAAAAGATCACTTTCACCTGCCCCTTCAGGACGTACGCGTTCTGAAGGATGCCGTTCGATCTCTGCAATGCATCCATGACTTTTCAGCGGTGCATGCTTGCCATAATCTCAAATATGGTAGGTGATTACCTGGAAGTCTTCATGGATGACTTTTCCGTTTTCGAAGCATCATTTGATGATTGCCTTCTACACTTGGTCCAAATCCTCAGGCAGTGCATTGACGTGAATCTGGTTCTTTCCTAGGAAAAGAGCCATTTCATGGTGCATGAAATTGTCCTGGGATATCTTATTTCAGAAAAAGGCATCCAAGTTGATCGAGCCAAGGTGAACTTGAGTTCCAAACTCCCGATGACTAGCTCGATCAAAGACATCTGATCTTTTCTAGGGCACGTCAATTTTTACCATCGATTTATTCCTGATTTCTCAAAATCGTGCACCCCCTAACCACTCTTCTCTCTAAGGATGTTCCTTTCGAAATCTCTAAGGAATGCACTCAAGCATTTGAAATCCTCCATGACCGAGTTACCCAAGCCTCGATCCTACAATCCCCTAATTGGTCTCAACCCTTTGAGATCATGTACGATGCACCTAATTTCACTGTAGGAGCGGTACTGGGGCAGAAAATTGACGGGAAACCGTGGTCATTTACTACACTAGCAAAACACTTGACGAGGCTCAGCGTAACTACATAGTTATTAAGAAAGAGCTGCTAGCTGTAGTATTTGCCCTGGAAAAATTTAGATCTTATCTCCTGGGTTCCTGTGTTATCATCTACTCAAATCATAGAGTTGTGAGGCATTTCCTTGCAAAGAAGGATGTGAAACCTCGATTAATCCGCTGGATCTTGCTGTTGCAAGAATTTAACCTCGAGATTCGTGACAAAGTGGGAAAATACAACGTGGTAGTTGATCACTTATCTCGCCTTCCTTCTGAAATCATCGACCCTTCCAGAGCCATCACAGAACATTTTCCTGATGAGCACCTTCTGACTATCAATACAGGGCTTCCATGGTTTGCTGATATAGTAAACTACTTGGCATCACATCAGATCTTGTCTGATTGGCAGAAGGCCAAGAAGGATAAATTGCTTTCCGATGCCAAGTATTACTTCTGGGAAGACCCGTATCTTTCTGCATCAGTGCTGATCAGATAATTCGATGATGTGTCGTGGAAGTGGAAATTCCAAACATACTATCTTTCTGCCATCACCAGGCATGCGGTGGACATTTTTCAGGTCACAAAATCGCAGCGAAAGTCCTCCAGTGCGGCTTCTATTGGCCCATAATTTTCAAAGACGCATACATTCACTATAAGGCATGTACTCATTGCCAGACCTTAGGCAACATGAGCCATTGTGATATGATGCCTTTACAGCCAATTTTGGTATGCGAAATCTTTGACATATGGGGGATTGATTTCATGGGAACCTTCCCTGTCTCAGACTGCTTCGAGTATATTTTACTCGCTGTTGACTATGTGTCCAAATGGATCGAAGCCATTCCGACCTGAACCAATGATCATAAATTTGTTATCAAATTCATTTATCAAAACATCTTCTCGTGGTTTGGGATTCCACGTGCTATAATTTTTGACGGAGGGACCCATTTCACCAATGCTCAGTTTAGGCCACTGATGACCAAATATAGGGTGTCACACTGAATCTCTACTCCTTACCACCCCTAAACTAATGGTCTAGCTAAGCTATCAAACCGAGAGATCAAGAAAATCCTCCAGGTTACTGTTCAACCTGACAGGAAGGACTGGTCATCCTAGCTTCCAGAAGCTTTGTGGGCATATAGGATCGCCCACAAAACCCAATTAGGTATGTCTCCCTTCATATTGGTGTATGGGAAGGCATGTCACCTCCCCGTTGAGTTGGAGCACAAAGCCTATTGGGTACTACGAAACTGCAACCTAGATCATTCTAAGGCTGGAACCCATAGAAAGCTTCAAATGAGCGAGATCGATGAATTACGCCACAATGCGTATGAGAACTCACAAATTTACAAAGAGAGGGTTAAGGCCTTTCATGACAAACACATATCTAGGAAGATCTTCCATCCTAGTCAAAAGGTCCTACTCTTTAATGCCAAACTTAACTGTTCCCAGGAATATTACGATCAAAATGGATCAGACCCTACCTAGTCCAACGAATCTTTAGAAATGGAGTCATTGAGATTAGTCCACTCAACCAAGATTCCAAACCTTTCATCGTGAATGGTCAGAGACTCAAACCGTTCATTGACGTGACCAATACAAATTTGGCTGAGATATCCTTTACCCTCCATTCTCCCTGAGCTCATTGCACCCAGCTGATGGCGTAAAACTCAACGCTTAATGGGAGGCAACCCATCATTCTTGAAAAACTCAAAACCTTTTTTGGCATTCCTATGCTTAATTCATATTGTACTTTAGGGTTCATCCATTAGAACAGTCGACCCCACCTCAGGTACCCATACCCTAGTCTAGAAATCGTTCTCAACAGTTGCCTCGACCCGTTTGCCCACCCAACACCTGTTCTAATGAATGAACTAAGCTGAATTCGAATCCACCTAATTTACAATGAGGACATTGCAAATCGTAGGCATGGGGGGGTATGAAGTGTAAAACATCATAAAAACTCATCTCACAAGAAAATGTTTCAACAAAAAATCACATATCACAAAAAACACCAAAAAAATGAAAAAAATCTTGAAAAAGAACAAAAAAACTAAAAGGAGAGAAAATTTTTGAGGCCATACAAATCATGAGGAGAAAATGAGGAGGAAAAGTGAAAAATATCCTAAAAGGGGAACAAAATGAAAAAGAAAAAGAGATAGTCATTGGTAAGAAATTAAGGGATTAACCGAAGTTCTAGACCACATCAAGGAAAAGAAAAATGAAGGAAAAAGTGCTAATGAGACACAAAAATAGATTAGTAGGAACACTGATCTTAGGCCTTTTGGGCTAGACTCTTAGGCTTAAAAATTCAAGTATCCGCTAAGATTTGGATAATCCTCAAGAGGATGGTGAAAATGCGAAGCTTAAGTATTAGGTCTAAGGCTTAGGAAGTATTTGAACTCATTAACTGACCTTTGGTTTGCGGGATTCGGTAACCTAAGCACCCCAATCCACACATAGTCTGGTTAAGTGTGTATAACTATCAAAATCATGCAAAAGCATTTAAATGTTCTAAAAAAAGCTGCCTAGATTAGGAGCGGCCGATCAACACAAGTTGATTTGGATGGGTTCCCGGTGCGGAGAGGCGGGAAATTCCCCTCGAAGATGCGTAACAACATATCGTCTCCTCGGTGCTTGTCTCCTGGGATATTTACATATCCTACCGGGGGCACGTAAGCACCATTCTAGTTCAGATGCCATGGGCGCATTATCACGAAATGTCGATTGCCATGGTTTGGATTTAGCTACAGAATGCCATGGGCGGGATTATCTCAAAATCTCGAAAGCTAAGGTTCTGGGGGTTGCCATGGGCGGTGCTATCATGAAGTATCGATTGTCAGGGATCTTTTGAGGATTGATGATGGGGACAAGGAATCCGATATAGACCGTGTTGAGAATCCAATCTGAAGCTAGAAATAAAAAGAAAAGAGAGAGAAAACTCTCCAAACAAATAAATCCTCTGTCTCTCTCTTACAAAAAATGCACTGCAAACTAAACTAAGGCAAAAATACATCTCAAGCATGGGTGCTTTAACCGCGGAGTCCAACGAACCTTAGGATAGTTCCTACAGGCCTTAAAAACCTTCGCAGAGGACCAAGACTAGAGCTGGTTAGGTCCGGATCTTGGTTGGTACATGAGTACCTCTAGGCCTACTGTCGGCATTCTAACCTAATCAAAAAGAAAAAGGAAAAGCACTCATCATAATATGTGAAAGGAATTCATGGTCTATAACAGAAGTTAAAACCTTAAAATTTTGCTAAGGGACTAGCAAAAGATAGGCATGGGGGTATGATGGAAACACCATCATGAGCCCTAACTTGCTCATTTTGACTTAGAAAAGAGAACAAAAGCTCCTACATAACCAACTGGAGGACCTAACTCAAGGAAAAACCCTTCTGAAAGAAAAGCAAGAAACAAGGGGTAAAATTATAATTTTACCATTGTAGTACAAAAATGGGATTTCTTAGGGGTTAAACATAGGTCAAATGATTTTAACAAGGTAAAAAGTGGGTTGGTTCAAAAAGAAAAGGGTTCATGCAAAATCTGGGAATTAAATGACTTCTTGTAACCAAAAAACAAACCCACTTAATTTAAAAAGGTTCTGGTCAAGATAAAATTCACCTAAACCTTCTAAAATTGATGAAAAAATATCCTCTAGGGTTTAGAACCTTTAATTTGGCCTTTAGAACCTATTTTGACCTAAATAGGGGCCCAGTTAAATGTTTACCGTAAATTGGATTTTTGTGTAAATTTTTTAGTCAAACATGGCCAAACCTAAAATCCAACTTTACTGTTGGATTCCTTAGGTTCAAATTAGGTTTGTACCAAAATTTAGACCTAAGGGGAATTCACCTTGACCTACTTTGCAAATCAGTCCAGCCTAATGACATTTATACCCCTAACTTTTGAAAACTCTTGCATATTACCCCCTAGCTTCCTCATCGTTCTTTGCAATTAGGTCCATCCACCATTACAGCAAAGGAAATCCTACTCCGGTGAGGATTCAAGGGAAACAACTCCCTGATTCCTCAGAGAATCCCTCTAAAATTTGAAAGGGAGATTCTCTAAGGAATTCCCGTTCATGTGAACCCAATTTGAAGCTCCAATTTTCACCTAATCTCTCATGCGAATGCATGAGAGATTTGGATCTTTTCTGACCTTCCAAGTCCGGCGAGGTTGCCGTTCTTGGAAGCTTGCCTTCCAAGCACAAGGCCCTTTACCAGGACCTATAAAAGTGACCCCAGATCCTCCCGCTCCTCTTAAGCTTGATTTGGCCTGAGAAAACCCCCAATCTTCCTCTCTTCCCCTCCAGCCAAAATCCCAGCAAGCTCTGACGACTCCTACCTCCTCCTCTCATCGCTTTGCCACACTACCAGTGGTAGAGTTGTCTTTGCTTCCTTCATCCGCGTCGCGCCACACCTGTGCACGTGCCTGCCTCCCTCTCGTCGTCGCCATCCTCCTCTCACTAAGCCTTCGTCTTCGGCGACGACACATATGAGTCGTCCACCTCCTCCACTCCCCCTTCATCTATCCTTTCGTAGATAAGTCCTCTCCCTCTTCCCTTTATGTAACCATCATTTATTTCTATTTTCACGCCCTGACGTTCACACACCATCGTCACCTTCTCCACCTCCAGCAGACCACCGGCGAGGTGTTCCAGCCATTCCATGCACCCATGCACATCGCCAGCCACCTCAAAAGCTCTGCCATGTCTCACTGATCATCATCCCTCTTCCCATTCACCACCACATGCTCCCAACACTTCCCCTGAACACACCCATCTTCACAGCCACAGGGTGACCTAGGCATGCACGCCCAAGCTACCCCGCGCCACGCCGACCACCAAGACACCTTTGCCGTGTCACGACGAAGCTCCCTATGTGATTTGACGAGGTCGTAAGGCCATTTTGCTTGTGGACAGGTATAGGTCGCAGCTACCATTGGAGCAAGCTCGAAGAAGCTTGCAAGCTTCATTCCAGGCCCTAGGCATCAGGCTCCAGGTTCTCAGACGTGCGGGCTTCCTTTGCGAACATTTCCAGCCAGCTATTGGAGTCCAAGCCCCCTACAGCCTTTGCGATTCATGAACACCTGCTGCAGGCGTGCGCGAGAAGAAGGTCAGACATTTAGTCCCACCTCGGAAGTTTTGAAGTGGGCGGTGCGCTATAAGTGGAAAAAGTGCTAGGTACTTATCATCTCCTGACACGGGGTGAGGTCCCACTCATCCCACTCGCCTCGTCTGCGACCCACGCCTCTGCAGACCTGGTTCCCGACCTGACTACCTACGCACTCCTCGCCCACCATCGCACGCCGGTGGGCCTGGTCTCGGGCGCACTTACCCAACCCGTTAACCCATGAAGGCTCTGGGAGAGCGAGCCTAAGAGAGAAGAAAGAAGAGAATTCATGGGGAGGGTAGGGGGTAGGTTTTGCTCTCAGGGAAAAAGAAGAAGAAAAGCTAAGGTGAAGCTGCAAGAGAAGAAGAAGGCTGAAGAGGACGCTAAGGAAAGGAAGCCGCAGCAGAAGCCAAGGGAAGAAGAAGGAGAAGGGCAGAAATCTGAGCAGCTAAGGAAGAGAAGGCTCGGCTGAAGAGAAGAGCAAGGCTGAAGTCAGAAGTAGAAGAAGAAAGAAGAGCCAGAGAAAGAAGAAATCAGAGAAGAAGAAGAAGAGCCAAAGAAAGAAGAAGAAGACAGAAGAAGAAAGAAGAAGCTGAAGACAGAGAACAAGAAGAGAAATTAAAGAAGCACTGTAGCATTGAGCACTTAAGATGTCTGATTTTTACATCAAACGTCCATCTTTTATTTTGAGCTTCTACATACATTGATATCATTTTTCTTTCTTTATAACTTTAATTCTTCATTGCATATTTTATCAAGTTTGAAAGTTGTGTTCTTGGTTTTTAATTCCTAATTTTCTCCCTGTGTTCGACCTCATATTTATATTTTTCAAGTAATAAAATTCATTTGTTTTCAAAGCGATTTTGGCTATACTACGACGCATTTATTTTGAACCTGATTTCGCTTTCAACAAACAAGTTGTACGAAGAAACTCTAGACCTTGTAGACGTAAACCAATTACAGGTCCAAAGTAAAAGAAGATGAGTTATGGACAGTGGCTTCTCAAAGCACATGACAGGAGAAGAAGACCTGTTTCTTAACCTCAACCACAAGGAAGGTTGTTCAATCTCTTTTTGCAACAACCACAAGGGTTATGTTATTGGTACTAACCAAATTGGTAGCTATAAAACCTCTTTTGATATTATTCATCTTGTAAAAGGTTTAAAACATAACTTACCTTGTGTAAGCCAGATTTATAATAATGGATATAAAGTAAATTTCACCTCAAAAGACTTTAAGATTAAAGATAGGAAAACAATGGAAAATCTTTTGACTGGAAACAAATCAAAAGATATCTACACTATTGACTTTGATAAATGCAACAATCTTAGCTATTTGATTGCATCAGATGATGAGTCAATGCTGTAGCATTGTCGACTTGGCCATGTTCACATGTGAAATATAAATAAGCTTGTGAAGCATGACGTAGTACAAGGACTGCCTAAGATTTCCTTTAAAAAAAGAATCTTTACAACTCTTGTGAACTAGGAAAACTTCATAAAACCTCCTTTAAACCTAAAAACATGGTTAGCACCTTAAAGCCACTTGAGTTGATACACTTAAACCTCTCTGGACCAACCAAGTCTAAAAGCCTAAACGGGTGCAGATACTGTCTTGTCATTATTGATGACTTTTCCTGATTTACTTGGGTATTATTCTTAAGGTCTAAAGATTCTACTTTTGAGGAATTTAGAAAGTTAGCCAAAAGACTTCAAATTGAGACATGCCTTTCCATCACTAGGATTAGGAGTGATCATGGAGGAGAATTTCAAAATCAAAACTTCTAAGATTTCTACTCAACTTTTGGAATAAAACATGAATTTACCTTTCTAAGAGTAGCTCTTCAAAATGGTGTTGTAGAAAGAAAGAATAGAATCCTGCAAGAGTGTGCCTGCACCATGTTGTGCGAGTCAAAGCTACCTTGGTATTTTGAGTTGAGGTAGTAAACACTGCTTGCTACATCCAGAATAGAACCTCCATCAGAGCAATCTTAAAGAAAACACCATTTGAACTTTACTATGATCGGACACCTAAGATTTCATATTTTAAGGTATTTGGTTGCAAATGCTTCATATTGAATACAATGGAAAATTTGGATGAATTTGATACAAAGAGTGATAAAGGAATTTTCTTAGGATATTCCTCTAGATGTAAGCCTTATAGAGTTTACAACAAAAAGAACTTGGTGGTTGAAGGTACTTTGCATGTCTCCTTTGATGAATCAGATCAAATAGAAATGGCTTCAAACAAAGATGATGATCAAAAACTAGAAAATCCCTCAAACATCCCTGAGGAAACCATCACAAGTGACCTACCTAAAGATCTAACCTATACTAAAGACCATCCTAAAGATCTTGTGATTAGTGAGGTTACAAAAGGAGTTCAAATCAGATCTTCCTTAAACAACCTTGCACTTAGCATTTTTGTATTCCAATTAGAACCTAAAACTGTGAAAGAAGCCTTCACTAATGATTGTCGAATTGTTGCAATGCAAGAAGAACTAAATCAATTTGAAAGAAATAATGTTTGCAAATTAGTCCCTAGATGAGAATCTCAATCAATGATTAGAACAAAATGGGGTTTTAAAAATAAGCTTGATGTAGGAAAGGTGGTGAGGGTGGTCCAAAGTTATAATCAGGAAAAAAGAATCGATTTTAATGAAACCTAGGCACCTATGGCCCAATTTGAATCCATTAGAATGTTACTAGCCCTTGCTGCCCATATGGGATTTAAGCTATTCCAGATGGATGTCAAAAGTGCATTTCTCAATGGATTCATAAAAGAAGTCTATGTAAAACAACCACTTGACTTTGAAAGTTCAAAAAATCTAGATCATGTTTTCAAACTAAATAAAGCCTTATATGGACTAAAACAAGCTCATCGAGATTGGTATGAAAGATTAAGGAATTATCTAATAGAAAATGACTTCAAATTGGATAGTTGATCCAACTCTCTTTACTAAGAGAAAAGATAACCAACTAATTTTAATCCAAATTTATATTGATGACATAATCTTTGGTGCTACTGACAATCTTCTATGCCAAGAGTTTGTGAAGGTTATGTAGGATCAACTCAAGATAAGCCTGATGGGAAAATTGAAGTTCTTCCTAGGGTTGCAAATTCATCAGCTTAAAGATAGAATCTTCATTTCGTTAACCAAATATACAAAAGAGATTTTGAAGAAGTTCGGGATGGATAACACCAAAGGAAAGGACACACCAATGGCTACCACTACACAACGTAAAGAAGATGAATTAGGTAAGTATGTAGACCAAAAGCTATATAGAAGCATGATAGGGTCTTTACTATACTTAACTGCTAGTTGACCAGATATACTATTCAACACTTGTCTCTATGCTAGGTTTCAAGTGAACCATAAGGAATCACACCATAATGCCCTAAAACAGATACTTAGATACCTTCAAAACACAGTAGATCATGGTCTGTTCTATTCCAAGTTAGCCGCACTTGACTTACTCTCCTATTGTGATGCTGATTATGCAGGTAGTTAGATAGATCTTAAGAGTATTAGCGGAACTTTTCATTTTCTCGAAAATTCCCTAGTCTTTTGGATCAGCAAGAAACAAAAAGGTGTTTCCTTATCCACAATTGAAGTTGAATACATTGCTGTTTCCCTAGCATGTTCACAGATTTTGTGGATGAAGCAAACACTTAGAGATTTTGGACTTAGCTTTGAAAACACTAGAATCCTTTGTGATAACACTAGTGCCATAAACTTGTCCAAAAATCCTATCCAACACTCTAGAACTAAACACATAGATATCAATCATCATTTCCTTATAGATTATACCTTGAAAAAGGAAATAACACTAGAGTTTATCCAAACAGAAAAACAATCAGCTGATATCTTTACAAAACCCCTAGCAAAAGATAAACTTATAACAATAAGAAGAGAATTACGCTTAACAAGACTAATTGAACTCTAATTGATGATTGCCTTCTTTGTCTTGTTGGTTGTTGGTCGATCAAATTCTCCCTTTAATCGATCAATCATTGATCGACCAAAACTTTTGTTTTGATCGATCAAGATTTGAAAGTCTTGGGCAAGAAAATTCCTTCCAAAACATTTAAAAGTTGAGCAACCAATCACTATATTAATCAATCAATAGTTGGGAAATTTAAATTTATCTCCATTGGAAATTTAAATTTATTGATCAAATTTCCATTTTGATTGACCAAATTTGAATTTGGTCGACTAAACATTTGTTTTGATCGACAGAAATTGACGAATTTCACCTTGCCATGATTTGTGATTTGCGAACCAATTCACCTTAATTTGATTACCTATTGAACTCTAATCCTTGATCTTGTTCCTTATTATCCCCTACCTTATTTGAACAACCTTTTTTACCAACTTTCTTTTTACACAAAAAAAAACACTTTACCAACTCAACAAAACTCACCACCACACTTCACCATCGGTCCCACACTTCAAACAATCAATCCCATCATGGTCCCCTCCTCCTACTCACAACCTTCGACCAACCTCTCGACCAACACCACCGCCAGCCTCAACCACCCCTTGGTTGACCAAAACCGCATGGCCACCTCCTCTCCGAGGACTTCCTCCTCGCTGTCGCCACCTCGTCGGCCTCTCCAACGACCGATCGTCCACCCTCCTCCCTCTTCTTTGGCACTACCTATTTGGATAAATTCATGTCGATCCTGGCTTGTTCCTTGTTTCCTTTTCATCTCTTACACATATTATTATGTTTTGACCTTCTTTTGATGTGGTATATGTTGTTGTTTCATCTTTTTCTGGCCACTATTCTTCGGGTTCTTCATGTTCATGTTCTACATCTTTTCATCTTATTCGATTTGCTCAAACCTTATTTTTTTCGCTATTGACGATTTTTGATTGATCAATTTTCACCCTTTGATCAACCAAAAATACCGTATTCAAATTTGTTTTGTCATCCTTTTGATCGACCAAACATTTTCTCTTTGATTGACCAAAAAATTATTCTTGATCAACCAAACTGATTAACTGATTGGCCAAAAATCTCCAAAACTAAACCTCCTTACTGTCTACTTTTTATTCTATCAATTTTATTCTTTGATTGACCAAATTGTCTTTGTGATCGATCAACCAACCTATTTTGATTGACCAAACCTGAATAGTATTGATTTTATGGCTCCCAAATGCTCTCGTCACACTTCCTCTTGTACCTGTCCCGATGATACTTTTGACCGGTACTTCATCAATGATGACGTGAGGCAAAACTTTTCTCTTAATTCTCATCTATCTCCACTTGTGGGTCACCCTATAGACCTAGCTTACTTCAAGTGCGTGTTTCCTATTCTTAGAGATAGGCTTACCTTTCATAAGATAGGTCGTCTCTTCGATAGGAATTTCTATGCGGGCGCTAAAGGTAGTCGCATTAAGGGTGTCGACCCCATGGCATGTCACCTCTTCTATTCCAACCTTCGCAATATCAAAGAGGGTTTTGACATTTAGTTGAAGTCTAATGTCTACGGCATTGAGGTCTTGGTCAATACCGATGTCCTCTTTCAGGTTCTTGGTAGTCCCTCCTCCGATCCTACATATCATGAGCTTCATCATGACACATTCTTCAAGACCATTAGGGAGACCTTGATGACTCCTGAATCTTTTGACTTGGGTAAGCCCACCAAGTCACCTTATTTCCGTCCTCTCCTGTGGTTTCTCAATCACGTATTTTTATGGAATTTCATGTCTATGTGCACATCTTTTGAGAACTATCCCGATCATATGCTTGTGGTTCTCTATGCCTTCATGACTAACAAGGCGTTTAATTGGAACCACTTCATGCTCACCTTCATGGAGAGGAAGCCCATGAACATTTTCCCTTCTAGCACCCTCCTATCTCATATCTTCCACCACTTTAGCATCCCTATGGATATAAATCATAAATAGTTTATCTCTCATGTCAATATTTTTGGGGAGCTTACCTACTTCAAGATGGAGAAGGAATGTCAGGCTTGATCAGATCCTCACCTCAAGTAGCTGCTTCCTCCTCTTCCCAGCCTCCACCTTCTCAGACTGGACCTTCTACTCTCCTGCTTACACACCTTACCAGCACTCTGATGCTTACTGTCCTCCACCAGTTAGACCCCCTCCTTCCTTCTTCCACCACGAGTGGCCGTATCTTGATAGGCAATTCACCCACCGTGACACAAGACGTCACCGATGACATCTCTTTGATGATGCATTGCAAGAGGGAGACTAGTTCGATGATGATGGAGCACAACACTCAGGTATTCAACTACCTGATCAAGCAGGGGCAGTTTCTTGATTAACTGGGAGAGCAAAGTCACGCTTCAGTTCAGAGACCATAGGCCTCCTAGAGCTCGTCGAGTAGATTTACGCTTTTAGTTCTTTCTTTGGTTTAGTATCATGAATTATAAAACTCTATATTTTTCATTTCTATCTTCATGGTTGTAGAACTTTATTTACCATACGTAGTACTTTATTTCCTGTTATTGTGATAATCCTTTTTATATATAAAATGCAGTTCTTATCCATTCTATTTATATCTTTCTACAAGTATCATGTTATGAATTGCATTTATCATATAGTAAGGGGGAACATGTATCAATTTATATCAATCATTTCAACTTTTTGTTAATAACAAAGCAAGAGATAAACTTCTATATCTATAAGCAACATATCATGCATCTTTCATATCCTCATGCATATATAATTATAATTTTGTTATCATCAAAAAGCGGGAGAATGTTGATGCCCTTGTTTTGATGTAACAAAATTATGTTATATTGTGGACTAATAATTTCAGGACACTTGAAGTCTAATCAAATAATGATGATCGTGCCACAAGTGAAATTAGCCTCTTGATGAGGATCTTGAAGACACTTTTTAATTTTATTGAGTCTAGAATATTGTAAGGAACCTCAAAAATAATAACTGATGCATTTTCAAAACTTGTTAGCCTTGAAATTTAACTAAAACCCTAAGTTTTTAATATTGTTGATCGACCAACTATTTGACATTGATCGACCCAACCCACTTTATTTTTTACCAACCTAAATCTGTTAATCGATGAAAGGCCTCTAACAATCAAATTCTATCTAAGCTTCAAAAGTCGATCATTTTCCTAATTTAATTGATCAACATGGAATCAATCAAAACATTAAATTAATTGACCAAAGTTCATTTTGATCGACAAATCATAACTTTTGGTTGACTAAGGCCATATTTCCAAACTTTCTAAATCAGGTTGAAAAACACCTATACATAGGACCCTTGACCCTCCATTGAAAAATACACCTCAAGAGCTTTCAACAAGCAAAACATCTCATATTCTCTCCAGTGCTTTCGTGCTTCTATGCCTGCAACTACTGCGATGTAAAGCATGACTCTTTGTGATTAAAAAAGGTTCAATTTTTTTTATATTATTGAGGTTCCATAGGATTTATTGGTATACTTTTTATTCCTGTCATTTTTTATCTAGGATCCATGTTGTTTTGGAAGTCCCCATATTGTTTTTCTCTTGGTTAGGTGTATAAGAGAACAAGCTTTATAAGAGGTTGTGGCACCCTTGTTCAAGTGGTGTGTTAATGGATTTGACTAGCATTGACTAGTCAGAAAAATTCTAAGCTGAGAGGCTTAAGTAGTGATTTTTACTCGCAAGGGTTTCCACTCTAAATCTAAGTGTCATCTCTCTTTGGTATGTTTATACTTATTTTTGAACTGTGGTGAATGAAATTTTAAATTCCACAATCGATAGATATTACACTATTCATCCCCTTGATGGTAATTGTTATTTCATTTTCAATCATTTTAAGAACGTGCGTCGTAGTACAGGTGATTAAAGCAAATCTAACATTTAAAATTTATAACTCGAATTAAAAGAGAAAAATCCGAGGTCGTCTCTAGGAGCAAGAAAATGTGCAAATATCACTATTGCAACTAATTTAGCAACTAAGTGGCATTAATGACCTCTTCCCAAACTCACCCTAGGCATGTGAAGGCTTAGGATAATTGGGAAGAGGGAGTGAGTGCTAATGAAAGACAAGAATCAAAGATGCACGAAAAATTAAAAATTGGCAACTTTATATAGAAAGGATTTCTATTTCACAATCAAGTTGTAGATGAAAGCTTCTACTACAAAGTAAAGTTACAAAGCTACTAAAACAAAAATCCTGGATAATGATGGTGAAGAGGATGAAGCTGTTGCTCCAACTACGGCTGCTCTTGTAGTTGAAAAGAACTCCTTTCTTCTTCTTCTCCTTGAAAAGCTCCTCTAAGTTGTGGTCTCCTCCTGGCAAACCCTAAGGGGGCGTGCCTTGGCTCTTCCAAAGGTGGATGATTCCACCTTAATTTCTCCTTCAAGGGTGGGTGTGCACCACCCTAATCTCTCCTCCAATGCCTAGCCATCCTCCTGATGTAGAGTCTCCTCCTCTTGGTGTGGCACAAAGAGAAGAATGGAGAGGAAGAAGGCACCAAGGAGGCAAGGGATAGCCTCCTTAATCTTCTTCCTTCCTCCTTCTTCTTGGTCGTGGGTTATAGGTGGCTTAAGATAGAAAATTATGCTAAGGGAGGATGAGTTTTTGGTGGTGACATGATGGGTATATATAGGGGTGGGGAGGAGGGTATTGGCATGGATTGTTGGAGGTGGTTGTGGGATCTAAGGGATAAGGATGTATGGTGCCAAATGGAAGGACACATGGGGGTGGTTATGGTGGTGGTTACCCTCCTTTGGTGACCCTTGAGTTGGTGCCAAAATAGGCTTCTAGAAGGGGGCTTAGGTGGCGCCAAAAATGAAGGGTTGGGATGTGTTTGGTGGTGGATGGATGGTTGTGATGAAGGCTAGAGTTGGAGCCACAAGGGAAGGTTTCTAGTAGGGTGGTTTGGCGCCAACTCTTGGTGTCCTTTGGTGGTGGTTGGTGGTGGTGGTTTCTAGTAGGGTGGTTTGGGTTGGTACCAAGTTGAAGTAGCTTAGGTGGACTTGGAGTGGAAGGTTATGTAGGTGGAGTTAGGGTTAGCTAAGGTGGATGACCAAGGAGTGGAGAACTTAGCTAAGCTAGCTTAGCTAGTAGGTGAGTAGAGGAGAGGTAGGAGGAATGAGGGTTTCGGGAAGAAGAGCTGAAGGAGAGTTGTCTGGAGCTACATAGGAGCTAATAGCTGCTGAAGAAAATGGCAAGGAGTTACTTTAGCTGGCTTAGCTTGCTAGTTCTTTGCTAGCTACTAAGCCAAGCTAAAGTAAGTTGGTTTTTGCTGAAAGATGCTAAGGTAAGCTGGGACTGATCATCCTGGGGAGGACCTAGCTAGTTGAAGTAGCTAAGGTAGCTTAGCTCAACTAAGTTGAGCTAAGTGGAGTCCTTAGGGGTTGGACTTGAGCTGGCCTGAGCTAGAGTGAAGTCATCTTCAGCTGGCTTGAGTTGAGTAGAGCTGGAGGTAGCTAGACCTGAGCTAAGGTGGACTCCAGTCAACTTAATTGAGCTAGCTAGAGCTCCTAGTGAACTGATGGGAGCTAAGATGAGCTAAACTCAACTAAGTTGAGCTGGATCTTAGCTGATTTGAGCTAGGGTGAGCTAAGATGAGCTATATTGAGCTACCATTCAGCTGAGATGAGCTGAATGGAGCTAGGATGAGCTAACCCTAATTCAAGTGAGCTGGTATCCAGCTATGATGAGCTAGATTAGGCTGAGTACCAGTTGTTTGAGCTTCTTCTTCACTAGTTGCCTTCCTGAGTGCTAGGGTTTTGGGGATCAGACTATCTATTTATCCTTAACACTCAAATAAATTTATCAAAAAGACAACAAAATGTGTAATGCATGCCTAACCTAGTTTATGCCTAAATACAGCCCAAAACCCATTTGCAGAGTAAAAATCCTAAGAGATAGGTTTGTTTTAGGGCATAAGAATGATGATAAGCTAGCATTTATCAATACGAGAGTAAAAATCCTAAGAGATAGGTTTGTTTTAGGGCATAAGAATGATGATAAGCTAGCATTTATCAATACGAAGCTTTAACAACCTTGCTTCTTTTTACTTATAGTGTGTTTGGAATTTCAATTCAATCATCATCCCTATTATAGATTGTGTATCAGGAGGAACTTTTAATTAGACACTTCAAGCAAAATGGAGTTTCCAACACGTCAAAAATCTTCTCACATCTAATCCAGTTCTTACTCTATCAGACTCCTCCAAGGAATTTGATGGTAACACCATCATCCGTCATAACTAACCTAATTTAGTTAGAATCCAGTGATAAATGTTCCTGAATAACCATTTGAGGGTCGCAATTCTATCATGAGTTGAATTTGGGAAGAAGAAAAGAAATTGAGTTAATTATGTTATTTTAACACCTAATCATGTATGCAGATTAAATGAGGGATTAATCGATAGTCAAATGAACTTAAATTCCCAAGAAGTGGACTCAGACCGACTAAAATAGGGTTTTCTGTGATTTGAGGATTATGTTATTAGTAAAAGCCTTAATTTCAACCTCACTTCAATTAAATGGGTTTTGGTAGAAATAAATGTCATCTAAACCTCCTAAAAATCCTTTAAAATATTCTATGAGGTTTGGAAACTTACTTTGACCAAAGGAACTCATTTTGACCAAAAATAGAGACTTAGGAGGGAAATTGGTTTATTTTGGGCTACAGTGTAAATTACCTAGTGAAACTATGTGTAAATCCAAATTTGAGGTCACCACTAGCTTCCTTAGGTCCAAATTAGGTTAACCCCAAATTTTGAGACCAATCAGAGTTCATCTTGACTTAGTTTGCATTTTAGCCCAGTTGCTTCTGTTTATCACATGAAACTCCCTAAGTTCGATGTTTTAATTACACAAATGCCCCTACTTTTTGACTTTCCTTGCAAGAAGGTCCCTCCACCACCTTCTTCTTCTTAGATCCACTTTCCAAATGTAGCAAACGTTGGGTTTAGGAAACCCAAATCGGCGAGATTCAATCCTCGAATCAAGGGATCAAATCAAGATCAAATCTCACCAAAATTGGTGAGATTGATCTTGAGATATTTCCCAAAATTGAACCAACTCTCAAGATCATTCATCACCGATTTCCTCGCTAGGGAACTCGAGAACGTCGAGCTCAAAATGCGAACATAGCACATGCCAAACATGCATCTCTTTGCTTGTTTAAGAGGAATTCCTCTTCTATAAAGAGGCCTTAACCTGTTCATGCACATGGCATGCCCAATTCACCAAAATTCCCCTCTTCTTCTTCATCACCGATGTATTTAGGAAGCACCTCTGAAGCCTTCTTGAACTCCCTTCATCTGCCTCTACCACATACAATAGGTAGAGGATTCTTCTTCCTTAAGTTTCCACGAAGCTTCTAGCGAAGCTTCGACCTCCAAACTCCCCTCAATCGCTTCGACTGACCTCCTCTTCTTCCATATCACCGGCGTACTCCAGTGAACTCCTCCCTCTTTTTCTCTCCAAATTTCTTTAGGGCTTTCACTCCTTTCCCCTCCACTTAGAGTTATGGAGCTCTAGAGCTCCATTCATTAGGTCCTTCACCTCCTCTGACTTCGACGATCACCGCCGCCACCACCTTCACCGTCCCAAGCCCCCCGCCTTCCTTACACTTAATAGACTTAGTCAAAAGCTTCCTCACCTCCACGCCAAGCTTTTGCGTAAGTTTATTGGACCCTACAACCACTCTTCGACCATCCGCCATCAATGCCAACCAAGCTTCATCGAAGCTCCTCCGCCACCACTCCATAGCCACCCTCACACGCAATTGACCTTGGGCTTTTGTCCGACGTAGCTCACCAGACCTTCCTACGTGTTTAATTGTCCACTGTCTTTTGCCTACAGGTACCTCGCTGTCGTCGTCATCTTCTCAGGTTCCCTTTACCCATCTCCAACGACCAATTGATGAGAGAAGCACATCCTTCCTGTGCAGTTTCTTCATAGGAAGGTAGGTGGGCCGTTGGATTGAAGATCCAACGACCAATCGATGATCAATCAAGGGAGCTCCTCCACACACGAAGAAGAAAGAGTGTATCGTCCTACATCATGGGATTTGAAGCCAAAAGTGGGAATAAATTTACTTGTGCACCTTAGCTATTCTCCCACGATCACAGGGGGTCGGGTCCCTTACCCTTCATGCCCATACTCACGCTACACGTGCCCTCACACACGTGGACGCACACATATGCCCAGTCTGGGTTAGATTTTACCTTGATTTAAATGTGACTTGGGCCCTATTATGGTCTTCGTGGACTTGGATCTGGACTTGGGTTTGATTATTATAGCCCAGAGGATGTGGGTCGGGTTTTGCTGGGCCTAGCCTTGGTCTAACCTGTGCTTTGTTTGTGAAGGCTCTTTGGTTGAGAATTTCACTAAGTGTTGAAAGGCTTTACATAGAGTTGAAAAAACACATTTTTTCTTCAACACTTATATATATATATTTGGAGTTTGGCAGTGCTACTATTTGCATGATACATTCTTTTTATACATATCAAGCTCTTTATGCTTCATTATATGCAATTAATTAGTGGTTGGAATTTTGGTTATTTTGCTTCCTGAGATGACCTCAGACTCACATTTGAGATATAAATTTAAGTGTTTTCGTCGCTTCAGTCACTATACTACGACGTGTATTTAAAATCTGACTTCAGCGCAATAACAGACTTTGAAGTAGACTATGATGCTTCCTATATAGGCATCAGGGTTGTCCTTAGCGAAGATAGGTGTCATGTTGCTTTCTTCAGCGAGAAGTTGAGCAATGGTCACAATCGATATTCTACCTATAATTTAGAATTATATTCCGTCATTCAAGATATAAAACACTAAACACATTATCTTATTCAGCTAGATTCATCCTCCATTTTGATCATGAAGCCCTACGCTATCTAAATTCCCTGAAAATCCTTAGTAAAAGGCATGCCAAGTGGGGCCAGTATTCTACAAAAGTATACTTTCCACCTTAAACACAAATCTAGAGTTATTAATCATATGTCAAAGGCATTAACCCACCAAGCACATGTTCTTACCACAATAACTGTACAATTCATCGGGTCTAATATGCTTAAGAGGCAATATCATGATGACTCAAACTTCTCTACTATTTATGATGTCAGATGCATTAAGCCACTAAGCACATGTTCTTACCACAATCATTGTACAACTCACTAGCCTTGACACACTCAAGGGGCAATACCATGATGAGTCGAACTTTTGTACTATTTATGATGAATGCACCTTTAGTAGCACGAGGTCTTCTTCTAAATTTATCCTCCACAATGGCTTCCTATTTCAAGGCAATAAACTTTACATTCCAGCAACATCGCTATGAGAGACTCTTATATCAAAGTTACATGATGGGGTCCTAGGAGGACACTTTGGGAGAGATAAGACCTTGGCATTATTATAGGAGAAATTCTATTGGCCTAAATTAAAAAGGTTGTGAAATGCGATGTTCAGCATTGTTAGATCTGCCAAAAGTTCTGCAAATTGAATATAAGGTTGTACACACCCCTTCGCATACCCATGTGCCCTTGGGAAGACATCATTTTGGACTTTGTCCAAGGATTACCTTTAACTATGCGCAAGGTTGATTATATCTTCATAATTATTGATATATTCTCCAAGATGGCACACTTCATTGCTTGTGGCAAGACGTCTAATGCCTCTCATGTTGCTAATTTATTCTTCAGGGATGTAGTTCACCTGCATTATATGCTTAAGGGGCAATACCATGATGACTTGAACTTCTCTACTAATCATGATGAATGTGCCTTTAGTAGCACAAGGTCTTCTTAATTTATCCTCGAAGATGGCTTCCTATTTCGAGGCAATAAACTGTGAGAGACTCTTATATCAGAGTTACATGATGGAGGCTTAGGAGGACACTTTGGGAGAGATAAGACCTTGGCATTATTATAGGAGAGATTCTATTGGCCACAATTGAGGAAGGCTGTGAAACAAGATGTTCAGCATTATTAGATCTGCTAAAAGTTCAAAGGGTGAAAAAAAAAAAGGTTGTACACACCCCTTCATATACCCATGCTCCCTTGGGAAGACATCATTTTGGACTTCATCCAAGGATAACCTTGAACTGCATGCAATGTTGATTCTATCCTCGCAGTTATCGATAGATTCTCCAAGATGGCACACTTCATTACTTGAGGCAAGATGTCTAATGCCTCTCATGTTGCTAATTTATTTTTCAGGTATGCAATTCACCTGCATGGAATTCCCTACTCTTTTACTTCATATCATGGCACTCAATTCTTGAGCCACTTTTGGTGACCCCTTTAATCATACCTTTATACTCGTCTACAATATAGCATTGCCTACTATCCATAGACAGATGGCCAAACTGAACTAGTAAATAAATCATTGGGATACTTACTATGCTGCCTAGCAAGAGACAAGCCCACTCTTTCACTTAATTCATTCTTCCCCAAGCAAAGTTTGCCTATAATAGTTCCAACAATCATTCTACAAGGAAATCTCCTTTTGAATGTATATGTGGATTTCCTATGCCCCAATTTCTATATTGCAATCCTACTAGCCATCATGGGAGAGCAAGTGCAATTGCAAAAGTCCTTGTTGAACATCTTTCCCAATTACATGAAGAGATTTGCTCAAAGTTGCAAACGATGAACCAAAAACATCAAGAAGCCAATTTCCATCGTCTTGAAGTAGAATTCAAGGAAATTTTGTCATGGTACACATTTGGAAGGAGTAATTCCCTCAAAATCTTCATCAAAAATTTAGCCTGAGGAAGTTTGGTCCCTATTGGGTTCTCGAGTGCATTGGAATGAATGCCTTCTGACATTGCTAATATTGAACATCTCTGAATTATATGCTCATTACACTGTTACCCACCATCAAGAGACTCTTTTTCTAAAGAAGTGGCACAACTATTTGTCCAAACAATGCCTCCATTTGAGTCAAGTGCTATGAAACATATTATAGATATTTGTGGAATTGCTATGCACCAAGACATCTCTCGATGATTCCTCGTCAAATGGAAGAATCAACCGATAGCTAATTGGACATAGATGGAAGCATGAGAGCCCAAATCTAAACTTGAATCTATTGTAGGGATATATGGAGGCAATCTCTCAAGAGTGAGATTTTTGCAACCTAGGGGGAATTAATGTAGCTTAATATCAATTGCATGAAGTTCAAGAGATAGATCGCAAAATTTGCAAATATATTCCAAATTGGAGGCTTTAACAGAAATTCCAGTCTATTTATATTATTTTATGTTTTAGAGAGCTTAGGTTGTTTGGCTCACTGTCATAGAGTCTTAATTGTATGAAAGGTCTAGCAAGTTGTAGGAATAATAGGATTTTATCCCAAGGTCTCTTGTTTTATTTGTGACTCTCATGTAATCCTTATATAAAAGGGAGTGGTAGTTGATAGAGATTTTATGCGATTTTATAAATGCAGGTTTTTGTCGTCGAGATGCATAAAATCGATCAATTCTTAAATTTATAATACCTAAATAGTGGAGTATCTAGGGTTGTCCAAGGGGCTAATTTTTTAGTCACAAAAAGGATTCTCTGTCTCGCCTCTCAAATCCACATTTGTATTTTTCTATTTTCAATTTTATTATTTTTAGGGTTTTAAGAACAATCATGTATTCGAAAGCGAAGATTAAGAAGAAAACCTTTTCTTCTAAGCTCACCCTAGGCAAGTGCACCTAGAGTAATTAGAAGAAGGTGTGGTGCACTATGCTACTAAAAACATGAAAAGCACACTAAGATTAAAACTGAAATTGGAAGGCAAATTGAAGACTTGTATTACTAGTAACAAAATGAAGTGTAGCGGAATGCTTGTTACATAAAAACAACATCAACACTAGCTAATACAAGAATTAAGAAAGATAAAGAAGAAGGGGATCCTCTATGGAAGTTCTAGATTGCCCTCACTCCAAGTGCATTTGCCCCACACTTAAAAAGGGTTCTCCTTGGCTTCTTCTTCAAGTAGTCCTCCTCCAAGATGTCCTCCAAGGTGGGTGTCAACCACCTTGCTCCTCCTCTTGCCTAGTCATCCTACTTATGTGAAGAACTCCTCCTCCTTAGTGTGGCACAAGGGAGACGAAGAGAGAGGAAGAAGGACCAAGGGGGTGGGTAGGTTGCCCCCTTGATCTTCTTCTCTTCTTCTTCCTCGGCCGTGAGATGTATGTGGTGTAGGTAGGAAAAACTAATGGAGAAGATGATGTTAATGTGGTAGTTAGGTGGGGTATATATAGGAAGGGAGAGGGTTGGTTGGTGTGAGGATTAGGTGTAGGGCTAGGTGTTGCATTGAAATTTATCATATTTAGGAAAATGCATTGCAATATAGTGACGAAAATCAATACAACATTTAAATTAGTAAGTACTTGAAAATAAGAATGACTCTGAGCTCATTTGCAGGGAGCAATTTGAAACAAATAAGTCACTAATCACAATTATCAAATAGAATAATTGGTCGGGTTTTTATGCAGTTTGTAAAATTAGGTTTTTATGAGTCGTTGCAATGCATAAAATCGTTTCGCTTTTAAATTTTTAAACCTAGATAGGGAAGTATCTAGGGTCATCCAAGGAGGCAATATGTTTGCAAAATCAAGTCTCTTGCTTGAAAATAGAAATCAACTTTCTTTTTGATATTTTTGAATATGTAATTTTTATGGTTTTGTAATAAAGGGCACTCGCAAAGTTGATGGAGAAAAAGCGATCTACATTTAATTCACTAAACTATTACTAAGGTGACAAGTATGGCCTCTCCCTAAGCTCACTCTAGGCACGTGGAGGCCTAGAGTAATTAGGGAGAGAGTGAAAAAGTGCTAGATCAAGATAAAAACAAATGCGACAAGAATTGAAATGAAGGCAACCTGAATTGATAGAAACTTGTTCTACACAAAACACATAGAGGAATACTTCTAATCTACTTGAAAAAAGAAGGAAATAAAAACACAAATCCTCTAGATAAAAAGGTAAAGAAGGATGGCTCCTTGCTCCAAGCTGAGTGGCTCCTGGGCTTGAAAAGGAGCTCTCCAACTCCTTCCTTCAAGATGGTGTCCTCCAAGGCAAGCCCACAAAGGGGGCGTGCATTATGCTTTTCCAAGGTGGAAGCTACCACCTTAGTCTTCTCCAAGGGTGGGCGTGTACCACCCTTATCTCCTCCAATGCTTGGCTGTCCTCCAAATTGAAGAGAGTCTCCTCCTTGGCATGGCACAAGGAAGAAGAGAGAAGGGGAAGAAGGCACCAAGGGGGCAGGTAGGATGCCCCCTTAATCTTCTTCTCTTCTTCTCCTTCCTTGGCCATAGGTTAGGGTGGATATGGGGTGGAAAATATACTAAGGGAGGATGGGGAAAATGGTGGTGGTTAAGGGTCTTTTTATAGAGTAGGATGGGGGGTATAGGTGGCTCTTGGAATGGATGGCTAGGATGGGATTTTAGGGTAGTTAGTAGATCCTAGGGTGGAGTGATGTTGGTGCCAACTCAAAGGATGCAAGGGGTGTCCCTTGAGTTGGCGCCAAAATAAGGTTCTTGAAGGGGGCTTAGCTGGTGCCAACTTAGGGTTCTAGAAGGGGGGTATGTGCATGGCTAGGATAGGTTGTAGGGTTAGGTGTAGGGCCATGATGTGGGGGTGTTTTGGTGCCACAAGGGAGGGCTTCTAGAAGGCTATTTTGGCACCATAACAAGGTGCCTTTTGGGTGTAGTTGAGGAGCTAAGGGATGTCATTCTTGGCACCAAAATAGAGTAGAGGTGGAGGTAGCTTGGGTGGTCTTAGGTGGGCTTAGTTGCTGGAACTAGTTAGGTAGTGTTTTAGGGTGGTGGATGGCCAAGGGAGCTGGAGCTTAGCTAAGCTAAGCTAGTTAAGCTAGCTTAGCTAATAGTTGGGTAGAGGAGTAGGCATCTGGAGCTAGGGTTTATAGGAGAGGAACTGGAGGAAGTTGTCTGGAGCTGAACTGGAGCTGGTAGCTATTGAAGAAGGTGGCATGGAGCTACTTTAGTTGTCTTAGCTTGATAGTTCTTTGCTAGCTACTAAGCCAACATAAAGAAAGCTGGCTTCTGCTGAATAATGCTGAGGAGAGCTGGGTCTGATATTCCCAGGGATGACCTAGCTAATTGGAGTAGCTAAGGTAGCTTACTCAACTAAGTTGAGCTAAGCTGAGTCCTCGGGAGTTGGACTTGAGCTTCTTGAGCTAAGATGAAGTCATCTTCAGCTGGCTGGAGTTGAGTGGAGTTAGATGTAGCTGGCCCTGAGCTGAGGTGAACTCTAGTCAACTCAGCTGAGTTAGCTAGAGCTCCCAGGAACTAATGGGAGCTGAGATGAGCTAGACTCAGCTAAGTTGAGGTAGATCTAAGCTGACTTGAGCTAAGGTGAGCCAAGATGAGCTCTCTTGAGCTACCATTCAGCTAAGATGAGCTGAATGGAGCTAAGATGAGCTAACCCTAGTTCAAGTGAGCTGGAATCCAGCTATGGTGAGCTGGATCAAGCTGAGTCCTAGTTGGTTTGAGCTTCTCCTTCATTAGTTGCCTTCTTGAGTGCTAGGGTTCTAGGGATCTGACAATCTGATTAACCCCAACACTCAAATAAGCACATTAAAAAGACAATAAAAAGTATAATGCATGCCTAACCTAATTTTTGCCTAATGCAGCCCAAACACCCACTTGCGGAGTTAAATTCCTAAGGGCTAGGTTTATTTTAATGCATAAGAATGATGATAAACTGGCATTTATCAATAATGTAATTGAAACCAAATGTATAGCAAAATATATTTCAGATGTCAGGTAGAAAATATAAAAAGAATACGGTAAAAATGGTGGTTTCAACCAACAATTTTAACCCTAATGTCTAAGCATAAATCTCAGCAATATCACCTCAAATATTTCAACAATATCAACAATGAAATATTTCACATAAAGCTTAATAGATCTACAGCAGCACCAGAGCAGAACAAACACAAGGCCTCAAACGACAAGTATAAGGCTCAGATGCCTTAACCTCAAAGCCTTAGAGGAGCTAAGGCATAGTAGCACACAGAGGCACAAAGGTAGCCTCTCAAGTACAAGGCACATGGGCCTTGTGATGTAAACACATTTACACTACTTAAAATGTCTATTTATGCATGTTCTTAAGCATAGGATTGCATTTCATAATATAAATATTGCATAACATGCATCATCTTGCATTTAGAGTAGTTTGAATAAAATGGAGGTTAATTGTCTCCTTTTATGTGCTTGGACAGGGCAAATATGTTATCGGGGCCTCGGATCAAAGATCCAACCGTATAGATATGATCAGGGCGACGATTGGAGTTCAACGACTCCAAGATCGCCCTAATCAGGCATCCGTAGCATCAGAAAGAGACCGGGGAACCCTAGAAGATCAAGGGCCAGGATGGTGTAAATCCGCACTTCAGATGGCAAATCCGACCACACGGATGAATTCGGATCGACGATCGCAGCCCAACGACACAAAAATCGAGTCAATCCGACATCCGTGGCACCATCTACAACTTCCAGAAGATGGACGGCCAAGATGGCGCCACGTGGCGCCATCTCAGCCGCCCAATCGGCCGCAGGAGTCTTGTGAAGACCGCGCACCGTCTCCTCTCCGCCGTTGGATCTCGATCCAACGGCTGCGGTCGCTCGCGCTTAAAAGCGTCCGCGCGACCATTTCGCCCGCGTAGCGCAGCGGCGACGCAGCTGCGGGCGAAGCGGAGGTCGCGGGTTCGAGCCGCGGTGAGGGGGTGGAAGGCGCGGGCGAGCGGGCGCGCACGAGCGTCAGATGAAGATCCAACGGCTGCGCGCGCTCAATCAGGATGACGCGCGATTGCACGCCGGGCGTAACGCGCGATCGCACGCGGGCGGGCGCGCTACGCAGCGGGCGCGGACGCGATCTAAGCCGTCCGATCTCGCGATCGGACGGCTGAAAATCAAGCGACGTGCGTAGGCGTTATGCGCGGGCAGCCGAGCGGGCGCGCGTGGGCGCGGTGGCTACGCCCACGTTGAGGGCTTTAGCGACGGTTTTATCCGTCACTAAAGACCCCTTATTTATTATTTTGAAGATGTAATGTCCATTTTGCCCCCACTCCTTGCAACTATAAAAGGAGACCCCCTCCATACGAAATTTTCATCCCTTCCTTCTCCTCTCTACCTCTCCAAAGCTCAAGAGAAGCTTGTCCCACACCCGGGATGCTTCTCGCGAGATAAAGTCCAAATTTTCGTCCCCCTTCGGAAGTGGATCCCGCGACGACGACGGCGTGCTGCTTCGTTCCCGTTCTTCTGCTTCGTCCTCCTTCGTCCCGCTTCGTTCTCCTTCGTCCAGGCGTCGTCCCGTCCGGCTCGTCCTCCAAGCGACCGTCGAGGAGGATTCTCTCTCCCTATTCTTTTTACTGCTTTCTAGTATAGATTTACTGCTTTCTAGAGTAGTCTATTCGTCCTCCGAGCGATTGTCGAGGAGGACATTTCTCCCTCCATTCTTTTAATGCTTTCTAGAGTAATTGTTTTATGTTTTCTAGTTGTAACGAATGAACTCTTTTATGATAAATTCCTTGTCTATTCTACATCTCATTTTGATTTCCATGTATAGTATTCTTTCTCTCTCTCTTACTCCCTCTCTCTCTTTTATTTGTTGTAGATACTTAGATAGTTTAAATTGAATTTCTTCGTGACAAAATAAAAAGAAACGCGAAGTTTTTAAATCAAACGTCCGCCTCCCTGTGTTCGACCAGGAATTTTAATTTCGGTATAAATTTTATTTGTTGAACACGAATCCTTCGCTTTCGAACTACAACGACGGGTTTTCCAAAATCGAACACGTTGGCGTAGGTTCGTAAATCATTCAACATTTTGGCGCCGTTGCTGGGGAGGCAACGCTCTTTGATTTCTCTTCGCGTTTTGTAACTTACAAATCATTTACCTCACTTTTCTCCTTTCTTATTGTAATTGCAGGTACTCTTTCGAGACAGGCAAAAGCGGTAGATCGGAGTAAAGTGCTGTGGAAGGTTTTGTAAGTTATCCCCCACCTCCCACCCATTAGATTTTATTTCATCACATAATAATTCAAACATCAATCAACCTAGGTGTTCTTATAAACTCTAAGGTTAGATTGTTTGTTGTTTGACATCCATACTCACTCCAACCCCCACATTAAAAAAAGAAAAAAAAAAAAAATCTCACAGCGGTACACAACCTCATCTGATTTTCTAACTCAACCGGTAAACCAATCTTAGGAGCCGGTACACACATCCAAACACATAATCGAGTAGAAATCAGATTGGGTAATCATTTGTGTGCCTAATTAGGTGGTGCATCAGGCCAGTTGTTTGAGTTGTTTGGGCCGCACCACTTCAAATAAAATCAACTCATCAAGTAGCTGCCAATTAGGTTCAACTCTTAGGGATCTACCAGGCACTCCACATTCTTTTTAAACTTTAACGGAAAATATCTTCACCTGTGCTTGCAAAACCTGGTGTGCCAATGAAACTTGATTGAAAACACCTAAAGTTGAATCCTAAAAGCTACTAAGCAAGATTTGAACCTTAAAATTCACCACATCAAAAATAATCTTGCTTGAAAACCACTGGTTGTGCACGCACACACAAAGCAATCAATCATTAAGGGCACAACCCATTTAAAGAGCCCATCACATTCCAAAGCACATTCAAACCTAGCCCTAAATAAAACAGAGTAGAAATTGGCCTTAAGGATTGGACTCGCTCTTCAGAACTCAGAACGAGATTATTTTCGATTAGTCTGTTTCTACTGTTCAATTTGATGTCTAGCTAGGGGAGCAGAGTCAAACGATCGCGGCTGGGGGGTACACTAGGAACCAGAGGCACAAGCCGAAGGAAGAACCTTCTCCCCAGTCCCTCCTTCTAACTGGTTGGATTGAACAGACAGAAGTAGATCAAATCGTTCCTTTATCTCAAGACGGGTTTTGGGAGTCTGTAGGTCTGTAGGCTAACCCATTTAAGGACAGGTTTGATTGTTTGTATTGCAGGGCACCTTTCTTCCTCCCGTGTCTCATGAATCCTTCCACATATTTCACGCATTCCCGCTCTTTCCCTCCTGTTGTAAATTATCCTCAACATGACGATTATCCCAACTCGTATTGTAATCGACCATCAGTTAGTTGGGATAATTCGGATTGGGGATACAATTCCGGACCCCCGTGTTTAGGGTCTAACCCTGAACACTTTGATTCTCAATTCTATCCTTCTCAGAGTTGCATCGATTATAGATCGTCCTCCTTTCATGAACAACCTAATACGATCTACAATCAAGAAGGATACACTGATCCTTACCCATCCTCTGATTTCACTGCCTTTAGGTCATCACCATCCTTTGAACATTCTGAAATGACCTATTTTCAGGAAGGGTATAACGAATCTCAATTCGTTAATTCCTCTGCTTTGACGTCAAACCCGCCCAATCCTGAACCAACTCATTTGGTTCAGGTTAATCAGGTTCAAGATAAGGTTCTGGCTAACTTGAGAAATATCATACAATCTTTAGAAGTTCAGTCAATACCTTGCATTGAGAGATTGGAGCCCCTGATTGAAATGATTGATGATTTAAACAAGTCTTTGTTGGATTGGCTCCAGGATGTTAATGATAAGAACCCGGGTGAGTTTCTACTCGGGAAATTAGCGAAATTGAGGATGAGATTCGTGGTTGCTTTGATTCAATCTTGGGATGATTCCCAGGATGAACCCTCTTCAGGAAAGCCAATGACAGAACCCGCTCAGGCACCTGTTGGGGGGAACATGTGTTACGAGGCTGACCAGATTGAATTAAAGCAACCAATTAAGGATGATCTGATTTCTTCACCTGAGATCCCTGAGCCGGGTTACGAGAAAACGTATGTCTCCTGGGAACACAAAGTGACAACTGATTTTGGGACATACATTGATACGGATCCTGATTTCTTTGATGGTGAAGATTCAAGTTGCGAAGTCTCACACGAGTTTTCAGATCACGATTTTTGTGAGACGATTGGGCCTGAGGAATCTGATAGATCATTTGATAGCCCAATAACTGAGGAAACTGATCTTATTAGGGCACACGATACAGATCCAGAATCGCATTTTCTGGAGGAATTAATTCAATGCCCTAATTATCAGTTACACCCTGTTGAGCTTATTGATGATTCTAATTCTGAGATAATTAGACCCAAGTCAATTTTGATTCTGCCACATCATTTAGACTTGGAGATTCCAGACGGGGTGATGAATATACAAGAGGTCTTGGAATTTGATACACTTAATGAGGAGGATAGGAGCGGGGAAGTTCTAATTTGGGAAGTTAATTTTGGAGGAAATGGAAGATTGAGTCGAAGGGTTCCTTTTAAGCTGAAACCATCAAATCAGAACCCTTACGACATTTGTTTCGAGGATGTTCAACTCAAGCACACATTCAACGATTATCCTTTTGAGCTTCAATTTTCTGTAACCCGACTTTTTGGTATTGGGCTGCATCCTCAGAAATCGCAGGCCCGATCCCGCTTACATTCTGATTTTAGGTTTTGGGTAATTTTTATCCAGAACCTAAGATATTCTCGATTATGGGGTGTGGGTCTGCACCACAATCTGGTCCACATCTGTGGACCTCTGCTGACAGGTCGGAGGATTCTTCTGTTCATTCTAATTCTGACCTGCACATGTGAATTCTTCATTTCTTTTCTTTGTATAGTGTGCCTAGCTGAAGGCACTAAACTCAGCACATATACAGTTCTTTTTCATTTTCATCTTGGAGCGGACCCGATATCCACGCAATTCAGGTGCTTTCTACGCTTTTCCACTCTGTTTTATGTCTTTTTAATACAATGAGGACATTGCATTAGATAGGCATGGGGGGATGGATATTTATCTTTGAATTCATTCGTCAGCTCCGTAGATTTGTTTTATTTTATATATATATAAAAAAAAATCAAAATTAGGAAAGAGAATTTGGGTTTAAGAAAATTTTCAATCTTAAGAAATACTATATTATGTTCTGAATACAAAGACCCTTCAGGTCTTTGGACTTAATCAGCCCGTATATCCACTAAAATGTGCATTTGTTTTTCGAGTTCTCGCCAACTTGAATTTTATTTTAATTGGAGTAAATAAGTTTGGGTGATAAGTACACGACTTATCAACCCGCCCTCTGATGTGAGGGAATTTTGAGTCTTAAGCATCTACATACTTTCTTTGCACTGACTCGTTATTTGGCGATTTTAATGGAAATTGGGTAGCTAATGAACCTTCTAGGGTGATATGGCTGGCAAGTTATCGTGGGTAACAGCCCATAGGTAGGTTGTCCAGAGCCCAGTCACTGACCTTTCTCTTTTTGCTGCCTTTAGGTAAATCTTAGACCAGGGAAGCCACCTACTTAAAAAAAATAAAAAAAAATAAAAAAAAAAAATCAAAAAGGAGAAAAGAACAAAAAGAAATAAGCCACACTTCGCCACACGAGTATGGCTGGCAAGTTGTCGGTGGTAACAGCTCATCGACCGGTTGTCCAGAACCCAGCTCAGAAAATGCACTAAAAATTCCCAAAACACTTAGGAAGAAGCGGAGAAGTAGAATAAATCGGGGAGATATACACTGGATCCACCCTTGTGTTGACCCCGTTAAAAAAAAAAAAATAATAATAATAATAAAAGTAGGGAGAAAGCTACCGGTTGTAAAGATACACCTTTAGGCAGAATTCTTTTTGAGGTCACCTAGAGGCGTAGAAATCCGAAGTCCGTTTTAATTGCCGGTCAACGAGTCTATCACAATCACAATAAGATGCTTAAAACTTAGGGTTCTCATCAAATCTTGGGTGAGTTGAATGGCCGTAGAAAGCCACTCTTAAACCCTAAAATTTGAAAATCCAAAAAAAAAAAAGAGAGTAAAAACAGAAAAAGAAATTTTTCTTTGAATAAGGCGAGGCTTGAGGCGGTCTGCATTTTGGCTGATACCCGGGCACTGTTGTGTCTTTGAAAGTTCAGTTCTTAAGTAGACAATTTCTTAATGATTGAAAATAACTCAGGTCCAAATAATCTAACCTAATTCTTTTATAAATAGCATATACTTTTTGCCAGGGACTAGCAAAGGATAGGCATGGGGGTATGATGTAAACACATTTACACTACTTAAAATGTCTATTTATGCATGTTCTTAAGCATAGGATTGCATTTCATAATATAAATATTGCATAACATGCATCATCTTGCATTTAGCGTAGTTTGAATAAAATGGAGGTTAATTGTCTCCTTTTATGTGCTTGGACAGGGCAAATATTTTGCCGGGGCCTCGGATCAAAGATCCAACCGTATGGATATGATCAGGGCGACGATTGGAGTTCAACGACTCCAAGATCGCCCTAATCAGGCATCCGTAGCATCAGATAGAGACCGGGGAACCCTAGAAGATCAAGGGCCAGGATGGTGTAAATCCGCACTTCAGATGGCAAATCCAACCACACGGATGAATTCGGATCGACGATCGCAGCCCAACGACACAAAAATCGAGTCAATCCGACATCCGTGGCACCATCTACAACTTCCAGAAGATGGACGGCCAAGATGGCGCCACGTGGCGCCATCTCAGCCGCCCAATCGGACGCAGGAGTCTTGTGAAGACCGCGCACCGTCTCCTCTCCGTCGTTGGATCTCGATCCAACGGCTGCGGTCGCTCGCGCTTAAAAGCATCCGCGCGACCATTTCGCCTGCGTAGCGCAGCGGCGACGCAGCTGCGGGCGAAGCGGAGGTCGCGAGTTCGAGCCGTGGTGAGGGGGTGGAAGGCGCGGGCGAGCGGGCGCGCACGAGCGTCAGATGATGATCCAACGGCTGCGCGCGCTCAATCAGGACAACGCGCGATTGCACGCCGGGCGTAACGTGCGATCGCACGCGGGCGGGCGCGCTACGCAGCGGGCGCGGACGCGATCTAAGCCGTCCGATCTCGCGATCGGACGGCTGAAAATCAAGCGACGTGCGTAGGCGTTATGCGCGGGCAGCCGAGCGGGCGCGCGTGGGCGCGGCGGCTACGCCCACATTGAGGGCTTTAGCGACGGTTTTATCCGTCACTAAAGACCCCTTATTTATTATTTTGAAGATGTAATGTCCATTTTGCCCCCACTCCTTGCAACTATAAAAGGAGACCCCCTCCATACGAAGTTTTCATCCCTTCCTTCTCTCTACCTCTCCAAAGCTCAAGAGAAGCTTGTCCCACACCCGGGATGCTTCTCGCGAGATAAAGTCCAAATTTTCGTCCCCCTTCGGAAGTGGATCCTGCGACGACGACGGCGTGCTGCTTCGTTCCCGTTCTTCTGCTTCGTCCTCCTTGTCCCGCTTCGTTCTCCTTCGTCCAGGCGTCGTCCCGTCCGGCTCGTCCTCCAAGCGACCGTCGAGGAGGATTCTCTCTCCCTATTCTTTTTACTGCTTTCTAGTATAGATTTACTGCTTTCTAGAGTAGTCTATTCGTCCTCCGAGCGATCGTCGAGGAGGACATTTCTCCCTCCATTCTTTTAATGCTTTCTAGAGTAATTGTTTTATGTTTTCTAGTTGTAACGAGTGAACTCTTTTATGATAAATTCCTTGTCTATTCTACATCTCATTTTGATTTCCATGTATAGTATTCTTTCTCTCTCTCTTACTCCCTCTCTCTCTTTTATTTGTTGTAGATACTTAGATAGTTTAAATTGAATTTCTTCGTGACAAAATAAAAAGAAACGCGAAGTTTTTAAATCAAACGTCCGCCTCCCTGTGTTCGACCCGGAATTTTAATTTCGGTATAAATTTTATTTGTTGAACACGAATCCTTCGCTTTCGAACTACAACGACGGGTTTTCCAAAACCGAACACGTTGGTGTAGGTTCGTAAATAAGTTCAACACCTTGAAATGGCCAAGTGCTGAGCGAGGGGAGGGTATGAATCCTGTGGTCATAACAGTGCAAAACCCACCCCTCTCCTCCTCAGATATCTTTCTCTCAAAACCATGTCAAACCTGGGTAACCGAGTAAATGGACCTGACCCAGACTCGCAGGCGTGTTCTCGAGCGAGGGCACGTGAACTAGTGCATATGAAGTGCGTGCGTAGGGGCATGCGTGGGGACCTCAACCCCCTACATTCAAGGTAGATAGCTACTATAGTGAAATCAATTTATTCACCTTCTCGTGCTGTTGACTTAACGATGTAGGACTAAAGTCCCTCTCCTTCCTTCATGAAGCTCTACGTACTGCAACAGAGTGAAGCTCGTTGAATCAAGGCAGTGGCTGCTGCTTCTTCATGAGTTTGACCCTACAGACACCTGCAACAGTTGAAGCTACTTCAAGCGAGAGTTGTAGCAGGTTGAACGAGGGCCAGAGAGATGCTGTCGAAGTTGGAGAAGACAGTGGCAGCGACGGTGCTCAGGCGAATACTTGAAGAGCAAAACATGGCCTTGCGGCCTTGTCAGAAAAGTTCAAATGCTTCGCCTGAGCTTAGTAATGTGTTGGTGGCCGTGGCATGGTGATTCAAGGTGCATAGTGGCCTGTTGATGTCAGATAATGTGAATGGAGGTCTTAGAGTTCGACAAGGCAATGGAGAGTGGAAAGCCCTAAATTTCTTTAGGGCTCTTACTCAAGGCAATACGGTGGAGGTTTTGGGTGCTGTGGTGGGTGGTGTGATGCAGTGTGGTGGTCGTGCGATCTCGTCAAAGCTTCACTGGCCGTGAGGAAGATGAGGGTGGTATGGGTGGTGTCTTGATTGAACCTAAGATCCAAGGGGGTAGAAAGAATCAAGGAAGTGAGGGTGTTAATGTGTGAAATTGATGTTTTAAATGATGTTATCGTTGTAGCAATATAGGTCAAAATAGCGCAAAAACAAATAAAATTTATAACTTGAAGGAAGTCCGAGGTCAAACTTAGGGAGCAAGTATTGCAATTAATCTCAAAGATCATAATATCACCACAAATATGAGCAAGTTATAATGAAAATTCCATGCAACAATGATATATATATATGAAAATCAATGTCAATGTGCAAAAAGAATGGGTAAAATGGTGATTTAAATCGCCAATTACCCCTTTTACAATAATATCAAATAAATGCACAGCATCAACTAATGAATTCCATGTAATATAAGTGCACAGTGCTAGCTGTTAGAAGGTATTAGACATTAGGTGCTTGAAACAAACGACTTAAACATCATTGCTACAGTGCTCTACTTCAGCTCCTCTTCTTTCTCCTTCTTCCGCTCTCCTTCTTTTCGTCCTATCCTTCTCATGCACAAGGGCCTTCGCAAACTCCTTAGCGACTAAGTGTTGAATCCCCTCTCTGAAGAGAAAACCCCCCATTCCTCCTCTATTTCTCCTCTTTCTCTTCTCCAAAAGAGCTTCGCTTCCATTTGAGGTTCCCAGGGAATTGAAGCTTAAAACCTTCTTCTATAAAGACCCCTCGTGTTCCAAGCATCAAGATGCCAAGCTTGAGGCGAAAATACCTTCTCTCCTTCTCCGGCCTCCACGACTTCAGCTCTAGCGAGCCTTCTCCAACCACCTCCTCCAACTGTCCAACCATCAAATCGGATGGCCCTCCAGCTTCCTCTCTTCTTTGCAACCGCAACCAACTAAAGTTCGACTGCTCTCCACCTCTTCTTCCTCGCCGACACCTCACCGTAATTCTCGTCTTCTTCGCATTCGGTCGGTCAATGCCGAATGCATCTCACTCTCTCACTTCTCCCTACGTCCCTCAAACACTTTGTCTCTGATGGGAACACCATCATGAGCCATAACTAGCTCAATTTGGTCTGATAAGGTTGATAAAAGCTCCTACATATCCATCAGAAGGTCCTAAGGGCACATTATCCTATTTTGAAAAGAAAAGAAGAATACAAGGTTATTTCTGCAAAATTAACAGCATTCCACAAATACAGAATATCCACGGGGTATTCCATGAGATAATTAAAGGTCAAATGGTCATTAATGTCCAATAAGAGGGTCCATACAAACAGAAACGGGTTTTCAAGCATCTCGAGAATTAATAGATATTTGAAATCCTAAAAATAGTCTCGCTTAATTAACTGAGGTTTTGGTCAGGATAAAATTCACCTAAACCTTCGAAAAATCATAAAAATATATTTTATAAAGTTTGGTGCCTTTGATTTGACCATAGGAACCCATTTTAACCTAAAATAGAGTCTCAGATGGACAATTGCCCTAATTTAGGTTTCTGCATAAATTACCTAGTCAAACTTGGTCAAAACCAAAATCTAAATCCACCATCGGATTCCTTGGGTTTAAATTAGGTTTATACAAAAATTTGTGCCCAATTAGAGATTATCTTGACTTAGTTTGCATTCCAGTCTAGTCTGACTCTTTTTCTTGCACACACACCCCTAGCTTTTTGAATTATCTGTGAAAAGGTCCCTAAGTTTGTCATCTTCTTTATAGATTGGTCCCTCAACCATTATCGTGGAGGAACTCCTACACCGATGACCTTCAATCAGAGATTTCACTCTAATTCCTTGACGAATCTCTCCCAAAAATGGAAGGACTCTTGACGACATCCCCTTCCATTTTAGCTCATTCATGGCCTTCCAAATCCATCCAAGAGCTCATACAAACTCTTGGATATCCTAAACCTAAACCACAAAATTCGAGCTCTTCAAGCTTGTTTCCAAGCTTGGAGACTCACCTAAATGCCTATAAAAGCTGCCCATGGCCTTCCTTACCTCCTTAGCGAGTTTTTAAGCCAAAAGTACCTCTTCTTTCCCTACCTTCGGCTAGCTCCAACTCATCTCTGGAGACCCCTCTACCTCTAGCCTCTTCGTCGGCCGTCAAATACCATAGCCGATCGGTTCCAACTCCCCTACTCTTTCCGCACCTCACAATACCAGGGAGGTGCCTCCTAACCCTCCATCGTCGCCGTTCTACCCCATCGGAGCTTTCATCCCCTCCGACACCGGCCATACCAGACCTGGTGCCAACTTCTTTCCTCATCATTCATTTGCTAGCCTCGTGGACTCTACTTCGACTACTCATCATCACCGTGTTGCTAAAACTCTGCTTCGACCACACACTCGCCCGAACACCCTCCATCTTCCACCTCGCCGGCATACCTCCGGAGAGCCCTATCAACCGCTACACTCCACCAACTCGCCCGCTTCCAGTCCCTACACCATCGCCGTGTCCTTGTGACCAAAACCCCTCAAGAAATTGAGGGGATTGGCTACCCAGTTGTTCCCTCGAAACTCTCTTCTACCATCAAGTTTCGCCTCCGCCAGTCACCTCCGACCACTCACACAGCATGCCACCGCCACCACTGCCTTCGCCACATCCTTGCGCTCCTACTGAGCTATTCTAACTTGACCATTAGGCCATTTTTGTGTTTTTAGGTTTGGAGGTCAACGCGCCATTGATGGAGCTCCTTTGAAGAGCTCAACATAGGTGTTCTTGTTGTTGCTATCCTAGGTGCCACCTCCAGGTGACATGGAAGACACTCAGGAGTTCGTCCAGGCTGCTAATTGGAGGTGTATACCTCCTCTTCACCATAAATTGGACTTGAGATGCTACTGCTATTCACTCGAGGAAGAAGGGACTAGATAGTCCCACATCGGAAGTGGAAAAGCTCTTTTGGGCACATAAAAGGAAAATGTGCTTTAAGCTCTTTGCCCAAGCACGAGGGTCAGGTACCCTCACACGCTCAGTGCACACACCCCTGGATCCATATACCCGCCTACTCTCACTCCTCGACTACCACCCATGCCGGTAGCCCTGCTCAACTATATACTCGAATACCCGATTATATGCCTAGTTACCTAGAAAGAGAAGAGAAAGAGGAGGAACGGGGGGGGGGGGGGGGGGGGTCTGCTCTTCAGAGAGGGGATTCAACACTTAGTCGCTGAGGAGTTTACAAAGGCCCTTGTGCATGAGAAGGAAAGGAAGAAAAGGAGAGTCGAAGAAGAAGAGAAGAAGAGGAGGAGCTGAAGAAGAAGGCTCTTTACAGAGCACTATAGCAACGACGTTTAAGTCATCTGTTTCAAGCACCTGACATCTGATAGCTTCTAATAGCCAGCACTGTGCACTTATATTGCGTGGAATTCATTGGTTGATACTGTGCATTTATTTGATATTATTGTAAAAGGGGTAATTGGTGATTTAAATCACCATTTTACTCCATTCTTTTTGCACCTTAACATTGATTTTCATATATATATATCATTCTTGCATGGAATTTTCATTATAACTTGCTCATATTTGTAGTGATATTGTGATCTTTGAGATTAATTGCAAAACTTGCACCCTGTGTTCGACCTCGGACTTCATTCGAGTTATAAATTTTATTTGCTCCCTGCGCTATTTCGACCTATATTGCTACGACGATTGCATCTTTTAAAGCATCAATTTTGTGCGTTGACATTTTGGCATTGTTGCTGGGGAGCAACGCACAATTTGATCTCTTTGATTACAATTTATGACTTGATACTGACTTGTTCTATCTGTTTGGCTATGATCTGTGCAGGGATTTATTCAAGGAAGATCAGCTGCACATCAAACACTCCAGAATAGTTAATCTCGTCTCCTTTTTCTTAAACCCCTGATTCTGAGAAAAGCTAAAAAGAAGCAATTAGGATCAACTTGCATTTCATACTTAAAATTAATCATCTCAAGTTGCCTGATTCGATTCATTCTAGAAAATCCCAATCCTGATTTCTATACCTATTAGGGATTTAAGGTATTTAGGGCTACTCACCTTCTTGATTGAGCCCTAGGTACCAAAATTGGACAAAATTGATTGGACCAAATAAAGCCAAATTAGGGTTCCATTCTAGGGTTGAGGAACACATTTTCCTAAAAAGGAATCTACCTTCTTGCATTGTGTGTTGCCTAAACCCTTGATTGAACTTACCTAATCAAGCAAACCCTAAAATCGAGCTCTTATTATCCACTTGAATCCTAAAATCGGGACCTATTAAAAGGACAAAATAGGTGAAGTTGACCCACCTTGTGGGGTCAACCAATCTTCAAATTAGGTCACCATTCACAAACTCATCTTAAAAGTTCAACTAGAATCCTAAGCACCTCATCTTAACTTAGACTTAAGACGTCAAGTTATCCATTCTAGTCTATCTGGATCCACAATGACAAGGAAGGTCAGGTAGGGGAAACCCTGTAACCCATGGGGACACTCTACCGTGTAGGGGTCTTTCTAGGACTCTCTCTTCCTGGCTGCCTAGGTATTTCTCAGGTGGACGACTTTGTGACTAGAGGTATCATCTGCCTCGAACCTCTATAGTCATCCAAAGATGTTTGGGTGTCTTGATTGGGTCCATCACACCTTCTATCCCTCATCTACTCCATCGGTGTATGTTCAGAAAGAGGTCCTTAAGACCACCCTTGAGGCCTCCACTAGCTTTCCACTCTCGTTGCGGCCAAGCCTCGACTTCTTTGTTTGTGCAACTACCCAACCACATCGATATCACTTGCAACTCTTCCACCTTTGAACCTGAATCTCCAGTCATAGCCATGGATCATCAAGAAGAACAACCTAACATTGAACCACAAGAATTCTATGACCTTCTAGATATGGCCCATTCACATTTCAACCCACCACCGCATCCTCAAATGTGAGATCACTATAATCCCACTGCGGTGGAGATCGAACCCTGAATCCACATTTTTGCAGGAGGACCCAAGGAGGAGCTCAAGCCGAGTATGTTTCACATGATTCCAAAATTTCATGGCTTGAACTCCGAGGATCCTTTCTAGCACATCAAAAATCTGAAACATCTGGCCCACACTTTCAGGTTAGATAATCAAAATTGGGATGGCTTACTCTTGAAGATCTTCCCCTTCACACTATCAGAAAAAGATGCCTATTGGTTTCAAACATATCCTCATTCGATCAAAACATGGGAAGAACTTCAAACTATTTTCCTGCAAAAATTCTTTCCCATTGGTCGGACGAATGCTATGCGGCATTAAATCACGCACTTCTCACAAGGAGCAGGAGAATCTCTACACAAGTCATGGGATCATTTTCTGGATCTCATGCGCAAATTCCCCCATCACGAAGTCTCGAAGTGGGAACAAGTCCAATCCTTTTTCCACGGCCTCCATGATGTCATTAAGCTTTTTGTCAATGCAACCTATGGTGGTAGCATCATGGGTCAACATGAAGCACGATTTGGGAAATTCTCGAGAACATATGCGAGAACTCCCTGAACAATGAGTCATTGGGTGTGTACGATCGGACAACCACCCGCGCATTGACAAATAATCACAGGGTACACAAGACTCGAGGCATTTCCACATCCGTCAATCTGGAGTTGATAGCCAGTCGCTTGGATAAGGTCTCTACCATTGAGAAGAAGGTGGACGAATTGACTCGACACTGGCAAAGAGCCACCTCAGCATAGCAAAACCCGTTTGTGCAATCACCCTCTAGTAGGGAGGTTGTGCATAACATCTATCACCACTCTTCTAAGGGGATGGATCCATATTCACCCCCATCTGATCTTGGTTACAGAGGACACTCCGAAACCTCCTGCTTAAGTTGGGGGAACTCTGAACCCTCTTACTCTGATTTTTCTGGAGTTCCTCAGACCTGCGAGGATCTCCATGCCATCTAGAATAATCCATTATCAAACACTTATAACCCTGGATGGCGCAATCATCCCAAATTTTCATGGTCAGGAAATAACCCAAATCCAAGATCATGATTCCAACCTCGACCACAAAACCTGTGACCCTATCAGCCCACTCAACCAAGGCCCAACCAAAATTTCCAATCTGGGCCACCTAAGGAGGACTAGACATCTCTGATTCTCCAAACCTTGGTTGACATGCATAAACAACACAAGGAAGAAATCATAGAGGTTTGCAATCAACTGGCCCAGCTGGCAAATGTTCGCTAGCCTGACACACTTCCTTCCCAACCTCTGCCTAATCCAAACAACGTGTCAACCCAAAAACACGTTGTGAACCAAATCCAAGGTCAAGCATGCTATACTCAGCCAAGCCCATCTACTCATACCTGCGTGTTTACCTTAGCTGATCCGAATCACATAACGATCTATCCTACTGCTCAGCAACAAAATCCAATTCACTCTCCTCCACCTCTGCATCATGATGTGCAATGACCAATGTTATGGGCATGAGAAAAAAATAGAAACCCGCCCCCAAAGATAGCCAATCCATTTCCCTATCCTAGATCTTATCCCACCTCTACACTAGAGGATTGTCGAAAACTGATGTAACGGGACCTTTGAGAAATGCACAAGTCACTATTCCATTAATTGATATCCTTACTCGCAATCCTACCTCACCTGACTTATCCAAAAAAGTGGTAGAAGAACCATCACAAGGGAAGGTAGTACTGTCTAAAAGTGTAAGTGCCATAATCCAAAATAGTCTACCTCTTAAGAAATCTGATCCAGGTACCCTGCTAATCTCCTGCAAGATCGGTGATACAACTTTTAAGCAGGCCATACTGGACCTTGGCACTTCAGTCAACCTCATCCCTACCACCCTATTTGAAAAATTACAAATCGGACAGCTAAAACCTGCTAACGTTACTTTGCAACTAGCTAACGGAACTCTAATAACACCAATTGGGATGGTAGAGGATGTGGTAATTAGAGCTAAGGATTTCAACTACCTAGCTAATTTCCTAATTCTTGACATGGATACACCACAACAGATACAGGATATGCCTGTAATTTTGTGAAGACAATTCTTGGCTACTGCAGGAGCCATAATGATAATTGCCTCAGAAGATCAACATGCTGAGATTGATATTTTCGAGGCAACAAAAGGAAAATGCTCAACTGAACAATTAGGTTTTATCCAGGACCTCATGACTATATCATTAATGGAAAACCTAGTGCCAGAATTAGAAACTTTTCACATGCTAGATGATCCTGGTTTGACTAAGCATATTAAATCAGCATAGTGGAGGCTTTCACCTTTGATTTTGAGGACGTACCCAGGGATTTTGGGAAACATGGTGATATATTGGATTCAGATTCCATGAATATGGTGACATTTTGTTTTGAGGACCTCCAGGAATCGGGCTTAGCAAATATTAAGAGTGACCTCCACCCAGAGTATGAATCCTTTACAGAATCAGAATTAGATGATCCAAGAGGCACTCTCGAAAAATTCACTTTTGATTGGGATGAAGATTATAGTAAAGATTCATTGGAAGACCCAATCTTTGAGTCATTTCTTGAGGAGACGATCTCACATTCAGTAGAAAAGAATCAAGATGACTCACTAAATATCGATTTGTTAGGCCACATTGCACGAGAGGAACCCCACATCTGGGATATGCTGATTTAATTCACCTCTATGGATTCTGGACCCATGATGATCTTATTTCAGAATTCCATAATCTATACATTTTCCCAGGGAATTGTATAGATGGAAACGAAGCTTCAAATCATTGGAGCAACCCCTTTTGGAAACAAAGCTCTGATTTCTCAAAGCTCACTAGAGCCTTGTGCTTAATATGGGAGCCCATGATTGGGTTCTTCATGAAGAGGATCTCCTTAGGCATAATCTCTCCAAGTTTGGAGAGATTTGCTTGCGACTGAGCACAAAATCTGCGATCAAAGATCCCAGGTTTGGGTTGAGGTTCCATTCACACTATTCATGGTGGCAGGGTCATAAACGTGAAGAAGAGAAAAGTAGGGCCCTATTTGCAAGGAATTTTGAAAGCTAAGGGTCTAAGTGTAGGAAATAGAGGTTTTAGGGACTGAAATGCAAACTAAGTTAAGATGGACTCTAATTGGGCCCAAATTTTGATGCTAACCTAATTTGGACCCAAGAAATCTAATGATGAGCTTGGATTTGAGTTTTGACCATGTTTGTCCAGGTGAATTGCACAGAAGCTCAAATCAAGCAAAATCCCTTCTAAAACTTTATCCTAGGTCAAAATGGGTTCAGATGATCAAGCCAAGGGTGCAAAACCCCTTAGAATATTTTTCTATGAACTTTAGGAGGTTTAGATGAATTTTATCCTGATCAAAACCTCTTCAATTTAAGTGGGGTTAATGATTAGGGTTTTGCTACTTTTTTCACCCTAAAAATGCATAAAACCCCATTTTTGTTAGTCTTAACCCACTTTTTGGGCTTTTAATCTCATTTGACCTTTATTTAACCCTTAAGTGATCCCATGGTTAATCTATATTTGTGATGTGCTATTAAAATTACAGAATTAACCCTGATTCCAAGTTCTCTCAAATCAAAATGATATGAAATTGTGACCCACATATGATTAGGTAAGAGCTTTTAACATTCAATCCTAACTAAATGTGACTAATTAGGGCTCATGATGGTGTTACCATCATACCCGCATGGCTAGCTTTTGCTAGTCCCTAGCAAAATCCTATGGATCAAACCAGATCTCTAAGCCAGATGCAATTGTCAGGATGCCTTACTAAGCCACATCTCTAGAAATTAGATCAAAATACCAATAATAGGCTTAGAGGTACTCAAGTACCAGCCAAGATCCAGAACTGACCAGCTTCGGCCTTGGGTCTGTTGCGAAGGTTTCTAAGGTTTGCAAAAACTGCCCAGAGGTTCATTGACCCTAGCGATTAAAGCAACCGTGCGTATTTGTAGCGAGTCCAAGTTAAGTTTGCCTATGCATTTTGATAAGAGAGAGATAGAAAGAGATGTTTCATTTTGAGAGCTTTCTCTCTTTTCTTTTTATATTCCCCTAAATCCAACCTTATATTGGCCCTAAACATAGTCTATATCCGATTCCTTATCCCCACCATCCATCCTCGAAGGGTCTCTAGCTTTCGATGCTTCGGTATAGCATCGCCCATGGCAAACCCCAAAATCTTGGATTTCGACACTTTGAGATAGTGTCGCCCATGGCGTTCTGTATCTAAATTTAGGCTCTGGTAATCGACATTTCAGGATTATCCTGCCCATGGCACCTAAACCAACACAAGGTACTTACATGCCCCTAACAGGATATTTATATATCCTAGAAGACAAGCATCGAGGTGATGATATGTTATTATGCATCTTCAAGGGGACAATTTTTCATTCTACCTCTTCATGCTAGGAACTCGTCCAATCAATTTGTGTCTTCGAGCCGCTCCTAAGCTAGATCTTTGGGATGACTTTTTCAGAACAGATTGCTTTAGGCATGATTTCTTCATTAAGCACACTGAACCAGACTGGTGTGTAGATTTTGGGTGCTTAGGTTACCAAGTCCCACAAACCAAAGGGCAAGCAACCGGGCCGAAGACTCCTTAAGCCTTAGCCATAATACATTAACCTCGTACTTTCCTCAACATTTTGAGAAGTAATCCGTATCCTAATGAATACGAGAGTGTTTAAGCCCTAAAATAGGCCCAAGAGGCCTAAGGTCGGTACTCGTCACTAATTTCCCAAGGCTTAGCCTTCCTGGTCTTAATTCATCATTTGATCCAGCCTAGAAGTTAGGTAAATTCCCTAATCAATCACAAGGGACTATCTCATTTCTTTCCTTCTTATTGCTCCTTTTTTCTTTTCTCCTCCTCAATTGTTTTCAATTCAGCTCAAAATTGACTTCTCCTTTCCCCTTTCTCCATTTTTTTTTATGGATGAAACCCCTCCATGAATTGAGTTTCACAACGTTTTACACTTTAATACCCCCCTATGTCTAAGATTTATAATGTCTTTATTGTAAATTAGGTGGGTTCAAGTTCATTTTAAATTGTACATTAGAATAGGTTTGGTGGGTGATGAACGGGTCGGAATGACTGTTGCAGACAATTTCAAGCTCTGATACAAGTATCAAAGGTGTAGTCGACTGTTCTAATAGACGAACTCTAAAGTGTAATATGATTTCAGTGAAAAGATAGGTTAGAAGGGTCTCGATTTTTCAAAATGACGGGTTGCCTCCTATTAAGTGCTAAGTTTCACACCATCAGCTAGGCACAAGAAGCTCAAAAGGATATGTCATCTGGCACACTATGATGAGTGGCAGGAGAAAATATGTGATCATGGTGGATGAGAATTAGATGGCCACAAATGAGTATTAAATCATGATGAAGAGTCAATCTAGAAGGTCTATGATATGGATCAAGTTGACATGGTATCTACCATGTGATGGTGCAAGGGCATCACGATTGTTAATTTTGATGATAACAAAACACTTGATATTTAACATTTGCTTTTGAGTGCAAGATTTTAGGTTAATTACAAATGGATACAAGTGTGAAGAGCACGTGTCCATGGTGGATTGGAGGAACTCGTTGGAGGAGAAGGAGCTTCGCTTAGAGCGAGAGCTTGAAGACAGAAGAATAGGATAGATGTCTTTTCGATCTTGTACTTTGTATCTTTTGTTATTTGCTCTTTTATTTTCTTAGAGTATTTGTTAAAGAGCCTCAGAGTAGCCTACCTTAAGTCCTAGGATCACCTACTAAACCCTAGGACACTTAGACAACTCTTAGAGAACTTAGAAAACCAAAGTAGGCATCAGACAGCCTGATCAAACGTCCAATCTGGACTTCAGACGTCTGATCTTGACTTTTAAGATGTCTGACTGTTTGATTAGACATCCAAAACACTTAAGCTAGAGAACCACTCTCTATCTGCCTTGTTTAGACGTCCATCCTCTAGTCCAGACGTCTTAGCAGACGTCTGATGACATTGCCAGACGTCCAATTAGTGGAACATTGGCTTAGGAATATAATCGTTGAGGATTAACCCTTAGTCTTCTATCAGACGTCTGTAGAGGACCTCAGACGTCTGATAAATAAACATTAACCCTCGATTAAGCCAAAATCACCTCTCATCAGTAATCTAGCCATTTGTGCCTCAGGAAATCCATTCCCGCAGTAACCTAGGTTTCTAAACGTCTAGACCTAGTGCCAGACATCCAACAAGTCATCTAACTAACTTACAAAGAACCCTGTTTAGGTCTGACTCAAGTCAGTAAGGAAGCCTTTCTAGGATTAGACATCTGATTTAGTTTCCAAACATCTTAAGAGTAGTTTCCAAATGTCTGATACTTTTCCCAGACATCTGGTAACATTGTTAGAATCATTAATGTCCTTGACTCCAGCCCAATCTGCCCTGGGTTTGTTCCCAACGGCTATAGAAGCCTTCTAAGGCCTTTCAAAGCCTTCCTAAGCCATCTATAAATAGAGGGGGAGCCCTCCTTTGCTAGACACACCAAGCATTAGCATTTCCACATCATTTTGTGTCAAAATCATCTTGAGAAGAGTTCTTGCTCTCCAAATCCATAGTCTTCACACTTGAGGGCAACATCCCAATCATGCACTCGCTCGCTTGCCTATGATTACGAGAGCGCCGTTGTGCCTAGCGTGGTTCGCGCACCCACATCACTTGCCAATGCACTTCTATTAAAGGGAAGTTATCTTTGCCTATAGTAGCTAGTTTCATTTACATACTTTGTGACTCTATAGGATTTGTGTAATTGTCTTTGATTAGGTATTCGCTTTGTGAATTTTCATCTCCATCAAGAGACTAAATACTCCTTGTGAAGAGGTGGGGTTTGAGGTATGCTACCCTCGTGTAAGTACCGTGGTTGTATAAAGGATGAACTACCCTCATTCAAGTAGTTCAAATAGTGGATTTGATCGACATAGTCGATCAGGAAATCCTAAGTTGAGAGGCTTAGGTGGTGGTTTTTACCTAGGTTTGGGTTTCCACCTTAAATTCTTGTGTACTTGTGATTGTTGCATTTTGTGTGATTGATAATATAATTTTCACTTTATTTTTTGTATCACGCAAATCTCACCCCCTCTTGTAGGGAAATTACATTTGGTATCAGAGCAGGTCTCGCAACATCAGAGTAACACACCTGCGAGGATCAAATCATGGAGGGAAGCATCACTGCAACATGATACATTGAAGGGCAATCCACTAGCCATCCTCCCTACTTCGACGGGAACGACTTTGGATATTGGAAGTTGCGGATGAAGACGTGGCTTCAAGCCACCGAGTTCGAGATATGGGATCGCTACGAGACCCCATTCACCATCTTGGAGAAACCCAAAAGAGGTTATACGGTGTAGCATGTACACGAACTCAACCTCAATGCAAAAGCCATGAACTCTCTCTATTGCTCTCTTAGAATGGAGGAGTTCAACCATATCTCAAGGTGTGACAGCGCCTTTGAGATTTGGAGAGAGCTAGAAATAGCTCATGAAGAATCATGCTCGGAGGAAGGAGAAGAATTTGATAAGGAGATCGCGTGCCTTAGTTTCATGGAAATCGTGGATAGCGACAGCGATGACAACGACAATGAGGTAAACTTTGAACTACAAAATGCTTTTGATGAGCTTTATGAGCTTAGTAAGACATTAAAAGTAGAAAACAAAAGCATGAAAAGAAATCTTAGTTTTTTAAAATCCAAAAATGAAAGGTTAGAAATTCAACTTAAGGATCTAGAAAGTAGTTTTAGTCCTAAAAATGATAATTTGTTAGAGAATCATAATCTAATCAATGAAAATAATAAATTGATTAAGGAGAATACAAGTTTGAAAATGGAAATTTCTAATTTGAAAATTAAGATGCATGCTATAGAAAAAGAACTTGCATGTCTTAGGAAAAATTCCAATAATTTGATAGACAAATTAGCTAATTTCTTTAGTCCTAAGGTTGAGAAAGGATCTCCTTCAAGGAGACTCAATAACAAATTGGGATCCAAGCTAACTTGGATACCGAAAGATCAATTAGACTCTTGTTTTGTAGGTTTCAAGGGACATTACAATTTGATGGATTGGACCTACAAGCTCAAGGTTGGTCAACTCAAATTGGGAGGACCAAAGAGTAGACAAAAGAGGAAGATGAGAAGATCGACAAGAAGATTGGCAGGTGATCAAACCACCACACGTCGACTACTAGATTAGAGACCAGTGCCGATGCCCAGACCTCTGAGCTTTGGATGGGAGCCCCATCCAATTTGGCATCAACCTCCTTTTGGGCCATTCTATTGGCCATGGTAAGTAAGGTACACCTTAGCCCTATCTTTTCAATTATAGCATCTAGATAGGGGGAGTTTAAAATTGATGAGCTAACTATCCATCTTTAAGGGGAAGGTTTAAAAATAACATAGCTATATTGCCTTTAGAAAGGAGGAGATAATAACATAGCTATCTTGTTTTATGAAAAAGATGTAATTAGAAGAGCATGTCTTAAGGGAGAGTACAAGATAAATGACTAAAAGTTATTAAACCTTTTTGATAATGTCAAAAAGGGGAAGAACTTGTTGGATCATTATTTATAGTTTTGTCATCATCAAAAAGGGGAAGACTGTTGGTGAAAGGGCACCACGATCGTTAATTTTGACAATAACAAAACACTTGATATTTGACATTTGCTTTTGAGTCCAAGATTTTAGGTCAATTGCAAATGGATACAAGTGTGAAGAGCTCGCATCCATGATGGATTGGAGGAACTCATTGGAGGAGAAGGAGCTTTCACTTGGAGCAAGAGCTTGAAGATAGAAGAATAGGATAGATGTCTTTTCTATCTTGTACTTTGTATCTTTTGTTATTTGCTCTTTTATTTTCTTAGAGTATTTGTTAAAGAGCCTCAAAGTAGCCTAACTTAAGTCCTAGGATCGCCTACTAAACCTTAGGACACTTAGACAACTCTTAGAGAACTTAGAAAACCAAAGTATGCATCAGATAGCCTGATCAGACGTCCAATCTGGACCTCAGACCTCTGATCTTGATTTTTAAGACATCTGACTATTTGATTAGACGTCCAAAACACTTAGGCTAGAGAACCAATCTCTGTCTGCTTTATTTAGATGTCCAGCCTTTAGTCCAAATGTTTTAGTAGACGTCTGATGACATTGTCTGACGTCCAACTAGTGTAACGTTGGCTTGGAAATATAATCGTTGAGGATTAATCCTTAATCTTCTGTCATATGTCGGTAGAGGATCTCAGACATTTGATAAATAGACATTAGCTCTGGATTAAGCCAAAATCACCTCTCATCAGTAATCTAGCCGTTTGTGCCTCGAGAAATCCATTCTCGCAGTAATTAGGTTTCCAAACATCCAGACCTGATTCCAGACGTTCGACAAGTCGTCTAACCAATTTACACAAGAACTCTATTTAGGTCTGACGCAAGTCAGTAAGGAAATCCGTCAAGGATTAGACGTCTGATTTAGTTTCTAGACATCTTAAGAGTAGTTTCCAAACGTCTGATAACACTGTCATAATCATTAATGACCCTAATTCTGGCTTAATCTACCTTGAGTTTATTTCCAATGGCTATAGAAGCCTTCCAAGGCCTTCCAAAGCCTTCCTAAGCCATTTATAAATAGAGGGGAAGCCCTCCTTTGCTAGACACACCAACCATTAGCATTTCCACATCATTTTGTGTCAAAATCATCTTGAGAAGAGCTCTTTCTCTACAAATCCATAGTCTTCACACTTAAGAGCATCATCCCAGCTGTGCACCCACTCTCCCACCTACGATTACGAGAGCGCCGTTGTGCCTAGTGTGGTTCGCACACCTGCATCACTTGCCGATGCACTTCCATTAAAGGGAAGTTATCTTTGCCTATAGTAGCTAGTTTCATTGACATACTTTATGGCTCTATAGGATTTGTGTAATTGTCTTTGGTTGGGTATTCGCTTTGTGAATTCCCATCTTTATCGAGAGACTAAATACTCCTCGCGAAGAGGAGGGGTTTGAGGTACGCTACCCTCGTGTAAGTAGCGTGGTTGTATAGGGGTTGAACAACCCTCATTCAGGTAGTTCAGATAGTGGATTTGATCGACTCGGTCAATCGGGAAATCCTAAGTTGAGAGGCTTAGGTGGTGGTTTTTACCCGGGTTTGGGTTTCCACCTTAAAATTCTTGTGTACTTATGATTGTTGCATTTTGTGTGATTGATAATATAATTTCCACTTTATTTTTCGTATCACGCAAATCTCACCCCCTCCCGTAGGGAAATTACACCATGCTCGATTCCTGGAGATCCTCAAAACAATCCTCATAATAACATGTCTCTAGATCCATGGAATAGAAATCTGAATCATGTTGAATGTTGTCCTATTCCTCAAAATCCATGTGTATGTTCTCAAGATCAAAGGTGAATGCTTCCAATAATCTCAATTTGCTGAAATCATGCTCGGCTAACTCGAGATTCTCAGCAATGTGAAAAACTTCCAATTTTGGTTATTGGTTTTCGCTACGAAAATGGTCATGAGATCTTGAATCAAACCTACTTATTCTGCTGAGCATTTTCCTTTTTCTTTAGATGATGCCTCGAAAATATTGATCTTAGTTCGCTTCTCTCCAGTGGCTATTATCATGTTCCCTGATTCATAATTGATTATGGCTCTTGTAATAGCCAAGAAAGGTCTCCCTAAAATCAAGGGCATATCTTGTATTTGTTGTGGCATGTCCATGTCAAGAACCAAAAAATCATCTAGGTAGCTAAAATCCTTAACTCTAATTACCACATCCTCTACTAGCCCAATTGGGGTGATTACGGTTCGATCAGCTAATTGCAGAGTAACATCAGCGATTTTTAGTTGTCCTATCCGTAGTTTGTCAAATAGGGCGGTCAGGATTAGGTTCATTGAAGCACCGAGATCCAATACAGCTTGCTTAAATTTTGTACCGCCGATCTTGGACGGAATTAGCTTGGTGCCTGGATCAGATTTCTTAGGAGGTAGACTGTTTTGGATTATGGCACTCACATTTTCAGACGGTACTACCTTCCCTTGTAAGGATTACTCCACCTCTTTTTTGGATGAGTCAGGCGAGGTGGAGTTGAGAATAAGGATATTAAGTAATGGGATAGTGACTTGTGCATTCCTCAATGGTCTCATTTTGTCAGATTCAAATAGTCATATAGTGTGGAGGTGGGATAAGATTTGGGATAGGGGAATGGATTGGCTATCCTAGGGGATGGGTTTATGTCTCCACCTCTTGGTTTTTCCCTCAACCTTGTGTTGATCATGGGTTGGGTGAGATTTGGGAGATGGGCCTCGGGGCCTGATCTTGTGGTCTTTTTTCATGCCCACAACATTGATCATCGTGCAATCATGGTGCGGAGGCAGAGGAGAGAGGATTGGACCTTGTTGTCAAATGGTGGCTTGATTTAGATTAGTTAAGGAGGTGGTGTTAGTGGCACAAGAAGGGGGGTTGAATTGTACAAAAAAAAATTGAATTAATCGTAATAGCACGCAAGTGTTTAGAGAGGAAACCCTTGCGGGACAAACCTCTACCTAGATCTCTCAATCTAGGATTTTGCCCCAACCCAAGTAGGAATTACTAACAACAAGTAGTATTCCAAATCCCCTCTCCCTAGACAAACCCCAAGAAGAGTTCTTGTGTAAATTGGTACCTAAATAAACTATAAAAAATAATTTAATTCTATAAACATTGAATAAAATAATAAGAATACTCCCTTATGAAACCTATAAGCAGCAGGAAGGTTTGCTCTCAAATGAACTACAACACAAATAAAGTAAGAGAGCAACAAGAGGGCACAACAAGATCAAGAGCTTTGCAAAAAATGAGTATGATGTATATTTCTTTGTTGTAAATTCTTAAGGCTACCTATGGGAGTATATATAGGTGTAGGAGGTCAGATTTAAACTTAGGTAGTCGTTGGAATTTGAATTGAATTGGAAAAATTAAGATAAAATGGCTATAATGCATTTACTCAAAGTCTGACTATATCAGACATCTGAGAAACCAAGATAGATATTTGAAAAGACTATTTTAGACATCTAAGAATAAATTGGGACGTTTGAAAAAGCTTCAGAGAAAAGTAGTCGTTACTGGATTTCTCAAGATCAATAACAAGGACTTTAGAACAAAAACTTAAACATCTGAACATATAGTTTCAGAAGTCTGAAAATAAAATTGGATGTTTGAAAAGGTTCCAGGATCAAAGTGATTATTACTGGAATGAAATTGGATCCAAATAGGGATCTAAAGATAAATGTTCAGACATCTTATTGGATGTCTAGACAAAATTTTAGACATCTTAAAAAGAATCATTAGATGTCTGAATAAATGTAAGGAAGTCTGATAGCCTATAATGGCCTAAAATCAAAAGAGAAACTGACAATCAATTGCGGTTAATTTGATCGTTAGATAGAGAGTGAACGTTGGTCTATTTCAGACAGCTCAAGAAGACAACAGACGTCTGAAAAACACCTAAGATTATCACCATTTTATTTAGTTAAAGAGATCTAAAAAACTCAAGGAGGCGACTAAAAGACAATAATAGATGTCTGAAGAGGATAGCAGACGTCTGAAAAATCTAGATGACATTGGTTGCAAAGATAGATCATGAATCAAGACTCTGGACAAGATATTTGATGTCTGGAGAAGTAGATCAGACATCTTAAAAATCATATTCAAATGCCTGAAGGGAAAATGAGATGTCTAGAAAACCAACAGAAGTCACTCTAGACATGAAGATGAAGATTTAAAGATGCCAATAGGAATATGAAGATTCTAAAGACATCCTAAGGATAATTCAAGGCTTTTTTACAATCTAGACAAATAAAATAAACTATAAAAGAAATTCTTTTGCCCTTTCTTTTCCTCAATCCATTTCTTTAAATCCTTCCTGAAAAATGTTAGTCTTTTCCAAGGAAATAACTCATTTGTCATTATCAAAACTATAATTATAAACAATTGAACAATAATCTCCCCCATTTTTGTAATGACAAAAAAAAATTGTATATGGGATACTCCCCCTAAATAAAAGCTTATGTACTCCCCCTAACAAAAAAACTTAGATATACTTTTGTCTCCCTCTTTTTGGCATTAGCAAAAAAAATGCTATAAGACAAGATCATACTTAAACAAAAATTGGAGCATACAAACTGCAATAGAGTCAATAATCTCATAAAATATCAAAGTAAAAAGATGATAATCATAGCAAGTTTTAAAATAATGAAAGGAGATTCCTAATTGGTGCAAAGCAACCATCTAAAGACAAATTAACTTTTCTTCTTTCCTTTGGAGTATCCAGACTCCAAATTCTTCATGTGGTCATCAAGATGAGAAAGCTACAATGTATATTGATTTGTGAAACTTATTAGATAATCATGATCTTCATGTTGCCTCTTCAGTTGAAGGTTCATTCCATCAAACATGGCTTTTTGAAAAGCCTCTTAATTTCCCTGTACATTTTCCCAAGAGTAATCCCAAGAAGTGGAATAGAAGGAATGAGTAGAAGGATCGGGAAGCATGAGAGGGACTTGTGAGGAAGTAGGAGAAGATTGAGAAGGTGGAGATTGAGGAACTTCTTCCTCTACTTGTTCTTCTTCAATTCCTTTCTTAAGAGCCATAAGAAGTAAAGTAGTGTGATAAAACTTCTTAACAGATTCATCTACAAATTGACATTTCAAATCAAGGTTGAAATGAAGAAGCATGTTGGAAATAAAAGCAACTAAAGGAAGGTTCCTACGATGTGTGCTACATAATGTGTCCATGATTAAATCACACCAATTCATTTTTGTTCGGTTCAATAAAGCATATAGGATGCAGGCAATCTCCCTAGAAATGTGATCAAATGATACTGATTTTCCATGCAAGTTCCAAGAGACAAGTCTAGCTAAAATGCGAGGCACAACCTTAAGATGACGAGATTCTAATTTCATCCCTTCAAAATAAGCATCATCTTTAACTAATGTTTTTGTAATAATGGAGATGGTTACTTCTTTTGCAATGTCTTGCCAATGAACTCCTGAGTCGGCAGTGCAAGTAATAGAAGAAATTACTTCATTGGTTACGGTAAAAGACACATTCAAAACACTAGATTTTAGGATAGAAGTAGGTGTGGAGTCATTTACTAGATTGGCATAAAATAATTTTACAATCTCGAGAAAGATGCCAGGAATTTTTCCTCCAGGAAAAAATTCTTCATCAAAGAAATGTTAATTCCTTGGGCTTGAACAAGGCCTAGAAGACCATAATCCTTAAAGTCATCCCATATAATTGGTCTTCTACAGTTAACTTTAAACTTCTCAAAGTTATTAAGTTTTTTGGAGGACTTTTTGGTTGGGCAAAATTGTTCCATTACATTAGGTAGTAGTTCTTCTTCTACAGGAGGTGGATTACTAAGTCCAGCACTCTTTTGCTTCCTATGAGGCATAATGAGGAGAAGAGAGAAGAAAATGCTTAACAGAAATAGCTAAAACCAGATGCCTGGGATGAAAGTCAGACGTCTGAAATCACAAATCAGATGACCGAAAAGATGCAAATAGATGTCCAAGATTATGAGAGATAATAGTAGACGTCCGAAAGAGTAACAAGACGTCTGAAAAGACAGAGAGAATCATATCAAGAAGAAAGAACAAAGATAGAAAGATCAGAGAGATTCCCAAAAACAAAAAAAATCAAAGAAGAGAGTCAATTACGGTCACAAAATATATCCATAAAAGTTTTCATTATAAGAAAAACAAGATATAGGTAAGAAGATGTAGTGATTACCAAAATAAGAATATATGTTCTTCATTAACAAGAGGCCTTCTTAGAATAAGAGAGGAGAATGCAGCAAGAGACATCTGGTGAGTGCAGGAGACGTCTTGGCAAGGCTCAGGAGGAGTCTAGCAAGGTCTGTTTAAACGGGCTAATCGATGAGTTTTAAGTTGTTTTGTTGTAGCAAAGCCTCAATCGCTCGAAAATAAATAAATTTATAACTCAGATTCTAAAGGAGTCCGAGGTTGAACACAAGGAGAAAATATGGAATTCACAATATTAATCTCATTCAAAATCAATATGCACAATCAATTGATCACAAAATAGATATGCAGTGAATGAAATTGATTAGAATTAATATCAATAAATGTATCTTAAGGTTGCATAGAATCAAAAAGAAAAGAGAATCAAAACAATGGTGATTTGAATCACTACTAATCCTCTTCAATCAAACATCCATGCAATTACTCAATTATTCTAATCAGAATTCAATTGTAAACTATAGTACTTAAATAATGCAACAGTGCCATCATCAATCAGATCAGATGTCTTAAGTGACACATGCACAGGCTCTCAGAGAGCCTTTCTTCTTCAAAGGTTCTCTTCTTCTTCTTCTTCTGCTTAAGGCTTGCTTCTCTTTCTTCTTTAAGCTTCCCTTCTTTATCAGGCACAGCCCTTCTTCTCGTCCTCACATAGCATAGGGGAACCAACTCCCTCAGCGACTAAGTGTCACACAAGGGCACTAGTCTCAGAGAGCAAAACCCTCCTCCGCTCTCTCACAATTCCTCCTCCTCTTCTCTCTCACAGACCTAGAGCATATTTGGATCCAAGTATGGGTAAACGAGTCTCAAACAGTGTTTAGGGTCACCAGGCGTGTGCGGTGACTGAGGAGTGAGGCATAGGCGGGTTAGCGGGTGAAAGGCTATGAGGGACCCGACCCCTCGTGTTACTGAGCGATAAAGCCAGTTCACGAAAACTTATGTGGGTGCAGGTGGTCTTCACTTTTCAATGTGGCACTAATGCCACTTCTTCTTCGCATAGCAGTAGCAAGAGGATATGCTTCCAATTATGGGTGAAATTGCGGGCAAGGTTTCCAATTGAGGGCCTAGAAGGATGCCTAGAAGGGTTCCGTGAGGCCTAGAGGTAGACTTGAAGGCGAATGTGGCCGGAGGACAGTGAACATGAACGGAGATGATGGCGGCGGCAGCGGTCGGAGGATGAATACCTGAAATAAGAATAAGGCTTTACAATCGCATTAAAATACCTTAAGAGAATCACTAGGTGATGGCGAAGGTGGTGATGGTGTTAGGTCGACGTGGGAGTAGGCGTGGAGGTCGGACAAACTCGAAGAAGGTGGTCGGCGATGGGTGTGTTCGGTGGGGCATTGTAGGGAGTATTTGAAGGAATTGAGTGAGGGGTTTTGATGGAGAGAGTACGGCGATGCTTATGGGAGTCGTGGAGAGGCGAGCGGTGCGGTGTAGCATTGGGGAGGACACCCAGAGGTACACCGGACATAGGGAAGACGGAGGGATTGAGGGTAAACGGTGGGTCGAATTAGGAGGTAGAGGGGTTAAGGAAATTATGGAGATGAAGAGGAAGATGCTAGGCCTAACTAAGAGATGAAGGGGTGAGGATTTGCGTTAGCTTTGATTGGCTGGTCGAGAGGAAGATGAAGTCTCTAGTGGGGGATAACGACGAGGACGAAGAGGTAGGGTGGCTCCTGCTAGTGTTGCAAGAAGTAGAGGAAGGAGGGGAGGTATTTCCCTCTGCTTATGGTATGTGGTAGAGGGTGAGGACGGAGATTGGAGAAGCTCGCCGGAGCTATGGTTGGAGGCGGCTGGAGAGACGAAGTTGTGAAGAAGCATGGCCTGAACCGAGCTAAGGAAGAGCGGAATTGCGTCTTGGGTCTTTTTATGGGCCTTAGGGGGTATTTCTAAGCTTGGAAAGAAGCTTTCAAGCTTGAGAGCTTCGTACACAAAATATACCTGAATCTTCCTTACGTTAGCATGGGAGATTGGGAAAGACTTAGGGTCCAAGGTTGGATCTATTTGGAAGGGAATTCCTTAAGGAATCTCCCTTTCAATTTTGGGATAGTTTGATTGAGAATCGAGCGAGAAATCCTCACTCGAATCTTGATGGAGCTTGGTGTGTTCACACCAATGGTGGTAAGGACCTATTTGCAAAGAATTATCAGAAAAATAGGGGCCTGATTTCAAATAATTCAAAAGTTGAGGGGCTATTTGAGAGAAAAAGAGTCTGACTGGATTAAAATGTAAACTAGATTAAGATGATCTCTGATTGGGCCCAAATTTTAGTACAAACCTAATTTGGACCCAAGAAATCATATGGTGAAGTTAGATTTTAGTTTTGACCAAGCTTGACTGGGTAATTTGCATAGAAATCTAAATTAGGGTAACTTTTTATCTGAGACTCTATTCTAGGTCAAAATAGGTTCAAATAGTCAAACCAAGGTTACCAAACCTTATGGAATATTTTTATATGAATTTTAGAAGGTTTAGATGGAATTTATCTTGACCATAACCTCTATTATTTAAGTAGGTCTGAAATTAGGGTTTTGGGTTATGGATCAGTTCTTGAAGTACGTGAAAACCCTTTTCTGTTTGTGTGGACCCTCCTATTAGACTTTGATGCTCATTAGACCTTGGATTAACCCCTGGTAAACCCCATGATTATTCTACATTCATAATATGCTATTAAAGCTGCAGATTTAACCCTGATTTAATGTATCACTCAGAATGGATATTCAGTGAATTATGATTCTCTGGTGATTATATAAGAGCATTTGTCAATTAATCCTGACTAATTAAAGCTAGTTAAGGCTCATGATGATGTTATCATCAAGATCTAGGAGACGTCCGATGCTATCAGGTGCTTTTCAAAAGATCAAAAATGGAGGAATGTAGATGAAGAAGAGAAGTGGATGTGGGAGAGCTCTTTGGAGTGTGATAGAAAGTGAAGGGAGTGAAATGGAAATGACCATGAGGTGGAGTTGCATCTTAAAGAGAGAATATCAAAAAGAGAGGAGATTTTCTCGTAAAGAGGTCAAATATCTATTGGTTAAAAGAAAGATGTTTCAAATTTCGAATCAAAGAGCATTCAAATATCAGACGTCTTTAATTAAAGACAGACATCTAAAATTAGATAATATGACATCTAAAAGATGAAAAAGACATCTAAAAGACCATTTGAATTTGAATTCAAAACACTCCACTTGAAATTCAAAAAGATGACCGTTGAATGACCATTGAATGCATTATACAAAGATCAGATAGAAACACAAACATTTGAGAAACATACAAGATGTATGAAATTCCTAGACATGCACAAGATAATAAGACTAAGAAGCACAAGATAATAAGACGTCTGAAATGAACATTCAGACATCTGAAAACTCAATTTTCTATGTCTTTCAACTTGTAAATTCCTAGATGCCTTCTAATGTGACTATATCTTTCTAAACTAAGGGGTTTTGTCAAAACATTGGCAAGTTGATCTTCGGTGTATGCAAAATCTAACTTAATTTCTCCTTTTAATACATTATCACTAAGAAAATAATGTCTTACATCTATATGTTTAGTTCTAGAATGATTTACATGATTTTTAGATAGATTTATAGCACTTGTATTATCACAACATATTTTAGTTTGTTCAAAGTTTAATCCTAAGTTAGATAAAGTTTGTTTCATCCAAAGCAGTTGAGAACATGCTAGAGCAACTGAAATATATTCAACTTTAGTGGTGGATAATGCAACACAATTTTGTTTCTTAGAAAACCAAGAAACAAGTGCATTACCCAAAAAATGGCAAGTACCATTAGTACTTTTTTTATCAGTCCTACTACCAGCATAATCGGCATCACTATATGCTAGTAAGTCCAGTGTATGAGTTCTAGGATAGTACAAACCAAAATCACTAGTTTCTTTTAAATATTTAAAGATTTTTTTTAATGAAAACATGTGAGATTCTTTAGGTGAATTTTGGAAATGTACACAAAGATAAGTAGCAAACATTATATCAGGTCTACTTGCAGTATGATAGAGTAAAGATCCTATCATACCTCTGTATATCTTTTCATCAACTTGCTTACCATTTTCATCGAAGCTATGGCTTATGTTTGTAGCCATCGGTGTGGTTCTACCCTTCATATTTTCCATTCCATATTTCTTCAATGTGTCATTGGCATACTTTGTTTCACATATGAAGATTCCTTCATCCATTTGCATGATTTGTAGTCTAAGGAAGAATTTTAATTCTCCCATGAGACTCATCTCAAATTCATCCTGCATAATCTTTGAAAACTCTCTACACATTATCATTAATAGAACCAAAAATATTATCATCCACATAAATTAAATCATTAAGTTGATTCTTAATAAAAAGAGTTGGGTCTACCTCTCCCATTATAAAATCTAATTTAATGAGATAATTTCTTAATCTCTCATACCACGCCTTAGGTGCTTGCTTGAGACCATAAAGACCCTTCTTAAGCTTATACACATGATTAGGAAATTCAGAATTTATAAACCCAGGAGGCTGGGCTACATAAACTTCTTTTATAAATCCATTTAAGAAAGATGATTTTACATCCATTTGATATAATTTAGGACCTAAACGTGATGCAAATGCAAGAAGCATTCAAATTGATTCAAGCCTAGCTACAGGAGCATAAGTTTCTCCATAATCTATACCCTCTTGTTGATTATAACCCTGTACAACAAGTCTAGCCTTATTTCTTACTACTTGACCCTCTTCATTAGTTTTATTTCTAAAAACCCATTTAGCCCCAATAATAGAATTATCACTTGGTTTAGAAACTAATTCTCGTACTTGATTTCTTTCAAACTAATTTAGTTCTTCTTGCATAGCAAGTATCCATGAAGAATCTGAACAAGCTTGATCAACAGTTTTGGGTTCAAGTTGAGATACAAAAGTAGTTGGAACAAAGTTAACTTGTGACCTGGTTTTGATTTTGTCATTGATCTCTCCTATTATTTGTTATTTTGGATGATCTTTATGAAAACTCCATTCTTTAGGAAGATTATGTGAATTTTGATTTTTAATGTGTGATGCATCTATAAAGGGCATGTCCTCATCATCATTGTCTACTACTCAACTTGTTTATTATCTATAGAAGAATTTTTATCAAACTTAATATGAAGAATTTCTACTGCCGTTAGAGTTCTCATATTGAATACTCGATAAGCTTTACTTCGGGATGAATGTCCTATGAATATACATTCATCTCCTTTAGCATCAAACTTATCAAGATTTTCTTTAGTATAAGCATATAACACTTATTTCCAAATATTGTGAAATAACTAATTTTAGGTATTCTATTATAATAAAGTTCATAAATTTTTTTATTAAGTATAGGCCTAATTAGAACTCTATTTAGCACATAGCAAGCTGTGTAAGTGGCTTTGATGCAAAAATACTTTGGAAGACTAGATTCTATAAGAAGTGTGCAAGCACATTCTTGAAGAGTCCAATTTTTCCATTTCACTACACCATTTTGTTGTGGAGCTCTACGAAATGAAAACTCATGTTTTATTCTTAGTTCTTCACAAAAATGAGAAAAGTCTTGATTTTCAAATTCTCCTCCATGATCGGATCGAATTCGAGAAATCATATATCCTTTCTCATTTTGAACAAGTTTTAAAAACTTGTTAAAAATTTCTAGGGTTTGGTCTTTAAGTTTAATAAAATATACCCATGTAAATCTTGAATAATCATCTATAATTACAAGACAATATCTACTATCATTTAAACTACTTGTTTTAGTTGGTCCAAATAAGTCTAAATGTAAGAGTTCTAAAGGTCTAGATGTAGAGATAATATTGTTGCTTTTGAAAGAACTTTTATTCAACTTACCAAGTGTACATGCATCACAAAAAATATTTGAATTAAACTTTTTCTTAGGCAATCCTTTAACTAATTCATACTTGACTAATTTATTTAAGTATTTTAAGTGCAAATGACCTAATCGTTTATGCCAAGTAAACATTTCATCATTTGAAGCTACTAAGCAATCACAGGCTCCATTTTTATCTATTTCAACAATAAATACATCCTTATATCTTTTTCCAATTAGAAGAATTTCATTTCTTATACTATCAAATATCTTAGAAAATTTAGCACTAAATAGAATATCATATCCTTTGTCACATATCTATCTTACACTTAAGAGATTGTGTTTTAATCCTTTTACCAATGCAACATGACTAAAAGATGCATTACCTTTACCAATAATACCTGTACCTATAATCTGTCCTTTGTGGTTGTTCCCGAATGTAATGGAACCACCCTCTTTCTATGTTACCTTCGTAAAGAGTTCTTTGTTGCCCGTCATATGCTTGGAACATTCGCTGTCCATGATCCAAGTTCCTTTGTTTTTGTCCTACAAAATATGACCGTCTTTGAGTTGATCCTCTTGGCTGCTCTACTATCTTTCTATGGGCATGTAGTCCTTCTTTGGTTCTCTTAAAGATATATCTTGATAAATCTACTTAACCTACAAAACAAGATTGAACAAGAGTCTTTGGTACCCATTTTTTCTTGGGTCCATTGTGGTTAGTTTTTGTTTTCATAGTTGAATATGAAAACTTCCTTACTTCCTTTTGACTAGATATAAAACTAGTTTGTTTGACATTTGATGAACTAGCTTCATGAGAATATCCAAGACCAAATTTGCAAGAGGGAGATTTTTGTGATGATAAGAGTCTATCTAAGTGTTCCTTCCCATTGGTAAACCTTACAAGGTCTTCTAATAATCTTTCTAAATTATTTTTAAGATCTTGAACATTAGTTTGAAGAAGTTCTATTTTATTCTTTAAACTTTTAATCTCATCACATAGAAAATATTTTTCTTGCATAATCTTGTCTTTCTCATTTTGAAGCTCTTGATATTTTTATTTAAGATCTTTATTTTCTAACTTAGTGATCGAGTTTTTACATGGTTTGTAAAATTAGGGTTTTATTATTGTAATGCACAAAAATTGAGTCACTTTTAAATTTCTAATCTTAGAAAAGGGAAGTATCTATGGCCATTCATGGAGGCCAAATGTTTGCAAAAATCGAGTCTCTTGCTTGAAAATAGAAATCAACTATCTTTTTGGTATTTTCAAATATATAATTTTTATATTTTGAAATAACAAAGGCACTATGCGAAGTTGATGGTGAGAAAGACTAACCCTAATAGCTAATACCTACGTGACAAAAATTTATTTCTTTCTAAGCTGACCCTAGGCACGTGGAGGCCTAGGGTAATTAGAAAGGAGTGTTTGTGCACTAGAAGTAAGGTGACAAAAACAACAAGAATTGCGACAAAAGCTATTTTAACAAGAAGGTAACTTTTTATAGAAAAGAGGATTTGTTTTACAAAGAGGCACTAGTAGAGGAATTCTTCTACTGCTAGAACTAAAAATGCACAAAATAAAAACAATGATACTCTAAATTTGTTGATGAAGAAGACGAAGCTCTTGCTCCAACTGTAGCTGCTCTCACAGTTAAATAGGGCTCCTTTTCTTGACTTCCTCCTCCAAGGTGTGGCTTTCTCCTAGGCAAGCCCAGGGAGAGGGGGGGGTTGCATGCAATTGCTCCTCCAAGGTGGAAGGTTCCACCTTAATTGATCTCCAAGGGTGGGCGTGTACCACCCTTCTCCTCGAATGCCCGGCCGTCCTTCAAGTTGAAGAGAGTCTCCTCCTTGGCATGGCACAAGAAAGAAGATAGAAGAGGAAGAAAGCACCAAGGGGGCGGGTAGGATGCCTCCTTAATCTTCTTCCCTTCTTCTCCTTCCTTGACTGTGGGTTATGGTGGGTGTAAGGTAGAATAAAACTAAATGGAGGATGATTTTTTTGGTGGTAAATGGTGGGTATATATAGAGGTGGAGTGGGGGGTAGTAGGTGTGGGTTAGGTGGATGGCTAGGATGCATTTAGGTGGTGGTTGTAGGTGGTTATGTTGATCCTAGGGTTTGGAATAGTTGGCGCCAATTGAGGGGTCACATGGGGGGGTAGTTATGGTGTTGGTGTCCCTTGAAGTTGGTGCCAAAATAGGGTTCAAGAAGGGGGCTTAGGTGGCGCCAACTTAGGAAGGGTTGAGATGAATTTGGTGGTGGATGGATGGCCATGATAGAGGCTTAGGTTGGCACCAAAAGAAAGGATTCTAGAAGAGTAGTTTTGGCGCCAACTCTACATGTCTTTTGGGTGTAGTTGAGGGGCTAAGGGGTGCCTATGTTGGCGCCGAAAGAGGGGTGGACTAGGTAGAGCTTAGGTGGACTAGGTAGAGCTTAGGTGGACCTAAGTAGGGTTTAGTTGATGGAGGTGTTTAGGTAGGGTTTTAGGGTGATGGATGGCCAAGGGAGTTGGAGCTTATCTAAGCTAAGCTAGCTAAGATAGCTTAGCTAGTAGTAGGGTAGAGGAGTAGGCATCTGGAGCTAGGGTTTAGAGGAGAGGAGCTAGAGGAAGTTGTCTGGAACTGAACTGGAGCTAGTAGCTACTGAAGAAGGTGGCATGGAGCTACTTTAGTTGGCTTAGCTTTCTAGCTCTTTGCTAGCTGCTAAGCCAAGCTAAAGTAAGCCAGCTTCTGCTAAGGTAAGTTGAGGTGAGCTAGGTCTAATCTTTCTGGGGAGGACCTAGATAGTTAAAGTAGCTAAGGTAGCTTAGCTCAACTAAGTTGAGCTAAGCTGAGTCCCCGGGAGCTGGACTTGAGCTTCCTAAGCTAGGATGAAGTCATCTTTAGCTGGCTGGAGTTGAGTGGAGTTGGTTGTAGCTAGACCTGTGCTGAGGTGAACTCCAGTCAACTTAGCTAAGTTAGCTAGAGCTCCCAGTGAACTGATAGGAGCTGAGATGAGCTAGACTCAATTAAGTTGAGCTGGATCTGAGTTGACTTGAGCTAAGGTGAGCTAAGATGAACTCTCTTGAGCTGCCATTTAGCTAAGATGAGTTAAATGGAGTTAGGATGAGCTAATCCTAGTTCAAGTGAGCTGGAGTCCAACTATGGTGAACTGGATCAAGCTGAGTTCCAACTAGTTTGAGCTTCTTCTTCACCAGTTGCCTTCTTGAGTGTTAGGGTTCTTAAGATTTGATTTTCTATATATCTCTAACACTCACAAAAACACATCAAAAAGACAACAAAAATGTGTGATGCATGCCTAACCTAGTTTATACTTAATGAAACCCAAAAACCCATTTACGGAGTTAAAATCCTAAGAGCTAAGTTTGTTTTAATGCATAAGAATGATTATAAAATGGCATTTATCACTTAGTCTTTTTAAAAGTATTATATAAATCATAAAAAGCTTCTATAAATTCTTCTAAAGATAAATCATTTACCTCATCTTCTAATGCCATACTCAGTTGAATTAGTCTTTGATTCACTTTCGCTTGAATCTGAATCATCCCATGTAGCTTGCATAGCTTTCTTTTTCTTGTACTTGTTAAATGACTTCTTTGAATCCTTCTCTTGTTCTTTTTGATCCTATCTCCATCCTTCTTAAGAAGTGGACAATCCTTTCGAATATTGTTAAGTCGCTAAATTGGGGTTTAAAAAGTGTTGCGTTGTAGTACAGTCGAAATAACGTTCAAAACAGATATAATTTTATTACTCGAAAAATGTTCCGAGATCGAACACAGGGAGCAAATGGAATTCACACACTAGACTTACCAACTAATGCAAATTGAACACATAATATTACTCAAAAACTAAATAGGAATGTAGAGCATATGAGTATATGAAGAGTAAAAATAATTGTAGATAAAATAATAGTTACTCAAATTGACTAAAGAAGGAAATATAAATTCAGACATCCTAAATGACTTTGCTACAGTTCTCGTCTACCTTTCTTCTTCTTCTTCTTCTCTTTCTTTATGTACTTCTCTTCCTTTCTTCTTCTTCAACTTCTGTCTTTGGTTTCTTCTTCTTTTTCCTTCTTCCTTTGCCTTTGCTTCTTCATTTTCTTCTTTCTTCTACTTTCAATTCTCCTCTTCTTCTTCTCTCTTCTTCCTTAGGCTTTCTTTTTCTCTAGCCTTGCTACCTTCTGAATCCGACTAAGTGTTGGAGCCAAACTCTCCAGGGCGAAAACCCCCCTACACCTGCGTAGCTCTCCTCTCTCTTTCTCTCTTTCTATTTTAGTCTCGCTCTCCTAGAGCCTTAGCCGGTTGGGTAATCAGACCTATCGCATACCTGGGTCCAGGCTCACTGGCATGTGTGGTGAGTGAGTGAAGTCAGGCAGGTAGTCGAGTTGTCCAAGTCCACGTGGGCAGTGCTACGGATGAGTCTGGTGAAGGGGGGAGGAGGACCTTACCCTCAGTGTTGGAGGTGAACAACCTTCTACACTTTCACTTTATGTGGGTGAGAGTGCCTTTTCGCTTCCGAGGTGGGACTAAATGTCCCACCTGTCTTCCGTGCACCACAGCAGGGAGTGGCCCTCTCAATTACCTCAATTGTTGAGGCTCTTGACTGCAATTGAGGGCCTGGAACCATGCACAGGCAACTTTCGCGTGTCCTGGGACTGAAGCCTGGGCGTAGCTAGACTTGGGCGTAGCTTCAAGCTTGCTTCAAGCTCAGTAGTAATGGTGGATGGGGCCTACTACCTAAAATCAAGAGAACAACCTTTCAGCTATGTCAAATCATTCAGGGAGTGTCGTCGGAGCACGGTGGATGTGATGAGAGTGGTTGCGTGGAGCGAGGGTGGCTGTGAGTGCGTGCCTAAGGCACACTATGTGCATGTGAGTGGGTGTGTTCGGTGAGGTGTTTGGGTGGTCGATGAAGTGATTGAAGTGAGGAGAAATGATCAGGGAGTTGCGGTGGAGGTTGTTGGGTGGTCAGCGAGGTGGATGGAGGTGCGTAGCAATGGGAGCACCTTGCCGGAGGAGTCGCCGGAGATGGTGGAGGTGACGGTGGTCAGTGGCGTTAGTGGTTGATTTTGGGAAATAGAGAGAGGGAAAGAAAGTATGAGAAAGAGGGGACCTAAGAGTCTACTCTAAGGGACGAAAGGGGAAAGGAATCCTACGCCGGTGTTGTTGTCAGACGTGGGGAAGACGAAACCTCCGTAGAAGAGGATATGGCAAAGATAGGGCAGGAACGACGTCAACGGGTATTACGCGACGCGGAGGACGGTGGTGGAGATAACCCTGCCACTGGTATTGTGGTTGGGTGACGAAAGAGCTTGGGAAAGGCCGTCAGATCTTGCATAGGGTTGCAGCCGGAGGGAGAGAGGAATAGAGGGGAAAACGACCCAATTTCAAGCTGAGGAGAATTGGTTGGATCTGGGGCTTCTTAAATAAGTCTTCGAGAGGGTTTTGTGCTTGGAAGCCAAGCTTCCAGGCAAGGAATGCTTCGCCGGAGATGGAAACTTCAAGAGACCCAAATCTTTCATGCATTCGCATGAGAGATTGGGAAGGATTCAAGACATCTAGCCAGGTTCATATTGGAGGGATTTTCTCAGAGAATCTCCCTTCCAATTTTGGAGGAGATTCTCCAACCAATCAAGGAGAAATTCCTTTCGAAGTTCTCCGGAGTAGGATTCCTCCGCAATAATGGTGGAGGGACCTATTTGTGAAGATGACGAAGAAGTTAGGAGGCTGATTGCAAGTGTTTTTGGAAGTTAGGGGTAGAAATATAATTAGATAGGACCTTTTTGCAAACTAGGTCAAGAAAGTTTCCCTTAGATCCAAATTTTAGTACAAGCCTAATTTGGACCTAAGGAATCCAATGGTGAAGTTGGATTTTAAGTTTGACCACGTTTGATTGGGTAACTATGCAAAAACCTAAATTAGGGCAAATATCTATCTGAGACCCTATTCTAGGTCAACATGGGTTCTAATGGCCAAATTGAAGGTACTAAACCCTAGAGAATATTTTTTTATAATTTTCAGAGGGTTTAAGTGAATTTTATCCTGACCAGAACCTTAGTTAATTAAGTGGGTCTGTTTTTAGGGTTTCAAAAGTCATTTAATTCACAGAACTCACACAAACCCTTTACTGTCAAATCCAACCCACTTGTTATCTTATTCAAACCATTTAACCTTTGTTGAGCCCTTGAGAAAACTTGTGGTTGTACTGCATTGGTAAAATTATAGTTTTACCCTTAGTTTCATATGTTTCAAAAAGGTTTTGCAATGAATTATGACCTTCAGTTGGTTATGTAGGAGCATTTATTCTCTTCATTGGGTCAAATGAGCTAGTTAGGGCTCATGATGGTGTTCCCATCATACCCCCATGCCTAGCTTTCGCTAGGCCCTTAGCAAAATTTTAAGGTTTTAACTTTGATTTTAGACCATGAAATCCTTTGATGCTCAAAACTGTGTTGTGTGCTTTCTTCTATATATTAGGTTAAAATGTTGATAGTAGGCCTAGAGGTATTCAAGTACCAACAAAGATCCGGACCTGACTAGCTCTAGCCTCAGTCTGCCGCAAAGGTTTTTAAGGCCCACAGGAACTATCCTAAGGTTCGTTGAACTCCGCGGTTAAGGCACCCTTGCTTGTAACATTTTTAGCCTTGGTTCAGTTTGCAATGCATTTTTGTCAGAGAGAGACAGGGGAATTTTCTTTGTTTGGAGAGTTTTCTCTCTCTTTTTTCTTATTTCTAGCTTCGGATTAGCTTCACAACACGGTCTGTATCGGATTCCTAGTCCCCATCATCAATTCTCAAAGGGTCCCTAGCAATCGATGCTTCGAGATAGCACCCCCATGGCAACCCCCAGAACCCTGGCTTTCGAGATTTCAAGATACTCCCGCCCATGGTGTTTTGTATCTAAATTTAGACCCTAGCAATTGACATTTTGGGATAATGCCGCCCATGGCATCTGAACCAGCACTGGGTGCTTACATGCCCCCAGTAGGATATGTAGATATCCTAGGAGACAAGCACTGAGGAGACGATATGTTATTGTGCATCTTCGAGGGGAATTTCCTGCCTCTCCGCGTTGGGAACTTGTTCAAATCAACTTGTGTTGATTAGCCACTCCTAATCTAGGCGACTTTTTTAGAACAACTTAAATGCATTTGCGTGATTTTGATACTTAAGCGCACTGAGACAGACTGTGTGTGGATTGGGGTGCTTAGGTTACCGAGTCCCGCAAACCAGAAGTCAGTTAACGAGGTCGAATACTCCCTAAGTCTTAGACCTAATACTTAAGCTTCGCATTTTCCCGAACCTCTTGAAAACTATCCAAATCTTAGCGAGTACTTGAATTTTTAAGCCTATGATCATAGCCCAAAAGGCCTAAAATTAGCGTTCCTACTAATCTCCTCTTTGTTTCATTAGCACTTTTTGTCTTTCATTTTTTCTTTCTTGATATGGTCTAGAACTAAGTCAATCCCTTAATTTCTTACTAATGACTATCTCTTTTTCTTTTCTTTTCAACTTGTGCTCCTTTTTGGCATTTTTAACTTCTCCCCTTTTTCTCCTCAAAATTGATATGCCCTCAAAATTTTCTCTCCTCTCATTTTTTTGTTCTTTTTCAAGAATTTTTTCATTTTTTTTGGTATTTTTGGAATATGTGATTTTTTTCTGAGAATTCTTCCGAACTTTGATTTTTGTATGCTTGCACTTTACCGCCCCCCATGCCTAAGTTTTGCAATGTCCTCATTGTAAACGGAGGGTGTGAAATAGTTTTGGGTTCAGGAATTTAGAATAGGATTATCAAGTGGGTGATTGCATAGCGAAAATACACTAATAAAATTGCCATCTTGTGTTATTTCCTAGCATTGCCATTGCATATTAGGTAGCCATAGTTGCATTTGTAAAATTGACACATGCATGCATTTATTTGAGAGGGGAGGAGAGTGAATAATTGGCCATGTAAATAACATCTTCTTCAAGTGCTACCTCGTAATTTCACCATCCTCATTTTTTTATTTTGCTTTGAATTTCTTCTCCCTCGCGTGGCTCAGGGCATGGGCTAGCTTCTCTTCACGCCATTCCTCTGCCTGCTGATTGCACCTCAAAACACACCTGTAATAATGCCTTCTTGTGCTGTTTCCTAGCATTAGCTATGCATATTAGGATCCTATAGTCGCATTTGTAAAAACACTTGCATTCATGCATTTAATTAAGAGGAGGGAAGATTGAAATAAATGGCTCGATAATTTACATTTTTTCTCAAGTGCCTCTTTGCAAAAAGTCCCCTCTGTATTTTTTATTCCCTCTTTCTTTCTTTTCTCTTCCCGTGGTTCTTCTTCCCACGGCTGCATGCACTCCACGCCATGCTGCAGCTGCACGTCCTGCCAATGCCACTCCCTGCTGTCCTTCCCACACCATTCCCTGCAATGGCCATCTCCCCCATTCCTCGCATGCTGCATGGCCACGCTCTCCTCCTCTATTTAAAGCCGTAGCCTCTTCCTCACGACACAGAGGCTGCTGCACCACGCAAGAACCCGCGAGCTCCACCACCTTCCTCTCCACCGTTCTCCCCTCCCACACGCCGGCCCTCCTTCGAGGAGACACCCGGCGAGCAGGAGAGCCCACTATGGTGCACACCACCACAGTGGGAGCACCACCGCCCAGCTCTTCAACGAGCCGGTGGGCGTGGTGTTTTCTTTTCTTTTCGTTTTCATCTCCACGCCATTGCTACCACTCCAAGCTCCGAAGCTTGAAGCAGCAGCAACAGCAGCCCAGCGGCGGTCGCAGCAGCAGCAGTAGCCCCCGCCTCCTCCGCGACCTTCCCTGCAGGCGCTCAGCCCTCCGCGCAAGCCTGCAGGGCCTCCACCACTCCGTTCTCCGTTCTGTCGCCTTCGCCGTGCACCCGCAACCGGCCGCTGCACTCACTGCAATGGCTGGCCAGGCCCTCTCATCGTCCCCTGACAGCCCCCGCGCCCCTCCGCGACCACCTGCAGACCACCTCCTCATTCGCTTCCCCACGCCATCGCCCGCTCTTCGCCCTCGCACTTGGCCTGTGATAAACGCCAGTTTATCATCATTCTTATGCATTAAAACTAACCTAGCTCTTAGTATTTTACTCCGCAAATGGGTTTTTGGGCTGCATTTAGGCATAAATTAGGATAGGCATGCATTGCATTTTTTATTGTCGTTTTAATGTGTTTTTGTGAGTGTTAGGGATGTACAGATGCACAGATCCCTAAAACCCTAGCACTCAAGAAGGCAAATGGTGAAGGAGAAGCCCAGACTAGCTGGAACCCAGCTTGATCCAGCTCACCACAGCTGAAACCTAGCTTACTTGAACTAGGGTTAGCTCATCCCAGCTCCATTTAGCTAATCGCAGCTGGATGGTAGCTCAAGAGAGTTCACCTTAGCTCACCCTAGCTCAAGTCAGCTCAGATCCAGCTCAACTTAGCTGAGTCTATCTCATCTCAGCTCCCACTAGTTCACAGGGAGCTCTAGCTAGCTCAGCTGAGTTGACAGGAGTTCACCCCAGCTCAGATCCAGCTACATCCAGCTCCACTCAACTCCAGGCAGCTGAAGAAGAATTCATCTCAGCTCAGGAAGCTCAAGTCCAGCTCCCGGGGATTCAGCTTAGCTCAACTCAGTTGAGCTAAGCTACCTTAGCTGCCTCAACCAGCTTGATTCTCCCCGGGAGCACCAGACCTAGCTCACCTCAGCTCATTTTGGTAGAAGCTAGCTCACTTTAGCTTGTCTTAGCAACTAGCAAAGAACTAGCAAGCTAAGCCAGCTAGAGTAGCCCCATGCCAGCCTCTTCAGCAGCAGCTAGCTCCAGCTCCAGCTCCAGACTTCTCCTCCTCAGCTCTTCTCCCTGAAAACCCTAGCTCCAAATGCCTCCAACTCTACTCCCTATTAGCTAAGCTAGCTAAGCTGCTTAACATAGCTAGTCCACCTCCATGGCACCAAAACCTACTACCCTACTACCTAAGCTCCAGCAAAAAGACCACCTACTCCTACTTTATTTTGGTGCCAACTATCCCTTCCATCACCACCCTACATCCACCATCAAAGCCCATCTCCACCCTCCATTTTTTCCCTCCAAAATTGCCTTCTAGAAGGTATTTTTGGAGGGAAAACCAAGGCACCTCTTCATTTCCCTCCCATTTTTCCCTCCAAAAATAACTAAGCACCCCTTCATTTCCCTCCAAAAAAACACCATAACCACCCCCCTTCCCATCCTATAAATACCCTACCCTACCACCACATAATTCCCATCCTCCCTTAGTGTATTTTCTACCTACATCCACCTATACCTATGCCCAAGGAGAAGGAGTAGAGAAGGAGATTAAAGGGGCACACCACCAGCCCTTTTGGTGCCTTCTTCTCCCCACTCTCTTCAACTTGGGCCACGCCAAGGAGGAGGACTCTTCCACTTCAAGGAGGACGGCCAGGCAAGGGAGAAGGACTTAGGGTGGACGTCCACCCTTGGAGAGAAACTTAGGGCACGCCCCCTTAGGGCTTGCCTTGGAGGTCATCACCTTGGCAAAGTTCTGCAAGGAAGGAGTTGAAGGATTCTTTTCAAGCTTGGGAGCCACCAACCTTGGAGCAAGAAGCCCTCTTCTTCACCATCTATCTAGAGGATTTGTGTTTTATTTTCTTATTTGCAATTTTCTAGTAGTACAAGCTTTCCTCTACTAGGCCTTTTGTAAAACACTTTATCAATTATCTAGTTGCTTTCTTTGCAATTTTTTTGTTTGCATTTCTATTAGCTTATTTTCAGCATTCTTCACTACCTCTCCCTAATTATTTTAGGCCTCCACTTGCCTAGAGTGAGCTTAGGGAGGGGTTCTGCTTGTCACATAAAAGTAGTATTTTAATTCGAAGTGTAAACACTTTTCCTGCCATCAGTTCGCATGTTGCCTTAGTTTAAAAATAAAAAAAATGATATATTGAAAAATACCAAAAAGAAAGTTGAGATTTATATTCCTAGCAAGAGAATCAATTTTGTAACCATATTGCCTCCTTGGACGACCCTAGATACTTCCCTATCTAGGATTATAAATTTAAGAGCGAAAGCGGATTTACGCGTTACGACGATGTATTTTAACAAACCGCGTGAAATCGCTGTCAGCCTGCAGACGCATCACCTCCATCTGCAGACGCCATTTCCAGACGTCCGCCTCCGCCTGCAGACGACGCGGCTCCAGACGTCTGCCGCCATCCACCGACAACTTAACTCGTCCCTTCTGCGTACTCCCCGCTCCGCTCTCTCAGCTCTCTCTCCCGCTCTCTCTCTCTCTCTGTTTTTTACTCACAGCACACACTACAGCAACACACACACACACCTTCACCAACGTACACACACCTACACTCACACTTACGCCCACACACACACACTTACACTATATGTATGGTTATATATAGTAACATATATATACATACATATATCTATATATATATATACTTATATACATAGTATATCTATATAGTTATGTATACATACATATATATATAATATATATATAATATATATATATATATCTACTTATATATATATCTATATACTTATACATATACTTATATATATACATATATACTTATATACATATCTATATACATATATATATACATATATATATATATCTAGATACATATACTTATATACATATATATATACATCTATATAGTATTATATATATATACTTATATAAATATATACATAGCTATATACATATAAGCATACATATATATATATATATATACATACATCTACTCCTATATATATATATACATATATATCTATATATATCTATACATATGTACATATATTTTCATGTTATTTACTATACGCTGTATCGCGGGAATATCTGCACCAGTTGCTGATATTCCCCGATACACGCGTATAAAAAGCGTGGACATATGCATCTTCCATCATCCATCCTCACTCCACGCGGCACATAGTCGTGTTGGTTGCGTCTCTCTAGACGACGACCGACCGGACACGGTGCTACACTCCATCGCCACCTCCACCCCCACCCCTTTATATATATACTACATATAGATATGTATATTTATAGATACTATATTTACTTTCTGTCTATTAGCTTCCTTCTTAATAAAAAGATAAAAAAATATAAAAGAGAAAAGATAATCTTTGATTTGTAGGTAGCCCGTCTTGAGAGTAGAAAGGCGTGTTTTGGAACTCTGTTTTGGCTAAAAGCTAAGGACACAATTTTGATGGTGTGCCTCAAGAACAAAGATTACCAGAAAAAAATTTAAATAAGAAAAACACCAAAAACATAATAAACGAACGGAAGAGACATGTTTTAGGGAAAGCGTAGAAACTTGACTTGAACCCCACTTCCCTGAGTTCGACCCTGGGCCTAAAAGTGACAAGATAAAATCAAGTAGGCCAGGTTAAAAATTTTGTAAATAGATGGTTAGGTCCGAATTAGGTTAACCACTATACACATTTCAACGATAAAATCTCCATGTTAACAACCTATACGGTCGACCCATCACCTGCAGCATGGCGGAACTTGTTCTGCCAGAGCATGGCTATGGTAGGCTTCTCCTTCTTTAAAAAGCCCTGCCCTCTTCCTTGCGAGTGGGAGCGTGGCACCCACAACACAGCAGCCACCTTTTTCCAGGCCATCTTCCTCCCCTCTCCCCTCCATATGCACTACCTCTTCTCACTGAAGAGATACACTGCGGGCAGGAGTAGGCTCACAGTGGTCCCACGACCACCACTGTGAGTTCCATCACCGCCTAGCTCATCCAAGAGCAGGAGGGTGTGGTGGTTTCACTCCCTGTCTTCACCGCTCAACACGTTCCCGCCATTGCCAAAGATCCAAGCTCTGAAGCTGAGCAGCAGCAGCAGCAGTCGGCTGCAAGCTCCTTCCGTGCACGTAGGCGCCTTCCAGTGCGCTCGTACACGCAGAACCGGCCGCAACCGGTTGTCAAAGCTGCGCGGCACTGTAGCTATTGTTCACGTGTCTCTGCACGACACTGTAGCTACAATGCGGTGACCGGAGAGTTTCTCACTTATCCGGTCACCGCGCGCTCTCTCCCCTCGCTGCTATCGCCTCCAGGCAGTTGCGCGCACCTGTGCCCACGTACGTTCTCACCTGCCCTCTTTCGCTCCAGTGCCTGCACCCGTTCGCGCCCGCTCCCGCTCCAGCTCGCAGTGCAGTGCACTGTGCTACGCAATGTGTTGCTTTGCATCCTCTCTTCCGCTCGCACCCGCCCGTGACTCGCTCCTGCGCCCGCGCGTGCATGCTTGCCTACGCCACCAGACGATGCCTGCAGCTGCCAGACGTCTTAACTCAGTGCTCTCTCTCTCGCACACTCTCCAGCAGACACTCCCTCACCCTTACACACACACTAACTTGTACACTCACACTCACTTGTACTGACCTATATATACTTATATATATATACATATACATATTTATATATATCTATATATATATATATATATATATACATATTCATACCTATACAACTATATATAAGTGTATATACAAACATACATAAATATATATATATATATATATATATATATATATTTATACATATATATATACATATATACATACATATATACATTTATATCTATAGATATAGATACATGTATTACTATATATATATATCTATATCTATATAGTTATATATATATACATATATATCTAGTTATAAATATATATATATACCTATATATATATTTACATATCTATATATATATATACATAACTACATATACATCTATATAATTACAACCCTATCTATATAAATATAAATATATATTTACATATATACAGATATATATATATATTTACATTTATATCACCTACCTGCATCCCTACGCACTAGTCACTCCACCACGTGTTATATCGTGGGAATATCTGTACCAGTTGCTGATATTCTCCGATACCCGAGTAAAAGAAGCGCCTCTGCACACACTCCCACACATCCATCCTACACTCTATGCGACACTTCGTCCTGTTGATTGCATCTTACTAGAAGTGGACCAACTCGACACTGTGTTACATGCCATTTCCACCTCCAGCCCCACCCCTATATATAAAATACATATATATATCTATATATATATATAGACTATATTTATTTCTTTACAAGCAACCTATCTAGTTTTTATTTCTCTTTTGTTTCCTACTATTAAAAAGATAAAAAAAAAAGTAAAAGAAAAAAGATAATTCTTGTCTTGCAGGTACTCAATCTTGCGAATAGCAAGATCAATTTTTGGAGCCCTAATTTGGCTCAAAGCCAAGAACAATTTGGCTCAAAGCCAAGGACCTGATTTTTAGGGTGTATTTCAAGGACAAAATTATCAGCAAAAAAATCTTAAATAGAAAAAAAATCAAAAACATAATAAATGCATGGAAGAGATTCGTTGTAGGAAAGGCGTAGAAACTTATTTACCCTTAATCCCCACCTCCCTGAGTTCGACCCTGGGCTTAAAAGTGACCAAGATAAAATTAAGTAGGCCAGGTTAAAAATTTTGTAAAAAAGATGGCTAGGCTCAATTTAGGTTAACCACTATACTCACTTCAACGATAATTTCACCATATTAACACACCTATTCGAGTCCTGACCATACCTTTTTTTGGCACCGTTTCCAGGGAGATACGCATTGCGGTAAGTTTCTACTCCATTCCTTTGATTTTCTCTTCTCACACCCTTCTCTTCACGGGTGTTTTTGTTTGCTGGTGTGTAGGTGAACCAGTTGCAAGGAGGAGGCAAGCAAAGGAAGTCTGAGACGTGGGTAGATCCAAGGTAGGGATGAGAGCGTGAGGTCGCCGGCGCCGCACTGGTGCTTTACCCACATTGTTGAAAAGGTAGGTCTCTCTCTCTTAGCAACTTAGGTCAACTTGTCACCTTAATAAAAAAAACCTAAAAAAAACTCCTTGGGATTTCTTGGGGCAAGTGCATTAAAAATCACTTGATTGTTTGCCATCACTCCCACCGCCCCGGGATTTCCCGCCAAACTTCGCATAACGAAGATCCAAGAATCTTGATTCTTGAATCTTTCGTCGTGTGAAGTATTCTTTGAGGCAAAATTAAATAGATTGATTGCCATCCCTCCTTGCCTCATTTATCCGCAATTCGGGATCACATTTTTGGTGGGGAGACCTGGAATTGAGTTGATTCCAACCCACCACGACCTTTCACGTGCCTTAGATTTAATCTCGAATACTTCAACCCCAACACTTTGATTTTCTTTACACTATCTTGTGGTTGAGCCTTGTGTGTGGAACATCATTCTGGTGATTGGGAGCACTTGAATTGAAGTGTTTTGGCTCCCTTTCACACTAACTTAAAATTGACTCGTGTATCCACACATAGAAATTTCCACTTAGGGATGTCCATTGCATTTTTAGCATGCATTAACCAACTCACATTGAAGAAGGGTTTGTTGGGCATAGAAAAACTTGTATTTTCTCAAACCCAGAGATTGGTTGAATTGGTAACTCAGCGAAATCCTAAAATCCATACTAAAGGCTGAAATCCTAAAAATCATTCACCATCTAAAACTTCAATTCGGGGAGATTTCCCCATTGCATGCTTGGTTTACACACTTTCTAAAATCAACGCACTTGGGCATTACCTGTAAACAACGCCCTTCACATTCCAGAAGCACTTGATCCTAAGCCTCTAATTAAAACTGGTAGCAACTTGACCCTTATTAAGGATTGGAGGTCTAACTACCTGCATGTAGCGCCTACATGCTGGTGAGGGTTGTCGCGTGATATCGTGTGTCTAAGACTGGGCAAACGGCCTTTCAATCTAGCCCGGTGGTTCTGCAGTGCTCGCATTTGGTTCCGTAGGTTGTGATAGTAGGTAACTTAGATCTTTAGGTCTAAGGGTACACTGTAGAGGTTAGGTCATCAAGTGTACCTTTATGGCATCATTATCTCATCCCTGTTTCCCTTCTTATCCCCCCAATTCTTCCTGCGGTAGTGCATGTTTGGGAGGAGGTCACAAAACCTTGAATTGTTTGAATTGTCTGATAATTTTAGGAAAGAAGCCGAATCATCATCCTCCTCCACAAACATGGCTGCACGCCCACCCCCAAATCCCGAGAGAGGAAACCGCCCTCAAATCCCACCAGGTGGTGGAGCCATGGATCCCATAACCTGCCTCCAAGCCCAAATGGAAATGTATAATGAGAAAATTGAAGCCATTAGGGAAACCTTGGAGGAAATGCAGAACCCTCCCGAAAGGGAGGAGCTTAGGTCTCTTAGCTCTTATCAAAATCCCGCTGCTACAGAGATCATAGGACAAATTCAGGTTCCCATGGGCGGGGATGATTTTGAATTGAAACCCAACATAATTGGCCTGATTAATTTCCACTTCCATGGTCTTGCAAGTGAAGATCCTTTTCTCCATTTGGAAGACCTAACCTGATTGGCTGAAACGGTTAAACCGAGAAACATCAGGTTACCTATTGTTCTCATGAAAATGTTCCCATTTTCTTTGCGGGATAAAGCATCTCAATGGTTACGCACCCATGGGAGAACTATCCATTCTTGGGAAGAGATGCGAACAGCATTTCTCAAGAAATTCTTCCCAATCAGGCGAACCAATGTGCTTTGCCGTGCTATAACTTCCTTTATGCAACAAAACAGCAAACAGTTTCATGAGGCTTGGGAGAGCTATAATGACCTCCTCCGAAAGTGTCCGCACCACGGTCCGCCTAAGTGGCATATAGCCCAAATTTTCTATTATGGGCTAAATGAGACTTTGAAGCAGATTACAGACGCTTCCTGCGGAGGGAATTTTATGAATAAAGACGAGAATGGAGCATTCGAATTATTTGAAAACATGAGCGAAAACTCAATGAACAATGCCTCCATTGTCACCTTTAATCGTACCATCCTGCCCTGTAATGTTCACGAAGTTGACATGGGACCCTCCCATTCATCCACTGATCTTAACCTTATCGCACAAAAATTGGATGAAGTCTCCGTCGTGCACAAGAAGCTGGACGAGCTTCTGGCCAATCTCGCTCGTTCTATGGCAAACACCCCCACCTCACCACTTCATCACAATCCCAATCCTTCCAATGCTAGGCTTATCCCCAAGAACCCCGTGAGATCTTCCTTACCGAGTGTCGCACCAAGCGATTCGGTAAGTCATGTGGATCTAGCTTCTGCAAGCCAATATTTTGACACAGAGGACCAAGCCTCCATGTGCTCGGAAGCATATTTGCATGCGGACTCATCTTCTGGCTTAGAAGACACTTGCACCTAGAGGAACAACTTGTTCTCTGCCGCTTATAACCCAGGGTGGTGAAATCATCCGAACTTCGCATGGTCCAATAACACGCAGCGCCAAAACTCCGTGAGTGGGCCAATGCGACCATCCGCACTCGTCATCCCAAGGGCCCAGTCGAATCCTGTGGCGAATTCGCCATCGGGTCCTTGCATACCGCAAACGGAACACACATCAAGTCCTCTTGATAAACTGATGCGAATGATGATGGAAATGTCGAAGCACCATGAAGAGAACATGACCTCTCTTCAACACTAGTTGGCATAGCAGAATGCTGAGATCAGTCAACTACGCATGGCGACTCGATCTCAGGGCATTCTTCCAGCCCAACCTGTTCCCAACCCGTGAAATTCCGTACCCCGTGGTCCTCAACCACAGGTACGACCTTCTCAGGGGCAAGTTCATCAAATTCTGCAAGCACTGAGCATTCCTCCGGGATTTCAGGCTAATGCCACTGCAACACCTTACCCTTATGTCCCTATTGTGAACCCTCCTCCGCCTTATGATCCCACTAGACCGCCATCATCTAATGCGATTACTACGAGGAGCATTAAGCAAACCGTCGATCCGCCTCAACCTGATCCTGGTCCATCTTTTTCATCGCCCTCTCATTTGGGATGCGCACCGCATTTGCGAGAGGATGATACACCCAAACTAGTGTCAGAATCGGTCCCATTCCCTAAGGCTCTACTGAGGGAGCCAAAAGGTAAGAAAAAGGATATGCAGGCCTTTGATAACCTGCATAATTTGTTCAGGGATGTTGAAATCAAGGTACCCCTGTTAGAGGCTATCGACCACATACCTACTGTCGCCCAAATTTTCAAAGACTACACTACACCCAGGCGACAGTCAAAGAAAACAAGGAATCCGGTGGTTCTCTTGCCTCATGCGAGTTGTGCTATACTTTCAAATCTACCACCGAAGCAGAAAGATCCAGGCACACCGCTTATTTCTTGTAGCATCCAAGGCTGCAATTTTAACCGTGCCCTGCTTGATCTATGATCTTCCATCAATCTTATACCAACCATCATGCTCGAGAAATTTTCCTTAGGAAATCTGAAACCCACCCCTGTCACGTTACAATTGGCAGATCGTTCTATCAAAATACCAAAGGGTGTTGTGGATGACGTGGTGGTTAGGGTAAACAGTCTTTGTTTTCCTGTTGACTTTCTTGTGTTGGATATGGAAGTTCCTAGTTCACTTTCTGATTGTCCGATCATCCTTGGTCGACCTTTCTTGGCCACAGCCCGTGCCCATATCGACTGCGAGTCGGGCTGTATTGAGATTGCTGTTGGATCTAAGAAGCTCAAACTTAACATCTTCAAGGCAGCCAAGAACTTTGATTGCGATTGCATCGAGGATGACACGTCTGACGAGGACATGGACGTCAGCGCATGTATCAAACTAATTGGGACGTATTCTGATTGCTGTGGATTGCCTTTAAACACAGACGATTGCCTGACCGACACATATTGTGACGTTCCCCCATCCCTCCCTTTTCCTGTACCTTCACCTGACCAGACTTCTGATGAGGTTTTCTCCGCTTCCCATACCTCGTGGTCCGAGTCATATTTGGGCTACTCACCGCCGATCCACACTCTTGAAGACCGGATTGCCCTTTCTTTCCCGCAAAATCAAGCAGAATTGCAACTCCATACTGGGACCTTGAGCCCACATACTGCTCACTGGGGCTATTCGTTTTTGGATGCATCTATCCAAGATGCCCCTCTTCTTGGCCAAACTGAGGACCAACTTCTTCCTCCTGACTTGTTTTCTTCTGATCCGGTTGCGACACTCCTGCCCTAAGAAATGCCAGATCTCTCTCCATCCACTCTCGAGCTGAAAGAGTTGCCTGATTCGCTTAAGTATGTTTTCTTGGGACCAAATGAAATGCTCCCCGTAATCATTAGTTCAAAATTGACCAGGGAGCAAGAGTGCAAACTAACAAGGGTCCTTGTGGAACATAAGGCAGCCATTGGATGGTCTTTATCAGACTTAACTGGCATTAGCCCCTCCTACTGCACTCACCGTATATATACGAAGGAGGAGGCTCGACCTTCCCACGAGATGCAGCGACATCTCAACCTTAACATGTGGGAGGTCATTAAAAAGGAAATTATTAAGTGCTGGATGCAGGTATAATCTACCCGATCAGCAATGGCCCCTGGGTGAGTTCGATTCACGTCGTGCCCAGAAAGGCGGGACTCACCATCCGTATCAATGATAGGGGTGAATCCATCCCTACGCGCACTCCTACATCTTGGAGAGTGTGTGTAGATTATAGGAAACTCAATGCTGCAACTAAGAAAGACCACTTTCCACTACCTTTTATTTACCAAATCCTGGAGAGGCTAGCGGGAAATAAAATTTTCTATTTCCTGGATGGATTCTCTGGATATAACCAGGTGGCAATTGACCCCCAGGACCAAGAGAAAACCACCTTTACCTACCCCTTCGGCACCTTTGCATTTATAAGGATGCCGTTCGGACTTTGTAACGCAGCAGCAACTTTCCAGAGATGTATGCTGGCGATTTTCCATGACATGGTGGGTGACTTTCTCGAGGTTTTCATGGATGACTTTTTGGTCTTTGGACCCTCTTTTGATGACTGTCTTGCCAACCTGACCCGTATCCTTCGGAGATGTATTGATGTGAACCTCGTGCTTTCCTGCGAAAAAAGTCATTTTATGGTACACGAGGGAATTGTTCTCGGGCATATCATCTTCGACAGGGGTATCGAGGTTGACAGAGCTATGCTTGATGTAATTGCTGATTTACCTGTGCCTGGCTCTGTCAAACAAATCCGCTCCTTCCTGGGACATGTCGGCTTCTATAGGAGATTCATCAAAGACATCTCCAAGATTTCTCGACCTTTAACTCATCTCCTATTGATCGACATACCCTTTGATATGGGCCCTGACGGCATACGAGCATTCACGCAGCAGCGTGAGGCTGTCACCAAAGCCCCTATTCTACAGCCACCTGATTGGTCCCTCGACTTTAAACTCATGTGTGACGCTTCCAACCTTGCAGTCGGAGTCATCCTAGGACAAAGACGCGATAGGCACCCCTTCGTGGTGTACTACGCCAGTAAGACGTTGGACGAGGCCCAGCGTAATTATACAACCACTGAGAAAGAACTACTGGCGGTTGTCTTAAGGCTGGAGAAATTCCGCTCTTACCTTCTGGGCTCACATGTTATTGTATTCACTGATCACTCGACCATTCTCCATCTCATGCACAAGAAGGATGCGAAGCCTAGACTAATTCATTGGATCCTTCTACTCCAAGAGTTTGACATTGAGATCCGCGATAAGGCTAGAGCCTAGAATGTTGTGGCTGATGATCTCTCTAGACTAGACCCTGACAACATTGGACTCACCCTGCCGATTAATGAGATTTTTCCCGATGAGCACCTATTGGCAATTAATGTGACAAGTGGACCCTGGTATGCCGACATTGCTAATTACCTTGCTTTTGGTTCCCTTCCATGTGGCTGGCCTAAAAACTAGCGCAAGCATCTCATGGCAGAAGCAAAGTATTACTTCTGGGATAATCCACTTCTTTTTCGAATAGGTGCTGATCAGATTATCCGTCGCTGTATTCCTGACAGCAAATTCCCTAGTGTGCTATCCTTCTGCCACGATCAGGCCTGTGGAGGCCATTTCTCTTGGAGGAAAATTGCAGCCAAGGTGTTGCAGTGCGGTTTCTTTTGGCCCTCCCTTCACCAAGATGCACACAATTATGCCAAACATTGCACTAGGTGCTAGTCGTTAGGGTCAATGTCATGTCATTGCAACCCATCCTAGCTGCGGAAATCTTCGACATTTAGGGAATAGATTTCATGGGTCCCTTTCCTCCTTCCAACGGCTTCGAATACATCTCGTTGCTATTGATTATGTTTCGAAATGGATCGAGGCTATTCCTACGTGCCATGCTGACCATGTCATATCCACTCGATTTGTCAAAGACCACATTTTTGCACGCTTTGGGATCCCTCGAGCCATTATCTCGGATGGAGGAAGCCATTTTACCCATGCTTCTTTTCGGGCACTTCTGAGGAAATATGGAGTCCACCATCGTATCGCATCTCCGTATCATCCTCAGATGAATGGTCAGGCTGAAGTGTCGAACCGGCAAATCAAGCAAATTCTCCAGAAAACGGTTCAGCTGATCGGAAGGATTGGTCCGACAAGCTGATTGACGCACTTTGGGCGTATCGCACCGCCTTCAAGGCTCCCCTAGGTATGTCTCCTTATAGAATCCTTTACAGGAAGCCTTGTCATTTGCCCGTGGAGTTGGAGCACCGCGCTTATTGGGCGGTTCACTAATGTAACCTCGACCTAGACCTGTGTTGTCGAGAAAGGAAACTCCAACTCCAAGAGCTGGAAGAGCTCCGTCGTGAAGCCTATGATTCTGCCTTAACTTTCAAACAACGCACTAAGGCTTTTCACAACAGCCGTATTTGGCAGAAGGAATTTGAGCCATCTCAGCAAGTTTGGCTTTACAATGCCTGGCTCAAATTCTTTCCAGGGAAATTGAAGTCCAAATGGACTGGTCCCTTCCTGGTCTCGAGATCATTTCCCAACGGGGCCATTGAAATTGAAGATCCCAAATCTGGGCATAAATTTACGGTCAATGGGCAGCATTTAAAACCTTATCTTACTCATGAACATGCCCCCGCTGGAGAAACTATTGCCCTGCTGGAGGGTAACTAATTTCGTGCCTCATCCTGAGTCCAGCTGGGGACGTTAAATTCAGTGCTCGTTGGGAGGCACCCTAGCGACACTCCTCCACTGTCACATACACTTCACTTCGCACCTTTTCACTTCACCACCCACCATCCACCCACCCTACCACCCTACTAAATACCCTGCACCTTAGCTCTCGTTCCCCGATCCTTGGACCTTCCTCTACTCTACCCTGCATGCATATGAGGACATAGCATTGTTTGGCATGGGGGTGTGGATAGGCATCTATAGGATCTGGGTATTATATGGTATCATGCAGCTTCCATCCATCTATAAATATGTACATAGCATAAAAAAAAAATGGTGTTTAGTAATGATCTGAAGGCTGAAACAAAAATACAATAGGTGTTTATGGATATTCAACCATTGTTTTAAAGATTTTTTAGGCCACAGAAGCTTGATTCGCTCAGGCTCTGCTTAATTCACTTGAGCATTGACAAGATAGATCGGAATCGCTCCTAACCAGGGACGTATTCTTGTACCTAAGACATCAGTGCAGGATCTGTTGGTTTGCTTCTACTCAAGAGCCTAAGTAATCTTGGTTCACACTACACATATCAAAAAAGACCAGGTGAACGTATGATCCAACCCTAGTGTTCATTAGGGAAGGTGGAGTCCTTACCTATGTGTGCAGGTAGACTTTTTATCCCAGGCTTTAGTCTTGTGTTTAGGAGAAACTTTTTCCACCAAAAAGGAACTCTCCCACCAAAAGAAAAGTGTGCTCCTCCAAATAAAGTTTTAAGAGATATACTGACACTTGTTTCAAAAAAAAAAATTGTACAAATAAGTCAGTATATCTCGCAAACATCTATAAATTCTTCTCCCTCAAAATGTTTCAGGGCAAAGATACAAATACCTTGTTTCTACCATATATTCTTTGAGCCACAAAAGAAAAAAAATGAGGGTTGAGTTTTCTGTCAACTTTTTTAGGGTCAATCCAAAAACATGAGCTAAAACTGGGACCAACCAGCACTTAAAGATTCGTGAAACCCTGGGCTTGAGTCTTAATGTTCATCTGGTCAGTCTTGATCCTTCACTATGCACAAACCATAATCTCTTGAGCTCTCGAGTATGGCAAAACCTTCTGAGTCCTGAAAATCGTACTTAAGGTTTAAATATCAAGAGTCCAGGTTAATCGAGAGATGGTCTATGTCACAAAAGACTTAAAGTACTGGTAGTCTTCTCTACAATTGGTTCTCACAATATCCAACAAATAAACACTCATGTTGCCTCAGAAGAAAATCTTCAGCTTAAGATCATTTCTAAATACAATAGACAATGTTTTGCTACGGACTAGCAAAAGATAGGCATGGGGGTATGATTGCACAGCAAAAATACACCAAAATAAATGCCATCTTGTGTTATTTCCTAGCATTGCCATTACATATTAGGTAGCCATAGTTGCATTTGTAAAATTTACATATGCATGCATTTATTTGAGAGGGGAGGAGAGTGAATAATTGGCCATGTAAATAACATCTTCTTCAAGTGCTGCCTCGCAATTTCACCATCCTCATTTTTTTATTTTGCTTTCAATTTCTTCTCCCTTGCGCGACTCAGGGCATGGGCAGGCTTCTCTTCACGCCATTCCTCTGCATGCAGCATGGCGGAACTTGCTCTGCCAGAGCATGGCTATGGCAGGCTTCTCCTTCTTTAAAAAGCCCTACCCTCTTCCTTGTAAGAGGAAGCCTGGCACCCACAACACAGTAGCCACCTTTGTCCAGGCCATCTTCTCCCCTCTCCCCTCCATACGCAGTACCTCTTCCCACTGAAGAGATTCACTGCGGGCAGGAGCAGGCTCACAGTGGTCCCACGACCACCACTGTGAGTTCCACCACCACCCAGCTCATCCAGGAGCAAGTGGACATGGTGGTTTCACTCCCTGTCTTCACTGCTCAACACCTTCCCGCCATTGCCGAAGATCCAAGCTCTGAAGCTCAGCAGCAATAGCAGCACAACACCAGCAGCAGCAGCAGCCCTGCACGCACACCAGTAGCTAGCCGTAAGCCCCTTCTGCACGCGTAGGCACCTTCCAGTGTGTCCGCGCATGCAGAACAGGCCGCAACTGGTTATCCAAGCCGCGTGGCACTGTAGCTACTGTTCACGCATCTCTACGCGACACTGTAGCTACAGTGCGGTGACCGGAGAGTTTCTCACTTATCTGGTCACCGCGTGCTCTCTCTCCTCGCCGCTACCGCCTCTAGCCAGTTACGTGCACCTGCGCCTGCGTACGCTCGCACCCGCTCTCTTCCACTCCAGCGCCCGCACCCGTCCGCACTCGCTCCAGCCCGCAGCGCAGTGCGCTGCGCTATGCAGTGCGCTGCATTGCGTCCTCTCTTTCACTCGCACCCACCCGCAACTCGCTCCAGCGCCCGCGCGCGATTGCACCTACGCGTGCGCCCGCGCCACCAGACGACGCCTGCGGCTGCTAAATGTCTTAACTCAGTGCTCTCTCTCTCGCACTCTCTCCAGCAGACACTCCCTCACCCTTACACACACACACACTCGTACACACACTGACTTTTACACTCACACTCACTTGTACACACCTATATATACTTATATATATATACATATTCATACCTTTACAACTATATATAACTATATATACATACATACATAAATATATATATATATATATTTATACATATATATACATATATATATATACATATATATCTAGTTATAAATATATATATATATACCTATATATATATTTACATATCTATATATATATACATAACTACATATACATCTATATAATTACAACCCTATCTATATATATATATATATAAATATATATTTACATATATACATATATATATATTTACATTCATATCACCTACCTATATCCCTACGCACTAGTCACTCCACCACGCGTTATATCGATGGAATATCTGCACCAGTTGCTGATATTCTTCGATACCTGCCTAAAGGAAGTGCCTCCGCACACACTCCCACACATCCATCCTACACTCTATGCGGCACTTCGTCCTATTGGTTGCGTCTTACTAGACGGACCAACTCAACACTGTGCTACACGTCATTTCCACCTCCAGCCCCACCCCTATATATAAAATACATATATATATCTATATGTATATAGACTATATTTATTTCTTTACAAGCAACCTATCTAGTTTTTATTTCTCTTTTTTTTCCTGCTATTAAAAAGATAAAAAAAAAGTAAAAGAGAAAAGATATTCCTTGCCTTGCAGGTACTCGATCTTGCGAATAGGAAGACCAATTTTTGGAACCCTAATTTGGCTCAAAGCCAAGAACAATTTGGCTCAAAGCCAAGGACTTGATTTTGAGAGTATACCTCAAGGACAAAATTTTCAGTAAAAAAATCTTAAATAGAAAAAAAACCAAAAATATAATAAACACACGGAAGGGATTCGTTGTAGGAAAGGCATAGAAACTTATTCACCCTTAATCCCCGCCTCCCTGAGTTCGACCCTGGGACTAAAAGTGACCAAGATAAAATTAAGTAGGCCAGGTTAAAAATTTTGTAAAATAGATGGTTAGGCTCGATTTAGGTTTACCACTATACTCACTTCAACGATAATTTCACCATATTAACACAACCTATTCGAGTCCCGACTAGTGGGCGAATGGGTCGAGATGACTGTTGCAGATGATTTCAAGCTCTGGCACGTGTACCAGAGGTGGGATCGATTATTCTAAAATAGAACTCAGGGTGCAATAGATGTGAAGTACAAAGGGATAATCATAAGGATCTTGATTTTTGGAATGATGGGTTGCCTCCCGTTAAGTGCTAAATTCAACGCCTTTTGCCGAGCGGGAAATGGTCTGGAGGAGTGGTCAAATCAGATGAGTTTTGCAGAACAAGCACCTTGATCAAAAGCCTGGTTGGTCCAACCAGGTGCTTGTTCAGATCAATAGGCTAATGATGCAGCCCAAACCCAATCAATCTAGTGGGTTGATAAATGTAGATCAAGAGATGTGGAACCCACCATATACTTTGGAACTCAACAGGGTATGGAAGTGTATAGCTAGGGTTTAGTTGAGTCGAATCAACCTGATCAAAGTAGGGATCCTTAAATGAAAAAGAATTAGTGAAGGATGTAGGAACCCTAGAGGAGTGATCAGAGAAGGATGGGGTGTGATTCGTAGTCTGATCGATGTCCGAAACTCGATAAAGATGTGGAGGCGAATCATATGCAATCGACTCAGAAAGAGGGGAATCAGAATAGAAATTGAGTCCAGTTGCAGGTCAGGGTTGAAAACGGGTTTGAATAGATTCTGTATATGTGGAAGAAGTGGCATCAATAAGAATTGTGTATGAAGGCTCTTCTAATAAGGGTTCAAAGGTGGGTTCATTTACAGAGTCCTTATTCGAAGGTAAATGCCTGAAGAGTGTTTATAGGATGAAGAAAATCGGAGTCAAGAAAAGATTCGAATTCTAGATTGTAGTCACTCTCAGCACTTTCTGTTTCTGATTCCTGAGCATCAGAAAGAAATGATTCCATCTTAATGGAACCTAATTTTGAATCAGTGATCTTGGTTAGGGACCTCAGAGTCAGAGTCAAAGAATAGATCATGTGAGCTGAGGTTGTAGATTGGCTCGTAGTTGTTAGGAAACAAAGGTTCTCTGTAATAGTAAGATTCGAAATCGTCAGAGAAATTGCGAGAATGAAGTTCAGAATTTGATTCGAGGTCAGAGGTTCCACCACAGAATAAATCACAAGATGTAGACTCAGCAACCTGACTTGGGTCTAGCCTATTCGTAGATTTCAATCTTAAAAAGGTGTGCCTATTGGGTTTGGGCTCGAGTTCTTGGCTTGTATGGAAGACCCAATCAAAACCCCACTCTTCCAACTCCTCGATTTCTATATCATAGATTGGCGTGACTTCCGAGAAATCAATCTGTATTTCTGAGGATGTTGGAGATTGATATTCATCAAATAAAGGCCCAGAATCATCATCCCAATTCAAACTTTGATATTCGTCATACGGGGCCTTGTACCCATCCCAATAAGATTTAGATTCAAATTCTAGACTAAGGATGTGGGTTGAATTACTAGAATCTAGGTCAGAATTGCCTTTGGGGGTCACCTTATCAGAATAAGGGGTGGAATTTACACCCTCGAGAGGTTCTGATTCAATCTTATTATTACAGGAGTCTAGGCATTCTATGCTTGGTGAACCAGGGTTTTGGTTTCTTAGGGCTAGCTCAAGATCATGTTCTCCTACGATTGGGACCTCCCAACCTATTTCAAGATTAGGCATATCATATTCCATCTGGGTTGGTCATCCACAACAACCTTGTGTCCCAAACCTGGGATTTGGGAAATCATGTTGATCCTCAATATTAGTCTAAGATGTTTCATTAACTGTTTGGGGCATGTACGGGTATTTGTGATCGATAACTTGTTTCAACAATTTCATCATCTCTTCCCATTTCTCAAGATCATCTTGGTGTTTTTCCCAAAGTGCAGAATGTGTCATGCTTTTATTCTGCGTCATGCATTGGAGATATTCAAAGTTATGCAATTTTTTTATCTCGATGTATCCTGTTATGAGAATATCCTGAGTTGATCCCTTTGTTGCTTCTGCTAATAATAATTGGGCACAGTTTATGATGAATGTTGTTGTTGTTGATACATTAACCTGAATGTCTTCAATTGGCTTTGAGGTTTTGTAATCAATGTCATAAAATCTAAGGGCATCCTCAACCATTCTATCTCTCATGGATCGTTGTTATTCAGGTTTCTTTAATGGTTTTCCTAAGTAGCCAGGCTGCATTTTTTAATCAGATGGTGGAATCAGGATGTAGAATCAAAAATTCAAGTTTGGATCAAAATTGAGTAGATTTGAAAGAGATTCCCAAGAAAATATGTGTGTGTGCTCTAAATAGAAGAGATGAGGGACTAGATGTGATGTTGACCCAATCAAGGCACCCAAAGATTTTTGGATGACTATAGAGATTCGGGGTGGATGATACCCTTGGATCAAAAAGTTATCCACCTGAGAATTACCTGGGTAGCCAGGGAGAGAGAGTCTCGCAAAGACCCCTACACTGTAGAGCGCCCCCACAGGTTACATGGTTTCCCCCACCCGACCTTCCTTGTCACTGAGAGTCTAGGTAGACCAAAATGGATAACTTAACCTCTTAAGTCTACCAATTTTATGTCCTAATTTGTGCCTTTGTTTTCACTTGAATTAACAGTTGATTGGACTTGTGACCTAATTTAGAGATTGGTTGGCCTACAATGTAGTCCAATTTTACCTGACCTGCCCTAAAGATGGCAGAATGAACTTCTAGGTCAAGACCTAGAAATCACCCTGATTTAACTCCCAGGTTATTAGTTCTAAGGATTTTAGGGTTCAAGTGAGTTTAGAGCCTTTTGTAGGGGTTTTCTTTATTAGATCTTTTCAATCAAAGGCTTGGGTAGCACACAAATGCGGGTGGGTTTGTTTCCTTTTATGCAGGCAAGTGTGACTAGCACTCCAAAATCTTAATGCAGAAACCCTAATTTGGCTTTATTTCCAAGTCCACTTTAATCTTCAAAAAATGTTCTCTTTCTACTTCAAACAAGAAGTGCATAGTCCAAGAATATTAGAAATTAAGCATAGTCCCTAATAAGCACAGGAAATTTGGGGTAGGATCTCTAACTAGAATCACTTCAACTTCAATGAGATTTGAAAAAAAATTTTGCAAATCAGGAAACTTGCCTATTAAATGATAATTACTATGAAAAATAAGGCAGGTGATTCCTAATTGATTGTTTCCTTTTTGTCTTCCCAAGATTAGGAGGTTGATTAGGGAAGAATAGAGAAGTTACCTACCCTAGAGTGGTTGATTTGCGTAGAAGATCTCCTCGTGAAGTACCTCGCAAACTCATAATGAAGCAAATAGGGCAAGTTAGTGCTCAAATAATACAGAGAATAGCGATGAATTTTGCGTTGCTCCCTAACAACGATGCCAAAATGTTAAGTCGCTAAATCGGGGTTTAAAAAGTGTTGCATTGTAGTACAGCCGAAATAGCATTCATTTATTACTCGAAAAATGTTCCGAGTCGAACACAGGGAGAAAATGGAATTCACACACTATACTTAGCAATTAATGCAAATTGAACACATAATATTACTCAAAAACTAAATAGGAATGTAAAGCATATGAGTATATGAAGAGTAAAAATAATTGTAGACAAAATAATAGTTACTTAAATTGACTAAAGATAGAAATATAAATTCAGACGTCTTAAATGACTTTGCTACAGTCCTCCTCTTCCTTTCTTCTTCTTCTCTTTCTCTATGCACTTCCTCACTTCTTCTTCAGCTTCTGTCTTTGGTTTGCTTCTTCTTCTTTTTCCTTCTTCTTCCTTTGCCTTTGCTTCGTCTTTCTTCTGCCTTCAATTCTCCTCTTCTTCTTCTCTCTTCTTCCGTAGGCTTTCTTCTTCTCTAGCCTTGCTGCCTTTTGAATCCGACTAAGTGTCGGAGCCAAACTCTCTAGGGCAAAAACCCCCCTACCCCTGCGTAGCTCTCCTCTCTCTTTCTCTCTTTCTATTTCAGTCTCGCTCTCCCAGAGCCTCAGTCGGTTGGGTAATCGGACCTATCGCATACCCAGGTCCAGGTCACCTGCGTGTGTGGTGAGCAAGTAGTGAAGTCAAGCGGGTAGTCGGGTCGGCCAGGTTCGCGTGGGCAGTGTCGCGGATGAGTCCGGTGAACTGGGGAGGAGGACCTCACCCTCAATGTTGGAGGCAAATAGCCTTCTGCACTTTTTCACTTTATGTGGGTGCGAGTGCCTTTTCACTTCTGAGGTGGGACTAAATGTCCCACCTACCTTCCATGCATCGCAGCAGGGAGTGGCCCTCTCAATTGCCTCAACTGTTGAGGCTCTCAACTATAATTGAGGGTCTGGAACTGTGCACAGGCAACTTCCGCACGTCCTGGGACTCAAGCCTGGGCATAACTTCAAGCTTGCTTCAAGCTCGGCAGTAATGGCGGATGGGGCGTACTACCTGAAATCAAGAGAACAACCTTTCAGCCACGTCAAATCATTCAGGGAGCGTCGTCGGAGCACGGTAGATGTGATGGGAGTGGTTGCGTGGAGCGAGGGTGGCTGTAAGTGCGTGCCTAGGGCACACTATGTGTGTGTGTGAGTGGGTGTGTTCGGTGAGGTGTTTGAGTGGTTGATGGAGTGATTGGAGTGAGGGGAAATGATCAGGGAGTTGCGATGGAGGTTGTAGGGTGGTCGGCGAGGCGGATGGAGGTGCGTAGCAACGAGAGCACCTCGCCGGAGGAGTCGCCGAAGATGGAGGAGGTGACAGTGGTCAGTGGTGTCGGCGGTTGATTTTGGGAAATAGAGAGAGGGAAAGAAAGTATGAGAAAGAGGGGACCTAAGAGTCTACTCTAAGGGATGAAAGGGGAAAGGAATCCCACGCCGGTGTGGTTGTCGGACATGGGGAAGACGAAACCTCCATAGAAGAGGCGACGGCGAGGACAGGGCAGAAACGACATTGGTGGGTATTGCGCGACGCGGAGTATGGTGGTGGAGATAACCCTGCCACTAGTATTATGGTTGGGTGACGAAAGAGCTAGGAAAAGGCCTCCGGAGCTTGTGGAGGGTTGCAGCCGGTGGGGAGAGAGGAATAAAGGGGAAACCAGCCTAATATCAAGCTGAGGAGAATCGGTTGGATCTAGGGCTTCTTAAATAGGTCTTTCGAGAGGGTTTTGTGCTTGGAAGCAAGCTTCCAAGCAAGGAATGCTTCGCTGGAGATGGAAACTTCAAGAGACCCAAATCTCTCTTGTGTTCGCATGAGAGATTGGGAAGGATTTAGGGCATCTAGCTGGGTTCGTATTGGAGGGATTTTCTCAGAGAATCTCCCTTCCAATTTTGGAAGAGATTCTCCAAGCAATAAAGGAGAAATCTCCTTTCAAAGGTCGCCGGAGTAGGATTCCTCCGCGATAATGGTAGAGGGACCTATTTGTGAAGACTAGAAGAAGTTAGGGGACTGATTGCAAGGGTTTTTAAAAGTTAGGGGTAGAAATGTAATCAAACAGGACCTTTTTGCAAACTAGGTCAAGATAAGCTGAGTCTAAGGGTTCCTATTTGCTTGAAACCCCCAACCTTCTACCAGGACCCTTATGACATTTTTTATTTTGAGGATGAGCAACCTAAGCACAAATTCATTGATTATCCTTTTGAGCTTGATTTCTCTATTATCTGACTTTTTGGACATGAGTTGCATCCTCACAAATCGCAAGCTCGACCTTGCTTACATGTTGATCTTAGGTTTTGGATAATTTTTATCCAAAATCTTAGATATACTCGACCAAGGGGCATGGGCTTGCACCACAATCTGGTCCACGTCTATGGACATCTTCTCCTGGTAGGTCCAAAATAAGATTTTCTTATTCTAACTCTGACCTGCACCTGTAAATTCTTTATTTCTTCTTTATTTGTTTAATGTGCCTAGCTGAAGGCACTAAATTCAGCACATATACAATCTATTTTCTTCTCAGAGCTAACTGGGTAATCACAAAATTCAGGTGCTTTCTACTCTACTCCACTTTGTTTCATGTCCTTTTAATACAATGATAACATTGCATTAGATAGGCATGGGAGGGTGGATATTCATCTTTGAATCATGTTGTTAGATCCATAGATTCTTTTTATTTTCTCTTTATTTTTGAAAAAAAAAGTGGAATTAAGAAAGAGAATTTGGGCTCTAGAAATTTGTTAACCATAGGAATGATACGATATGACCTGAACACTTAGACCCTTCAGGTCTTAGGGCTTAATCAGCTCGAGTGTCTACTAAAATGAGGATTTGTTTATCAAGTCCTCGCCATTTGAAAATTCATTTTAAATTGGTTAAATAAGTTGGGGTGGTAAGCGCACGACTTATCAACCCGCCCTCTGATTTGAGGGGACTTTACGCATAAGCATCTACACACTATTTGCACTGACTCGCTTTTCGGTCGTTTTAATGGAAATTGGGTAGCTAATGAACCTTCTAGGGTGGTATGGTTGGCAAGTTATCATGGGTAACAGCCCATTGGTCGGTTGTCCAGAGCCCAACCACACAACCATTCTCTTCCTATTGCCTTTAGGTAAATCTTAGATCAGGGAAGCCACCTACTTAGAAAAAAAGAAAAAAATAGAAAAATATCCGTAAAGAAAAGAAAAATAGAAAAGAAGAAAAGAAGAAAAAGAAATAAACTACAGTTCACTGCACGAGTATGGCTGGCAAGTTGTCAATGGTAACAGCTCAACTGTCGGTTGTCCAGAACCCAGCTCACAAAAATGTACATTTAATTCCAAACACTTAGGAAGAAGTAGAGAAGTAGAATCAACTGGGGAGATATACACTGGGTTCACCCTTATGTTGACCCCATAAAAATAAAAGTAGGGAGAAAGTTACCGGTCAAATAGATACACCACTAGGCAAAATTTCTTCTAAGGTCACCTAGGGCCTAGAAACCTGAAGTCCATTTTGATTTTAGATCAGTGAGTCTATAACACTTCACACGAAAAGATTCTTACAACTTAGAGTTCTCTTCAAGTCTTGGGTGAGTTGAGTAGCCATAGAAAGCTGCTCCGAAACCCTAAACTCAAAAATCCAAAAAAAATATATTATTAGAAAATAAGAAAAAGACAAAGATCCTTCTTTGAATAAGGTGATGGCTTGAGGCGATCGGTATTTTGGCAGATACTAAGGCACTGCTATGTCTCTGTAGCTCAAGTCTTAGCTGAAATCCCTAAGTGTTGAAAAATAACTTTTGCCTAAGAAATTTGATTCTAATTCTTTTATAAATAGCATGTAGGGACTAGCAAAGGATGGGCATGGGGTGTGACGTAAACATGTTTATATCACATAATCCATCTACTTATGCGTGTTCTTAGGAGTAAAGTTGCATCATATATTATAAATATTACATAACATGCATCATCATGTAATTAGATTAGGTTGTATAAATTTTAGGTTAATTTTCCTTTCTGTGGTGAGGAAATAGGGCAATATCATATCGAGGCCTCGGATTGAAGATCCAACCCTACGGATCTGATCAGGGCAGCGATTAGAGTTCAACGACTCCAAAATCGCCTCGATCGGACTTCCGTAGCATCAGATGCAGTCCAAGAAAGATCTGAGGTCAAGAGGCCAGGTGGTGTAAATTCATACTTCAGATGACAGATCCGACCGCACGGATGGGTTTGGATCGATGATTGCAACTCAACAACGCAAAAATCGGTCCAATCTGACATCCATGCCACCATCTACAAGTCACAGAAGAGGGTGCCATCTCAGCTGTCCAAACCAGCCAAGGCTCACTCACTTCCCTCTCTCTCCTCAACGAACTAATCGATCTCAGCCATTGGATCAAGATCCAACGGCTGAGATGTGTCCCAGCTGCACTCCCTCATCTCTAAAGAACGAGGCCAAGTGAAGATCTTAACTGTTGGATTGAAATCCAATGGCCAAGAGAGTGCATGGAAGAATTCTTGAATTTGCTTTAAGGAGGCGTGCAGCATAGTGGTCGAAGCAATGTTCACGTAAGAGGCATGTGTTTGAGCCACTACGTTGCACCCTCCTCGCTCGTGAGTGTGAAATCGAGCCGTTCGATCGAGTGCCAACGGCACAGATGATCTAATTGGCCAAATGCGCTTGATGACACCCGATCTCTCCCAAGATCAGATGCACAGGAGGCGTGATTTATGAAGGCACACGATCCCGCGTTCTGGGCTGTTGATTCCTCATCGAACGGTGGAGATGTGGCCGCGTTGCCACTCAATGGTTGGAGAAGTGATGGAGCATTTTAAGCCGATCGGATGGCTGAGAACACCCAATCGAGGGCATGCATTGAGCGTAGAGGAAGAAGAGGCGAGGGGCGCACGACCGTTATCCACATTTATGCTTTAGTGACGAATAAATTTGTCACTAAAGACCCCCTCATTTAGCATTTTAAGATGAAATGACCTAATTTCCCCTCAATTCTTCACCTATAAATAGCCCTACGGCCCTCACATATTCTTCATACCTTCCTCTTGTTTCTCACCCCCTCTAAAGCTCTAAGAGCTTGTCCCAAACCCAGGATGCTCCATTAGAGTTACAATTATAATATTTCCACCTTCTCATCCCTATCCGTGGAGTGCCCGCAGTTGTCTTCTCACTGCTACTCAAGAAGCGGATCCCGCTGTGACATCTCCCTACCCCGTCCTCCATCATTTGTCTTCGTTCTCCCTCATCCTGCATCTCACCATGTTCTTCCAGGCTCTCCGTCAATGCAACTCATCCTCCAAGCAGCCATTGATGAAGATAACTTCTCTCCACCTTCTCTTTTATTGCTTTCTAGCATAGCTTTCTTGCTTTCTAGTGTAATGAGTAGTTGTAACAAACCTGATTCTGTGGTTATGAAATACCTATCCATTCTCTCTCTATTTGTATCATTCTCTCTCTCTTCTATTAATTATTTTTTAAGTAGATAGCTAGCGTAGATTCAATTCAACTAGCTAATCTACTTCGTGACAACAAATCAAATGCGGCTTTTGATCAAATGTCTGCCTCCCTCTGTTCGACTTGGAACCCCTTTTGAGTTTCGGTTAAAATTATCTGTTGAAAGATTTTTCTCGCAAATTACACAACGATGACAGATTTTCAAAACTCAACTCTTTTTGCAACAATTTTCCACCTCAACAAAATTGTGGTCTCATGTTCTGATTATTTCTCGATCACTCAAAGTTGGGATGATTGAAACATCCACGATTGTACGTGTTGGAAAATGGATCATTCTAGATGTCGTGGAGATCCTCACTATTGGTGCAAGGGCACCCCGATCGTTAATTTTGACGATAACAAAACACTTGTTATTTAACATTTGCTTTGAGTTTAAGTTTCTAGGATAATTGCAAATGGATACAAGTGTGAAGCTTGCATCCATGGTGGATTAGAAGAGATTGATGGAGGAGAAGGAGCTTCACTTGGAGCGAGAGCTGGATGAAGCATGGAGATTAAGAATAGGATTGAAGTTCATTCTATTATTGTATTTTGTCTTTGTATTTGTCTTTTTGTTCTTTGCTTTTCATTTTCTTAGATCATTTGTTAAAGAGCCCCAAAGTATCAAAATAGTAGTCCTAGGAATACTTACTCAACCCTAGGATACCTAGACTTCTTGTAGAGAACTTAGAAAACCAATGTAGGCATCAGACAGCTTGATTAGACGTCCAATCTGGACATTAGACATCTAACTATTTGATCAGACGTCCAAAACACTTAGGCTAGAAACATTCTCTCTATCTGCCAATTATAAACATCCAACCCTTAGTCCAAACATCTTAGAAGAAGTCTAAACACCTTGCCAGACGTCCAACTAGAGGACCGTTGGCTTGACAAATCTAATCATTGAGGATTAACCCTTAATATGACTCACATTCACTTTCAGACGTCCGTAGTTCATCCTAGAGGTCTGATAAATAGACGATAGGCTAAGATCTAACCTTAATTACTTCTTATCAAACCTTATAGCCATTTGAGCCTCAAGAAATCCATTCTCGCAGTGATTTGTGTTTCCAGACGTCCAAACCTATTGCCAGACGTTCGATCTGTCGTATGTGTAAATTAACACTAGAACCCTATTTTGATCTTCACAAAATAGGAAGGAAACCCGTTTAGAATTAGATGACTGATTAGCACGATAGCTTTCCTTTCTGTTTCAAAAAAAAGAATTAGACGTCTTAAAACACTTCTTTAGACGTCCGTCTTGATCTAACCTAGTCCAGATCTTCTACCCTTCTAGATCAGATGACCAATCCCTAGATCAAATGATGACCCAAACGTCTGATAACCCTATTAGAATCATTAATGACCCTGATTTCGGCCTGATTTGCCTTGGAATAATTCCCAAGGCTATAAAAGCCTTCCAACGGCTAGAAAAGGCTTCTAAAACCTTTTTAGGGCCTCTATAAATAAATGAGGACCCTTAGCTAGACACACCAAAACAATACTTCTTCCACTCATATTGTAACCAAGAGAAGAGAAAATCAAGAAGGAAAGTCACCCTGCTCTCCAAGCCCCTAAGTATACATCCGAGAGCACCATATTTACTATGCACCTACTCCCCCCATCGCATACGAGAGCACTGTAGTGCCATCGCGTGGTTGATGGTAACACCATCATGAGCCATAACTATCTTTAATTAGTCAAAATCAAGTGACAAATGCTCCCACATAGTCGCCTGAGAGCCATAATTCCATACAAAGCCATTCCCAGAAGAGAACATTAAATCAGTGTTAATTCTACAGTTTTAACATCACATTATGAAAGTTGAGAAACCATGGGGTTTTCCATGGGTTAATCTAAGGTCAAATGAGCATTAAAGTCTAATAAGTGGGTCTACACAGATAAAAACAGGGTTTCATGCATTTCAAGAAATAATACAGCACTTAAAACCCTAATTTCAAACCCACTTGAATTATAGAGGTTCTGGTCAAGATAAAATTCATCGAAATCTCCTAAAATTCATATAAAAATATTCCTAAAGGTTTGGTATCCTCGATTTGACCATTTGAACCTATTTTGACCTTGAATAGAGTCTCAAATGGATTTCTAACCTAATTTGGGCTTCTACTCAAATTGCCCAGTCAAACTTGATCAAAACTGAAATCCAACTTCACCATCAGATTCCTTGGATCCAAATTAGTATATGCCAAAATTTGGGCCCAATCAGAGTTCATCTTGATCTAGTTTGCATTTTAGTCCTTTAAAACTCTATTCTTAACATATAAGCCCCTAACTTTTGAAAAACCTTGCAATTGAGTCCCTAACTTCCTTATTTTCTTTGCAAGCAAGTCCATGCTGCCATTGGTGGTCAACTGACCTCGAGGAAGCTTTTGACCAAGTCTAAACCTATTCAAATCTTCATCAAATCCCACCAAATTTGGTGGGATTGATGTTCACACTACAAGGAAGAGATTGAGTCGGATCTTGGGCTCTGATTCACCCCAGAAAGGTCATGTGAATGCATGGATTCCTTGGGTTCTTCTTAATTCCTATTGAATCTCAATCAAGCATCTTTCCTATTTAGAACCTGCCCAGGAGCTATATATAAGCTCTAACATCTCCCACCGTCTAAAACTAGCTCAGTTTGGCCTCAATTCCTCACCAATTCTCCCTCTCCAGCCACCTCCACCGCAACTCCGATGACCCTTCTCCCTCTGACTTCCTCACCCACTGCCACATGCTATAGGCATCAAGACCGTCTTCCTTGTCTTCCTCCACTCCTCGCAAGCCACAACAGGAGTGACTAGACCCTCTTCGTCGTCACCATTCCACCACCGGAGGCTTCACCTTCCCCGATGCTGGCCAATCACAGCCAGCACCTCCCATGCCCTTTCTTCCATTAACTTAGGTCCTGTCTTCTCCCTCTTCTTCTCCTGAATCTCCCCAACTCCTTCTATTTCAATCACCAACACGGCCTCTCCCTTACCGTCTTCTTTCGATCCGAACGAGCTCCAGCGAGGTCACCCCAAAGCCACAGACCACCAAACATCTTTGCACCACCTCCAAAACTTCCACCATATCACACCCACCAAAACCCCTCAAGAAATTAAGAGGATTTCATACCCAAAACGCCCACCGAACATCACCTGTCGCCAACCTCTTCCCCGACTTCGCCAATTCACCACACACCTCCACAAGCCACAAGAACCCCACCATCACCTTCCCCATTATCCGGTGAAGCTTAAGAGCATTTTAACCAGGGCTTTTGAGCCCATATTCGTGAAGTGTAGGTCTCGTCGTCATCATCGTCGCCGCCATCATCTCTGACTCCGTCCACCTCGCTCCGACTTGCCCCGACCCTGCTACCACCACCAGACACTGCGACCCAGTCCCAGGAACCTTTCCAAGGCTTCAATCAAGTGAAAGAGCCTCAGTAGTTGCTTCAATTGGAGACTTGACTTCAGCTGCCGTGCGAGAAGGAGGCACTTTAGTGCCACATCGTTAGCTGAGAAGTGGGCGACACATCTTAAGTTGATTTTGTGAATCTGCCTCTTCTCCCAAGTCACCGGGGGTCAGGTCCCCACTTCACATGCCTCTCACACCTCGCCCATGTGCACGATATGCAGGTCTGGCCACTCTTTAAGATTCGATCCCCCGACACCTTACCCGATTAAAACTTGATTATCTAAAGGAGTAGAGAAGAGATTTATGAGGAGGAGGGGGGAGGGTTTTGCTCTGAAGTGCCTTGGGCATGTGTTGAAGAGGGAGAGGCTTTACACTTAGCCTCTATGTTGTGAAGAGAAGACTTTCATGTGTACTCGAAGGAGAGTTTGCCTTGTGCCTGAAAGGCCTAAAGAAGGCTCTTAACAGAGCCTTGTGCTTGTGAAGCTGTGCTCCTATTAAGGCGTCTAATACACATAGGCGATGTCTGATCTTTGATGTTGGATTATTGAAGTACCTAAGTTGATTGATTGAAGTTACCATTGATTTATTTGAATGATTTGAATACTTGGGTATGTGCTTAATTAAGATAAATACTTGGTCATTAAAATCACCATTGTTTTGTCTTTCTATTTCTTTTTATCCCATGATCTTTTGAGATACATTTGATTATCAATTCTGACCAGTTTATTCATTGCATATCTTCTGTTGTGCTCAATTTACTGTACTCATTTATTCTAAATGAAGATTAATGAGTGAATTCCATATTTGCTCCCTGCGAACGACCTCGAACTCCTTTCTAAATCTAAGTTTTGTAAATTTAAATGTGTTGTGCGATTTAGGAGTGTACTACAACGAACACATATTAAATCTCCTCTTTACGCAAATAATATTTTGGTGCCCTTGCCAGGGAGCAATGCGTAATTCACCATTAGTCTTATCTTTCTTGATTTATTTGAGCACGAAGAGATCTTCTGCGTAATCAACCACTCCAGGGGCAGGCCAAATTTCTCTTATTCCCTAATCAACCACCTAATCTTGGGAAAGAGAAAAAGAAACAAGTGAATTAGGATTCTTCTTCCTTATTTTCTTAGTAATTATCATTTAAAGGCAAGTTTTCTAATTTGCAAACTTAATTTGATATTTGATTGAAGTGAGATGATTTTGATTTGAGATTCCCTACCCTGATTTCCTGTACCTACTAGGTATTTGCGCTTAAATAGTAAACATCTTGGACTTCTCACTTTCTTGTTTGAGTCCAAGGTATTACATTTGAAGTCAAATTGGATAAGAAATAGAACAAATTAGGGTTTCTAGTTTATGGTTTTGAAGTGTTAGTTCACACTTGCCTGAATTAAAGGAAATTGATATTCTCGTATAGTGTGCTACTCAAGCCCTTGTTTGAAAAGAGCTATTCAAGGAAAAACCCTAAAATCAAGCTCTAAATTCACTTGAATTCTAAAACTTTGGACCTAATAACCTGAGACTTAATTCAAGGTGATCTTTAGGTCTTAACCCAGATTTCATCCTCCATCTTTAGGGCAGATCAAGTGAAGTTGGTCTACCTTGTGGGCCAATCAATCTCCAAATTAGGTTATGAATTGAATCTACTTCTAATCAAGTGAAATCCAAGGCACAAGTTAGGACTAAAATTGGTAGACTTAAGGTCTCAATTTGCACATTCCAATCTACTTGGAACAGCAGCGACAAAGAAGGTCAGGTGGGGGAAATCCTGTAACCCGTGGGGACGCTCTACCATGTAGGTATCTTTGCTGGGCTCTCCCTTCCTGGCTGGCCAAGTACTTCTCGGGTGTGTGGATTTCTGATTCAGAGGTATCATCCACCTCGAAATAGCCATAGTCATCCAAAAATCTTTGGGTGCCTTGATTGGGTCCAATTCATATCCAGTCCCTCATCTTTTCCTTAGAGCATATACATAAGAAAAGTCCCTAGGTTTTTGATCTAGAGGCCTCATTAGAATTGATCTTTTGTGGGATTTCTAATCTGATCTGATTGAATCAATCTGAACCTGAATTTGATTCTATATCTTAATTCACCCACTTGATTTGAAAATACAACTTGACAATTTAGGAAGAATATTTAGGAAACCTGAATCTCAAATTAGCATAAAAGAGAAGATGATCGATGCTGCTCTTAGACATCATGATGAGTATTACAAGACCTCTGATCCATCTAGTCACATTCAGGTTAATATACCAAAAATAACAACCCACATTATGAATCGTGTTGAAATGATTTTGATACAAATGACACATGGTTCAACCCGGGATGATCTCTTATTAGAATATATTGAATTGAGGAAATTACATAGCAATGAGTATCTACAATGTTGGTCAAATCCCCTAGTTTTGGAATAACACCAAGGCCTTATGAAGGAACGTGGAAAATTGCTAAATGTGGTGTATGAAGGCATCAATCGAAATATCCACATATCCCCTTAGAAACTGATGAGACACCTTGGAACAATGATAGAGAGAGTTTCGCTTAATTAAAATAGCAATAGAATGATTTATCATTGTAATTTATGTGGTGGAAATCTCTCAATCAAAGATTAAAATAGATATTAATTTAAACCACAGTAAAAAGGTCGTATCCACAGGGAGGATCGAGCCAAATAAACTCACAAATAAAGAGTCATCATGTTCACAGACACATTCGCAAAATCAATTTAATGAATTTTCTACTCTAAATGTCACTTTGAATTTCGTGAGAAGTTCAACCCTATTTATGTAATTTTCACATTAGGAATCTGTTTGCACCTCAAAACACGCCTATAAGGACGCCTTCTTATGCTATTTTCTAGCATTAACTATGTATATTATAATCCTATAGTCGCATCTGTAAAAATACTTACATTCATGCATTTAATTAAGAGGAGGGAAGATTGGAATAAAAGGGCTTCATAATTTACATTTTCCTCAAGTGCCTCTTTACAAAAATCCATCTCTTCTATTTTTTATCTCCACTTGATTTTTATTTTTCCTACGGCTGCAACTGCCACGCTCCCTCTCCCTGCTGTCCTGCGGTCCTTCCCGCTGCTGCAACTGCCACGCTGCCTCTCCCTGCTGTCCTGCGGTCCTTCCCGCTGCTGCAACTTCCCGCGCCCTCTCCCTGCCCAAGCCATTCCCTGCGGCTGCCATTCCTCCCATTCCCTGCATGCTGCATGACCATGCTCTCTTCTTCTATAAGAAGCCACGTCTTCTTCTCTTCAAACGAGGGGGGGCTGGCTGCAGCAAGAGAAAGAAGCCCACCTTCAGCTCATCACCACCACCGTCCTCCCCTCCCATACGTCGGCCCTCCGTCGAGGAGGCACCCGACGAGCAGGAGAACCCACTGTGGTGCACACCACCACAGTGGGAGCACCACCGCCCAGCTCTTCAACGAGCCGGTGGGCGTGGTGTGTTCTTTTCTCTTCGTTTGCATCTCCACGCCATTGCTGCCGCTTCAAGGTCCGAAGCTTGAAGCAGCAGCAGCCCAGCGGCGACAGCAGCAGCAGCAGCACCCCCGCCTCCTCCGCGACCTTCCCCGCAGGCGCACAACCCTCCGCGCGCGCCTGCAGGCCCGTTCCCCGCCTCCGTCTCCGTTCTGTCCACGCCGCAGTTGCAGCCGCAGCAGGCCGCTGCGCGCACTGCAGCGGCCAGGCCTCCTCGCGCCGACCCCCGCGACCCTCCGCGACCACTGCAGAACCTCCCCTCGCACCTCCGCGACCTTCCCCGCAGGCGCTCAGCTCTCCGCGCGCGCCTGCAGGGCACTTCCCCGTCTCCGCCTCTGCTCTGTCGCCTCTGCAATTCCACCCGCAACCGGCCGCTGCGCGCCTCTGCAGCGGCCGGCCAAGCGTCTTCCCGCTCCCTGCCAACCTCTGCAAGCGTCCGCGCGCGCCTGCAGACCTCCTCCGCCTCCCTCTCTGAGCGCGCTGTCGCGAGCCTCCGCGCTCGCAGCCGGCGACGCAGACTCCTCTCCTCCTCTGGGCGAAGACGCGCCCGTGCGCCCGCGACCATCAGACGACGGTCTTCACCTCCGGACGTCTTAACTCGTCCCCTGCAGTGCGGCCCGCTCTCTCCTGCCTTCGCTCTCTCCTGCTCTCTCTCTCTCCCATTCTCTCTCTCTCTCTCTCTCACTCTCTCTCACAACACTTTCTCACACACTACACCGACGCACACAGACATCTACACTCACACTTTCACACACACTCACACACTAATAGTAACTTATATACATACATATATATATATATATATATATACATATATCTATATATATATATACTTATATATACATAGTATATCTATATAGTTATGTATACATACATATAATATAATATATATATATACATATACATATATAATATATATATATATATATACACATACTCATATACATATATATATATATACATATCTATATACTTATACATATACACATATATATATATACATATATATCTAGATACATATATACCTATATACATATATATATATATATCTATATAGTATTATATATATATACTTATATACATATATACATAGCTATATACATATATACATATATATATATATATATACACCTATATATATATATATATATCTATCTATATATATCTATACATATATACTTATACATTTATATACATACATATGTACATAAATTTTCACGTTATTTACTATACGCTGTATCGCGGGAATATTTGCACCAGTTGCTGATATTCTGCGATACAGCGTGTACAAAAAGCGTGGTCCCATACATCATCCATCCTCCATCCACACTCCACGCGGCACCTAGTCGTGTTGGTTCCGTCTCTCTAGACGTCGGCTGACTCGACATAGTGCTACACTCCATCGTCACCTCCACCCCCACCCCTTTATATGTATATATATCTATAGCTACTATATTTACTTTCTATCTGATAGCTTCCTTAGTAAAAAGATAAAAAAAAAAAAAAAGGTATAAAAGTAAAAAGATAATCTTTGATTTGCAGGTACCCCCGTCTTGCAAGTAGCAAGACGTGTTTTGAAACTCTGTTTTGGCTAAAAGCCAATGACACAATTTTGAGGGTGTGCCTCAAGAACAAGGATTACCAGAAAAAAAACCTAAATAAGAAAAATACCAAAAACAGAATAAACGAACGGAAGAGACGCGTTTTAAGGAAAACGTAGAAACTCGACTTGAACCCCACTTCCCTGAGTTCGACCCTGGGCTTAAAAGTGACAAGATAAAATCAATTAGGCCAGGTTAAAAATTTTGTAAAAAGATGGTTAGGTCTGAATTAGGTTAACCACTATACACATTTCAACGATAAAAATATCATATTAATAACCTATCCAGGCTGACCATCATAGCTTTTCTGGCGCCGTTGCCGGGGAAGTGCACTTTCGAGCAAGTTTCTATCCAATTCCTTTAAATTTGTCTCTTCTCTCTTCACGGGTATTGTTGTTTTTGGTGTGCAGGTGAACCTGGTGGAAGGAGAAGAAGGCTGACGAAGTCGAGGACGTGAGCAGATCCAAGGCGGGAACGAGAGCGTGAAGACGCCGACATCGCATTGGAACTTCGCACACGTTGCCGAACAAGTAGGTTTTCTTTTCTCATCAAATTAGGGTTAACTTGCCACCACACAAAAAAAAAAAAAAATTTAAAACTAAAAATTAGAAAAACTTCTTGGGATTTCTTGAGGGCAAGTGGATTAAAATTCACTTGATTGATTGGTTGTCTTCACTCCCACTGCCCCGGGATTTCCCGCCTTACTTCGCATAGCGAAAATTCTACAATCTTGATTCTTAGATTTTTCGCCATGGGAAGTATTCTTTGAGGCAAAGAAAAAGATTGCTTGTATCCCTCTTTTGCCTCAATTATCTTTAATTCAGGATCACATTTTTGGTGGGGAGATTTGGAATTGAGTTGATTCCAACCCCACCACGACTTTTCAAACTTGCCTGTGATTCGATCCTGAATACTTCAACCCCAACAGTTTTAGTTTCTTTATCTGTTGGTTGAAGCCTTGTGTGTGGATATCTTTCTGGTGATTGGGAGCACTTGAATTGAAGTGCTTTGGCTCCCTTTCACATTGGTATAAAATTGATTCGCGCATCCACACATAGAAATCTCCATTTAGGGTAGCCCATTGCATTTTAGCATGCATTAACTAACTGATAATTGAAGAAGGGTTTCTTGGGTTTTAGAAGGAAAACCTGTATTTTTCCAAAAACCCGGAGATTGGTTGAATTGGTAATTCAGCAAAACCCTAAAATTCATACTACTTAAGGCTGAACTCTAAAAATCATTCGCCAATAAAAACTTCAATTCGGGGAGATTTCCCCGTTGCATGCTTGTTCTTACACACTCTTAAAATCAATCACTTGGGCATTACCCGTAAACAACGCCCTTCACATTCCAAAAGCACTTGACCCTAAGCCTCTAATTAAAACTGGTAGTAACTTGACCCTTACTAAGGATTGGAGGTCTAACTACCTGTGTGTAGCGACTACGTGCTGGTGAGAGTTCCCGCGTGCTATCGGGTGTCTAAGACTGGGGCAAACGGCCTTTCAATCTGGCCCGGTGGTTCCGCGGTGCTCGCATTCGGTTCCGTAGTTCGTGATAGTAGGTAACTTAGATCTTTAGGTCTAAGGGCACACTGTAGAGGTTAGGAACTTGACTGTATTGATTTGTAATCAAGTGTACCTTTGCGGCGTCATTTCTCTCATCCCTTTTCCCTTCTCATCTCCCCAATTCTTCCTGCGGTAGTGCATGTTTGGGAGGAGGTCACAAAACCCTGAATTGCTTGTATTGACTGATAAATCTAGAAAAAGAGCCGAATCATCCTCCTCCTCCACAAACATGGCACACACCTCCGCCTCACCACTTCGTCACAATTTCAATTCTTTCAACACCAGGCTTATCCCTGGAAACCCTGTAAGACCTTCCTTATCGAGTGTCGCGCCAAGCGACTCGGTAAGTCATGTGGAACTGGCTTCTGCGAGCCAGTATTTCAACATGGAGGACCAAGCCTCCATGTACTCGGACACATATGCGGACACGTCTTCTGGCATAGAAGATGCCTGCACCCTGGGGAATAACCCGTTTTCTGCCACGTATAACCCAGGGTGGCACAATCATCCCAATTTTGCATGGTCCAACAACCCGCAGCGTCGAAACCCCGCTGGTGGACCAATGCGATCGTCCGCACCCGTCATCCCAAGGGCCCAGTCTAATCCTATGGCAAATCTGCCATCAGGCCCTTGTGTACAGAAAACCAAACACGCATCAAAACCTCTTGATAAATTGATGCGAATGATGACGGAAATGTCAAAGCGCCATAAAGAAAACATGACCTCTCTTCAGCATTTGGCACAGCAGAATGCTGAGATCAGTCAACTAAGCATGGTGACTCGATCTCAGGGCACTTTTCCCGCCCAACCTGTTCCAAACCCGCAAAACTTTGTACCCTGTGGTCCGCAACCACAGGTACAACCTTCTCAGGAACAGGTTCATCAAATTCTGCAAGCTCCGAGTATTCCTTCGGGATTTCAGGTTAATCCCGCTGCAGCACCGCACTCTTATGATGATAGTGATCACATCAAGGATGACACGTCTGACGAGGACGTGACTGTCAGTACGTGTATCGAACTAATTGGAGCCGATTCAGACTGCTGCAAATTACCTGATGACTGCCTGACCAACACAAACTGTGACGTTCCCCAATCCCTCCCTATTCCTGTACCTTCTCCTGACCAGACTTCTGACGAGGTTTTCTCCGCTTCCCATACCTCGTGGTCTGAGTCATTGCCGGGCTGCTCACCGCCGGTCCACACTATGGAAGACCGGATTGCCCTTTCTTTCCCGCTAAATCAGGCGGATTTGCAAATCCACACTGGGACCTTGAGCCCACAGCTTACTCACCGGGGCTATTCCCTTTTGGATCCATCTATCCAAAAAGCCCCCCTTCTTGGCCAATCTAAGGGCCAACTTCCTCTTCCTGATCTGTTTTCTGATCCGCCTGGGACATTCTCGTCCCAGAAAACGCCAAATCTCTCACCATCCACCATTACTTTTCACGCCTCTATCGCGATTACTTCACTTTTCTCTTCACCACCCACCATCCACCCACCCTTCCACCCTGATTTATACCCTAAACCTCAGCTCCTGTTACCCGATCTGTCGTCCGTTCTCTGCCTTTCCTTGCATGCATATGAGGACATAGCATTGTTTGGCATGGGGGGGTGGATAGGCATCCATAGGATCCGGGTATTTTATGGTATCAGACAATTACCACCTATTTATAAATATGCAAGAAAAAGAAAAAAGAAAAGAAAAAAAAAAATATATATATATATATATATATTAGTAATAAATGGTGTTTAGTAATGATCTAAAAGCTGAAACAAAAATACAATAAGTGTTTATGGATATTCAACCTCTGTTTTGAAGAATTTCCAGGCCACAGAAGCTTGATTCGCTCAGGCTCGGCTTAATTCACTTAAAGCATTGACGAAATAGATCAAAATCTCTCCTAACTAAGAACGTTTCTTGTACCTGAGACACAGTACAGGATTCGTTGGTTTGCTTTTTCTTGAGAGCTTAAGTAAACTTGGTTCACACTACACATATCAGGAAAGATCAGGTGAACATAAGATCCAACCCTAGTGTTCATTAGGAAAGGTGGAGTCCTTACCTGTGCGTGCAGGTAGACTTTTTATCCCAAGTTTTAGTCTTGTGTTTAGGAGTGGCTCTTTCCACCAAAAAGAAACTCTCCCACCAAAAAAAAAAAAAAAAAAAAAAAAAAAGTGTGCTCTTTCAAAATGTGTTGTAAGAGATATACTGACATATGTTCCAAAAAAAAAAAAAAAAGATGTTGCAAAAGAATCAGTATATCTCATAAATGTCGGTATAATTTGTTTTTCGAAAATGGGAGTTGAGTTTTCCGTAATCATCTTAAGGGTCAATCCGAAAACACAAGCTGAAATTGGGACCAACCTGTACTTAAAAATTCGTGAAACCCTGGGAGTGAGTCTTAAGGTTCATCTGGTCAGTCTTGATCCTTCACTATGCACAAACCATAACCTCTTGAGCTCTCGAGTATGGAAAAACCTCCTGGGTCCTGGAAATCGTACTTAAGGTTTAAATATCAAGAGTCCTGGTTAGTTGAGAGATAATCTTTGTCATGTAAGACTTAAAGTACTGGTAGTCTTCTTTACAATTGGTTCTCACAATATCCGATAATAAACACACCGATATCATCTCAGAAGAAAATCTTCAGCTTAAGAACATTTCTAAATACGGTTTTGCTAGGGACTAGCAAAAGATAGGCATGGGGGTATATGTTTGCACCTCAAAACACGCCTATAAGGACGCCTTCTTATGCTATTTTCTAGCATTAACTATGTATATTATAATCCTATAGTCGCATCTGTAAAAATACTTACATTCATGCATTTAATTAAGAGGAGGGAAGATTGGAATAAAAGGGCTTCATAATTTACATTTTCCTCAAGTGCCTCTTTACAAAAATCCATCTCTTCTATTTTTTATCTCCACTTGATTTTTATTTTTCCTACGGCTGCAACTGCCACGCTCCCTCTCCCTGCTGTCCTGCGGTCCTTCCCGCTGCTGCAACTGCCACGCTGCCTCTCCCTGCTGTCCTGCGGTCCTTCCCGCTGCTGCAACTTCCCGCGCCCTCTCCCTGCCCAAGCCATTCCCTGCGGCTGCCATTCCTCCCATTCCCTGCATGCTGCATGACCATGCTCTCTTCTTCTATAAGAAGCCACGTCTTCTTCTCTTCAAACGAGGGGGGGCTGGCTGCAGCAAGAGAAAGAAGCCCACCTTCAGCTCATCACCACCACCGTCCTCCCCTCCCATACGTCGGCCCTCCGTCGAGGAGGCACCCGACGAGCAGGAGAACCCACTGTGGTGCACACCACCACAGTGGGAGCACCACCGCCCAGCTCTTCAACGAGCCGGTGGGCGTGGTGTGTTCTTTTCTCTTCGTTTGCATCTCCACGCCATTGCTGCCGCTTCAAGGTCCGAAGCTTGAAGCAGCAGCAGCCCAGCGGCGACAGCAGCAGCAGCAGCACCCCCGCCTCCTCCGCGACCTTCCCCGCAGGCGCACAACCCTCCGCGCGCGCCTGCAGGCCCGTTCCCCGCCTCCGTCTCCGTTCTGTCCACGCCGCAGTTGCAGCCGCAGCAGGCCGCTGCGCGCACTGCAGCGGCCAGGCCTCCTCGCGCCGACCCCCGCGACCCTCCGCGACCACTGCAGAACCTCCCCTCGCACCTCCGCGACCTTCCCCGCAGGCGCTCAGCTCTCCGCGCGCGCCTGCAGGGCACTTCCCCGTCTCCGCCTCTGCTCTGTCGCCTCTGCAATTCCACCCGCAACCGGCCGCTGCGCGCCTCTGCAGCGGCCGGCCAAGCGTCTTCCCGCTCCCTGCCAACCTCTGCAAGCGTCCGCGCGCGCCTGCAGACCTCCTCCGCCTCCCTCTCTGAGCGCGCTGTCGCGAGCCTCCGCGCTCGCAGCCGGCGACGCAGACTCCTCTCCTCCTCTGGGCGAAGACGCGCCCGTGCGCCCGCGACCATCAGACGACGGTCTTCACCTCCGGACGTCTTAACTCGTCCCCTGCAGTGCGGCCCGCTCTCTCCTGCCTTCGCTCTCTCCTGCTCTCTCTCTCTCCCATTCTCTCTCTCTCTCTCTCACTCTCTCTCACAACACTTTCTCACACACTACACCGACGCACACAGACATCTACACTCACACTTTCACACACACTCACACACTAATAGTAACTTATATACATACATATATATATATATATATATATATACATATATCTATATATATATATACTTATATATACATAGTATATCTATATAGTTATGTATACATACATATAATATAATATATATATATACATATACATATATAATATATATATATATATATACACATACTCATATACATATATATATATATACATATCTATATACTTATACATATACACATATATATATATACATATATATCTAGATACATATATACCTATATACATATATATATATATATCTATATAGTATTATATATATATACTTATATACATATATACATAGCTATATACATATATACATATATATATATATATATACACCTATATATATATATATATATCTATCTATATATATCTATACATATATACTTATACATTTATATACATACATATGTACATAAATTTTCACGTTATTTACTATACGCTGTATCGCGGGAATATTTGCACCAGTTGCTGATATTCTGCGATACAGCGTGTACAAAAAGCGTGGTCCCATACATCATCCATCCTCCATCCACACTCCACGCGGTACCTAGTCGTGTTGGTTCCGTCTCTCTAGACGTCGGCTGACTCGACATAGTGCTACACTCCATCGTCACCTCCACCCCCACCCCTTTATATGTATATATATCTATAGCTACTATATTTACTTTCTATCTGATAGCTTCCTTAGTAAAAAGATAAAAAAAAAAAAAAAGGTATAAAAGTAAAAAGATAATCTTTGATTTGCAGGTACCCCGTCTTGCAAGTAGCAAGACGTGTTTTGAAACTCTGTTTTGGCTAAAAGCCAATGACACAATTTTGAGGGTGTGCCTCAAGAACAAGGATTACCAGAAAAAAAACCTAAATAAGAAAAATACCAAAAACAGAATAAACGAACGGAAGAGACGCGTTTTAAGGAAAACGTAGAAACTCGACTTGAACCCCACTTCCCTGAGTTCGACCCTGGGCTTAAAAGTGACAAGATAAAATCAATTAGGCCAGGTTAAAAATTTTGTAAAAAGATGGTTAGGTCTGAATTAGGTTAACCACTATACACATTTCAACGATAAAAATATCATATTAATAACCTATCCAGGCTGACCATCAGAATCAAGCTTCCAAAAATATGTAGATGATGCATGTGTAGTGGCATATCATGTAATTTCGAATTGCGTGCAACTCTGAACCCAATTTCAATGACAAACGATGTGCGTAACAGAAGTCAATCAAATACGCAAGAAAGATAAGTGCATTGTCATAATTTTACCATAATAATTTAATAAAAAATAAAGAAATAGCATAGTTGTCAATGCCATTGGGTGTAATTTTTAATTGACACTTTCCCTGTAGCAAAATAGGGGAAGAGTTCCCCTTGCTTACACACGGAGAAGGTGCGACTAGAGGCACAAAGCTCTGAGGAGGTCAAGGAAGGCGAGGCCGTTCCAATGAAGGTCACGAGGATAGGAATGGTAGCCGGAGCTCTCGCTGGCGACAAGGAGGGGCGATGGTGGTGGCTGTGGCTCGCCGACACATGGGTTATCGACGGCGGCAGTCATGGATGTGGGTGGCCTCGTGAGGGTGAGGAGAGTTCAACGGTGTCGATGGAGCAGAGATTGGAGGCCCTTGGACGTGGCTGTGTGGAGGTGGTTGGACGCCCACTTTGGGTTTCTTTCTGTTGGTCGAGAAGAAGAAGAAGATGAAGACTCAGCTGTGCATGTGGTGACTGGTGTGCACGCGGGTGCGCGGAAGGTGCTGTGCACGCACGGTGGCAGGTGCGCGCACGGGCAAGTGCAAGGCTGTTGTGTGTGCGCAGAGGTGGTGACGACGTGCAGAGAAGATAGTAATGCTGCGTGTGTGTGGGAGGAGCACGGTCGCTGCGTGGTGACTACGCTGTTGGTGGCACGCACGGTTGTGCGTGGGTGTAAAGGAGTTGGCGGTGGTGTTGGTTGGGTTCCTTTCGAGGGGAAAACAGGGGATGTGGAGGTGTTGGAAGAGGAAGAAGATGATGCGACAGAACGATGGTCAGTGGATGGTGGTATGGTGTGATGGAAATGGTGCACGCTGTCACTGTGCACCAATATGTCGAAGGTGAGCGAAGGTCGAGGGCGGCTTCGGTCCATGGTGCAAGCAATTTCCATAGTGTACGTTGGTTGCATGGTGGTGGAAGAGAAGTCCCCTAAGGGGGAATGGGAACGATGTTGGTGAGAGCCCCCCATTGCTACAGCATGAAGGGAAGATAAAGTGTATGGGTTGTTCTGTGGTTGGAGAAAGGAGCGGCGTGGAGTGGGCAGTGCGTTAGGATAAGGGATGGGAGTTGTTGCGAGCGGGAAGGCGGTGCATGAGGGGGTGCACTACTGGCCTGCGTGTGTGCGGCCGCACGCATGCGCGAGAGGAGGTTTGGTTTATTCAAAATATAAAATAATTATTTATATACAATAAGTTATAAAATGCATTAGATATATGCAAACCTAAGTAATGATGCATGCAATTATTTTATGACCTAATGTAGTTATTAATGAATATAAAATACAAGAATAAAGTTAACTTAGGCGTAACAATAGTCCATTAAAATAGAGTCATCAAATACCCCCATGCTTAAGATTTGTTAGTCTCTAGCAAAAGTAAAAAATAATAGAAGTAATCAGAAGATTTCTTCTTTCCTTATTCCAAAAATTTAGAGATCCAGACTAATGTGAAGTGATAGTAGCCTAAGTAACGGATTCAAGTGAAAAGCCAACTTACATTTGAAGTTCGTACTTAACTCTTGATAAAATTCTATCGGGATAGGCAACTACTTCTCTCAGGGATAAAGCAGAAGGTAATCTGTAATTTGACCTCGGCTTTTTGGCTTAGGTAAGAGATATCGAGTTGAATAGATTTGTATTTGGTGGCACACACTCATCTGGTGCTACATGTAATCTAGTACTACAGACTCTAGATCTCTAGACTATTAAACAAGTCAACTCGGAGAGAGGCTAAACAACTGTGCTCCCTTGATATTCCTTTGTGCTCACTCTTTTCCTTCTTTTCTTTCTAAGATCACAAATCTCACCAGATTTAGTAAATGTACTCACTATTTGGTGGCCTCATATGACATTCACACTTCAACTAAAGTCCTAATAACTCTACAACTAAGTTAGAGTGCTCAGCCAGTATTCGGGCAATCAGAAATACTGAAAGTTAGGTATGGGTCATATTTGGTGGATCGCGATGGGTGTTTTTGTTGCCTCAGAAATATCATCACGAAGATAAAACTATAAACTTGGACTTTTTCTTTTCTCACTCTCTTTTCTCTTTCTTTTCTTTCTTTTTTTTTCTAAATATAAATTGTTTCCTCTTTTTTTCTCTCTTCTTTTTCTTTCTTTATAAATCAACATAGCATGACACAGACTTTTATTTATGAGGCATTATTAGGGATGATGATGGTCAAGAGGATATTGTGTGGCTTATTTGGTTGAAGTGCCTATTCTCGACACCGGGAAGGAACAGATAAGACAAGCATATTTCTAACCTTTGACATTACTACCCTTCTTCAGCCGAGGACTCTATGAAAGACAATTGTAACCATCCACCATAGTCATAGTTTTATTAAGACTTAATCTCTGTGTATCTGCCTTATTTGGTGACTCTCAGGAATTCACACAATGTACGCACACTGGAATAGAGAGTGAAAACTATGCCTAATTCTGAGGTATTCTTATCTAATTGTCCAAAACATAAGAGTCCTTACACTAGACTTAACGCACCAGTAATCTCTCTACTTTCTTCTCATAAATATGAGGTGGATCTAATAGAAGATAGTATGCCTGACTCCCTTTTAACTGTCCAAGGATTCAGTAGACTAAAAATGCATATTGGTTCTCTTCAAAGATCCATTACCCAGTCTACGTGCAAGTGAAGTAAATGTATTGGATTCTAAACTTAAGAAACAATTTAAAAAGAAAAATATTTAATGACACCTCCATGACAAAGATGTTTTGCTAGGGACTAACTAATTCGGCTCAAGAAAAGAAATTTTTTTTTATATGCTTACCTAAATGCATGAATACTTCCTAAAATGCAAAATGCACCCCCCATGCCTAAATCATACAATGTCCTCATTGTAAAATTAAAATATGAGGAGAAAGGAAGGAAATCACCAGATGATGGTGTTATTCTGAACGCTGGGTTGCCTCCCAACAAGTGCTGCAATTTCTGTCAGCAGCCAGCCTTATAGGGAACCTGTAAGTTTGGTTCCAGACAGAAAAAGCTAGGCCCTAAAAATATGTATAATAGCGCGGGCCTAGAAAATAGGTAGCCACAGATGTTGGTGAGTTGATGATGCAACGTTATCCTAAATGCTCGCTAGAAGACATGAAAGCAAATAACCTTGTAGGCTACCTGGGGAGGTCTAGGAATAACAAAAGGAATATGAAAAGGGGCCTCCTGAAATGGAATAAGTGGAGGATAACAAGGGTCCTCCAATGCAAGAAGGGTTTTAAAAGATATAAACATTATTATTTCAAACCCTTGAATGGCGAGACTAAAAGTACAAGCATCAATCCACACTTGCCATTCTACTCGAGGATGTACTAGCCTGATATGTTCTCTAGAAAGAATGTACATGAGCAGAGATCTGAGCCAAGGATCGGTTAGGGAGTGTAAGGGTTGTTTGTTGTGTTGGAAGGTAATGATTAAGTCCAATGAGGGCTTAGTCGATGTCGAGTCCAATTCCAACAATGATTCAGATTGTGTATTCTCCCTAACAATTATTATAGAAAAATTCAAGTCACCCTGCCTATCATTAATGATCGGAGTCATATTTTCACCTTCCAATATATGTGAATCAATGGTGGACTCCAAATTAAATTTCTTTGATGGCAGGGTTGAAGCAACTAAATCATTATCATTAATTTCATCCCCAGATTCTTTTGGTTCACTTGAGTTTTTGTCAGGGTGTAAATGTAATTCACCAGTAAAGAGAGGAGTTGGATCAATTATTTCTGAAGGAGGATCCGTCTTAATATTTTGGAGTAAGCCTATATCACTCAATTCTTTGTTCTTCTCGAGGCATAAATCCTCAATTGACATGTTCTATCCCCAAGTCTCCCCTTGGCTTCTCACTATTGTGTTTGTCCTCCTCCAATATCAACTCCTAGTTTTATGGAGGATGACTCTCAAAAGAAGGGAGGAATTGGATTTCACCAGATTATTTATATCCTCAGGGGGAAATTCCTCAAATAACACATAATTCCCCTATGATTCACTCCAAACTCTAAGGCAAGGTTCCTCCATCGGGTTATCATCCACCTTTAAAATAGACTCTTTGTTCCCCTGGGACCAAAATTGATCCAATTCATCCTCCATTCCCTTAGGGTCACCTTCATTCGGTGCATTTAAATCCTCAGAATGTTGGATGGTAGGTGTTAATTCCCTAAGTGGAGGGTCAGGATTAGGCACACTAAGGGTAGAATGCGGTTCCACTAGATAATTAATAGGGGAAGTGATATGAACAATACGACATTGACCCGGGTTATCAGGGGTAAGGAAAATACTGTCATTGGGGTCAAGGTCCTCAAGAGGTACCATCTTCCCTTTCTTTTGACTCCAATATAGCTCGGGTGGATAATTACTAGGATCGTTCTCCTCTAGTGGTCGTGTCTGATTGGGAGAGTCTAAGTGATAGCTACATAAAACGGGATCCCTATTGTCATTGGTTTCCTCAGAATTATTTTCATGATCGCGGTCGCATGGGTAAGGATCAGAATTACTAGGAAGATCATAGCTAAGCTGTCTAATTTCTTTGTTAAATTGTTGACTATTCCTCAACATCTCTCCCATAAACTCCATCATTTCTTTTTGTTGCTTTTGCATTTCTATCATAAAAGAGGAGAGGCTACTACTATTAGATTAGGGAGGATAGTCAATTTCATTCTCTGGTTGCCTAGGGGTATCGGTCAAACCTCGATACAAAAAATCATGAAGGGTGGGAGGGTTGGGTGTTTGCATAGTAGTAGGGATTCCAGGGTTGGAAAATCCCGCTCTTAGGCTCTACTCAAAAGTGGGAGTTATTGGGCTAGTACTCCCAGGATAGGAATATAAATGATCCCATGAATTGTCAATGTACCCATCAAAGGACAGATATGCTTGGGGCATGGGATCCTGGTCAAAATGATAGGAGTAAGGATAGTCCATTTTTTTCAATTAAATAAGTTAAACTCTCTTAGGATTTAAAAGAAATCAGAAACTTCCTAGAGAGTTTTACCACTATCAAAACAAACGCAGATTAGTGGGATCTGTTTTTAGTAGATTCTAGGTCTTAGGTGTTCAATTGGTTGCCAAACAAGTTTTGCAAGAATTACACTTCCTAGGCCAATCTTCGTTGGTGCCTACAACCTACTCGCAAGGGATGGAAGTCTCGAATCAAGCCCACGCACGAGGAACTGAAGTAACTTGGTGGATAGGCTTGTTGATTTTCGACTAACTTCCCTTGTGGTGCAAAGAGGAGAGGTAGAAATTTATCTAGTGACCTTATGTGTGAAGTGCACTATGTCTCAGGTGTGCAATCATACATTCGCATTTTGAGTTTTGAAATCTTGCAAATAAGATCCTTTTGCACACAATTTTAAGTCACAGATTTTAAGGTCCAACCTCTTAGCAGTCCCAATGTTTAAAGTGACCACTGAATTAATTCGATTCAAACACTTTAGTGGTCTTGAATTTAAGTCCAATGTTGATGCATGACAAGTATTTGATGCTAAAGAGAAAACGTACCTTACTCCGGCTTTCTTCAATGCAGGGATGTATGCGATGTAGTAAAGATAACTAGATGCTCCTCAATCAATCCTAGATGGTCGTCCTATTGATATGCGGCTTCTAGCAGGAAGTTTGATTTTTTCTTAAATTTTTAATAATATTAAGTAAACAAACCTAATCTAACTAGCTAACTGATGTAAACACATTTATTAAGGGTAAAATGCCTATTCATGCATCTTCCTAGGCATAGATTTGCATTTCATGTTATAAATATTGCATAGCATGCATCATTCTGCATTTAGAGTAGTTGTATATAATTTAGGTTAATTGCATCCTTTTTTATGGTTAGGAGAGAAGCATATTTACTTCAGAGCCTCAGATTGACGATCCAACCGTACGGATCTAATCGAGACGATGATCGGAGTCCAACGCCTCTGAAATTGCCTCGATCAGAGTCCTGTAGCACCATATGCAGTCCGAGGAAAATCAACAGCCAAGGGACTAAGAGACATAATTCGGAGCTTCAAATGATAAATCCGACTGCCCGGATGGATTCAGGTCGACAATCGTAGCCTAACGGCACGAAAATCGACTCAATCCGACCCCTGTAGCAGCCCCTACAATAAGAAGAAGATGGACAGCCCAAACTGCACCACGTGGTGCAACCCAGGCCGCCAGTGCACGCACGCAGCACCGCACGCGTGCAACAGCATGGGTGCGCACGCGAGCGCGCATGCACGCAACGCCAGCGCGTGGGCGCGCGTGCACGAGACAAGGCAGAAGCGACTCCAACACAGCGTGAGGTGGACTACAGCGACGCATGAGTTGGACTTATAGCGATGCTTACAATCGTCGGTAATTCATCGATGCCAGCAGAACTAGCTGTGGGCACCAGCAGTCATGAGCTACCTACAGCAACGTTTCCAGTGATGGCCTGGATGTCACTAATGGTCCCATACCGATTTTTGCCTCTTCTTCACCACTATAAAAGGACCTACACCCCCTCCCTTCCAAGCCATCTCTACCTACTTTACTCCCACCTACTCCCAAGCTCTAGCAAGCCTACCAATGCTCCATTAGACCTTGTTCTCAAGCTCCCAAGGTGCCTATTAGTATAGCGAACCTCTGCCCCACCAAATACTCCTCCAACTTCCCATTTCCCTTCATAGGTCACCTTGGAGCTATCCTCTCACCTCCATTTCGGTAGCAGATCAACTCCGTCTTCTCACCTCCATTCTAGAGCTACGCCGAAGCTTTCCTCAACCCAACGTCCTCCAGCATCTCACCTCCGTCATCTCGCTCCTCACCTCCTTCGTCCGAGCTTCCACCAGGCACCATCGTCTTGCCGAACAACCGATTCGAGAGATTTCCTCTCACCTCCCTCTCTTTTTATGCTTTTATAGTTCATTGTAATTGACATTAGAAGTAATATATATCAGATTTGTTCCAGATCTCTATCTTGTAATACATTTGCTTGATTTCTTTTATTCGAAAAATATAAAAAAATATCAAAACCCTAAAATACCAAAAAGAAATGAAACGAAGTGTGGTTCTCACATAAAGTAAACGTCGCCTCCCTATATTCGACCCGGGACTCCCTTGGAGTTTCGTTATAAATTTTATCTAATCGACGTGTTTTGCAACTACGACGACAGGTTACTTGTAACCTCGATTTCTAAACATGCGAAACACTTGCGACCATTTTGGCGCCATTGTCGGGGAGGCAACGAAATTTACTTTATTGTTTATTGTATTTCTTTGCATTTACATAGCATTAACCCTACTTGTCTTTAATCTACTGTCTTGCAGGTACCCTAGCATGAAGATCCAAGTGCGGTAGATCGGAGTAAAGTGCGGGTAGAGTGTTTTGTAAGTGTCCCCCACACCACCCCCACCTTAGTTTTCATTCCATAACCGAATAACTCAAACACAAATCAACTTAGGTGCTTTTTATGAACCCTAGGATAGATTTGGTTGTTTGTTTGCCACCTCCACTCACCTCGCCATCAACATAAATAAGAATAAAAAATAAAAAAAGGTGTTATCTGACTGTGGAATTTTCTGTAAGCTACACACTTAACACCCACAACTTCTCACCCTAAGGTGCACAATCACATCGATTCTACCACTTAACCGGGATCTGACCTATGGATCCGGTACACTTAATTCAACACACAAATAAGTGAGTAGAAATCTGAATAGGTCAAAAATTTTTGTGTGCCTTAACTAAGTGGTGCAATAGGCCAATTGATTGAACTGTTTGGGCCGCACCACTTAAGATAAAAGCAATTCATCAAGTAGCTTGCCACTTAGGGTTGATTCTTAGGGCTGAACCAGGCACTCCACATTTTTTTATTTGATTTCTAAAGGAATATATCATCACCTGTGCTTGCAAAACTTGGAGTGTTTTCCTAAACTTGATTGAATATACCTAAGATTAAACCCTACAAGCTACTAAATAAGGTTGAACTCTAAAAGACACATCATCAAATAACCTTGTTTGCAAACCTTGGTTGTGCACATACACACATTTTAACTGATCATTAAGGGCACAACCCATCTAAATGGCCCATCACATTCCTGAAGCACCATTGTCCCAAGCCTAACTAAAATTGATTAGACATTGGCCCTAAGGATTCATTCGCTCTACGGGATCCACATTGAGATTATTCACGATTAACCTACTTATATTAGTCAATCTGATGTCTAGCTAGGCGAGTAGCGTCAAACGACCGCGACTAGGGGGTACACTAGGAGTCGGAGGTGCAAGCCAAAGGAAGAACCTTCTCCCTAGTCCCTCCTTCTAACTGGTTCGATTGCCTGAACATAAGTAGAGTAAATCGTCTATAATCTTAGGATGGATTCTGAGAGTCCGTAGACCTTTAGGCTACCCAAACTAAGGACATGCTTGTCTTTTTCTATTGCAGGGCTCCTTTCTCTTCTGATTTCCCTCCTTACTTCACCATGTACCCTTCCACATCCTATACACATTTCACATCCTATCCTCCTACCACCACTTATCCCCAAGATGATTACTATCCCGACTTGACTTGTAATTACCCATCCACTAGCTGGGATGACTTTGATTGGGGATATGAATCCGGACCTCAGTGTCCAGGGCTTAACCCTGGACAACAAGACTATGACTACTATCCTTCCCAGAGCTACAATAATTATAGATCTCCATCCTTTGATGATCAACCTAACCAGATCTACAATCGTGAAGGATATGCTGATTATAACACTTACCCTCCCTAGAATTATGCTAAACTTAGGTCGCCACCAACCTTTAAACAACCTAAAATGACCTACTATCAAGGAGGGACTCGAGAACCTCGACACCTTGACTCCCCTAGATTCAATCCAAACCCACCCAAACCTGAATCGAACCAGTCGGTTCAGGTGAACCACATCTAGGATAGGGTGTTGGCTAATTTAAGGAACACTATACAATCTTTAGAAGCTCAGCCAACACCATTCACTGAAGCATTGGAGCCTATGATCAAAATGATTGATGAACTTAATAGTTCTCTATTGGATTTGCTCCAAAGTGTTAGGGATAGAGACCTGGGTGAGTTCCTTGAAATTATCAAGGTTGAGGATGAAATTTGTGGTTGCACTAGTCAAATCTTGGGATGATTCTCAAGATGAACCCTCTTTAGGAGAGCCAATGTCTGAACCCACTCAGGCGCCTGTCGGGGGGGACACATATTCGGAGATTGGAGATGACCAGATTGGTCTAGAGCAACCCTTTGAGGATGAACCGATTGATTAACCCGAGATCCCCAAGTCAGGAAATGAAAAAAATTATGTCTCTTTGGATGATGGAATGACTTGTGATGTTGAGACATATACAAATGAGGATCATGAATTCTTTGATTTTGAGGGTGAGGAATCTCTTAGTGAAGTCTCACTTAAGCTTGAGGAGAATGATTTTAGTGAGATATACGGGCTCGAGGAGTATGACGACCAATTTGGTAGCCCGACTACTGAAGACTCTGATTCGGTTGGGGCTAACTTGGAGGATTCGATACCCGACGACTCAATTACTAGCCCCATTCCTCAACCACACCCTGAAGAGCTGAATGAACATACTTTTGAGATCATTGTGCCCAAGTCAATCTTGATTCAGCCACAATTGTTGGACTTGGGTACTTTAGATGGGGTGTACAATGATCTGGAGGTCCCCAAAACCTTGATTTCAGAGGATAGGAAGTTGGAAATAAAAATCTGGGAGGTTAATTTTGAGGGAAAAACAAGTTTGGATATAAGGGTACCTATTGACCTAAAACCACCTATCTTCTATACGAACCCTTATGATATCTTTCAAGTGTGACCCAAGCCTGGAATAACTGATTATATTTTTGAGCTGAATGTTAAGTGGACATCTGAAACTAGTGAACCAAATCTACCTATTGTCCGCCACTTTGGTCTTGGGTTTCACACCACTAAACTGCAGGCCCGGCCCCGCAAACACAACAACCTTCGATTTTTGGTGATTTTCATCTAGAACCTGAAAACCACTCGACCTTGGAGCATGGGCCTACACCATAATCTCGTCCACATCTGTGGACATCTTCTGCAGATGGGTTTCAGGATCAACCTTTTGATTTTGATTCTGACTCGCATTTGTGAATTCTCAATTTCTTCTTTGTATATATGTTATGCCTAGCTGAAGGCATTAAACTTAGCACGTGTGTATACACTCTTTTCTCTACGGATTTGACCGGATTTTCATGACACTCAGGTGATGTTCTGTTTACTCTGCCCTTTTCATGTCTTTATTTTTACAACGAGGACATTGCATCATTTTGGCATGGGGGGTGGATAATCGATTCTTGAAATCATTATGTTAACTCCGTAGAATTTCTTTGTTTCTTATAAAATTAAAAAAAATTGAAAATTTGAAAAAAGATAAAAAAAAGAAATTAGGAAAAGGGAACTTAGGAATTTGGAAGTTATTAACTTTAGGAAATGATACGAGAAGACCTAAATACCTAGACTCTTCAGGTCTTCGGGCTTAATTAGCCCGGGTGTCCACTCGAATGTGGATTTAGTCTCGAGTCCTCGCCAATTAAATTTTATTTTAATTTGGTAAATAAATTGGGATGATAAGTACGCAACTTATCAACCTGCCCTCTAATTTGTAGAGACTTTAAGCCTAAGCATCTACACACATTTTTTTGCACTAACTCACTTTCTGGTGATTTTTACAGAAATTGGGTAGCTAAGGGATCGACTTGGGTGGTATGGCTGGCAAGTTGTCGGTGGTAACAGCTCATTGGCCAGTTGTCTAGAGCCCAGCCACAAGATCATTTTCGTTGTACTGCCTTTAGGTAAATCTTAGATTAGGGAAGCCACCTACTTAGAAAAAAAAAACACTCAAAAAAGAAAAAAGGAGAAAATAAAAAAACAAATAAAACCACACTTCACCGTACGAGTATGGCTGGCAAGTTGTCGATGGTAACAACTCATCGTTGTCCAGAACCCAGCTCACAAGAAAATAAATGCACAATAATTCCCAAAACACTTAGGGAAGAAGCGGGGAAGTAGAATAAACCGAGGAGATATACACTGGGTTCGTGTTCTCAACGTTTTGTGCGGATTTAAAGGATGTCACGTTGTAGTATAACCGACAAAATGTTTAAACAAATATAAAGAATTTTATTACTCGAAGACTGGAGTATCCGAGGTCGAACACGGGGAGCAATCTCAGTACTTTGTAAAACCAAAGAATACAACTGTTTAAATGCAAATATAATTCATTCAAAGAGAGAATTTTAAAAAAAAGAATTTGGAAAAAAAAGTAGAATTGGACGTCTGATTTGTGTATCAGACGTCTTAAATGTGATCTCTCTTTCTCTCTTCTTCTTCGTGGCTCTTCTCCTTTCTTTGCTTCTGGTATCTTTCCTTCTCCTGCCTTGCCTTTCTTCTTTCTTCTTCTTTTTCTTCTGATCTCTTTGCAGTCTTCCCTTGTCTTCTTCGTTCTTCTCTCTCTTCTGCCTTGTCTTCCTTCTTCTTCTTCTCTACGAAGAATTCTCCTTTCACTGGTACACAGCCTCTTCTTTCTTCTCTTCCTATTCTGCAGCCACTAAGTGTTCGCTGCCTGGGTTAGTTCTTCCTTCCTGCACACACCACACAGTAACAAAAACCTACCCCCATCCCTCTACCCAAGCGTCTCTCTCTCTCTCAAGCAATGCACTCACGGACACTCTCCTAGAGCCACACGGGTAGTCGGGTCGGGTTCGCACCCGGGACCAGGCGCACCGGCAAGTCGTGATGCGCGAGGAGTGCGTAGGTCTAGGTTAGGTCGGATCAGCCAGATCCGCGAGGTCAAACCTCGGACGAGGCGTGTGTGAGGGCAGTGAGGGACCTCACCCCTGTGCTTACGGAGGCAACCGGCTTAAAGCACAAATACAATTTATAGCGTACCTGAGTGCTGCAATCCCACGATGTGGGACTAAAGGTTCCGCCCTGATTTCATGCGCGTTCGCAGACTCTCATATGCAATTGCCCAAGCTGTTGACTCTGCTGGCGCTACTGGCTGGCCTCGGTTGCTTCGCGACACTTGCGAGAATCTGCTGCACCTGCCGCCTGGGAAGCCTGATGCCTGCTGCTGCTCCAAGCTCCCTGCTGCTTTGGCTGTTAATGGCGGCTGGGGCTTACACCTGACATCCAACAGAATGGCCTATTGGCCCAATCAGAATAGCTGGAAACCTTCGCCGCAGCACGGCGAAGGCGGTGGGTGATGCTGTAGGTTGCCGGTCGGCTTAGGCGTGCGTGCCTAGGTCAACCTGTGGCCGGAGATGGTGGGTTGGTCGGGGGGTGCTTGTGGAGGTCTGGAGTGGCAGTGATGGGGTGGAATGGGTTCCTGGTGGTGAGGCGAAGCTCTCGAGGTGGTTGGCGAGCCGTGTGGAGTGGCGGAGTGGTGTGGACAACTCGCCGGAGTGAGGTCGGAGGCGAGGAAGATGGAGGCGGTTAGGTACTGTCGAGGGGTAATCAAGTAAAATAGTTGGGGGAAAAGAGAGAGGAGAGGATGGAGAACGTATCTGGGGTTGTCTGGAAGGAAGGGAGGCGGCGGAGAGGACGGCTCGTAACTGCCATCGTCGAGGAAGAAAGATCCTAAGGGAGGAAGCGGCGACGAAGACGAGGTCAGAAGCGCGCGCGTGGGGTACAGCGCGACGCGGGAGGAAGCGGTGGAGAGGACTCTGCTGCTGGTATGGCAGCAGAGCGATGAGAAGGAGGGGAGAAGGTCGCCGGAGCTTGTGGGTCATTTGGCCGGACATGGGAGAGGGAGGAATTTGGAAGGGATCTCCGTCAAAATCAAGCTTGCCTCTGCGGCAGGGTCTGGGGTGTCTTTTATAGGTGCTGGCCGCACCTACCAGCGCGTGGAGACCGCGCAATCAACGCTGCCGGCTCGTCGGATATGGAAGGAAGGTGGATACCCAAATCTCTTGTGCGTTCGCACTAGAGATTGGGTTCACACCAGCTATTGTAATTGTCTTTAGAGGGAAGGGAATTCCTCAGAGAATCCCCCTTCCATTTCTGGGGGAGAATCTCTGAGGAATTAGAGAGAAATCTCTCTCGAAAGTTCGCCGGAGCTCGGTTCTGCCCTAGCAATGGCGGCAGGACCAGTTTGCAAAGGAGGCGAAGAACCTAGGGGGCTCTCTACAAAGGTATTCAAAAGATAGGGACCAATTTGTGATTTGGGTGTACTAAATTGCAAAGTAGGTCAAGATGACCTCTCCTTAGATCCAAATTTTGGTAAAAACCTAATTTGGACCTAAGGAATCCAATGGTGAAGTTGTATTTTAGTTTTGACCTCGTTTGATTGGACATTTTGTGTAAAAACCCAGATTAGGTTAATTGAAGATCTAGTACCCTAATCTAGGTGAAACTAGGTTCCAAAGGCCAAATTAAGTGTTCTAAACCCTAGAGGATTTTTTTCTATGATTTTAGAGGGTTTAATTGATTTTTATTCTGATCGGAACCTTGTTAATTTAAGCGGGTCTGTTTTAGGGTTACCAAGTGTCATATAGTTCTTAGATTGCACATAAACCCATTTCTGATTGACTCAACCCTCTTTTTATCTCATTTATACCATTTAACCTATGTTTTGCTTCTGAGAAATCCTGTTTATGTACTGCAATGGTAAAATTGCAGTTTTAACCTTTATTTCATGTTTTCTTCTCAGAGCACTTGTTCCTTCAGTTAAGCCTTCTTCTAGGTTATGTAGGAGCTTTTATCTTCTTTATTGGGTCAAAATGAGCTAGTTATGGCTCATGATGAGGCTCTCATCATACCCCCATGCCTAGCTTTTGCTAGTCCCTTAGCAAAATTTCAAAGTTTTAACTTCCGTTCTAGACCCTGAATGTCTGTCAACAATGATAAGTGCTTCTCCTTTTCTTTTGTCATTAGGTGGGAATGCCGACAATAGGCCTAGAGGTACTCAAGTACCAACCAAAATCCAGACCTGTTCCGCTTTAGCCTCAGTCTTCCGCAAAGGTTTCTACGGCCCACAGAAACTAACCTAGGGTTTGTTGGACTCCGCAGTTAAAGCACCCGTGCTTGAGACATTTTTAGCCTAAGTTCAGTTTGCAGTGCGTTTTTTGTAAGAGAGAGATAGAAGATTTATTTGTTTGGAGAGCTTTTCTCTCTCTTTTCTTTTTATTTCTAGCTTCGGATTAGCTTCTCAACACGGTCCGTATCGGATTCCTCGTCCCCATCATCAATCCTCAAAGGTCCCTAGCTTTCGAGATTTCGAGATAATCCCGCCCATGGCAACCCCCAGAACCCTGGCTTTCGAGATTTTGAGATAATCCCGCCCATGGCGTTCCGTGGCCGAATCCAGACCCTGGCGATCGACATTTCGTGACAATGACGCCCATGGTATCTGAACCAGCAGAGTGCTTACATGCCCCTGGTAGGATATTTAAATATCCTAAGAGACAAGCACCGAGGAGACGATATGTTACGCATCTTCGAGGAGAATTTCCCACCTCTCCGCGCTGGGAACTCGTCCAAATCAATTTGTGTTGATTGACCTCTCCTAATCTAGGTGACTTTTTCAGAACATTAAACGCTTTTCGCGTGATTTGGATGTTTATGCACACTGAACCAGACTGTGTGTGAATTTGGGTGCTTAGGTTACCGAATCCCTCAAACCGGAGGTCAGTTAACAAGGCCGAATACTTCCTAAGCCTTAGACCTAATACTCAAGCTTCGCATTTTCCTCAACCTCTTGAGGATTATCCAGATTTTAATGGATACGTGAATTTTTAAGCTAAAGGTACTAGCCCAAAAGGCCTAAGACCAGCGTTCCTGCTAATCTCTTGTTATATCTCCATAGCACTTTTCTTTTCTTTTTCTTGATTCAGTCTAGAACTTCAGTTAACCCCTTAATCTTTTACTAATGACTATTTCTTTTCATTTTCATTTTGTGCTCCTTTTTGTCATTTTTCTTTCTTTTCCTCCTCTCATTTGTATGACCCTAAATTGTTCCTCCCCTCTATCAAGTCTCTTTTTTTTTTTTCGATGTGAAACCCTTTCTTGATATGAATTTTCTGACATTTTGCACTTTTATACCCCCCCATGCCTAAGATTTGCAATGTCCCCATTGTAAATTAGGTGGGTTCGAATTCAGCTTAGTTCATGTATTAGGACAGGTGTGTGGTGAGTGAATGGGTCGAAGTGACTTGTTGCGAATGATTTCTAATCTCGGGTAGGTATACCTGAGGTGAAGTCGGTTGTTCTAATGGATGAACCCTAAAGTGCAATATGAGTTCCGCATAGAGATGTCAGAAACGGTTTCGGGTTTTTCAAAGAATGACGGGTTGCCTCCCGTTAAGTGCTGAGTTTTACGCCATCGGCTGGGTGCAATGAGCTCAAGAGGAATGGAGGGTAAAGGATGACTCAGCCAAATCTATATCGGTCATGTCAATGAACGGCTTGAGTCTCTGACCGTTCACGACAAAGGGTTCAGAATCGTGGCTGAGTGGTCTGATTTCAATGGCTCCATTTCCGAAGATTTGTCGGACTAGGTAGGGTCCAACCCACTTGGATCTTAGCTTTCCTGGGAATAATTTGAGTCGGGCATCAAAGAGTAAAACTTTTTGACCAGGATGAAAGACCTTTCTAGAAATGTGTTTGTCGTGAAAAGCTTTAACCCGTTCTTTGTAAATTCGCGAGTTCTCATACGCGTCGTGGCGTAATTCATCGATCTCACTCATTTGAAGTCTTCTGTGGGTTCCAACCTTAGAAAGGTCGAGATTACAGGTCTGTACTGCCCAATAGGCTTTATGCTCCAATTCGACGGGGAGGTGACATGCCTTCCCGTACACTATTCTGAAGGGAGACATTCCTAATTGGGTCTTGTGGGCGGTCCTATAGGCCCACAATGTTTCCGGAAGCCGAGAAGACCAATCTTTTCTATCAGGTCGAACAGTAACCTGAAGGATCTTCTTGATCTCTCGGTTAGATAGCTCAGCTAGACCATTAGTATGGGGGTGGTAAAGAGTAGAGATTCAGTGTGACACCCCGTATTTGGTCATCAGTGACCTGAACTGAGTGTTCGTAAAATGGGTCCCTCCGTCGAAAATTATAGCACGCGGAATCTCGAACCTTGAGAAAATGTTTTGATGGAGGAATTTTATAACGACTTTATGATTGTTGGTTTGGGTCGGAATGGCTTCTATCCACTTGGACACATAGTCAACTGCGAGTAAGATGTATTCGAAGCCATTTGAGGTCGGAAAGGGTCCCATGAAATCAATCCCCCAAATATCAAAAATTTCGCATACCAAGATCGGTTGTAGAGGCATCATGTCTCTATGGCTCATGTTGCCCAGAGTCTGGCAACGGGAACATGCCTTACAGTGATCGTATGCATCCTTGAAAATTGTGGGCCAATAGAAGCCACACTGGAGGACTTTCGATGCGGTTTTATGTCCATAAAAATGTCCACCGCATTCCTGGTCATGGCAGAATGAGAGTATGTCTTTGATTTCCACTTCCGTGACGCACCGTCGGATTATCTGATCAGCACCAATGCGGAAAAGATACGGGTCTTCCCATAAGTAATACTTGGCATCGGAACGTAATTTGTCCTTTTTGGCCTTCGACCAATCGGGCGGAATCTGATGTGATGCCAGGTAATTAACTATATCGGCGAACCATGGAAGACTTGTACTGATAGTCAGGAGGTGCTCATCAGGGAAATGTTCTGTAATAGGTCCGGAAGGATCAATAATTTCAGAAGGAAGGCGGGACAAGTGATCAGCTACCACATTGTGCTTTCCCGCCTTGTCGCGAATCTCGAGGTCAAATTCTTGCAACAGCAAGATCCAGCGGATTAGTCGAGGTTTCGCGTCCTTCTTGGCAAGGAGATGCCTTACAGCTGTGTAATCCGAGTATATGATAATATGGGAACCCAGAAGGTATGATCTGAATTTTTCCAGGGCAAATACTACGGCCAGCAGCTCTTTCTCAGTAACCGTATAGTTACGCTGTGCCTCATCCAGTGTTTTGCTGGCGTAGTAAATGACCACAGGTTTCCCGTCAATTTTCTGCCCCAAAATCGCTCCTACAGCGAAGTCAGATGCATCGCACATGATCTCAAAGGGTTGAGACCAATCAGGGGATTGTAGGATTGGGGCTTGGGTGACTCGGTCACGTAGGATCTCAAATGCTTGAGTGCATTCCTTGGAAATTTCGAAAGGCACATCCTTGGAGAGAAGATTGGTCAAGGGGCGCGCGATTTTGGAGAAATCAGGGATGAATCGACGGTAGAAACCGACAAGTCCCAAAAAGGATAGGATGTCCTTAATCGAGCTAGGCATAGGGAGCTTGGAAATCAGGTTAACCTTAGCTCGATCCACTTGGATGCCTTTCTCTGAGATTAAATGTCCCAGGAAATTCCCTCAGGCACCATGAAATGGCACTTTTCCCAGGAAAGAACCAAATTCACCTCGATGCACTGCCTGAGTATATGGACCAAGTGTTGGAGGCAATCGTCAAATGATTGTCCAAAAACTGAAAAGTCATCCATGAAGACTTCCGGATAATCACCTACCATATCTGAGAATATGGCAAGCATGCACCGCTAAAAAGTTGCAGGTGCATTGTAGAGATCGAACGGCATCCTTCGGAACGCGTACGTCCCGAAGGGGCAGGTGAATGTGGTCTTTTCTTGGTCCTCTGGATGGATTGCCACCTGATTGTAACCGGAGTACCCGTCAAGAAAGCAGAAGAATCTATTTCCCGCTAGTTTCTCGAGGATCTGATCAATAAACGGTAGTGGGAAATGATCCTTCTTCGTGGAGGAATTTAGTCTTCTGTAATCAATGCAGACTCTCCACGAATTAGCTATTCGGGTAGGAATGACTTCCCCGGTTTCAGTCGTGATGATGGTAAGTCCTGCCTTCTTAGGCACCACTTGTGTTGGACTCACCCAAAGACTGTCGGAGATCGGGTAGATGATCCCTGCATCTAACCACTTAATGATCTCCTTTTTCACGACCTCTTGTAGATTAGGGTTTAGGCGTCTTTGCATTTCTCTTGAAGGTCGTGAGCCTTCTTCTGTGTAGATTCGATGTGTGCAGTATGAAGGGCTTATACCAGTCAAATCATCTAGAGTCCATCCAATGGCTCTACGATGTTGCTGGAGAACAGAAATCAAACGGAGTTCCTGGTCAGGTGTGAGTCGAGAATTGATAATCACAGGAAACGTCTGATTTGAATCCAAAAAGACGTATTTTAGATGTTTGGGAAGGGGCTTGAGTTCCATGACAGGATTGTCAGCAGCAGCGGGTGGTTCGGGGTTTGTATCAGGAGCAATGGTAGGAGTCATAGGTGTGTCTAGATCATGTCCGCACTCCTCTGTTAGCGGTTTTTGATTCTCTAGTGGTTGATCAGGAATAATTAGGTTGTCCTCTATATTCAGTTCATCAACCACGGCTTCAACATCACAAATTTCCTCTATAACCCTGCAATTAATCCCTTGATGGGCCTTGAAAATGTCAATCTTCAGATTTTGATTCCCAAATTTTAATTCTATCTGGCCCTCTTCACAGTTTATATTGGCCCTAGCAGTGGCCAAAAAGGGTCTCCCGAATATGATTGGTGTGTCCCTTGGGTTCTTAGGTGCATCCATGTCCAGTACTATGAAGTCCACTGGGAAATAAAAATCTCGTACCCTAACAATGACATCCTCGAGTATTCCTTTGGGTGACTTGATGGATCGATCGGCTAACTGCAATGTCACCTCAGTGGGTTTAAGTTCAGATTCTTCAAGGTGGTCAAGGAGGGATGTAGGTATTAAATTTATGGAGGCACCTAGGTCTAGTAGGGCCCTATCAAGTTGGGTTTCACCAATTTTACAAGAAATCAAGGGAGTTCCTGGGTCTTTAGCCTTGGGTGGGAGTTTGCTCAAGATGACAGAGCTGGCTTGCTCTGATAGTACAATTGGGTTCCCATCCTTGGTTCGCGGCTTACGTTTAGGTGTACATATGTCTTTCAAGAACCTTGCGTAAGCCGGTATGTGACGGATTGCATCCATCAACGGGATGTTTATCTGGACCTGTTCAAAGAGCTTGACCAGATCCTCCTCAGGAGCCACAGGTTTGGTTGTCCTTTTTCCTTTGGTCAAGGCCTCAGGAAATGGGATCCTAGCTGGTTCCTCTAGGATAGGTCCAGGTTCTTGATCTGGGACAGTAGTATCTTGGATGACTACCCTAGGGTCTTGGCGATTATCAGGCTTGGAGTGGTTCGGATAATGTGGGTCTTGTGTTGTTTTACCACTACGTGTTGTTATAGAGTTTAATCCGGCCTGATTTTGGTTTGGGTTAGGTAGGAGGGGTGGCTGCTGCTGCAATCCTGCATAAGATGTTGAAGCCTCCATCCCGTCTGGTGATGGAGTAGCAGGGGCCTGATAAATCAAATGTGCGTGGCCTAGATTCGGATTCATAACGTGCCTCTGGGTCGGTACGTTATTTGGGTTTGGCAGAGGTTGCGAAGGAAGGGTGACAGGTTGGCGGGAATTTGCCATCTGGGCCAGTTGGTTGCGAACCTCTGTGATCTTGTCCTTGTGCTGTTTTTGCATTGCCGCATTCGTCTTTTGAATGTCAGCCAATGTTTGAAGGATAAGAGTCAGTTGATCCTGATTTTGCCCGGATTGGTAGGTGGGATTAGGCCGAGGCTGAGGCGGCTGATATGGACGAGGAGCTTGTGGACAGGGTTGATATGGTGGTTTTTGAGAATTTCCCGCCCACTGAAAGTTAGGATGATTTCGCCATCCAAGGTTGTAGGTATTGAAGTATGGGTCATTCTGGATGGCGTTGAGGTCCTCGCAGTTCTGAGGAACCTCAGGAAAGTCAGAATACGAGGGTTCAGAGTTCCCCCAACTCGAGTAGAAGGGATCGGAGGTCACTCCAGTCCGAGAGGTAGACGGGGGTGGATATGGGTCCATCCCCTTGGCAGGTTGGTGATAGATGTTTTGCACTGTTTCCCTTGCCAGAGGAGGTCTTGCAAAAGAGTTTTGTGCAGAGGTGGCTTGCTGCAAATGTCGAGTTAGCTCGTCCACCTTCTTTTCTATGATAGAGACCTTGTCCAACTGACTGGCCATCAGTTCCAGGTCGACAGAAGTGGACAGGTCCTGCGTCTCATGTGTCCCTCTTAGATTCGTCGATGCACGGGCATTCGTCCTATTGAATAAGCCCAAGGAGTCATTGTTTATGGAGTTCTCGCACATGTTTTCGAGAATCTCCCACACCGTGTCCTCGTGTTGGCCCATGATGTTTCCTCCACATGTTGCATTGATGAATAGACGAATATCCTCACGGAGTCCCTGGTAAAAAGACTGGACTTGTTCCCACTTAGGAACTCCGTGATGGGGGCACTTTCGCATGAGATCTAGGAATCGATCCCAAGCTTCGTGAAGAGGTTCTCCCGGTTGTTGAGTGAAATGAGTGATCTGGTGGCGCAAGGCATTCGTCCGACCAACAGGCAAGAATTTTTTCAAAAATTCGAACTGTAATTCCTCCCATGTGTTGATCGGGCGGGTCTGAATCTGATACCAGTGTGCAGCCTTGTCTAAGAGGGAGAACGAAAACATTTTCATGAGTAGGATATCCCGGTTTTGTACATCTGACCCGAAGGTCTGGGCCAAATGCTTGAGTTGTTTAATGTGTTGGAATGGATCCTCAGAGTTAAGCCCATGGAACTTCGGTATGGCATGAATCATATTGGGCTTCATATCTGAATCGGGTCCTCCAATTAGGATTCGTACTCGGGGTTCGATTGCCACCACAGCGGGATTATAGTGATCTTGCATCATAGGTCGCTGCGGTGGGTTTACAAAGTTCTGAAAGAGATCGTTCAAGTGTTGAAGTTGGTGTTCAAGGTTATTCTCCTCTTCAATGGGTTGTGCCATGATGGGAGAAGGAGAATCAGGGTCTGAGTCAGATAAAAGATTTATGTGGTGGGGTTGCTGCACAAACAAGGGCGTCGAGGCTTGGCCTCGATGAGAATGAATTTCTAAAGGAGGTCTTAAAGGTGGTCTTAAGGACCTCCTACCGAACATGCACCGAAAGATGTGATGAGATTAGAAGGTGCTGGACCCAATCAAGACACCCAAGAATTGTTGGGTGACTATAGAGGTTCGGGGCAGATGGACCCCTGGATCAGAAGATCGTCCACCTGAGAAATACCTAGGCAGCCAGAGAGGGAGAGTCCCGCAAAGACCCCTACACGGTAGAGCGTCCCCACGGGTTACAGGGTTTCCCCCACCCGACCTCTCTTGTCACTGCGGTTCCAGGTAGACCAGAATGGGGATCTTGACCTCTTAAGTCTACCATTTTTTTATTTTAAGATCAAGGTGCTTAATGTTCCACTTGAACTTTTAAGTATTTTAAGTGCAAAAGTGACCTAATATTGAGGTTGGTTGACCCAAGGGATCAATTTCACCTCTTGTTCCTTTGAGAGCTTTTAGGTTCTTCCTTTTATGGCTCAAATGGATTATCAGCCTGATTTGCTTAGGGTTCCTCTTGTATAAATCGTTTCAGACATGGTTTAGGCACACCTCTTTTTGGAAAGTTTGTTTCTTTGTTTTAGAGAAGATGTGTCTCTAAAAACCCTAGCTTTGCAATCCCTAACTTGGCTCTAGTGGGCCAATTTAGTTGCCTTAAAAATTAGCACCTAGGGCTTAATCAAGAAAGTTTTAGCCCTAGTTGCCTTAGTTGGATGAACAGACAAAAATATGTTGAAATGAAAATCAGGCAACTTGATGAGTTACTAAATATGAAACAGGTAGCCCTAAGTTGATTTCCCTCTTTTTTTTTTCCTTTTTTAGATTGTGAGAGGGTTAAGAGAGAGGGCTTATGGAGATTACCTATTCCTTGGAGAGTCTGTTGTGCAGTTGCTATTCTTTCCTTTTTGTTTTGCTTTCCCTGCTTGAACACAACAAAAGAGAGAAGTTAAGTCGGATATTAGATAGAAAAGTTGTACTCAAAAGTTTTAAAAGTGCCCGTTGCTCCCTGGCAACGGCGCCAAAAATGTTCTCAACGTTTTGTGCGGATTTAAAGGATGTCACGTTGTAGTATAACCGACAAAATGTCTAAACAAATATAAAGAATTTTATTACTCGAAGACTGGAGTATCCGAGGTCGAACACGGGGAGCAATCTCAGTACTTTGTAAAACCAAAGAATACAACTGTTTAAATGCAAATATAATTCATTCAAAGAGAGAATTTTAAAAAAAAGAATTTGGAAAAAAAAGTAGAATTGGACGTCTGATTTTTGTATCAGACGTCTTAAATGTGATCTCTCTTTCTCTCTTCTTCTTCGTGGCTCTTCTCCTTTATGTGCTTCTGGTATCTTTCCTTCTTCTCCTGCCTTGCCTTTCTTCTTTCTTCTTCTTCTTTTTCTTCTGATCTCTTTGCAGTCTTCCCTTGTCTTCTTCGTTCTTCTCTCTCTTCTGCCTTGTCTTCCTTCTTCTTCTTATCTGCGAAGAAAATTCTCCTTTCACTGCTACACAGCCTCTTCTTTCTTCTCTTCCTGTTCTGCAGCCACTAAGTGTTCGCTGCCTGGGTCAGTTCTTCCTTCCTGCACACACCACACAGTAACAAAAACCTACCCCCGTCCCTCTACCCAAGCGTCTCTCTCTCTCTCAAGCAATGCACTCACGGACGCTCTCCCAGAGCCACACGGGTAGCCGGGTCGGGTTCGCACCCGGGACCAGGTGCACCGGCAAGTGGTGATGCGCGAGGAGTGCATAGGTCTAGGTTGGGTCGGATCAGCCAGATCTGCGAGGTCAAGCCACGGACAAGGCGTGTGTGAGGGCAGTGAGGGACCTCACCCCTGTGCTTACGGAGGCAACCGGCTTAAAGCAAAAATACAATTTATAGTGTACCTGAGTGTTGCAATCCCACGATGTGGGACTAAAGGTTCCGCCCTGATTTCACACACGCCCGCAGACTCTCGTATGCAATTGCCCAAGCTGTTGACTCTGCTGGCGCTACTGGCTGGCCTCGGTTGCTTCGCGACACTTGCGAGAATCTGCTGCACCTGCCGCCTGGGAAGCCTGACGCCTGCTGCTGCTCCAAGCTTCCTGCTGCTTCGGCTGTTAATGGCGGCTGGGGCTTACACCTGACATCCAACAGAACGGCCTATTGGCCCAATCAGAATAGCTAGAAACCTTCGCCGCAGCACGACGAAGGCGGTGGGTGATGCTGCAGGTTGCTGGTCGGCTTAGGTGTGTGTGCCTAGGTCAACCTGTGGCCGGAGATGATGGGTTGGTCGGGGGGTGCTTGTGGAGGTCTGGAGTGGCAGTGATGGGGTGGAATGGGTTCCTGGTGGTGAGGCGGAGCTCTCGAGGTGGTTGGCGAGCCGTGTGGAGTGGCAGAGTGGTGTGGGTGGCTCGCCGAAGTGAGGTCGGAGGCGAGGAAGATGGAGGCGGTTAGGTACTGTCGAGGGGTAATCAAGTAAAATAGTTGGGGAAAAGAGAGAGGAGAGGATGGAGAACGTATCTGGGGTTGTCTGGAAGGAAGGGAGGCGGCGGAGAGGACAGCTCGTAACTGCCGTCGTCGGGGAAGAAAGACCCTAAGGGAGGACGAGGCGACGAAGACGAGGTCAGAAGCGCGTGCGTGGGGTACAGCGCGACGCGGGAGGAAGCAGCGGAGAGGACTCTGCTGCTGGTATGGCAGCAGAGCGACGAGAAGGAGGGGAGAAGGTCGCCGAAGCTTGTGGGTCGTTTGGCCGGAGATGGGAGAGGGAGGAATTTGGAAGGGATCTCCGTCAAAATCAAGCTTGCCTCTGCGGCAGGGTCTGGGGTGTCTTTTATAGGTGCTGGCCGCACCTACCAACGTGTGGAGACCGCGTAATCAACGCTGCCGGCTCGCCGGATATGGAAGGAAGGTGGATACCCAAATCTCTCGTGCATTCGCACGAGAGATTGGGTTCACACCAGCGATTGTAATTGGCTTTAGAGGGAAGGGAATTCCTCAGAGAATCCCCCTTCCATTTCTGGGGGAGAATCTCTGAGGAATTAGAGAGCAATCTCTCTCGAAACTTCGCCGGAGCTTGGTTCTGCCCTAGCAATGGTGGCAGGACCGGTTTGCAAAGGAGGCGAAGAACCTAGGGGGCTCTTTGCAAAGGTATTCAAAAGATAGGGACCAATTTGTGATTTGGGTGTACTAAATTGCAAAGTAGGTCAAGATGACCTCTCCTTAGATCCAAATTTTGGTACAAACCTAATTTGGACCTAAGGAATCCAATGGTGAAGTTGGATTTTAGTTTTGACCTCGTTTGACTGGACATTTTGTGTAAAAACCCAAATTAGGTTAATTGAAGATCTAGGACCCTAATCTAGGTCAAACTAGGTTCCAAAGGCCAAATTAAGTGTTCTAAACCCTAGAGGATGTTTTTATATGATTTTTAGAGGATTTACTTGATTTTTATTCTGACCGAAACCTTGTTAATTTAAGCGGGTCTGTTTTAGGGTTACCAAGTGTCATTTAGTTCCTAGATTGCACATAAACCCATTTCTGATTGACTCAACCCTCTTTTTATCTCATTTATACCATTTGACCTATGTTTTGCTTCTGAGAAATCCCGTTTATGTACTGCAATGGTAAAATTGCAGTTTTACCCTTTATTTCATGTTTTCTTCTCAGAGCACTTGTTCCTTCAGTTAAGCCTTCTTCTAGGTTATGTAGGAGCTTTTATCTTCTTTATTGGGTCAAAATGAGCTAGTTATGGCTCATGATGAGGCTCTCATCAGTTCACCCTTGTGTTGACCCCATAAATAAAAGATGTAGGGAGAAAGCTACCGATTGTAAAGATAAACTTTTAGGAAAGGTCACCTAGGATCGTAGAAACTCGAAGTCCGTCTTATCGACCATTTTGTGAGTCTATCACTTTTTCAAAAAGATGCTTAGCACTTAGAGTCCTTTTCGAGTCTTGGGCGGGTCGGGTAGCCGTAAAAAGTTATCCCGGAACTCTCAAACACCAAAAGTATAAAAAAAATTAGAAAAGAAAAAAAATTAAAAAATATATATATCTTCCCATCGCAAATAAGGTGAGAACTTGGGCGATTTGCATTCTGGCAGACACCGGGGCACTGTTGAGTTTTCGTAGTTTAGGACCTTAGTTGAAATTTTCTATTGTTAATAAATGACTTAGGCTTAAGCGATCTAATCCTAATTTTGCCATTATACATAGCATATAGTTTAATTTTGCTAGGGACTAGCAAAAGATAAGCATGGGGGTATGATGTAAACACATTTATTAAGGGTAAAATGCCTATTCATGCATGTTTCTAGGCTTAGATTTGCATTTCATGTTATAAATATTGCATAGCATGCATCATTCTGCATTTAGAGTAGTTGTATATAATTTAGGTTAATTGCATCCTTTTTTGTGGTTAGGAGAGAAGCATATTTATTTCAGAACCTTGGATTGACGATCCAACCGTACGGATCTGATCAAGATGACGATCGGAGTCCAACGCCTCCGAAATCGCCTAGATCGGAGTCCTGTAGCACCATATGCAATCCAAGGAAGATCAATGTCCAAGGGACTAGGAGACATAATTCAGAGTTTCAAATGATAAATCCGACCGCACGTATGGATTCGGGTTGACGATCACAGCCTAACAACGTGAAAATCGACTCAATCCGACCTCTGTAGCAACCCCTACAACAAGAAGAAGATGGATGGCCCAAGCCGCCAGCGCACTCATGCAGCACCGTATGTGTGCAGCAGCACGGGTCCGCGCGCGGGTGCGCACGCACGCAGCGCTAGTGCGTGGGCGCGCGCGTGCGCGGCAAGGTAGAAGCAGCGCCAGCACAGCGTGAGGTGGACTACAACGATGCATGAGCTGGACTTACAGCGATGCTTACAACCGTCGGTAATTCATCGCATGCCAGCAGAGCCAGCTGTGGGCGCCAGCGGGCATGAGCTACCTACAGCGACATTTCCACCGACGGCCTGGATGCCACTAATGGTCCCATACCGATTTTTGCCTCTTCGCCACCACTATAAAAGGACCTACACCCCCTCCCTTCCAAGCCATCTCTACCTTCTCTACTCCCAAGCTCTAACAAGTCTACCAATGCTCCATTAAAGCTTGTTCTCAAGCTCCCAAGGTGCCTATTAGTGTAGTGAACTCTGCCCCACCAAATACTCCTCCAACTTCCCATGTCCCTTCATAGGTCACCTTGGAGCTGTTCACTCACCTCCATTCCGGTAGCAGATCAACTCCGTCTTCTCACCTCCATTCTGGAGCTATGCCGAAGCTTTCCTCAACCCGACGTCCTCCAGCATCGCACCTCCGTCGTCCCTCTCCTCAGCTCTTTCGTTCGAGCTTCCGCCAGGCACCGTCGTCTCGCCAAACAGCCGATTCGGGAGATTTCCTCTCACCTCCCTATCTTTTTATGCTTTTGTAGTTCATTGTAATTGACATTAGAAGTAATATATATCAGATTTGTTCCAGATCTCTATCTTGTGATACGTTTGCTTGATTTCTTTTTTTCCAAAAATACAAAAAAAATATCAAAACCCTAAAATACTAAACAGAAACGAAACGAAGCGCGGTTTTCACATAAAGTAAACGTCGCCTCCCTGTGCTCGACCTGGGACTCCCTTGGAGTTTCGATATAAATTTTATCTGATCGATGTGTTTTGCAACTACAACGACAGGTTACTTGTAACCTCGATTTCTAAACACGTGAAACACGAGCCGACCACTAACTAACTAACCTATATGCATTTCAAACAATTTGAATAATCCTATAATCTAAATAAAATGAGAACACGCTCCCAAAAATACGCTCCTGCATACAAGAGCGATAAGCAATAAAAGCACTGGGAACACATTCCCAAAAATACCCAACACAGGTCCACAAGACAAAAATTAAATGTCTAAGGCCTATCTAAACTAAATCTAAACTAAGATCTAATGACTAAATTAGAAAAAGGCTCCTCCGTACACCTACGTGCGTGGGATCAAGGCCCACAAGCACACGCGATTATCCTCCAAGTCACGACAATGTCCACCAAGATGAGCATCCATTGTGTGCTCTTCTTCCTTCAGAACGCACCTCACACGAAAGAATGATAGATTAATGAATAGCAATAAGCAAGTGTCAATGTAAATAGAAAAATATTTGAGAGTTTACTAGGCCCATTGCCTCCTGTGCAACGGCACCATTTGATAGAGAGAGTTTCGCTTAATTAAAATAGCAATAGAATGATTTATCGTTGTAATTTATGTGGTGGAAATCTCTCAATCAAAGATTAAAATAGATATTAATTTAAACCATAGTAAAATGGTCGTATCCACAGGGAGGATCGAGCCAAATAAACTCATGAATAAAGAGCCATCATGTTCGCAAACACATTCGTGAAATCAATTTAATGAATTTTCTGCTCCAAATGTCACTTTGAATTTCATGAGAAGTTTAAGGCTATTTATGTAATTTTCCCGTCAGGAATCAAGCATCCAAAAAATATGTAGATGATGCATGTGTAGTGGCATATCATGTAATTTTGAATTGCATGCAACTCTAAACCCAATTTCAATGACAGACGATGTGCGTAACAGAAGTCAATCAAATACGGAAAAAAGATAAGTGCATTGTCATAATTTCACCATAATAATTTAATAAAAAATAAAGAAATAGCATAGTTGGCAATGGCATTGGGTGTAATTTTTAATTGACACTTTCCCTGTAGCAAAATAGGGGAAGAGTTCCCCTTGCATGCCGCAAAGGAGAAGGTGCAGCTGGAGGTGCGAAGCTTCGAGGAGGTCGAGGAAGGCGAGGCCGTTCCAACGAAGGTCACGACGACGGGAACCGTAGTCGGAGCTCTTGCCAGCGACGAGGAGGGGCGGTGGCGGTGGCTGCAGCTCACTGGCGAGTGGGTTGTCGATGGTGGCAATCGTGGATGTGGGTGGCCTCGTGAGGGTGAGGAGAGTTCTACGGTGTCGATGGAGTGGAGATTGGAGGCCATTGGATGTGGCTGCGTGGAGGTGGTTGGATGCCTGCTTTGGGTTCCTTTCTATTGGCCGAGAAGAAGAAGATGAAGACCCGACTGTACAAATTGTGACTGGTGTGCACGCGAGCGCACAAAAGGTGTTGTGCATGCGCTGTGGCAGGTGCACGCACAAGCGAGCGCAAGGCTGCTGCGTGTGCGTGGAGGTGGTGATGGCGTGCAAAGAAGATATTGTTGATGCATGTGCGCGGGAGGCACGCAATTGCTGCATGGTGAGTGTGCTATTGGTGGTGTGCACTGCTGCGCGTGGGTGCAAAGGAGTTGACAGTGGTGTTGGTTGGGTTCCTTTCGAGGGGAAAACAGGCGATGTGGAGGTGCTGGAAGAGGAAGAAGATGATAGGGGAGAATGATGGTCAGTGGATGGTGGTGTGGTGTGATGGAAATGATGCATGCTGTCACCGTGCACCAATATGTCGAAGGTGAGCGAAGATCGAGGGCGGCTTCAGTCCACGGTGTAAGCAATTTCGACAATGTACGTTGGTTGCACAGTGGAGGTGGAAGAGAGGTCCCTCAAGGGGGAATGGGAACGGTGATGGCGAGAGCCCCCCATTGCTACAGCACGAAGGGAAGATAAAACGTATGGGTTGTTCTGCGGTTGGAGAAATGAGTGGTGTGGAGTGGGAGATGCGCTAGGATAAGGGATGGGAGTTGTTGCAAGGGGGAAGGCAGTGCGTGAGGCGGGGCACGCTGATGGCCTGCGTGTGTGTGACCATGCGCGTGCGTGAGAGGAGGCTTGGTTTATTCAAAATATAAAATAATTATTTATATACAATAAGTTATAAAATGTATTAGATATATGCAAACCTAAGTAATGATGCATGCAATTATTTTATGACCTAATGTAGTTATTAATGAATATAAAATACAAGAATAAAGTTAACTTAGGCGTAACAATAATCCATTAAAATGGACTCATCAAACATCATTGACGATCAACATGATTTCCCAGAACCCAAGTTTGAAAATAGAGGTTATTGTAGACCCCTAACCCAAATGGAATCAAATTCAAACTTTATGCAGCTTGACATACCTAATCTTGATGTTCGTTGGGTGGATCCAATTGTAGGTGTTCACCATTCTGAACCAGCCTTAGAGAGCTATGAAGCTGGTCCATGCCTTGATTTCTCAAACACCTGTAGTAAGCTTGAGCTAGAATCCCTCAAGGATGTAATTCCCACACCTTATCTTATTAAGGTAATCCTCGATAGTGATTATAACATCCCAATAGAACCAAATCCAGATTCTAGTGACCCACTTCCTAACCATGACCTAGAATCTAGATCTAAACCTATTTGGGATGATCAAGAGGCCTAATTTAATGAGAATCAAATTTTAGATCTGGACTGTGATTCTAGGCCTGTATTTGATGAATACATCTCTCCAAACTCAGAATCACAAATTGATTTTTCGGAAGTCACACCAATTTATGATACAAAAACAGAGTTGGAAGAGTTGGGATTTGATTGGGTCTACCCTAAGAGCCAAGAACCTGAGCCTATGCCTAATAAGGACACCTCTTTGAGCTCAAAATTTGAAATTAGGTTAGATCCAAGTTAGGTTGTTGATTCTACACATCACGATTTATCCTGTAGTGGAAATCTCGATCTGGAATCAAGTTCAAACATTGATTTTCGCAGATTCTCCGATGATTTCGAAGCATACTCTGATTTCGGAGAACCTTTGTTTTATGATGATTACGAGCCAGTTTATGACCTCAGCATCCATGATCCGTTCTTTGATTCTAATGGTGTGGTCAATGATTTGGACCTCAAAGAAGCCACACCTTCCGATCCACACACAGAGCCTTCCAAAATCTGATCCCAAACCTGACTTGCCACCAGAATCAACTTCTACTCTGATTCACCTCTCTCTGATCCGGTTGCATATGATTCACCTTCATCTTTTGATCGAGTATCGAACATTGATCAGACTGTTAATCACACCTTATCCTTCTCTAATCTCACCCATAAGGTTCCCACATCCTCCATAGATCCATTTTCTTTTGAGGACCCCTACTCTGATCAAGCTGAGCCGATTCAGCCAAACCCTAGAATCACATTTCCATATCTCTTTGAGCCTTAAAGTATCGGTGGGATCCACATTTATTGATTCACATCCATCAACCCACCAGATTGATTGGGTTTGGTGTACATCATCAATCTGCTAATCTGAACAAGCACCTAGTTGGACCAACCAGGCTACTTATCAAGGTGCTTGTTCTACAAAACTCCTCTGAATTGAACACCCCTTCTCCTTGACTACCTTTTTCTTGGCTAAAGACATTGAATTTACTGCTTAACGGGAGGCAACCCGTCATTCCAAAACCCGAGATCCTTCTGATCGTCCTTTTGAGCTACACCCCTACTGCACTTTTGAGTTCAACTTTAGAATAGCTGACTTCAACTTTGGTACATGTATCAAAGCTTGAAATCATCCGCAATAATCATCTTGACCTATTCACCCACCCTTTGATCTTGTTCTAATCCTTGAACAAAACTGAATTTGTACCCTCCTAGTTTACAATGAGAACATTGCAAAACTTAGGCATGGGGGGTGTTAAAGTGCAAACATATGGAAATTCAATTCTCTGAGGGGTTCTCACAAAAAAAATACATATTCAAAAATGATAAAAAATAAAAAATAAAAAATAAAAAATAAAAAATAAAAAATGATAAAAAAATGAAAAAAGAAAAAGAAAGAAATGGAGAAAAAGGAGGAAATTTTGAGAATTGATTGAAAATTTTTCTTGAGGAGGAAAAGAGGAGGAAATTCAAATGTTAAAAAGGAGCAGAAATCAAAAACAAAAGTGACAGACATAGTAATTGATTATGGAATCAACTTATGTTCTAGACCTAATCAAAAGAAAACTAAGTCCTGAAATGATAGAGACAAGGATATTAGTATGAGTGTTGATCTTAGGCCTCTTGGGCTTGTTTTAGGGCTTAAACATTCACGTATCCGTTAAGATCTGGATTAGCCCTCAAGAGGTTGAGAAAAGTGTGAAGCTGATGTAGTAGGTTTAAGGCTTAGGGATTATTCGACCCTATTGCCTACCCTTTGGTTTGCGGGACTTCATAACCTAAGCACCCAAAAATCACACACTAAGTCTAGTTCAGTGCGCTTAATAAAGAAAATCATGCCAAAATCATTCTGTTCTAAAAAGCCATCTCGAAGATCTAACATAGGAGTGGCTTGATAAAACAAGTTGATTGGATGATTTCCCAGCATGGAGAGTTGGGAAATTCCCCTCGCAGATGCGTAATAACATATCATCTCCTCGGTGCTTGTCTCCTAGGATATTTAAATATCCTATCAGGGGCATGTAAGCACCTTGTGCTAATTTAGGTGCCATGGGCGAGATTATCCTGAAATGTCGATTGCCAAGGCCTGAATTTAGCTACAAAACGCCATTGGTGGCACTATCTCGAAGTGTCAAAAGCCAAGAGTTCTGGAGGTTGCCATGGCCGATGCTATCCCGAAGCATCGAAAGCCAGGGACCCCTCGAGGATTGATGGTGGGGACAAGGAATCCGATACAGGCCGTGTTTAGGGCTAATTCAAGGCTAGATCTAGGGAAAAATAAAAAGAAAAGAGAGAAAACTCTCCAAATGAAAAATCCTTCTCTATCTCTCTCTTATCAAAATGCACTGGCAAACTAAACCTGGACATGTTACATTTATGCACGGGTGCTTTAACTACTGGGGTCAACGAACTCTAGGCAGTTTTTGAGGGCCTTAGAAACCTTCGCAGCAAACTTAGGCTGAAGCTAGTCAGGTTTGGATCTTGATTGATACTTGAGTACCTCTAGGCCTATTATTGGCATTCTGACCTAATTTTTGGAGAGTAAAACAAATCAGGCATCTAAACTTCAAAGCATGGTCTAGAAATCTAGTGCTTTCTATAAGATTTTGCTGAGATTAGTAAAAGTTAGGCATGGGGGTACGATGGTAGTGCCATCATGAGCCATAACTAGCTTTAATTATTCATAATCAAGTGACAAATGCTCCTACATAGTCGCCTGAGAGCCATAATTCCATACAAAGCCATTTTGAGAAGAGAACATTAAATCAGGGTTAATTATGCAGTTTTAACATAACATTATGAAAGCAGAGTAACCACGAGATTTGCCAAGGGTTAATCTAAGGTTAGATGAGCATTAAAGTCTAATAAGTGGGTCCACATAGATAGAAATAGGGTTTCATGCATTTTAAGAAACAATACAACACCAAAAACTCTAATTTCATACCCGCTTGAATTACAGAGGTTCTAGAAAGTATAAAATTCATTTAAATATCCTAAAATTCATAGAAAAATATTCTTAAAGGCTTAGTATCCTTGATTTGACCATCTAAACCTATTTTGACCTTGAATAGAGTCTTAGACGGGTTTCTACCCTGATTTGGGTTTCTCCGCAAATTGCCCTATCAAACTTGGTTAAAACTGAAATTTGACTTCACCATCATATTCCTTCGGTAAAATTAGGTATGTTCCAAAATTTAGCCCCAATAAAAGTTTATCTTGATTTAGTTTGCATTTTAGTCCTTTAAAACTCTATTCTGCACAATAAGCCCTAACTTTCGAAAAACCTTCCAATTGAGTCCCTAACTTCCTTATCTTCTTTGCAAGCAAGTCCATTCTGCAATTGGAGGTCAACCGATCTCCAGGCAGCTTTTGACCAAGCCTAAACTTATTCGAATCTTCATCAAATCCCACCAAATTTGGTGGGATTGATGTTTAAACTACAAAGAGATTGAGATGAATCCTGGGCTCTGATTTGCCCCAAAAAGGCCATGTGAATGCATGGATTCCTTGGGTTCTTCTTGATTCCTAATGAAGCTCAATCAAGCTTCTTTCTTGTTTAAAACCTGCCCAAGAGCTCTATATAAGCCCTAGCATCTCCCACCGTCCAAAACTAGCTCGATTTGGCCTCAATTCCTCACCAATCTCCCTCTCCGACCACCTCCATCGCAGCTCTGGTGACCCTTCTCCGTCTGACTTCCTCGCCCACTACCACATACTATAGACAACGGGACCATCAACCTCGTTTTCCTCTGCTCCTCACTAGCCATAGTAGAAGTGCCCAAACTCTCTTCGTCGTCGCCGTTCCACCACCAGAGGCTTCACCTTCCTCCGCGTCGACCAATCGCAGCTGATGAGAGCCTCATCATGAGCCATAACTAGCTCATTTTGACCCAATAAAGAAGATAAAAGCTCCTACATAACCTAGAAGAAGGCCTAACTGAAGGAACAAGTGCCTTAAGAAGAAAACATGAAATAAAGGTTAAAACTGCAATTTTACCATTGCAGTACGTAAACGGGATTTCTCAGAGGCAAAACATAGGTCAAATGGTATAAATGAGATAAAAAGAGGGTTGAGTCAATCAGAAATGGGTTCATGTGCAATCTAAGAACTAAATGACACTTGGTAACCCTAAAACAGACTCGCTTAAATTAACAAGGTTCCAGTCGAAGAAAAAGCAAGTAAACCCTCTAAAAATCATGGAAAAACATCCTCTAGGGTTTAGAATACTTAATTTGGCCTTTGGAACCTAGTTTGACCTAGATTGGGGTCCTAGCTCTTCAATTAACCTAATTTGAATTTTTACGCAAAATGTCTAGTCAAACGAGGTCAAACCTAAAATCCAACTTCACCATTGGATTTTTTAGGTCAAAATTAGGTTTGTACCAAAATTTGGACCTAAGGAGAGGTCATCTTGACCTACTTTGCAACTTAGTACACCCAAATCATAAATTGGTCCCTATCTTTTGAATACCTTTGCAGAGAGCCCCCTAGGTTCTTCGCCTCCTTTGCAAACCGGTCCTGCCGCCATTGCTAGGGCAGAACCGAGCTCCGGCGAGGTTCGGAGAGTGATTGCTCTCTAATCCCTCAGAGATTCTCTCCCAGAAATGGAAGGGGGATTCTCTGAGGAATTCCCTTCCTTATAAAGCCAATTACAATCGCTAGTGTGAACCCAATCTCTCGTGCGAATGCACGAGAGATTTGGGTATCCACCTTCCTTCCAACTCCGGCAAGTCGGCAGACCTAATGGCACGTTCTCCATGCACTGACAGGAGTGGCCAGCACCTATAAAAGACACCCTAGACCCTGCCGCAGAAGGCGAGCTTGATTTGGCCGAGTGTCCACCCCCAATTCGTCTCCTCCTGCCCGGCCAAAAGTCCCAGCAAGTTCCGGCGAGCCCCCCTCCCCTCCCTCTTCGCTCTGCCACAAAACCAGTGGCTGAGTTAGCTTCCTGACTTCCCTCCGCGTCGCGCAGTACCCGCGCACGCCGCCTCAGCCCCGTCGTCGCCGCCGTTCTCCCCCACTGGGCGTCATCTTCTCCGGCGACAGCAGGTACTGCTGTCTGCCTTCCGTCCCCTTTCATCCTTACAATTAGGTTAGAACTCCTCTCCATCCTCTCCTCTCTCTTTTCCCCCTGTTATCTCATCTGATTACCCCTCGACTGACGCTGACCACCCTCATCTTCCACATCACCGACCAACCTCCGGCGAGCCGTTTCCACCATTCCAGCCCCCCACACGGCTCACCAACCACTTCGAGAGATCCGCCTCACCACCAGGAACTCGCTCCATCCTACAACTGCCACTCTAGACCTCCATAATCACCCCTCGAACAACCCACCATCTCCGGCCACAGGTTGACCTAGGCACGCACGCCTAGGCCGACCTGCGGCCTGTAGCATCGTCCACCTCCTTCGCTGTGCCACGGCGAAGGTCTCTAGCTGATCTGATTAGGCCGAGAGGCTTATTTTGTGCATGACAGTGTTTGAGGTCCTGCCGCCATGGACGACCTCTGATGAAGCTCCAACGAAGCTCCAGGCATCAGGCTTCCCAGGATGCAGATGCAGGAGACTCACGCGAGTGTCGCGAGGTGAGTGAGCCCAGCACGGAGCGCCAGCAGAGCCATTCGCTTGGGCAATTGCATACGAGAGTCTGCAGGCGCGTGGGAAATCAGGGCGGACCCTTTAGTCCCACATCGTGGGTTTGCAGCACTCAGGTACGCTATAAATTGTATTTGTGCTTTAAGCCTGTTGCCTCCGTAAGCACAGGGGTGAGGTCCCTCACTGACCCCACACCCGCTTCGTCCGCGGCTTGACCATGCGGACCTGGCGGATCCGACCCGACCTAAGCCCACGCACTCCTCGCGCATCACACCACCTGCAGGTGCGCCTGGTCCCGATTACGATCCGACCCGATTATGGCTGTGGCTCTGGGAGAGCGTCCATGAGCGAACTGCTTAAGAGAGAGACGCGCGGGTAGAGGGAGAAGGGTTAGGTTTTGCTCCTGTGCAGGCAGGCTGAACACAGGAGAAGAAGGACTTGGCCGCTACAGAAGAAGAAGAAGGAAAGGCAAGCCAAAGAAGAAAAGAAAGAAGGAGCAAGACAGACAAGAAGAAGAAAGAAAGAAGCTTTCGTAGGAGAAGAAGGAAAGCAGAAGAAGAAGGCTTCGCAAGACAAGAAAGAAAGCAGAGAAAGAAGCAAACGAAGAAGAAAATGAGAGACTGCAGAAGAAGAAGAAAAGGAGAAATACTTTTAAGACGTCTGATCTTGTGATCAGATGTCCAATTTCATATTTTTGTCCTAATTATTTTTAATTGCATACATTCACATTTGAATTGATATTTTGAGTAAATTAGAGTGTTCAATTACATTTTGACTAGTAGTAATTTCCATTTGCTCCCTGTAATCGACCTCGGATACTCCGATCTTCGAGTAATAAAATTCTTTATATTTGTTTAGACGTTTTGTCGGTTATACTACAATGTGACATCCTTTAAACCCGCACAAAACGTCGACAACAGCAGCTGACACCTTTCTTGCCCTTTCTTCCATTAATTTAGGTCCTATATTCTTCCTCTTCTTCTCCTTAATCTTCCCAACTCCTTCCTCTTCTATTTCAACCGCCGACACACCCTCTCCCTTACCATTTTCTTCTGCTCCGGCCAAGCTCTAGCAAGGTCGCCCCAAAGACATAGACCACCAAACATCTTCGCACCACCTCCAAAACTTCCACCGTATCACGCCCACCAAAACCCCTAAAGAAATTGAGGGATTTCATACCCAAAATGCCCACCGAACACCACGTGCCGCCAACCTCTTCCCCGACTTTACCAATTCACCACACACCTTTGCACACTACAAGAACCCTACCATTACCTTCGCCATCCTCCGGCAAGGCTCAAGAGCATTTTAACTAGAGCTTTTGAGCATGTATTCATGAATTGCAGATCTCTCCATTGTCGTCATTGCCATCATCATCTTCGACTTTGTCCACCTCGCTCTGACCTGCCCCGACCTTGCTACCACCTCCAGACACTGCGGCCTAGTCCTAGGAACCTTTCCAGGTCTTCAATCGAGTGGAAGAGCCTTGATGGAGAGAAATTCGCTTGATTGTGAAGATGATAGTGATAATTGATATGTTGTTATAGTATAGTGGTGAGTATTCTCGCCTATCACGCAGGCGACTCGGGTTCGATCCTAGGCAAAGGTACCATTGATGGAGAGAAATTCTCTTGATTGTGAAGATGATAGCGATAGCTGATATGTCGTTGTAGTTGTGTGGTGGAAATTCTCTCAATCAAAGATTAAAACAAATGTTAATTTAAACCATAGTAAAAATGTTGTATCCACAGGGAGGATTAAGCCAAATAAACTCATAATAAGTTTCCCTCTTGTTTACTTAAAACCAATTTCATTCATTCATCCTAATGCCAAAGAGAGAACACTTATAGATTAATCGAATAACCAATCTCTAATTGCTGAAAAGAGATGGACTAATCACACAAATTCTCCTTCACTAGAATAGTCCTATGAACTCCATCAACCCAAATGTTCAATGGCAGCAAATGTGAATTATAATATCACACTTAAATGTGAGGCTTAACAAAATAAGAAAAGAGATATGCAATTAGATGGCTTGAGAAATAATGAAAACTAAAGGGTGTCAGGTTGCAATATCACTTAATAAATCAAAATTTTTTTATTTAAAATAAAAACTCCAGCAATGGCATCTGAATGTAAATTTTAATTGATGTGAAAACAGAGGAATGATTCTCTCTCTTCCTTGAACTCATGGAGGAGGCATCGCCGGCCGTTTGCTTTGGTGAAGGAGCTCGGCCGGTGTGAGAGGAGTGGGCTGGTGGTGGCAGCTTGGTCTGGGACAATCGGACGTGGCCAGACGGCAGAGGAGAATGCTAGCAACTGCGACGGCAGGTGGTGCATGAGGAGGTTGTCGAGGGTGGCTAGCAGTCATGCGGAGGCTGTGGGAGTGAGACGAGAAGAACAGTGACATTGGTGGTGAGATTGGCCGCTCATAGTGGCTGTGAGAGGTGAGAAGGTGGTTGCAAGTTTGGGTTCTTCTTACATAACAGGGGAAGCGGGTTGAAGAAGATGAAGAAGAGAAAGCAGCGGCGGTGGTTGGCTGTGTGAGTAGTTGAGGGTAGGGATGGCTATGGGGTGGTCTGTATGGATGGCTGAAGGTGGTGCTACTCGCATGCAGATGTTGGGTTCACATAGGGGGCGGTGGTTTGCAGGTGGTGGTGAAGGTGAAATATGGGAGGTGGTAGGAGGTTGAAGAAGGTGAATAGTGGGATGGTGGTAGGATTTGGTTTGAGAAGGAGAGGATGGCCGGGTGTGGTTGCCGTGGTGGTGGTGATGTCGACGGGGAAAGGGAGGCACGCAAGCTGTCACCATGCATGCTGTGGAGTTGGTGAAGGTGAGGCGATGTTGTGGATGTAGGGGACATGATGCTCACTGAAGTTCACAGTGCAGGCAAAGATCACGGTGGAGAGGATGAAAGATGGAGAGCCTGACCGACCTTTCCTCTGTAGATGGCCCGCCTCTTTTTAAAAAAAGTCTCATATGTTTCCTTCCACCACAACTTCTCTAACCACTCGTGAAGATTATGAGTGGTTAGAACGGAGGATAAACATTGGCCGATCTTTATTAGACATTCGACCTCATCGCCAGACATCTTAAAAATTGTAAAATCCAGGAACTTGTGCTGGCAGTTCCCAAACGTCCATCCTTAGCTCCAGATGTCTGATATATGCAGAATGAACATTTGATTCTCATACCTAGCCTACATCCAACCATATAGAATATGTGAATATATGATGGGAACACCATCATGAGCCATAACTAGTTCAATTTAGTCATTATCAAGGAATAAATGCTCCTACATAACCGCCAGAGGATCATATTTCCTTGCATAATCATTCTGAGAGAAAGACAAGAAAATAGGGTTAAAACTGCAATTTTACCATCATATCTTAAATGCAAAACAACCATGGGTTTTCCTAGTGGGTAATTAAGGGTCAAATGGCGTCAAATGTCCAACAAGTTGGTTAGTACAGACATAAATAGGTTTTCGTGTGTTTTGAGAATTAAATTACTTCTGAAATCCTAAAAACAGACTCGCTTAATTAACTGAGGTTCTAGTCAGGATAAAATTCACCTAAACCCTCTAAAATTCATAGAAAATATTCTCTAGGGATTGGTATACTTAATTTGACCATCAGAACCCGTCTTGACCCAAAATAGTCTCAGATTGACATTTGCCCTAATTTGGGTTTTTGCATAAATTACCCAGCCAAACTTGGTCAAAACCAAAATCCAACCTCACCATTGGATTCCTTATATTCAAATTAGGTTTGTACCAAAATTTGGACTCAATCTGAGACTGTCTTAACCTAGTTTGCAATTTTATCCTTTCTGATCACATATATGCCCTTAACTTTCAAATTCCTTGCAAATGGCCTCCTAACTTTGTCATCATTTTCACACATAGGTCCATATTGCCATGAATCCTATTTCTATAACTCCGGTGACCTTTCATTGAAGATAACTTCTCTGATCAATCAATCCCTTCCAAAATTGGAAAGGAGATTCCTTGAGGAGTCCTTTTTCCATTGAATCCATCCATAAGCCCTAAAACTTTCCCAATCTCTCATGCGTGGGTATCCTATTCCGACGAACATCCCAAGCTTGGTAGCTTGGCTTCCAAGCTCAAACCGACCTCTTGAACCCTATAAAAGTATCCCCAGGGCACGGCCGTGCTCTTGAGCTAGGTTTAAGGCCACAAAACCCTCTTCCTCCTCTCCCACGGCTGGCTCCGACCTATGTTCCGGTGAGCCTCCTCGACCCCATTCTTCCAGCCCTTAGACGATCAAATCTAGTGGCCTGTCTTCTTCCTTATCTTCCTCCGCCTCTCGCTGACCAAAGCGAAGGTGTCCAGACCCCTTTCTTCATCGCCATCTCCCCCACCGGAGTCACCTTTGTAATTCCCTACTTGGAGGGGGTGAGATCAGCGTGATATAAAAATGCAGAATTAAAATATGACAATCTCACAGAAATAGAAAATCACACAAAAGGCACAATTATTTTTAGGTGGAAACCCAAACTGGGTGAAAACCACCACCTAATCTTTCGAGTTAGGATTTTCCGATCAACCAAGTTGATCAAATCCACTAAACGAATCACCTAAACGAGGGTGATTCAACCTCAATTACAACTACGCTACAAGTGCGAGGGTAGCGTTCCTCACCCCTTCTCTTCACGAGAAGGATTTTGTCCCTCGATGCAGACGATAATTCGCAACGCGAATACCCAACAAAATAACAAAGTAAAATACAACAATAATACTATAGAGCCACAAAGATATTTTTAAACTAAGCTTTTATAGGAGTTAGGATGCTTCCCTTTGCTGGAAGTGCGTCGAATCGGTGACGTGGGTGCGTGAGCCACGCAACGGTGCAACGGTGCTCTCGTGAACTATGGCGGGAGAGCGGGTGCGCAATTGATCGATGCTCTCTAGATGTAGAACTAAGCTTGGAGAGCTAGAGCTTCAACTACTTCTCTTGGACACAAAAGATGTGGAAAGTGGTTTGCTTAGTGTGTCTTGGTGTATGTTTGAGTGGCAAAGGTTCTCCTCTATTTATAGAGGTCCTAGGAAGGCTTTGGAAGGCCTTGGAAGGCTGCCATAGCCGTTGGGTGCAAGCTCCAAGAAAATCAAGTCGAAATAAGGATTAATCATTCACTGACAGGGTTATCAGATGTCTGGTCCTGGCATCAGACGCCTGGAAAACCAGTTTAAGATGTCTGGGAACAAAGTCAAATGTCTGATTTTAGGTGGGTTTCCTTCCTGGCTTGAATCGGATCTAAACAGGGTTCTAGTGAATTATCATCAGATGACATACAGGACGTCTGGAACTAAGTCTAGATGTCTGGAAACCTAATTTTCTGTGAAAATGGATTCCCAAGGGAGTGCAACGGCTATAAAATCTCTGAGAAGAGATTTTGGGTCAGCCGAGGCAAAACGGTCATGTATCAGACGTCTGGGGTCCTCTACGAACGTCTGATACGAGGCTAATGGTCATATCCTTCAGTGTTTACTAAGGCAGCCAACGGTCCACTAATTGGATGTCTAGCAAAAACATCAGACGTCTTCTAAGACGACTGGACTAAGGTCAGATTTCATCAGATAGAACTAACTAAGTCTAGCCTAAACACTGTCGGACGTCTGAGTCTATAGTTAGACGTCTTAAAAGTCATTATCAGACGTTTGATTTTCATATTGGACGTCTGATAAGGCTGTCTGAACTCTATTTTGGTTTTCTAAGCTCTCTACAGAAAACCTAAGTATCCTAGGGTCGTGCGAGTGTTCCTAGGACTACTGTTAGGGTACTTTGAGGCTCTTTAATAGAAATTCTAAGAAACAAAAAGAGCAAGGAAATAAAGACAAAAGTACATAGAAAAAGATAAAGAGAAATCAATCCTATTCTTCTTGTCCTTCCATCTTCAAGCTATCGCTCCTCGCAAAGTCCTTTGTTCTCCATCAAGCTCCTCCAATCCGCCATGGATGCGAGCTTGAACTCCATCTAACCACGTCTCCATTTGCAATTAACTTGAAATCTAAGATTTCAAGTGCAAATGTTAAATGGCACGTGTCTTGTTATCATCAAAATAAACGATCGCGGTGCTCTAGCACCAACAACCTTCACCTCCGATGTCGACCAATCAAAGCCAATGCCAATTCCTCATCCCCATCATCCTTTAGTTAGGTTAATATCCTTCTCTCTCCTTCTACTCTCTCTCCTACTCTTTATTTTCCAAATCCAACCACCGACGACACCAAACGCCTTCATCTCCATCTTCGGTGACCACTCCAACGAGGGTTCCCGCCCACTACACACACCCAGCCCCCTCACCAACTAGTCCACAAGCTCCGCCACACCACCCTCTACAAAAGCCCTCTATCTAGTCGCCTTCCCATCCACGCAAAACACCCACCGAATAACCCACCTTCTCACAACCAGCCCCATCACCATCCGTCCACTACACCTACACCCACGCCACAAAACCACCACTGCATTCCTCATCCATCGACGACCCTCTTGAGCTTTTTAACCAGGGCGAGAAGCCCATGTTCTTATATTTCGGGTGCCAACTTCAGCCTCCATTACCAAGAAGCTTCAAGCTTGCTCGAAGCTCGCTCCACGTATTGATAGCCCCAGGTTCCTACTTCAGGAGGCACGGAACTCCTCCCAGAACGTGCGTGGACCAACGAATTAAGACGCTAACCGGCCTTGTGCTCTAATTGTCGAAGAATCTTCAGCTGCAGCTGCATCCTAAGATAGTGTGGGACTTTAGTCCCCACCTCGTATGCTGACAGCCACGAAGAGACGCATACATTGATTTTCTGCTACTGCCTTATCGCCTCCATAGCATGGGGTGAGGTCCCCTCGCATGTGCCCACGCACTCTCTCACCCGCAGCCATGCCATGTGGGTTTAGGCTTTGATCTGATTACCCGTATACCCACCTGATTTGAGAGAGAAGAGGAGGAACTTTAAGAGAGAAAGAGAGTGAGGGTTAGGGTGTTTTGCTCTCTGTGACACTTAGTCACTGGAGGGATTGCTTCCCTTGTGCGTAAGAAGAAAGAAGAGGAGAAGGAAGAAGGCTCGTGCGTGAAGAGAAAGTAGAGAAGGAAAGAAGAGAAGAGAAAAAGAAAAGAGAAGGCAGTTGCAGAAGAGAAGAGGAAGAAGAATAAGAAAAGCTAAAGAAGAGAAAGGGAAGAAGCCAAGGAAGGAAAGAAAGAGAAGAAGTACAATGCTAGGGAAGCACTGTAGCATCTAATGGTTAAGTCATCTGGTCATCAGACCCAATGACTGATTTGAGGCTTGATACTTGATACTATTGAGATATTGAATGCTTAATATGTATGCTTAGAGAATAATTGGTGATTTAAATCACCATTATTTAGCTTCTCTACCTTTTTATTGCCTCAAAATACATGAGAATTCATTGAATATCTAAAGTGACAGATTAATATTTATTGAATATCATTTTATGATTTAAATTCTTGTGCTTATTTTCATTATTTGAGATTAGTGTGTGAATTCCTATTTGCTTCCTGTGTTCGACCTTGGACTTTCTTTCGAGTAATAACTATTATTTGTTTTCAAGCTATTTCGACTAAACTACAACGCAACATTTATAAACATCAATCTCGCTTCGACAACAATATATCATACGTTACTAAATGTAAAATTGAAACACAAAATTATATGCAGACTAAGATGAATCACCATATAACTCCTAACCAATTAGAAACTATGAACAGATAATTAAAGAATACTTAGGCCAAATAATGATCCACTAATGTGGACTTATCAAGCCTCAGCAATTACTTCAATTGGAGATGCGACTTCAGTTGTTGCTGTTGGTGCTAGAGCACCACGATCATTTGTTTTGATGATAACAAAACACGTGTTATTTAACATTTGCAATTTGAGTCCTAGATTTCAGGTCAATTGCAAATGTGGACGTGTTTAGACGGAGTTCAAGCTCGCATCCAGGACGGATTGGAGGAGCTTGACTGAAAACAGAGGAGGTTCGCGTGGAGCGAAAGATTGGAGATGGAAGACAAGAAGAATAGGATAGATTCTTTTTTATCCTTTCATGTATCTCTTGTATTTATTTTCTTGCTCTTTATTTTCCTTAGACATTATGTTAAAGAGCCTCAAAGAACCCTGACAGTAGTCCTAGGAATACCTGCACAACCCTAGGATACTTAGGTTTTCTGTAGAACACTTAGAAAACCAATATAGGGTTAAAACAGACTTTCCAGACGTCTAATTCACGAATCAGACGTCTGATAAAGGATTTTAAGACGTCTGACTGTTGTTTCAGACGTCTGATAACTGTTAGGCTGGACATAGTTAGTTCTGTCTGATGAAATCAGACGTCCAGACATTATACCAGACGTCTTAGGAGACGTCTGATGACTTTGCCAGACGTCCAGTTAGTGGACCGTTGGCTGGCTTAGAAGACACTCAAGAATATGACCGTTAGAGCCTTATCAGACGTCCATAGGACTTTACAGACGTCTGATAAATGACCGTTTTGCCTCGGCTGACCCAAAATCTCTTCTCAGAGATTTTCTAGCCGTTGCAACGTTTGGAAATCAATTCCCACAGTAAAAGTAGGTTTCCAAACGTCCAGACTTAGTGCCAGACGTCCTGTATGTCGTCTGATGGACTTGCACAAAAACCCTGTTTTGATCTGATTCAAGTCAGGGAGAAACCCGCATAGAATCAGACGTCTGACATTGGAATCAGACGTCTTAAAGTGGCCTTCCAGACGTCTGATGCCAGAGTTAGACGTCTGATAACCCTGTCAAATGCAATCATTGTCCTGATTTCGGCCTGATTCTCTTGGGCTTTGCACCCAACGGCTATGGAAGCTTTTCCAAGCCTTCCAAAACCTTCCTAAGGCCTCTATAAATAGAGGGGAACCTTTGTAACACAAACACACAAGAGACACAACATATACACTTAGAAAAACACAAGACACACCTAAGCAACATACTTTCCACACTTTTGTGTCTCTCTTGCTCTCCAAGCTCAAGCTCCATCATCTTGAGAGCTAAATTCAGTTTGCGCGCCGCTCTCCCGCTGTTTTTCACGAGAGCTACGTAGCGCCATCGCGTGGCACACGCACCGCGTCATCGTCGACGCACTCCTTGCAAAAGGGGAGTTTCCTATTTCCTATAGAAGCTAGGTTTAATTTTGTTGGCTCTATAGGACTGTTGTTTTATTTTATCTTTGTATTTTGGTTGGGTATTCGCTTTGCGAATTCCCGTCTCCTTCGTGGGACAAAATCCTTCTCGTGGAGAGAAGGGGTTGAGGAACGCTACCCTCGTACTTGTAGCGTGGTTGTACTGAGGTTGAATCACCCTCGTTTAAAGTGATTCGTTTAGTGGATTTTGATCAACTTGGTTGATCGGAAAATCCTAACTCGAGAGGGTTAGGTGGTGGTTTTCACCCGGTTTGGGTTTCCACCTAAAAATACCTGTGTACATTTTGTGATTGCTTATTTTTGTGAGATTGCTTTATATATTTTATTTCCGCATATTTTTACGTCACCCCTCCTAGTAGGGAACCTACAATTGGTATCAGAGCAGGTCTTGCTGTTTCGGCGTAACAACCAAGCAAGAAGATCGATGGAGGGAAGCAGTTCCGCGTGTAGGATTTCGGAGGGACAGTCCACAACCCGTCCGCCCTACTTTGACGGGAACAACTACAGCTACTGGAAGCTGAGGATGAGGATGTGGCTTCAAGCCACGGACTTCGCTCTATGGGGACGTTACGAAGCCTCATACGAGATCCCGGAGCGACCGGATGCAGGCTACTCGCAGCTGCAGATTATAGAGCTCTCACTCAACGCAAAGGCAATGAATGCCTTGTATTGCGCGTTGAGTCCGAAAGAATTCGAACGAATCCAAGAGTGCACCACCGCTCACGAGATATGGAGGAGGTTGGAAGGCACTCATGAGGAGACGAGTTCGGAAGAAGATCTCGGAGAGAAGGAAACCACGTGCCTTGGTTTCATGGCAATCGGAGAAAGCGACATCGACAGCGAAAGCGACTCCGACAATGAGGTAAACCTGGATTTACAAGAAGCTTTTAATGAACTTTTTGAGATTAGTAAATCACTTAGGGTAGAAAATAAAAGCATTAAAAAGAACCTTAGTTTTCTTAGAAATGAAAATGATAGGTTAGAAAAACAACTCAAGGATATAGAGACTAGTCCTAAGGATAATAACCTGTTATTAGAAAATCAAGACCTCATCAATGAAAATAATAAATTGATTGAGGAAAATAATAGTCTAAAGTTAGAAATTTCTGATTTAAAGACTAAGATGGATATTATAGAAAAAGAAATCGCATGTCTTAGGGAAAATTCTAACAAATTAATCAACAAAGTTGATAATTTTTATAGCCCTAAGGTTGAGAAAGGATCTCCATCAAGGAGACCTTCTAACAAATCCGGATCCAAGCTCACTTGGATACCGAAGAAAAAATTAGAATCTTGTTTTGTAGGGTTCAGGGATGACTACAACATAAAGGACTGGACCTACAAGCTCAAGGCTGGTCAACTCAAGTTGGGAGAACCAATGAGTAGACCAAGGAGGAGAACAAGAAGACCGACGAGACGGCGAACAAACGACGGACCCGCCGCACGTCGACCACCGGATTGGAGACCGGCGCCGATGCCCGGGCCTCCAAGCTACGGATGGGAGCCCCATCCGATGTGGCATCCACCACCACCATTCGGGCCATTTTATTGGCCACGGTAGGTGAGGTAAAAATTCTTAACCCTATCTTATTATCATAAGCATTTAGATAGGGGGAGTTAAAAAATGATGAGCTAATTGTCAATTTTTAAGGGGGAGATGTAAGGTAGCTAAATTTCCTTTAGAAAGGGGGAGAAAAATAATAGCTATCGCATTGTTACAAAAAGGGGGAGGATATTACCTTTGTTAAAAGAAACTCATAGAAGAGCATGTTTTAAGGGGGAGTTATAGGAAATGTAAAATCAATTAAACCTTTTTGATAATGTCAAAAAGGGGGAGGATTTGTATGCATTATTTACGGTTTTGTCATCATCAAAAAGGGGAAGATTGTTGGTGCTAGAGCACTACGATCATTTGTTTTGATGATAACAAAACACGTGTTATTTAACATTTGCAATTTGAGTCCTAGATTTCAGGTCAATTGCAAATGTGGACGTGTTTAGACGGAGTTCAAGCTCGCATCCAGGACGGATTGGAGGAGCTTGACGGAAAACAGAGGAGGTTCGCGTGGAGCGAAAGATTGGAGATGGAAGACAAGAAGAATAGGATAGATTCTTTTTTATCCTTTCATGTATCTCTTGTATTTATTTTCTTGCTCTTTATTTTCCTTAGACATTATGTTAAAGAGCCTCAAAGAACCCTAACAGTAGTCCTAGGAACACCTGCACAACCCTAGGATACTTAGGTTTTCTGTAGAACACTTAGAAAACCAATATAGGGTTAAAACAGACTTTCCAGACGTCTAATTCACGAATCAGACGTCTGATAAAGGATTTTAAGACGTCTGACTGTTGTTTCAGACGTCTGATAACTGTTAGGCTGGACATAGTTAGTTCTGTCTGATGAAATCAGACGTCCAGACATTATACCATACGTCTTAGGAGACGTCTGATGACTTTGCCAGACGTCCAGTTAGTGGATCGTTGGCTGGCTTAGAAGACACTCAAGAATATGACCGTTAGAGCCTTATCAGACGTCCATAGGACTTTACAGACGTCTGATAAATGACCGTTTTGCCTCGGCTGACCCAAAATCTCTTCTCAGAGATTTTCTAGCCGTTGCAACGTTTGGAAATCAATTCCCACAGTAAAAGTAGGTTTCCAGACGTCCAGACTTAGTGCCAGACGTCCTGTATGTCGTCTGATGGACTTGCACAAAAACCCTGTTTAGATCTGATTCAAGTCAGGGAGAAACCCGCATAGAATCAGACGTCTGACATTGGAATCAGACGTCTTAAAGTGTTCTTCTAGACGTCTGATGCCAGAGTTAGACGTCTGATAACCCTGTCAAATGCAATCATTGTCCTGATTTCGTCCTGATTCTCTTGGGCTTTGCACCCAACGGCTATGGAAGCTTTTCCAAGCCTTCCAAAACCTTCCTAAGGCCTCTATAAATAGAGGGGAACCTTTGTAACACAAACACACAAGAGACACAACATATACACTTAGAAAAACACAAGACACACCTAAGCAACATACTTTCCACACTTTTGTGTCTCTCTTGCTCTCCAAGCTCAAGCTCCATCATCTTGAGAGCTAAATTCAGTTTGCGCGCCCGCTCTCCCGTTGTTTTTCACGAGAGCTACGTAGCGCCATCGCGTGGCACACGCACCGCGTCATCGTCGACGCACTCCTTGCAAAGGGGAGTTTCCTATTTCCTATAGAAGCTAGGTTTAATTTTGTTGGCTCTATAGGGCTGTTGTTTTATTTTATCTTTGTATTTTGGTTGGGTATTCGCTTTGCGAATTCCCGTCTCCTTCGTGGGACAAAATCCTTCTCGTGGAGAGAAGGGGTTGAGGAACGCTACCCTCGTACTTGTAGCGTGGTTGTACTGAGGTTGAATCACCCTCGTTTAAAGTGATTCGTTTAGTGGATTTTGATCAACTTGGTTGATCGGAAAATCCTAACTCGAGAGGGTTAGGTGGTGGTTTTCACCCGGTTTGGGTTTCCACCTAAAAATACCTGTGTACATTTTGTGATTGCTTATTTTTGTGAGATTGCTTTATATATTTTATTTCCGCATATTTTTACGTCACCCCTCCTAGTAGGGAACATACAGTTGCGCGCGAAGAAGGAGGCACTTTAGTGCCACAAGGTTAGCTAAGAAGTGGGTGACGTAGCTTAAGTTGATTTATGAATCTGCCTCTTCGCCCAAGTCATTGGGGGTCAGGTCCCCGCTTCACATGCCTCTCACGCCTAGCCTGTGCACACGGCACATGGGTCTGGCCACTCTTTAGGATCTGATTACCCGACACCTTACTCGATTAAAACCCGGTTATCTAAAAGAGTAGAGGAGAGATTTATGAGGAGGAGGGGGGAGGGTTTTACTCTGAAGTGCCTTAGGCACGTGTTGAAGAGAGAGAGGCTTTACACTTAGCCTCTGTGTTGTGAAGAGAAGGCTTTCGTGTGTACTTTGAGGAGAGTTTGCCTTATGCTTGAAAGGTCTGAAGAAGGCTCTTAAGAGAGCCCTGTGCTTGTGAAGTTGTGCTCTTGTTAAGGCGTCTGATACACATGGGCAACGTTTGATCTTTGATTTTACTAGTACTATTGGATTATTTAAGTACTTAAGTTGATTAATTGAAGTTATTGTTGATTTATTTGAATGATTTGAATATTTGGGTATATGCTTAATTAAGATAATACTTGGTGATTTAAATCACGATTATTTTATCTTTCTATTTCTTTTTATCCCATGATCTTCTGAGATACATTTAATTACCAATTCTGACTAGTTTATTCATTGCATATCTTCTATTGTACTCAATTTACTGTACTCATTTATTCTAAATGAAAATTAATGAGTGAATTCCATATTTGCTTCTTGAGAATGATCTCGGACTCCTTTGTGAATCTGAGTTTTATAAATTTAAATGTGTTGTGCGATTTAGGAGTGTACTACAATGAACGCATATTAAATCTCCTCATTTTGCAAACAACAATGGTTCATGCACCCGTGTTGGTAGCCAACACACTTCCATCAAAGGGAAGTTTCTTTGCCTATAGGAGCAAGTTTTAAGTACATAAGGCTCTATAGGATTTTGTAATTGTCTTTATTTGGCTATTCACCTTGCAAAATACTCCTCGTGAAGATGGGTTTGAGGTATGCTACCCTCGTTTTAAGTAGTGTGGTTGTAAGAGGTTGAGTCACCCTCATTTTAAGTGACTCGGTTATGGGATTTGATTGACTAGGTCGATCGGGAAATCCTAACTCGAGAGGCTTAGGTGATGGTTTTTACCTGGGTTTGGGTTTCCATCTAAATATTCCTATGTACTTGTGTGATTGCTTTATTTGTGATATTATTATTCTTTTCAGACAGAAAGGAATGCTTTCAAAAATAATAGCAAACTGGGAATTATTTTATTAAAAAATCAACTATAAGTATTTACAAAGAATCACTCCACTCCTTAACGTAACGAGTTACAACTCCATACAATTTTCCCCACACAGATCGACAACCCCCTAAATACCTTTTCATTTCTCACTCTCCACACACTCCATAACAAGGTTGCCAAAGCTACATGTGGTTTCCCATGCATTTGAAAGTCCCTCCAAAGGCTATCCTACTAGGCAAGGGATATCCACACACGGACCTCCATATTTGGTCAGTTACGAAGCACGAACAGAATAGGTGCCTCGACTATCGATGGGGAAATCACAGAGAGGGCATTGTTGAAGTTGGGTTCCCATCCTTCTGTGCTGCAGCTATCCCATGACAAGTCCTTCTCTCCTACATAGCCAAAGGAAGATTTGTACTTCGAGGGGTATGTGTAGCTTCCAGAAACATGCACTCTGTCTATCAACTTCTTCCATATTGGCTCGATCATTAGCACGCAACAGTACTTTGTATGCTTCAGCAGAAGTAAATTTTCCATGGGACCATTCAAACCTGTCCAATCCACCCTTTGGCTCGAAACTTTCCAAGTCATGAAGTAGTCTGTCCATATCTTCACGTGATCTGCCACCTTCACGCAAAGTGCATCTAGCAGGCACCCACTGCATGCGGTGTGCATCCCAACAGCTAGCAACTGAAGTTGCCTTGTCTGCTGCTGCATCAAAGGTACGTGGATACATCTCCTTTAATAGGCTCCACTGAGACCACCGGTCTGTCCAAAATGAAAAGTCTGCACCATCCCCAAGCATTGGCTGGAAGTGCTACCAATTTTCTTGCAGAGCCTTACCCATTGATTTCCAGAACAGTGAAGGTCTGCGTGGATAAAGTCTTGTCCGTTCCACATGTGAGGATCCATACGAATCCATGATCAGTTCAATCCATATCTTGCTACCTCCATCGAGAAGCTTAATAGCCCATTTCAGCAGTAACGAATCGTTGAATTCTTTCAGCGAGCATATCCTTATACCACCATCTTTCTTTGGTCTACAAAGCCCTTGCCATTTTACCGATTGGAGGAATTTACCTTTAGATCTAACCCCTTTCCAAAAGAATCATTTGCGCATCACATCCAATCTCTTCCACACAGATTTCGCTGATCTGAACATAGAGAAATAAAACACCAGAATGGTGCTGATGACGGTGTTAAGGAGGATCAATCTCCCACCTTTTGATAGAAAGCGACTACTCCAGTTCTCAAGCTTCACAGTAATTTTATCGAATAGGAAGTTCCAGTCACTTTTATTCATTTTTGAATCTCTCAATGGCAGCCCCAAGTATTTCACAAGCAGAGTTGTGATTGGCATGTGCAGAATTGCAGAAATCATGGCGCTCTCCTACCCCTCCATTCCAAAATAGATCAGGGAAGATTTGTCACCATTAAGCTTCAAGCCTGAAATTTCCCAGAAGATAGACACCATACTAAATAATATCTTAGCCTGCTTTGTGCCTCCCTCCACAAAAAGGACTATGTCATCAACGTTTTGGAGAATCGGAGCCAAAGCTCGAGAATTCGACATTGAATAACCTCTTACCATGCCCGCACTTGATAGTTTGCAAGCAAACCTAGCAAGGGTGTCCACAGCCAGATTGAAAATCAAGGGAGCCAGTGGGCATCCTTGTCGAACTCCGCATTATGGTTGAATCCAATTACCACATGGCTTCCCATTAATCAGTGGAGAGAAGGATGCTGTTGTTATGCATCTCTTCATCCATTGGATTCAAACAGAAGGGAATCCCCTTCGCTTAAAAATTTCCCATAAATGGGGCCAGGAGATTGAATCATAAGCTCGTCTAAAGTCCACCTTCCACATATAGGCCTTACACCTTCTTCTGCGCCACCCCATCACAATTTCCTGTGTAATACTGAAAGATTCCTACAGAGACCTATTTGGAAGAAAGGCAGATTGCACTGGGTTGATCAAGTCCTTCAATATCCCCTTCAGTCGATTAGCCGAAATTTTACCAATAATTAGACATATGGAGTTAGACAGCGCAATCGATCTAAACTCTGATAACCTCTCTGCCCCTGATTTCTTTAGTAACAAGAAGAGATATGATCTATTAATTCTCTCGAAGCCTGAGTTCCTAGCCTAAAACTCTCTTATGATGTCCAAAACATCAGACTTTACCATTGGCCAAAATTCCTTATGGAAAAAAATCTGGAATCCATTTAGGCCTGGGGACCCTTCGGCATTTAAAGCCTGCATAGCCTCTACCACCTCCTGCTCAGATATAGTTGCTATCAGCTGTTCCCCCTCCACATTCCCAACTCTTGGCATATCTGAGGATGTCATCCTCCACTACCCCCTCCTAAGGATCTAGTGGATTCCTTGAAAAACCTGATCGTTTCTCTTTTGATATCTTCCATAGAAGTGAGGACTTGATCTCCAACTCTCAACGTAGCTATGAGATTATGACGCCACCTTGAACTAGCTGCTAAGTGGAAGAACTTAGTGTTTGCATCCCCTTCTTTCACCCATAATTGTCAATATTTCTCCCTCCAGTCAATCTCTCTCTTCAAATCCTCCTCTGCCACCACCGATTGCCAATGGACACGCTGGCCCCTTTCCACATCAGACAATAGGTCCATACCTTCTCTGAAATCCAAACTCTTCACCATCTGTAAAGCCTCAGTTTGTCGTTGACCTCTTAAAATCTCAGAGGTGCATCTAAACTCCCTCAGCAGAGTTCGCAGTTCCCTTAATTTAGTGGCTAATCTGAAGGTTGCAAAGTCAAACACAAGCTTTGAGTTCCACCATCAAGAGATCATCTCCCTGTAGCTCTCTTCCTTCAACCATGACTTTCTAAATTTAAAATAGGTACCACTTGAGGCACCTTCACTGCAGTCCCACATGAGTGGGGCGTGGTCTGAAAATGGTCGATCCAGACCCATCACTGATGATAATTGGAACCTCTCTAGAAATTTTGAGCTCCCAAAGAAGCGATCCAACTTGGACATTTTCCCATTACCATTCCTCCATGTATATTCAGCTTCGGTGGATGGATATTTATTTAGACCCAGCTCTGCCATGGCCAAGTGAAACCCAGTCGACGCTTGGTCCACCCTCTTGCTCGTCCTATCTCCCTCAGACAGTGTGCAGTTGAAATCTCCCCCCACCAACCATGGCTTCCCAGATGTTCTTGCTGCCACATGAGTAAGCTCTTCCCACAACCCAGCTCTCTGACTAGCTGCACATGGGCCGTAGATACATGTAACAAAGAGTTCATGTTCTCCACAGACCATTTTGAAACTGCAGGTCAATTGGTAAGCCTCCTTCCAAGAATCCACTAACAGTAGGCGGGATCGCTTCCACCAGATAGCCAAGCCACCAAATCTACCCACCGCAGCTAAGGATCACATGTCTACCTGTCCTGCCTGTAGCAATGAGGACCACACAGAGGCATCCCCTTCTTTCATATGTGTCTCCTGTAGGAGTGCACAATCCACTTCATACTCCCGCAAGTAACGTGCCAAAGATAACTTCCGAATGCCATCGCACAACCCATGCACATTCCAAGTGAGGATCTTCATTCCTTCACCTGATTATCACCCATCCTTCCTTTTGGGAAAAGCTCCACCTTCAGAATAGCCGCAATGGCCTTCTCATCAGTCCCCTTTCCACCTCCCACTGTGCGTCCCCTTAACTTATAGGGAGACTTGACAGCTTTCTCTTTGTATGAAGATCCTACACCAAATTTTAGATTCCCCACAATATCAAGAGTAAGCACCATCACTGCCTTCCCATCCTACCTATCCTCCTGATCTCTCCCTTGAATTCACTCCATTGCACTGCCAACTTCCTGATCCCCTCCCAATTCACTACTATCAGCCACCACCCTGATAGGTTAGTCCGCAGCTGCTGTCTCCTCTTCCATGACCTCATACTCATGGTGTTCCTTCCTTTTCTTAGGCTCTAGACAGCTTGCCTGGATAGTTTGCTTGCATAGTTTTATCACATTTAGGTCTACTCCTTCCACTGACAACCTATGCAAAGAATCTTCCATCCCCCTATTTGGTAACCCTTATTTTGCTAAAAAGTATTTTCAGACGAAGCATCCATGAACTTCCCCTATACCTAAGAATGATCTTCTTCAGCATCAGCCCCCCTCTATTCATTCGAACATCCACCATTAATGACCTTCCATCCCCTTTCGTAGCCACACCTCAACACCCTCTTCAAGTGTCACGAACCCTACAGTTACCTTCTCCACAACACCCCGCGTCCTCAGATGTAATGGTAGGCCCCAAATCTCCAATCACCCTAATCTGATCTCTACCTACTGAGGGGGTCTCTCTTGTGAGGTGCCATCAAAAGGTGAGACCAATCGCCATATGATCGTTAAACAATCGAAGCAGCTAGTGCTGAAGGGAAGCTTCTCCACATCCAGCATTCCCAACCCAAATAAAACAAATATCAATTTACCCAGCATTGATATCTTCCAGCTAGGAGAGGAGAGGGACAAAGAACTCACCAATCTATATATTTCATCAAAACTTGCGAACCCCAATGTGATCTCACCAATTAGGGCACCCCATAGCACCAACTTAGTAGCCGCAACATCATCAGCAACCAGTACCTCCTCATCCATCACCTAGTCGAGAACCTCTGGGGGGGTGGTGGACGGGCTCTCCCCCAAACCTGACTGCAGGGCACATTGTCTCCATAGGGTTTCATTGCCTTACTCTTATGGCATGAGTCCCTCCTGTGCCCCAAGCCACCACACGCAAGGCACAAGATCAGAGCCCTACAGATGGCCACCATGTGACCTCACCTTCGACACCTATAGCAAACAACAGTGACATTCTTCTGGCTCCACCTCCCTTTACTGCCCTCTGGCCATGCCCTACTGAAAGATGCAACGAAAGTTTTCCTATCAGAATCCTTACGACACCATCCCTAGATCTCCATGTCCACCATCCTTCATCAACCCCTCCGCCGTTGCCATCACCCCTCCCAAACCCTCAAGACATTTTTCTCTCTTCTCCCAACCTCAGAAAATAGGTTTTAATTGATCAGAAATTACAAACAAGCTTAGAGAACATCACTTGTGAGATTGTTATTTTATTTCATATCACGCAAATCTCACCCCCCTCTGTCAAAACCTACACTCGTAAGTCTAAGGAACTCTAAAGAAGTTAGAGTACGAGGGTTTAGAGTTCCCCCAACTAGAGTAGGTAGGTCCGGAGTTCCCTTCGAAACTGGGATCAGACAAAGGTGGATACTCCATCCCTTGGTGAGAGTGATGGTGAATGTTATGCACAACCTACCTGCACGTGCATACATGTTCTGCTGTGCGGCGGTGGCTTTCTGTAGATGTTAAGTCAATTCATCCACCTTTCTCTTAAAGATAACAACCTTATTCAAGCAACTGGCCACCAACTCCTGATCAACAGATGAAGATAGGCCTTGTATCTCGTGTGCCCCTCACGTGTTTGTCAATGCATGGGTGGTCATCTAGTCAAATACACCCATAGATTCATTATTTATGGAGTTCTCGCATATGTTCTTGAGAATCTCCCAAATGATATCTTCATGCTGACCCATGATGTTTCCACCACAGGTTGCATTGACAAATAGCTTGATGTCCTCACAGAGTCCCTAGTAAAAAGACTGAACCTATTCCCATTTAGGAACTCCGAGATGGGGGCATTTTCGAATGAGATCCAAAAAGTGATCCCATGCCTCATGAAGTGGTTGTCGTGCATTTTGTGTGAAATGCATAATATGGTGCCTCAATGCATTCGTGCGACCAACTAGGAAGAATTTCTTCAGGAATTTAGATTGGAGTTCCTCCCATGTGTTGATAGGACGGGTCAGAGTCTGATACTAGTGGATAGCCTTATCCATGAGAGAGAAAGAGAACATCTTAATGAGCAGGATGTTCCGATTTTGAATAGGAGGCTCGAAGTTCTAGGCCAGATGTTTTTAGTTGCTTGATGTGCTGGAAGGGATCTTCAGAGTTTGAGCCATGGAATTTGGGAATTGCACTGATCATATTCGACTTTAATTTGGCGTCAGGTCCTCCAACTAGGATTTGCACCCTCGGTTCGATAGCCATTGCAGCAAGATTGTAATGATCTCACATCTGAGGGCACTGCAGCGGGTTCATGAATGCTTGAAATAGATCGTTGAGGCCCTGTAATTGATTTTAAAGATTGGGCTCTTCTTCTTGGTTCTCCATGGATGCAGATGATGGAGATCTGAGCTCGGATATGGAAGAGTAGGAAGAGATAACAATTTGGTCAGGTGGTAGCACAAACAAGTGGGTCAAGGCTTGGCCTCAACGAGAATGAGATGCTAGTGGAGGCCTCAAGGGTGGTCTTAAGGAACTCCTCCCAAACATGCACTAAAGAACCAAATGAGGGACGAAATATGTGCTGGACCAATCGAAGCACCCAAAAATCTTTGGATGACTAAGGAGGTTCGAGGTGGATGATACCTCTAGATTAGAAACTCACCCAAAAATTACTTGGGTAGCCAGGAAAGGAGAGTTCTGCAAAAACCCCTACACGGTAGAGCGACCCCATGGGTTACAGGGTTTCCCCCACCTGACCTTCCTTGTCATCGAGACTCCAAGTAGACCAGAATGAGCATGCTTGACTCCTAAGTCTACCAATTTTAGTCCTGAGTATGTGCCTTGAATTGCACTTGAACTTTAGAGTTGATTTTGATTTGTGACCTAATTTGGAGGTTAGTTGACCCACAAGGTGGGTCAACTTCACCTAACCTGTCCTAAAGTTTAGGATGAGTTGGGTAAAGAAGCCAAAAATCACCATGAGTGGTTTGCAAATAAGTTATTAGGTCCCAAGTTTTAGTGATTCAAGTGATTGTTAGAGCCTCCTTTTAGGGTTCACTTGATTAGATCAGTTCAACCAAGGCTTAGGTAACACACAATGCGAAAAATCTATTCTCTTTAAATCAGGAAGGTGTGTTTCCTGAAACCCTAATTTAGCTCTATTTTCCAAGTCCAATTCTTTCCAAAGTTGGCACCTAAGGCTCAATCAAGAAGGTGAATAGCCCTAGGCACCTTAAGTCCCTCATAAGTGCAAGTATCAAGATGGGGTTCTCTAATCAAATCAAACGAAATTAGGCAACTAAGATGATTAATTCTATGAAATAAGCAAGTTGATCCTAATTGATTATTATTTTTAATCCTTTTCCAAAAATGAGGGGCTTAAGAAGAAGGGAATGAAATTACCTACCCTTGGTGTGGTTGTTGTGTGGCCGATCCCATGATTTACCTCACAAAATCACAACAAATCAAATAAAGCAAGTTAATATCAAACCAGAATTGTAATCAGTGAATGAAATGGGCATTGCTCCCTGGCAACAGTGCCAAAATGTTGCGTCGAAATTTGTCATATTAAAAAACGCGTTGTAGTATAGTGACGAAATCGATACAGCATTTAAATTTGTAAGTGCATGAAAATAAGAATGAGTTTGAGGTCATCCACAGGGAGCAATTTGAAACAAATTAGTCACTAATCACAATTATCAAAGACAATAATGCAATTGAAACCAAATGTACAGCAAAATATATTTCAGATGTCATGTAGAAAATATAAAAAGAATACAATAAAAATGGCGGTTTGACCACCAATTTTAACCCTAATGTCTAAGCACAAATCTCAGCAATATCACCTCAAATAATTCAACATTATTAACAATCAGATATTTCACATAAAGCTCAATAGACCCACAGTAGCACCAGAGCAGAACCAACACAAGGCCTTAGACGACAAGTATAAGGCTCAGACGCCTTAAACTCAAAGCCTCAGAGGAACTAAGGTATAGCAACACACAGAGGCACAAAGGTAGCCTCTTAGGTATAAGGCTGATGAGAGCCTCATCACGAGCCCTAACTAGCTCATTTTGACCCAAGAAAGAGAATAAAAGCTCCTACATAACCTAGAGAAGGGCTTAATGGAAGGAATAATGTTCTGAGAGGAAAATATGAAATAAAGGTTAAAACTGTAATTTTACCATTACAGTACATAAATGGGATTTCTCAGAGGTAGAACATAGGTCAAATGGTCTGAATAAGATAAAAAGTGGGTTGTTTTAATCAGAGATGGGTTTATGTGCAAACCAAGAATTAAATAACATCTTGTAACCCTAAAACAGACCTGCTTAATTCAACAAGGTTTCGGTCAGGATAAAAATCAAGCAAATCCTCTAAAATTCATGGAAAAATATCTCCTAGGGTTTAGAACATTCAATTTGGCCTTTGGAACCTAGTTTGACCTAGATTGGGGTCCTAGCTCATCAATTGACCTAATTTGGGTTTTTATGCATAATGTCCAGTCAAACATGGTAAAACATAAAATACAACTTTACCATTGGATTCCTTAGGACCAAATTAGGTTTGTACCAAAATTTGGACCAAAGGGGAGGTCATCTTGACCTACTTTGCAAATTAATACAACCAATTACATTTTGGCCCCTATCTTTTGAAAACCATTACACAAACCCCCCTAGTTTCCTCGCCACTCTTACGAATAGATCCCTCCACCATTAATGGGTAGGAATCCTTCTCTGGCGAGGAAGGGAGGGGGAATACCCTCTGATCCCTCAGAGATCTCCCAAATTTGGAAGGGAGATTCTCTGAGGAATCCCCTTCCATCTGAGCCCAATCACAATCTTTGATTTCTATCCAATCTCTCATGCGAACACACGAGAGATTTGGAATCCCAACTACCTTCCTTCTCCAGCGAGACATCGGTGGCAGAAGGCTTTCACTCCATGCACCAGAAGCTCGGCCAACACTTATAAAAGGACCCCCGACCCTCTGCGAATCTCTCAGACTTGTTTTGGCCGTTGAATCCTCCAAATTTCATCTCCCCTCTCTCCGGCCAAGTAGCCTGCAAGCTCCGGCGATTCTTCCTCCTCCCTCTCGTCGCTCTGCTACCATACCAGCAGCAGGTTCACTTCACCTCGTCTTCCCGCATTGCGTCGCTCCAGCGCACGCCTTCCTATCCTCCTCCTCATCGTCGTTATCTCCCTCAGGGCCGTCTTCTCCGACGACGGCACAAATGAGTCATCCATCTCTGCTTCCCCCCTTCGATCCCAATAATCTAGATAAGCTCCCCGTCTTCCACTCTTTCATTTTCCACATTCTATTTCACACAACACCCCTCGACCGCCACTGTCTGCCCATCTCTTCCCCATCTCTTGCCACCCTCCGACGAGAAGCTCCCATCACTCCGCAACCCCACATGTCTTGCCACCCACCGCACAACCTTTGCCACACTCCACTAAACATCCTCCACTCATCCACAGACCGCCTACGCCACCACAACTGCCCCCAACCTAACCCATCCGTCCGACCACAGAGCGACCTAGGCATGCACGCCTAGGTCGCCCTGCGGCCTGCCACCTACTGCCTCACCTTCATCGTGACATGGCGAAGGTTCTCCTATGGTCTGATAGAGCTGCAAGCTTCTTTTTGTGTTGAGCAGGGTCTGAGCTCTAGCTGCCATTAGCAGTGACTCGAGGAGGTTGCAAGCTCGCTCCAGGATGGACTTCAGGATTCCAGGTCCAGCAGATTCGGGGAGGTCTCGCGAAGTCAGCTGTTCCAGCAAGTGGTGCTGCGAGGCCTGCAGCTGCTGCAATTGGAGGAACGATCTCCTGCGGGTGCGCGAGCAAAAGCAGTGGAACATTAGTCCCACCTCAGTAAGTCGTAAGGCGCTTGAGTAGTTTAAAGTGATTTTGTGATATCGTCTGGTTGCCTCCAATACACTGGGGTGAGGTCCCTCCTCACCTATACACGCACCTCGTCCGTGACTTCATCCCGCGGACTTGGTGACTCGACCCGACTACCCTCCTGAGCACTCCTCGCGCACCACACCCACGCCGGTGCGCCTGGACCCAGGCACATGACCCGACCCGATAACTCGACTCTGGGAGAGCATACCAAAGAGAGATTCAGAGAGAGAGACGCACGGGAAGGGTAGGGGAGTAGGTTTTGTTGTGTGGTGCTTGTGTGGAGGAAGAGGACGCTAAGGAGGAAGCAGCAAAAGAAGGAAGCAGGGACTTAGCCGCTACGAGCGAGGAGGAAGAAGAAGAACTCCTTGTAGCAGAGGTGTGGCAGACCAAGAGAGAGATCAAGGGGAAGACAAAGAGGAGAAGCAAGAAAGAAAAGGAAGAAGAAGAAAAAGAAGAAGGCAACCTAAGAAGAGGTAAAGCCAGGACTTAGCTGCAAGAAGAGAATCAAGAAGAGAAGGAAAAAGAAGAGGAGCAGAAGTGGCTAGGGCAGAAAAAGAAAAGGTGACCAACATAAGAGAAGAATGAGAAATAACTTTAGGACGTCTGATGCAATATTAGACGTCCATTCTTTTTGAGTAATTTCTTTCCATATCATTATCATGTCACTTCTATTGAACTAGTCATTTTTTTTTATTTAAAAGTTGTGTTCTCAAGTTTTGGAATACTCAGATTGCTCGCTGTGTTCGACCTCGGATACTCTGATTTTCGAGTTATAAATTTTTATTTGTTTTCACGAAAAGTTCATCTATATTATAACGAGATATCTATTAAAACACGATCTAGCTGCGTGAACATTTTGGCGCAATTGCCGGGGAGCAACGGGCACTTCTAAAGCTTTTGATCACAACTTCCAATCCAATATTGACTTAATTCCTCTCTTTTGTTGTGCTTGTCTCTGGGAAAGCAGAGAAAAGAAGAGCAGCTGCACAATAGCCACACCAAAGAACAGGTAACTTTCATTAGCCCTCTCTCTTAACCCCCTCAAAGTCTGAAAAGGAACAAAGAATCAACCTAGGGCTACCTGTTTCATACTTAGTAATTCATCAAAGTTGCCTAATTTTCATTTCCACACATCTTGAACTACTCATCCAACTAAGGTGACTAGGGCTAAAACTTTCTTGATTGAGCCCTAGATACCAAATTTTGAGGCAACTAAATTGGACCAACTAGAGCCAACCTAAGGATTGCAAAGCTAGGGTTTTTAGAGACACATCTTCTCTTAAACAAAGAAAAAAGTTTTTCCAAAAAGAGGTGTGCCTAAACATTGTTTGAAAAGATCTATACAAGAGAAATCCTAAGAAAATCAGGCTTTTAAATCCATTTGAACCCTAAAAGAAAGGACCCAGAAGCTCTCAAAGGAACAAGAGGTGAAGTTGATCCTTTGGGTCAACCAACCTTAAAATTAGGTCACTTTTTCACTCAAAAGACCTAAAAGTTCAAGTGGAACCTTAAGCACCTTGATCTTAAATTTAAAAAGGTAGACCTAAGAGGTCAAGGTCCCCATTCTGGTCTACCTGGAATCTCAGTGACAAGAGAGGTCGGGTGGGGGAAACCCTGTAACTCATGGGGACGCTCTACCGTGTAGGGGTCTTTGCGGGACTCTCCCTTTTTGGCTGCCTAGGTACTTCTCAAGTGGACGACCTTTTTGACTAAGGGGTATCATTCGCCCCGAACCTCTATAGTCACCCAATAATTTTTGGGTGTCTCGATTGGGTCCAGCACCTTCTAATCTCATCACATCCTTCGATGCATTTTTGGTAGGAGGTCCTTAAGGCCATCCTTAAGACCTCCTTTAGAAATTCACTCTCGTCAAGGCCAAGCCTCGACGCCCTTGTTTGTGCAGCAACCTCACCACATAAATCTTTCATCCAATTCAAAACCAAGTTCTCCTTCTTCCATCATGGCACAACCCATTGAAGAAGAGAACAACCTTGAGCACCAACTTCAACGCCTAAATGATCTCTTTCAAAACTTTATAAACCCACCGCAGTGACCAATGATGCGAGATCACTATAATCCCACTGCGGTGGTGATCGAGCCTCGAGTCTGAATCCTGATTGGAGGTCCTGATTTTGAATTGAAGCCCAATATGATTCATGCCATACCAAAGTTTCATGGGCTTAACTCCGAGGATCCATTCCAGCACATTAAACAACTCAAGCATCTGGCCCAGACCTTCGGGTCAGATCCACAAAACCAGGATATCCTACTCATGAAAATGTTTTCTTTCTCCCTCCTGGACAAGGACACCCATTGGTATCAAACTCAGACCTGTCTGATCAACACATGGGAGGAACTTCAGTTCGAATTCCTGAAAAGTTCTTCCCCGTTGACCGGACGAATGCCTTGTGCCACCAGATCACCCATTTCACTCAACAAATGGGAGAACCTCTTCACGAAGCATGGGACAGATTCTTAGATCTCATGCGAAAGTGCCCCCATCATGGAGTTCCTAAATGGGAACAAGTCCAGTCTTTTTACCAGGGACTCCGTGAAGACATTCGATTATTCGTCAATGCAACGTGCGGAGGAAACATCATGAGTCAACATGAGGACACGGTGTGGGAGATTCTCGAAAACATGTGCAAGAACTCCATTAATAAGGACTCCATGGGCTTATTCGACAGGACGAATGCCCACGCATTGATGAATTTGAGAGGGGCACATGAGATGCAGGACTTGTCCACATCCATCGACTTGGAACTGATGTCCAGTCGGTTGGACAAGGTTTCTATCATAGAGAAGAAGGTGGATGAGCTAATTCGGCATCTGCAATGAGGCACTTCTACGTAGAACTCTTTTGCACGACCACCTCTGGTGAGGGAAACTGTGCAAAACATCTACCACCAATCTTCTAAGGGGATGGACCTGTATCCACCCCTGTCTGACTCTTGGACCAGAGTGACCTCTGATCCATTCTACTCGAGTTGGGGGAACTCTGAACCCTCGTATTCTGACTTACCTGAGGTTCCTTAGACTTGCGAGGACCTCAACGCCATCCAGAATGACCCATTCTCCAATACCTACAACCCTGGATGGCGAAATCATCCCAACTTTCAGTGGACAGGAAATTCGCCGACTCAAAGACCACCGTATCAGCCCCATCCACAAGCCCCTCGTCCATATCAGCAGCCTCAGCCTCGGCCCAATCCCACCTATCAAATCGGGCCAAACTAAGATCAAATGACTCTTATCCTTCAAGCACTGGCTGACATTCAACAGACGAATGCGGCAATGTAGAAATAGCACAAGGACAAGATCACAAAGGTTCACAACCAACTGGCCCAGATGGCAAATTCCCGCCAACCTGGCACCCTTCCTTCGCAACCTCTGCCAAACCCAAATAACGTGTCGACCCAGAGGCACGTTATGAACCCAAATTCAGGCCACACACATTTGATTTATCAGGCCCCTGCTGCTCCATCACCAGACGGGATGGAAGCTTCGACATCTTATGTGGGATTTTAGCAGCAGCCACCCCTCTTACCAAACCCAAACCAAAACCAGGCCGGATTAAACTCTGTAACGACACGTAGTGGTAAAATAACCCAAGACCCACATTATCTGAACCACCCCAAGCCTAGTAGTAGCCAAAACCCTAGGATAGTTATCTAGGATACCCCTGTCCCAGATCAAGAACCTAGACCTATTCTAGAGGAACCAACTAGGATTCCATTTCCTGAGGCCTTGACCAAAGGAAAAAGGATAACCAAACCCGTGGCCCTCGAGGAGGATCTGGTCAAGCGCTTTGAACAGGTCCAGATAAACATCCCTTTGATGGATGCAATTCGCCACATACTGGCTTACGCAATATTTTTGAAAGACGTATGTACACCTAAACGTAAGCCGCGAACCAAGGATGGGAATTCGATCGTACTGTCAGAGCAAGCCAGCAATGTCATCTTGAGTAAACTCCCACCCAAGGCTAAAGACCCAGGAACTCCCTTGATTTCTTGTAAAATTGGTAAAACCTAATTTGACAGAGCCTTACTAGATCTAGGTGCCTCCATAAATCTAATACCTACATCCCTCCTTGACCACCTTGAAGAGTCCGAACTTAAATCGACTGAGGTGACGTTGCAGTTAGCCGATCGATCCATCAAGTCACCTAAAGGAATACTCGAGGATGTCATTGTTAGGGTACGGGATTTCTACTTCTCGGTGGACTTCATAGTTCTGGATATGGACGCACCTGAGAACCCAAGGGACACACCAATCATATTAGGGAGACCCTTTTTGGCCACTGCTAGGGCCAACATAAACTGCGAAGAGGGCCAAATAGAATTAAAATTTGTGAATCAAACTCTGAAGATTGACATCTTTAAGGCCCAACAAGGGATTAATTGCGGGGTTATAGAGCAAATATGTGATATTAGAGCTGTGGTTGATGAATCGCATACAGAGGACAACCTGATTATCCCTGATCAACTGCTAGAAGATCAAAACTCACAAATAGAGGAGTGCGAACATGATCTAGACACACCCATGACTCCAACCCTTGTTTCTAACACAAACCCCGAACCACCCGCTGCTGCTGATAATCCTGTCATGGAACTCAAGCCCCTTCCCGAGCATCTGAAGTACGTCTTTTTGGGTTCCAATCAGACGTTTCCTGTGATTATCAACTCTCGACTCACACCTGATCAGGAATCCCGTCTTATTACTGTTCTCCAGCAACATTGTAGAGCCATTGGATGGACTCTCGATGATTTGACTGGCATAAGCCATTCATACTGCACACATCGAATCTACACAGAAGAGGGCGCACTACCTTCAAGAGAAATGTAGAGACGTTTAAACCCTAACCTGCAGGAGGTCGTGAAAAAAGAGATCATAAAGTGGTTAGATGCAGGGATCATCTACCCGATCTCTAACAGTTGTTGGGTGAGTCCAATACAAGTGGTGCCTAAAAAGACCAGACTTACCATCATCACGACTGAAACCGGAGAGGTCATTCCTACCCGAATAGCTAACTCGTGGAGAGTCTGCATTGATTAGAGAAGACTCAATTCATCCACGAAGAAGGACCATTTCCCACTACCATTTATTGATCAGATCCTCGAGAAACTAGCGGAAAATAGGTTCTTCTGCTTTCTTGATGGGTACTCCGGTTACAACCAGGTGGCAATCCATCCAAAAGACCAAGAAAAGACCACATTCACCTGCCCCTTTGGGACGTACGTGTTTCGAAGGATGCCTTTCGGTCTCTGCAATGCACCCACAACCTTTCAGCGGTGCATGCTTGCCATATTCTCAGATATGGTAGGTGATTTTCTGGAAGTCTTCATGGATGACTTTTCAATTTTTGGAGCATCATTTGACGATTACCTCCAACACTTGGTCCAAATACTCAGGCGATGCATTGATGTGAATTTGGTTCTTTCCTGGGAAAAGAGACATTTCATGGTGCCTGAGGGAATTGTCCTGGGACATCTAATCTCGAAGAAAGGCATCCAAGTCGATCGAGCTAAGGTTAACCTAATTTCCAAGCTCCCTATGCTTATCTCGATTAAGGACATCCGATCTTTTCAGGGCACGTCGATTTTTACCGTCAATTTATCCCTGATTTTTCAAAAATCGCGCACCCCCTGACCACTCTTCTCTCCAAGGATGTGCCTTTCAAAATTTCCAAGGAATGCACTCAAGCATTTGAGATCTTTCGTGACCGAGTCAACCAAGCCCCGATCCTACAGTCCCCTGATTGGTCTCAACCCTTTGAGATCATGTGTGATGCGTCTGACTTCACTGTAGGAGCGATTTTAGGGTAGAAAATTGACAGGAAACCTGTGGTTATTTACTACGCTAGCAAAACATTGGACGAGGCTCAGTGTAACTACACGGTTACTAAGAAAGAGCTACTAGCTATAGTATTTGCCCTAGAAAAATTCAGATCATACCTTCTAGGTTCCCGTGTTATCATATACTCGAATCACACAGTTGTGAGGCATCTCCTTGCAACGAAGGACGCAAAACCTCGATTAATCCGATAGATCTTGTTGTTGCAAGAATTTGACCTCGAGATTCGCGACAAAGTAGGAAAGCAAAATGTGGTAGCTGATCACTTGTCCCACCTTCCTTCTAAAATAATTGACCCTTCCGGACCTATCACAGAACACTTTCCTGATGAGCACCTCCTGACTACCAATATAGGCCTTCCATGGTTTGCAGATATAGTGAATTACTTGGCATCACATCAGATCCTGTCCGATTGGCCAAAGGCCAAGAAGGATAAATTGTGTTCTGATGCCAAGTATTACCTATGGTAAGACTCGTATCTATTCCACATTGGTGCTGATCAGATAATTTGATGGTGTGTCGCGGAAGTAGAAATCAAAGATATACTCTCCTTTTGCCATGACCAGGCATGCGGTGGACATTTCTCAGGACACAAAATCGCATCAAAAGTCCTCCAATGTGTCTTTTACTAGCCCACAATTTTCAAGGATGCATACGATCACTATAAGGCATGTACCTGTTGCCAGACCTTGGGCAACATGAGCCATTGAGACATGATGCCTCTACAGCCGATCTTGGTATGCGAAATTTTTGACATCTAGGGGATCTTTTTCATGGGACCCTTCCCTATCTCGGATGGCTTTGAATGCATCTTACTCGCCATTGACTATGTGTCCAAGTGGATAGAAGACATTCCGACCCGAACCAATAATCATAAGGTTGTTATCAAATTCATTCATCAAAACATCTTCTCAAGGTTTGGGATTCCACGAGCAATAATTTTCGATGGAGGGACCCATTTTACAAATGCTCAGTTCAGGTCACTGATGACCAAATACGGGGTGTCGCATCAAATCTCTACTCCCTACCACCCCCAAACTAATGGTCTAGCTGAGCTATCAAACTGAGAGATCAAGAAAATCCTTCAGGTTACTGTTCGACCTGACAGAAAAGATTGGTCTTCTTAGCTTCCGGAAGCATTGTGGGCCTATAGGATCGCCCACAAGACCCAATTAGGAATGTCTCCCTTCAGACTGGTGTACGGGAAGGCATGTCACCTCCTTGTCGAATTGGAGCATAAAGCCTATTGGGCAATACGGAATTGCAATTTAGATCTTTCTAAGGCTGAAACCCACATAAGGCTTCAAATAAGTGAGATCGATGAATTACGCCACGACGCGTATGAGAACTCGCGAATTTACAAAGAACAAGTTAAAGCTTTTCATAACAAACACATTTCTAGAAAGATCTTTCATCCTGGTCAAAAGATTTTACTCTTTGATGCCCGACTCAAATTATTCCCAGGGAAGCTATGATGTAAGTGGGTTGGACCCCACCTAGTCCGACAAATCTTTGGAAATGGAGCCATTGAAATTAGCCCACTTAGCCACGATTCTGAACCCTTTATTGTAAACGGCCAAAGACTCAAACAGTTCATTAACATGACTGATACAAATTTGGTTGAGTCATCCTTTACCCTCCATTCTCCTTAAGGTCATTGCGCCCAGCCGATGGCGTAAAACTTAGTGCTTAACGGGAGGCAACCCGTCATTCTTTGAAAAACCAGAAACCTTTTCTGACATGTCTATGCAGAATTCATATTGCACTTTAGGGTTCATCTATTAGAACAGCCGACTTCGCCTCAGGTACCCCTACCCGAGATTAGAAATCATTCGCAACAGTCACTTCAACCCATTCGCTCACCCAACACCTGTCCTAATGCATGAACTAAGCTGAAATCAAACCCACCTAATTTACAATGGGGACATTGAAAATCTTAGGCATAGGGGTATGAAAGTGCAAAATGTCAGGAAACTTCATATCAAGAAAAGGTTTCAACTAAAAAAAAAAATCTCTTGGAAAAGAAAAAAAAAGAAATAAGTAGGGGGGAGAAACAATTTGGGCCATACAAAATGAGAGGAGGAAAAGAGCAAAATGCCAAAAAAGGAGCACAAAATGAAAAAGAAAAAGAGATGGTCATTAATAAAAGATTAAGGGATTAACTGAAGTTCTAGACTAGATCAAGAAAAGAAAAAGTGCTAAGGAGACATAACAAGAGATTAGCAGGAATGCTGGTCTTAGGCCTCTTGGGCTAGATTCTTTAGCTTAAAAATTCATGTATCCGCTAAAATCTGGATAATCCTCAAGAGGTTGGGGAAAATGCGAAGCTTAAGTATTAGGTCTAAGTCTTAGGAAGTATTCGGCCTCGTTAACTGACCTTAGATTTGCGGGATTCGGTAACCTAAGCACCCCAATTCACATACAGTCTGGTTCAGTGTGCATAAATATCAAAATCACGCAAAAAGCATTTCAATGTTCTCAAAAAGTCACCTAGATTAGGAGCGGCTGATCAACACAAGTTGATTTGGATGAGTTCTCGACGCGGAGATGCGGGAAATTCCCATCAAAGATGCGTAACAACATATCATCTCCTCGGTGCTTGTCTCTTAGGATATTTAAATATCCTATAGGGGGCATGTAAGCACTCTACTGGTTCAGATATCATGGGCGGCATTATCACGAAATGTCGATCGCTAGGGTCTGAATTCGGCCATGGAATGCCATGGGTGGGATTATCTCAAAATCTCGAAAGCCAGGGTTCTAGGGGTTGCCATGGGTGGTGCTATCTCGAAGCATCGATAGCTAGGGACCCTTGAGGATTGATGATGGGGATGAGGAATCCGATACAGACCGTGTTGAGAAGCCAATCCAAAGCTAGAAATAGAAAGAAAAGAGAGAGAAAACTCTCCAAAAAAATTAACCTTCTTCTCTCTCTTACAAAAATGCACTGCAAATTGAACCTAGACTAAAAATGTCTCAAGCACTGGTGCTTTAACCACGAAGTCCAACAAACCCTAGGATAGTGTCTACGAGCCTTAAAATCCTTTGCAGAAGACTGAGGCTAAAGCGGGTCAGGTCTAGATTTTGGTTGATACTTGAGTACCTCTAAGCCTATTGTTGGCATTCTAACCTAATCACAAAAGAAAAAGACAAGCACTTATCATAACTGATGACAGACACTCAGGGTCTAGAACAGAAGTTAAAGCCTTGAAATTTTGCTAAGGGACTAGCAAAAGCTAGGCATGGGGGTATGATGAGAGCCTCATCATGAGTCCTAACTAGCTCATTTTGACCCAAGAAAGAGAATAAATGCTCCTACATAACCTAGAGAAGGGCTTAGTGGAAGGAATAAGTGTTCTAAGAGGAAAACATGAAATATAGGTTAAAACTACAATTTTACCATTGCAGTACATAAACAGGATTTCTCAGAGGCAGAACATAGGTCAAATGGTCTGAATAAGATAAAAAGTGGGTTGTTTTAATCAGAAATGGGTTTATGTGCAAACCAGGAATTAAATGACATCTTGTAACCCTAAAATAGATCCGCTTAATTTAACAAGGTTTCTATAAGGATAAAAATCAAGTAAACCATCTAAAATTCATGGAAAAATATCCCCTAGGGTTTAGAACATTCAATTTGGCCTTTGGAACCTAGTTTGACCTAGATTGGGGTCCTAGCTCATCAATTGACCTAATTTGGGTTTTTATGCAAAGTATCCAGTCAATCATGGTCAAACCTAAAATCCAACTTCACCATTGGATTCCTTAGGTCAAAATTAGGTTTGTACCAAAATTTGGACCTAAGGGGAGGTCATCTTAACCTACTTTGCAAATTAGTACACCCAATTACATTTTAGCCCCTATCTTCTGAAAACCATTACACAAACCCCCTAGCTTCCTCGCCACTCTTGCAAACAGATCCCTCCGTCATTAATGGGGAGGAATCCTTCTTCGGCGAGGAAGGGAGGGGGAATACTCCCTGACCCCTCAGAGATCTCCCAGATTTGGAAGGGAGATTCTCTGAGGAATCCCCTTCCATCTGAGCCCAATCACAATCTTTGATTTCTATCCAATCTCTCGTGCAAACGCACAAGAGATTTGGAATCCCAACTACCTTCCTTCTCTAGCGAGACGTCGGTGGCAGAAGGATTGCCCTCCACGCACCAGAAGCTCGGCCAGCACTTATAAAAGGACCCCCGACCCTCTACGAATCTCTCAGACTTGTTTTGGCCGTAGAATCCTCCAAATTTCATCTCCCCTCTCTCCGGCCAAGTAGCCCGCAAGCTCCAGCGATTCTTCCTCCTCCCTCTCATTGCTCTGCTGCCATACCCGCAGCAGGGTTCACTTTGCCTCATCTTCCAGCGTCACGCCACTCCAGCGCAGTCCTTCCTGTCCTCCTTCTCATCGCCGTTATATCCCTCCGGGTCGTCTTCTCCGACGACGGCACAAATGAGTCATCCATCTCCGCTCCCCCCCTTCGCTCCCAATAATCCAAATAAGCTCCCCGTCTTCCACTCTTTCATTTTCCTCATTCTATTTCACACAACACCCCTCGACTGCCACTGTTTGCCCATCACTTCCCCATCTCCGGCCACCCTCCGGCGAGACGCTCCTGTCACTCCGCAACCCCACATGTCTCGCCACCCACCGCACAACCTCCGGCACACTCCATTAAACATCCTCCACTCGTCCACAGACCACCTACACCACCACAACTACCCCTCGACCTAACCCATCCGTCTAGCCATAGAGCGACCTAGGCACGCATGCCTAGGCTACCAGGCAGCCTGCCACCTACCGCCTCACCTTCGCCGTGACACGGTGAAGGTCCTCTTGTGGTCTGATAGAGCTGCAAGCTTCTTTTTGTGTTGAGCAAGGTCTGAGCTCCAGCCGCCATTAGATGTGACTCAAGGAGGTTGCAAGCTCGCTCCAGGATGGACTTCAGGATTCCAGGTCCAGCAAATTCGAGGAGGTCTCGTGAAGTCAACTGTTCCATCAAGTGGTGTTGCAAGGCTTGTAGCTGCTGCAATTGGAGGAACGATCTCCTGCGGGGGCACGAGCAAAAGCAGCGGAACATTAGTCCCACCTCGGTAAGTCGTAAGGCGCTTGAGTAGTTTAAAGTGATTTTGTGATATCGTCTGGTTGCCTCCAATACACTAGGGTGAGGTCCCTCCTCACCTACACGTGCACCTCGTCCGTGACTTCATCCCGCGGACCTGGTGACTCAACCCGACTACCCTCCTGAGCACTCACTCACCACACCGACGCCAGTGCACCTGGACTCGGGTGCGTGACCCGACCCGATAACCCAGCTCTGGGAGAGCGTACCGAAGAGAGATTCAGAGAGAGAGATGCACGAGAAGGGTAGGGGAGTAGGTTTTGTTGTGTGGTCCTTGTGTGCAAGAAGAGGACGTTAAAGAGGAAGCAGCAAAAGAAGGAAGCAGTGACTTAGCCGTTGCGAGCGAGGAAGAAGGAGAAGAAGAACTCCCTGTAGCATAGGTGCGGCAGACCAAGAGAGAGATCAAGGGGCAGACAAAGAGGAGAAGCAAGAAAGCAAAGGAAGAAGAAGAAAAAGAAGGCAACCTAAGAAGAGGCAAAGCTAGGACTTAGCTGCAAGAAGAGAATCAAGAAGAGAAGGAAAAAGAAGAGCAGAAGCAGCTAAGGCAGAAAAAGAAAAGGAGACCAACAGAAGAGAAGAATCTGAGAAATAACTTTAAGACATCTGATGCAATATGAGACGTCCATTCTTTTTGAGCAATTTCTTTCCATATCATTATCATGTCACTTCTATTGAACTACTCATTTCTTTTTATTTAAAAGTTGTGTTCTCAAGTTTTGGAATACTCAGATTGCTCCCTGTGTTCGACCTCGGATACTCTGATTTTCGAGTTATAAATTTTTATTTATTTTCACGGAAAGTTCATCTATATTACAACGAGATATCTGTTAAAACACGATCTAGCTGCGTGAACAAAGGCACAAGGGCTTTGCAATGGCCAAGTACTGAGTAAGGGGAGGGCACGAATCCCGAGGTCACAACTGTGCAAAACCCTTCCCTTTCCTCCTCAGATATCTTTCCCTTAAAACTAAGTCAAACCCACATAATTAACCAGGTAAACGGATCTGACCCAGACCTGTAGGCATTTTCCCAGGCGAGGGCGCGTGAGCTAGCACGTGTGAAGCGCATGCATAGAGGCGTGCGTGGGGGACCTCACCCCCTGTGCATTCGAGGCAAATAGCTACTACAATGAAATCAATTTATTCGCCTTCACTCATGGCTGACTTAACAATATGGGACTAAAGTCCCTCTCCTTCCTTCGTGAAGCTCCACGTGCTGCAACCAAGCGAAGCTCATTGAATCTAGGTAATGGATGCTGCTTCTTTATGAGTTTGACCCTATAGACACCTGCAATAGTTAAAGCCACTTTGAGCGAGAGTTGTAGCATGTTGAATGAGGGCCGAAGAGATGTTGTTGAAGTCGGAGAAGATGGTGGTGGCGACGGCACTCCAGCGAATACCTGAAGAGCAAAACACGGCCTTGCAGCCTTGTCAAAAAAGATCAAACACTTCACCTGAGCTTGGCGAATGTGTTGGTGGCGGTGGTATGGTGATTCAAGGTGCATAGTGGCTGTTGATGTCAGATAAGGTGAACGGAGGTCTTGGAGTTTGACAAGGTAATGGAGAGTGGAAAACCCTAAATTTCTTTAGGGCTTTTACTCAGGGCAATACAGTGGAGGTTTTGGGTGCTGTGGTGGGCGGTGTGATGTAGTGTGGTGGCCGTCCGAGATCGCCAGAGCTTCGCCGGCCATGAGGAAGATGAGGGTGGTGCAGGTGGTGTCGTGTTTGAACCTAAGATCTAAAGGGGTAGAAAGAATTAGGGGAGTGAGAGGAAGTGTTTGAGGGACTTAAGGAAAAGCAAGAGGGCGAGATGCATCTAGTGTTGACCGGTCGGACGCGAAGAAGACGAGAAGTACGACGAGGTGTCTATGAAGAAGAAGAGGTAGAGAGCAATCGAACTTTGGCCGGATGCGGTTGCGAAGAAAGACGAAGCCAGAGGGCTGTCCAACTTGATGGTTGGATGGCCGTAGGAGGTGGTTGGAGAAGGCTAGCCGGAGCTAAAGTCGCAAAGGTCGGAGAAGGAGAGAAGGTATTTTCAGCTAGAACTTAGCTCATCTTGACATTAGGAACACGAGGGGTCTTTATAGAAGAAGGTTTCGAGCTTCAATTCCCTGGAAACCTCAAATTGGAGCAACCCCTTTTGGATACGAAGCTCTAATTTCTCAGGGCTTGCTGGAGCTCTGTGCTTAATATGGGAGCCCAAGATTGGGTTCTTCATGAAGAGGATCTCCTTAGGCATAATCTCTCCAAGTTTGGAGAGATTTGCTTGCAAAATGAGCACGTAATCCACGATCAAAGATCATGCATTTGGGCTGAGGTTCCATTCACACTGTTCATGGCGGTAAGGACCTAAATGTGAAGATGATGAGAAACATAGGGCCCTATTTGCAAGGAATTTTGAAAGCTAAGGGTCTGAGTGTAGAAATAAAGGATTTAGGGACTGAAATGCAAACTAGGTCAAGACGAACTCTGATTGGGCCAAAATTTTGGTGCTAACCTAATTTGAACCTAAGGAATCTAATGGTAAACTTGGATTTGAGTTTTGATCATGTTTGTATGGGTAAATTGCATAGAAGCCTAAACCAAGTAAAATTCCATCTCAAACTCTATCCTAAGTCAAAATTGGTTCAGATGGTCAAACCAAGGGTACTAAACCTCTTAGAATGTTTTTATATGAATTTTAGGAGGTTTAGATAAATTTTATCATGACCAGAACCGCTTCAATTTAAGTGGGGTTAATAATTAGTGCTTTGGTGTTGTTTTTGCTCTTGAAATGCGTGAAACCTTATTTCTGTTAGTGTTAACCCACTTTTTGGACTTTTGAGCTCATTTGACCTTTATTTAACCCCTGAGTGATCCTTAGGTTAATCTGTATTTGTGATATGCTATTGAAATTACAAAAATAATCCTGATTCCCAATTCTCTCTCAAATCAGAATGATATGAAATTGTGACCCTCAGATGATTAGATAAGGAGCTTTCAACATTCAATCCTGACTAAATGTGACTAGTTAGGGCTTATGATGGTGTTACATCACTAGGATGGGTTTTGAGGGTGGTTATGGGTGGTTATGTGGATCCTAGGGGTTAGGAGAGTTAGCGCCAACCAAAGGGGTACATGGGGGTGGTTATGGTTAGATGTTGGTGCCCTTTAGTGGTGGAGAAACACCTCAAAATTGGCGCCAATCTTGAGGCTTCTAGAAGGGTCTTAGGTGGAGGGTTAGGATGGGTTGTGGGCTTAGGTGTAGGGTTGAGATGGGGGGGATTATGGAGAGAAAAAGTGGTGCCAGAAAGGGGGTAGTTAGGGATGCTTTCTTGTGCCATTTTTAGGTGTCTGTTGGAGGTGGTGGTGGTGTATGGTTGGCATCAAAAATGGACTAGAAGTAGGAGAGCTTAGGTGGACTCTAGGTAGGCTTATTTGGTGGAGCTAGTTAGGTAGGGTTTAGGGTTATGATTGGATGCCATGGAGGTGGAGCTTAGCTAGTAGATGAGTAGATTAAGAGGTAGAGGGAGCTAGGGTTTTGAAGGAAAGGAGTTGGAGGGAGCTAGAAAGAATTGCACTGAAGTTGATGTCTGCTAAAGAGAGCTGAAGTGGAGGTCAGCAGCTAGCTTAGCTTGCCAGTTCTTTCCTAGCAGCTAAGCCAAGCTAATCTGAGCTGGCTTTCTTCTATTCTGAGTTGAGGTGAGCTAAGTCTAGTCTTCCCGGAGATTACCTAGCTAGCTGGAGTAGCTAGTTTAGGTCAAGTAGCCCAACTGAACTAAGTTGAGCTAAGTTGATCCTCTGGGTGCTGGACTTGAACTGGCCTGAGTTGGTTGATGACTTCTTCAGCTGACTAGGTCTAGCTAGTTGATGGCAATACCTAGTTCTAGTCAGGTTGAGCTTCTAGTGAACTGTTATGAGCTAGAGAAGCTAGAATGGAGTTAGGATCAACTGTTTTGAGCTAGTTTGAGCTGCCATCTAGCTGAGGTGAACTAGCTTGAGCTCCCATTCAGCTGAGATGAACTGAATGGAGCTAAGGATAAGTTGATTCAACTATAATAAGTTGGAATCCAACTGGATTAGCTGGATCTAGCTGTGATCCAGTTGGTATGGGCTTCTCCTTCATCTTCTGCCTTCCAAAGTGCCAAGGCTTGTGGAATCTGACTATCTACTTATCCCTGACACTCAGGTAAATGCATCAAAAATACAATAAAATGCAATGCATGCCCATCCTAAATAAATGCTTAAATGAAGCCTAAAAGCTCATTTGCAGAGCTAAAACCGTAAGAGTTAGATCTATTTTAGGCCATAAGAATGATGATAAACTGATGTTTTTCAGTAGTTAATGGTGGAAGGCATGGCATGCTTTGAGTATTATATGTATAAACTCTTTTCTTTAATGGCTTGTTACGTCAACAATGATGGATTCCTTAACATTGAGTAAGCCCTTTACTCCCCTCCTTTGGTTACTCCACACAATTTAAGTAGGCAAGCTCTTAGGGCTTGTTTGGTGCAGATTTAAAGTTTGTGATTGGAAGTCTAGGAAGTCTTGGGAATGATAAATGGGTGGGTAAGAGAAGAGTTAGTAGTTATAGATGTGATAATTGAGTTAATATGTTATTATTGGTTTATATTTTTATTTGTATCGGGAGTTGGTTAATAGGATAAACATGATAGGTGGGATTGTGTTGCTAGAGATAGATGTGATGAGTGGGAGTGAATTAATGTGATAGATATGATTGATAAGAAGTAGATATGTTAGATAGTGGTAGATGTGATAAATCAAAAATAATACCTTTATATTATTCATGTACTATAGCTCATAACCATGACACATAGGATAAACCCGCTTATTACAACTCTACCAAATGGGTCCCTAGTGACGTGGGGTTCAAAAATTGTAATTAGTATGCCATGGAGTTAGATGAGAGAATTTTTAGCTGTCCTAGGTACGGCCTCCTTACGGTTCACAACTAGGCTGCAAAGTTTGGCTTTCCCGTCCTTGTGCATCCCTTTCTTTGTATTTTTTATTTTTTTTCCACTTGAAGTAAAATTTTCGAATGGAATGCCCCTTGAAAACATATATTATGGATTAGGTCTCTGGAAAATACAAACACAGACTAATGTTGCAAGAGAAAATCCACTAAATTCCAATCTGCGAGAGTTGACTTTACTTTAAACTCGACTGTTGTAGAGTCAACTTCACTGCTATACTATTGTTGCCCCTAACAGCACAGCTACTACTCTCCACATATTGCTGCTGGTGCATGCTCCTGCTTTCCAGAAATCCATAAATTTTGCTGGTCGGAAACATGTGCATTTAAATATGATTTTTTCACAAGTAACTCCGAAAGTAGGACTTCATGTTATAGTTTAAAAGAAGAGAAAACCCTACTGTTACCATTATCCCACGAAAATGTCACCATTATATTAAAACAAATCTCACTTGTTCATTCCATTTTGCATCATCATTCCACAAAAATCCCTTTGTTATCATCATCTTGCAAAAATGCCACTGTTAACATATAACAAATCCCAAATGCCAGTCCATTTGACATTTTTATTCCACGTCAACTTGTCGAACGGACATCCCAACAACATGCGATGAGCAGTAGTAGTGTTGCACATGAGCAGCAACAACACTGATAAGAGTCGTATTTGCAACATTACCCTATGATTTATAATTTTAAAGGACCTAGTTAACAATATACGTTTTCTAAAGTCCTTTTATACAAAAAAAATTTCACCCCTTGAGCGATGTTGGACATCACAGAAGCAAGGTGACGTTTTAATTCTTCAAAAACACAAAACAAGATCCCAAAACACTAATATTTGAGCATATAACTATTTTCCATATATATTTTTTTTTATATGGAACAACATTTTTATTTTCTTTTTTAATCGAAAACTTCTGTAACAGTGTACATGATTTTTAATCTATTTAGAGTACCACATAATTTGCTATCATCTTGTCTTCACCGGAAGATTAGTAGGTTGATAAAACCTCATGAGCATCCTCCCATGACAACGAAAAATTTTCTACGGACCATAATTTAAAACTTTATTTCTTTAATTATATTGCAAAAAACTTTAATCATTATTTACAATAAATTATGCTTTGAAGATAAGACTTTGATCCAAGAAAATCGACATGACTTTGATACAACATGACTTTAGTATAAATATCAAAGTTGTGTCATGAAGACAAGATTTTTGCAGGCATAATTTCAAAACTTGCAACTCCCCCTTCCTCCCTCCCCCATGACATCATTCTCCTTCATCCTTGCGTCACTGCTGCTCCATCTCCAACCTCCGCATTGCCGTTGATGTAAACATGTTTAGATTACATAAAATGTCTATTTATGCATGTTTTTAAGCATATAATTGCATTACATACTATAAATATTGCATAGCATGCATCATCTTGCATTTAGATTAGTCTGAATAAAATGGAGGTTAATTGTCTCCTTTTATGGTCAGGGACAGGACGACTGTTTATCAGGGCCTCGGATCGAAGATTCAACCGTATGGATCTGATCAGGGCGACGATTGGAGTTCAACGACTCCAAGATCACCTTAATCGGATATCCGTAACATCAAATAGAGACCGAGGAACCCTAGAAGATCAAGGGCCAAGATGGTGGTAATCCACACATCATATGACAAATCCAACCGCATGATGGACTCGGATCGACGATCGCAGCCTAAAGGTGTGAAAATCGACTCAATCTGATACCTGTGGCACCATCTACATCACCCAGAAGATGGACGACCAAGATGGCGCCACGTGGTGCTATCTTGGCCGCCCAACCGGCCGCACGCAACTGCTGAAGCCATTAACGCCAATGCCTCTCCGTCGTTGGATCAAGATCCAACAACTATGAAGCGCCTGCGCTTAAGTTAAGCGCTCGACGCAAATGCACCCACAGTGAGTTGGTCGAGCGTCTTAATGCAACCCTGAGGTACGGGTTCGAGCCGTGGGGCACCTCTCTTGGAGCGAGTGAGCGGGCACATTCAACCGCACGATGGAGATCAGGCGGCTGTGCGCGCCCAATTGGATGAACGCATTATCTGACGCAGCGAGGAAACGTGGCATCTCACGCATTGAGGCACGAGGATGAGGCGGGCGAGGATGCGCTCTCAACCGTTTGATCTCACGATCGAATGACCGGAACTGGAAGATCGTGGATGCGCATTGAGGCATAGGGAGGTGAGCGGGCGGGTGCGAGCTGCACACTATGGCCATGTTCAGGCTTTTAGTGATGGATTTAGCCGTTACTAAAGGTCATGAATTAATGATTTTCAACATGTAATGACCAAATTGCCCTCACTCCTTGCAACTATAAAAGGAGACTCCCTCCATACGAAATTCTCATCCCTTCCTTCTCTTCTCTCCCTCTCCAAAGCTCAAGAGAAGCTTGTCCCACACTCGGGATGCTCCTCAAGAGATAAAGTCAAATTTGCCCACATTTCGGAACAGATCCCGCGACAACGACGACGTGCTGCCCCATTCTCGTTCTTCCTGCCTTGACCTCCTTCTTCCCACTTCGTTCTTCGTCTTCCAGGCGTCATCCTGTCCGGCGTCGAGGAGGATAACTTCTCTCTCCCATTCCTTTTTCCTACTTTCTAGTGTAATAGTTTTCCTGCTTTCTAGTGTAATTTCTCGCTTGCTTAATTGTATAAACATTTTGAAGTATTAAGTGAATGTTTTCACTCTCTCTCTCTTATATTCTGATTGTTTATAGTGTTTCATTGTAATTACTTCACTTTTCAACAAAAACACGAAAAAAATATAATTGCGAATTTAGATCGACGTAGCCTCCCGGAGTTCGATCCGAGATTTCTATTTCGGTATAAATTTTATTTGTTGAACCCGAGTTCTTCGCTTTTCAATCTACAATGACAGGTTTTCAAAACCAACTTCGAAAGAGTAGTAACCCATAGCTTCAACATTTTGGTGTCGTTTCTGGGGAGGCAATGATTTTCGATCTTCTTTTCGCATTTCACATACTTTATTGTCTTCTAACTTGCTTTCTCTTGTGTTTATTGTTTTGCAGTGACCTCCATCAGGGAATTGTCAAGCAATATACTGGAGTAAAGTGCAACTGAAGATGACTGTAAGTACTCCTCATTCTTCCCCCTCCATAGATTTCATTTGTCACATTAAATTCAAATTCCAATTAACATAAGTGTTTGCATAAATCCTAGGATTAGTTTGGTTGTTTGAATTTTCACTCACACTCATTCCACCCTCGCTTATAAAATAAAAAATAAAAAGATAATTTTGTGGGGTAATTTTCAACAGACACACAACATACACCCACAATCAAGGCACTTAACCTACTCGATTTGTTTCTACTCAACCAGGTTCTGATATGTGGAACTGGTACACACAAGTCAACACATAAAAGAGTAGAAATCATTCTAAGTTAACCATTTTTGTGTGCCTAACCTAGTGGTGCAGTTGTGGCCAGTTGTTTGAATTGTTTGGGCCGCACCACTCAACCTAAAATCAACTCATCAAGTAGCTTCTTCTTAGGGTTTTCAATCTAGGTTCATACCAGGCACTCCACTTTATTTCTGGTTTTAAAGGAAAGCAATCTTCACCCTTGCTTAAAAACCTGGTTTGCCTCAAACTTGGTTGAATCAACCTAATTCTAAACCCTAAAAGCTACTTAAGCAAAATTTGAACATTAAAATCTACGCATCACAAATAATCTTGCTTGAAAACCCTGGTTGTGCACGCACTTACATAATACTCAATCAATCATTAAGGGCACAACCCATTTTAAGGGCCTATCACATTCCATAAGCACTACAATCCCAGGCCTCAATAAAATCGAGTAGACGTTGGCCTTAAGGACTGATTCGCTCTTCGGTGCCTAGTCTAAGATTGTTCATGATTAACCTACTTGTATTGATTAATCTGATGTCTAGCTAGGGGAGTAGCATCAAACGACCGTAACTGGGGGGTACAGTAGGAACCGGAGGCGCAAGCCGAAGGAAGAACCTTCTCCCTAATCCCTTCTTCTAACTGGTTGGATTGAGCAGACACAAGTAGAGTAAATCATTTATAATCTTAACGCAAGTTTTGGGAGTCTGTAGATCCTTAGGCTACCCTACTTAAGGACAGGCTTGTTTTGTTGTGCTGTAGGGTCCTTATCCCCAGTCCTTCCGACCTTTTCCTAGTTTATGCTAGGAAGATGATCATTGAATCCCCGATTGGAAGGACCACTAGAGTATTCTCGGAGGCGTAAATTGGATTTTGGTCAAATTGATCCCATGGTCGATCAACAACCTCCTCTTCCTCGGGATCCACAGGAGGAATTCCAAAGGCAGTTGGAACAAATGCAAAGAATGTAGGCATGGTTCCAGAGAATGTAAGGCGTTTAGCCCTTGAAGGATTTTTATGATCCTTCAAATTACAGGGAACGTCCCAGCGTCCAGATTCCGGCTGGAGATGTAGAAATCAAGCCCCATGTGTTAAGCCTGATCAAACATTACCATGGACTTGGCTTCGAAGACCCATTTCAGCACTTAGAGGACTTGACCACTTTGGTCTAGACCACCAAGGCACGAAACGTGAACGAGGAGCAAATGATCATGAAGCTCTTCCCCTACTCTCTTAGGGATAAAGTCGCTCATTGGTACAGGACTATAGGAAGACCAATTGCAACTTGGAATGAGTTGAAATTGGCCTTTTTGAAAAATTTCTTCCCTGTCGGACGTACCAATGCTTTGAGAAGGCCAATCACTACCTTTACCCAATGGCCGGGGGAGCAGTTTCATGTGGCCTGGGAGCGATTCCAAGACCTATTGCGGAGGTGTCCACACCACGAGGTGCTGAAATGGCAACTCGTGCATATCTTCTACCACGGGTTGACTGAGCAACTCAAAAATCACGTGGACGCTTCTTGTGGAAGCAATTTCCTCAAGAAAGATGCAGATAGTGCACACAATTTTATTGAGGAAATGAGCGAGAATTCAATCAATCATGCCTCCATGGATACTTTTAACTGGTCCCAGCAGCCCAGATCAAATGTTAATGAAGTCCATGACTCTCATTCATTTGATATGGAATTAATTTGTAACAAACTTGATAAGGTGGACTTGGTTGCTAAGAGAATGGAAGAGTGGATAGCTGAAAATTCTATGAACAACTCTTGATCCACTCAATCCCAGAATTCGGGATTCCATTCGTCGCGAGCTCCTTCTGGACGGGAGTTCGTGAATCAACTCGATGCGGCTCAACTTATGAGTCAGCATTATTCAAAACCCTACGGGTTCCAAATTGGGGCCTTTGATCCCAGTTTTTCTAATCCTTCCCTTTCTTTCTATCGTCACCCTATGAGGGTGTCTGCGCTGTACAAGAGAACGTTAGATCCAACCCCTACTCTAATGCTTATAATCCGGGTTGGAGAAACCACCCTAACTTCTCCTAGAAAAACCTGGGGCAACTGACCCAATTCTGACCCAGCAACTATGCTCCGCAACGACCAATGGGTCAGGGTCATGTGTATACTTAGTTACCCCTAAATCAGGTCAATCAGCCAGCTTGGAATGCTCGTCAACCCGTAGGGAAGGCTAATTTGAATTGACAAATGGTAGAGATGCAAGGATCCATGCTCCAGCTCATGCAGCAAATGAAAACTTCGCTGGACAACTTGCAAACCAAGCTCATAGCTAACTCTTGTCAACCCGGATCTCTACCATCCCAACCTGTACCCAACCCACGAAATATTTTGAATCTTGGCAACCAAGCCCATGGGTACAGAAATTAGAGGGACCCACACGCACATGCTCAGGTGGTTGAGCAGGGTCCTTCCTCTTCCTCTTCTTCTGCACATCAACAATTCTTGGCTAATCAAGCCCTTCCAATCTTTCCTAACCCTCCCCAAGACCCAAACTCTTATGCATCTGCAAATTCTGTTACCTTGAGGAGTGGTAAACAAACTCAGGATCCACAACCATACTGTTCTAATTTACCGAATCCAGAAGAACCTGAGGAGAGAGAGGAGAATTCTGGAGAAGAAATCAAGGCTCAGGAACTTGATTCCAAAGATCTGACTCATGTTCCTTTTCCTGAAGCATTGATCAAATCAAAGAAGAAGTATGCTGATAGCAATGAGGAGCTTCTGAATATTTTTAAGAATGTTGAGATCAATATCCCGCTCCTTGATGCTATCAAGCATATACCGGCTTACGTAAGATTTTTAAAGGATTTATGTATACAAAAGCATAATTCAAGAGAATCTATTCCGAGGAAGGTGATACTCTCCGAGCAGGCTAGTTCTGTTATCTTGCACCACCTCCCTTAGAAAAAGAGAGATCCAGGTGCTCCATTGATTTATTGTGTCATCGGATATTACACTTTTGATAGAGCACTTCTGGATCTAGGTGCATCCATCAACCTAATTCCGACTTCTCTTTACGAGAAGTTTGGATTAGGTGAACTTCGGCCGACTTCAGTAACGCTGCAGTTAGCGGACCGTTCGATCACAAATCCGCGAGGCGTTATTGAAGATGTTATAGTTAAGGCTAAGGATTTCTATTTTCTTGTAGATTTCCTTTTCCTTGACATGGATGTACTGGAAAATCTGAGGAACACGGCAATCATTTTAGGGCATCCGTTCCTGGCTACCGCTAAGGCCAACATTAACTATGAAAGCGGTAGCATGAAAATCGCCTTTGGGGATCAACGAATGAAATTGTATATTTTTAAGGTGATTAATAAATTTGAGGATTTTGGATTTATTGAGGAACTTGAGGAGGATAATGTGAACATTAAAACTTGTTTGACGGTTTCTTCAATTGAAAGTTCCTCCTTTGATGATGAATTGGACCCACAACCCTCTATGGCAGAACTGCCATCTTCTGAAGAGGTTATTGATTTTGTTTACTCTCAACCTCTTCCTCTTGATGAGTCATCAGCATCTTCCTTACCTTCAATCATCAACTTGCCCCAGCTTGAACTGAAACCGTTGTCTGAGAATTTGAAATATCAACTTTTAGGACCAAAGAAGATGCTTCCTGTGATTATCATTGCTAAATTAATAAAGGAACAGGAGATTAAATTGATAAAGGTCCTGAAGGAACACAAGGAGGCAATTGGTTGGACCATTCATGACCTTAGGGGGATCGAGCCATCTTACTGCAATCATAGAATATTCTTGGAAGATGGATCCCGCCCTTCTCACCAGATGCAGAGGAGATTAAATCCAAATATGTGAGAAGTGGTCAAAAAGGAAATCATTAAGTGGCTCGATGTAGGAATTATTTATCCGATCTCTGATAGTCCCTAGGTAAGTCCTGTGCAAATTATTCCCAAGCCAGGATTATCGTTGTGACTAACGAGAGTGGAGAATCTATCACAACTCATTCAGCTTCCTCTTGGAGGGTTTGAATCGATTACAGGAAGCTAAACACAGCCACAAAAAAGGATCATTTCCCTCTACCTTTCATTGATCAAATATTGGAAAGACTAGCCAGGCAGAAGTACTTCTGTTTTCTTGATGGCTACTCAGGATACAACCAAGTTCCCATCCATCCTGAGGATCAGGAAAAAACTACTTTCACCAGTCCCTACGGAACCTTTGCTTTCCGTAGGATGCCTTTCGGTTTATGCAATGCACCTGCAACTTTTCAAAGGTGTATGTTAGCCATATTCTCAGACATGGTGGGAGAGTTTATGGAAGTCTTCATGGACGATTTCTCCATTTTTGGAGAATAGTTTGACTCTTGTCTGGCTAATCTAGAAATGATTCTTAAATGATGCATCAAAACACGATTGGTCCTTAGCTGGGAAAAGAGTCATTTCATGACACAAGAAGGCATCGTCTTGGGTCATGTAATCTTTGAACGAGGAATTGAAGTGGATAAAGCTAAGGTTGATGCCATCGCTAAACTTCCTCCTCCCACATCTATTAAACAAATTCGATCATTTCTTGGTCATGTGGGATTCTACAAAAGATTCATCAAGGATTTCTCGAAGGTTGCTCATCCTCTGAGCAATCTTCTCGTCAAACAAACGCTGTTTATTTTCGACGAATCATGTCGTAAGGCATTTGATTTCCTGAAAATGGCAGTCACTTGTGCTTCGGTGTTGCAACCATCGGTTTGGACAACCCCTTTTGAGATCATGATCGACGCTTCTGATTGCGTAGTCGAGGCTATTTGGGTTAGAAAGTGGACAGGAAGCCCTCTGTCATCTACTACGCTAGTAAAACTCTGGATGAAGCCCAGAGGAATTACACTATTACTAAAAAGAAATTATTAGCTGTAGTATTTGCTTTAGAAAAATTTAGGGCTTATCTCTTAGGGTCTCATGTCAACATTTATACCAACCACTCAGCCTTGTGACATCTCTTGGCCAAAAAGGATGCTAAACCCTGACTCATTCGTTGGATTCTTCTGCTTCGAGAATTTGATCTTGAAATCAAGGATAAATCTGGGGTACAAAATGTGGTAGCGGATCATTTGTCGAGACTTCTAAGTGATTCTTTTCGTCCGGACGTCCCAATTGTTGATACTTTTCTGAACGAAACTATCTTGCAGTTTCAGGTGTCCAAACCCCGTGGTTTGCTGACATTGTTAATTATTTGGCCGTTGGTCAAATCCCTCAAGATTGGACCAAGCAACAACGGGATAGACTCAAATCTGAGGTCAAATACTACTTCTGGGAGGACCCTTAACTGTACCGCATCGGCTCTGATCAGATTATTCGCCAATGTGTTTCGGAGAATGAATTCAACAGTATACTCGAGTTCTGCCATGCATCTGTGTGTGGTGGACATTTCTCTAGGAAAAAGACGGCTGCAAAGATTTTGCAATCTGGCTTCTATTGGCTATTTTATTCAAGGATGACCAGGATTTCCCAAGGTCGTTTTCCCGATGTCAGGCACTCGGGAGCATAACTAAGAGAGATATGATGCCCCTAAACCCAATTCTTCCTATCGAAATCTTCAATGTTTGGGGCATCGATTTCATGGGACCCTTTCTCCCTTCATTTGGACATCAGTACATTCTTGTCGCTGTTGATTACGTGTCCAAATGGATTGAGGCGATTCCCACCCGAACCAATGACCACAAGGTGGTCATCGATTTTGTCAAGAAAAATATCTTCAGTAGGTTCGGGATTCCGAGGGCCATCATCAATGATGGTGGCACTCATTTTCCTAATGCCCAATTCCATAATTTACTAGCTAAATACAGGGTTAATCACCGAATCTCCACACCTTACCATCCCCAGATGAATGGACAAGCTGAGATCTCCAATCGAGAGATCGAGAATATCTTGCAGAAAATGGTTATGCCTGATCACAAGGACTGGACTCAAAAGCTTGAGGACGCTCTTTGGACCTACCGTAAGGCATATAAAATGCCCATCGGCATGTCTCTGTTTCATTTGGTGTATGGAAAGGCATTTCATTTACCCGTAGAGATTGAACATAGGGCATTTTGGGCAATCAAGCAATGCAATTTAGATCTGAATTTAGTTGGGAAGACCAGGAAACTCCAACTATATGAGTTGGAAGAGCTTAGAAATGATGCATATGAGAATGCCAAGATCTATAAGGCTCAGATCAAAGCTCTACATGATCAATTGATTTCCTACAAGAGCTTTGAGCCGAACTAGAAGGTCTGGTTATTTGATTCTTGACTTAAGCTCTTTCCCAGCAAACTTAGATCTAAATGGAACGGCCCGTTCATTATTGATCAAATTTTTCCAAATGGAGCCATTCAGATCTCTGACCCAAAGATGGGTAACACATTTAAAGTCAATGGTCAACGTCTGAAGCCTGTTATTGACCGTACTCTTCCAGAACCCGTATCAGACATGGTTGCTCTAGTCATATTGTGACTTCTTTGGCTGGACTTCACCTAGCTGACGACATTAAACTCAACAGTTGTACATATGACACAAAGCTGACCCGAGCTTCATATTAAGGTGATATCTTTCATACTCTACCCTTTCTTTCATGTCTCTTTTTCTCAATGTGGACATTGCAGTAGCTAGGCATGGGGGGGTGGATTCATTTTTGAATCATTTTGTCAGCTTTGTGTAATTCTTGTAAATTGTATTTCTCTTCTTATATATACATAAAAAAAAATTAGGAAGGAATATTTGGACATTAGGACTTTTCAATCTTAAGAAATATTACATTAGGATCTGAACACAAAGTCCATTCACGTCTTCGGACTTAATCGACCCATGTATCCACTAAAATGTGGATTTATTTTTCGAGTCCTCTCCATCTTAATTCTATTGTAATTTGATTAAATAAGTTTGGGTGATAAGTACATGACTTATCAACTCTTCCTCTGATTTGAGGGAACTTTAAGTCTAAAGCATCTACACACCTTTTCACTGACTTGTTGATCGACGGTTTTAATGGAAATTGGGTAGCTAATAAACCTTCTAAGGTGATATGGTTAGCACGTTATCATGGGTAACTGCCCATAGGTAGGTTGTCCAGAGCCCAGTCACTGGACCATTCTCTTTTTATTTCCTTTAGGTAAATCTTAGACTAGGGAAGCCACCTACTTAAAAAAAAATTCAAAAAGAAAAGAAAAAAAAACAACAAGAAGAAAACAAAAGAAATAAGCCACACTTCGCCACACGAGTATGGCTGGCAAGTTGTCGGTGGTAACAGTTCATCGACTGGTTGTCCAGAACCTAGCTCAAGAAATGCAGTTAAAATTCCTAAAACACTTAGGAAGAAGCGGAGAAGTAGAATAAACTGGGGAGATATACACTAGATTCACCCTTGTATTGACCCCATAAAAAAAAAGTAGGGAGAAAGCTACCTATCGTAAAGATACACCTTTAGGCAGAGCTCTCCTTCTAAGGTCACTTAGAGGCGTAGAAACCCAAAGTCCATTCTAATTGTCGATCAACGAGTCTATCAAATTCATAATAAGATGCTTAGAACTTAGGGTTCTCATCAAGTCTTGGGTGAGTTGAATGGCCATAGAAAGCCACTCTTTAACCCTAAACTCAAAAATCCAAAAAAAAATTAGAAAAGAAGAAAAAGAGAAAAAGAAAATTTTTCTTTGAATAAGGCGAGGGTTTGAGGTGGTCTACATTTTGGTAGATACCTAGGCATTGTTGTGTCTTTGAAAGTTCAGATCCTAGGTAAAAATTTTCTTAATGTTGAAAATAACTTATGCACAAGTAATCCAACCTAATCTTTTATAAATAGCATGTAGTTTTTGCCAGGGACTAGCAAAAGATAGGTATGGGGGTGTGATGTAAACATGTTTAGATTACATAAAATGTCTATTTATGCATGTTCTTAAGCATGGAATTGCATTACATACTATAAATATTGCATAGCATGCATCATCTTGCATTTAGATTAGTTTGAATAAAATGGAGGATAATTATCTCCTTTTATGTCAGGGATAGGGTGACTATTTATTGGGGCCTCGGATCGAAGATCCAACCATACGGATCTGATCAGGATGACGATTGGAGTTCAATGACTCCAAGATCACCCTAATTGGATATCCGTAGCATCAAATAGAGACCGAGGAACCCTAGAAGATCAAGGGCCAAGATGGTGGTAATCCACACATCATATGACAAATCTAACTGTACGGATGGACTCAGATCGACGATCGTAGTCTAACGACGAGAAAATCGACTTAATTCGATACCCGTGGCACCATCTACATCACCTAGAAAATGGATGGCCAAGATGGCACCACGTGGCACCATCTCAGCCGCCCAACTGGATGCACGCAACCACTGAAGCCATTAGCACCAATGCCTCTACACCGTTGGATCAAGATCCAACGGCTGTGAAGCGCTCGCACTTAAGTTAAGCGCTCGACGCAAACACACCCACAACACGTTTGTCGAGCGTCTTAACACAACGCTGAGGTGCGAGTTCGAGCCGCGGGGCGCCTCTCTTAGAGCGGGCAAGCGGGCACATTTGACCGCACGATGGTGATTGGGCGGCTGTGCATGCCCCATCGGATGAATGCACCATCTGACGCGACGAGGAAACGCGGCATCCCGCGCGTTGAGGCATGCAGATGAGGTGGGCGAGGATGCGCTCTCAGCAGTTTGATCTCACGATCGAACGGCTGAGATTGGAAGATCATGGACGGGCATTGAGGGGCGGGGAGGTGAGCGGGCACGTGCAAGTTGCCCACTATGGCCATGTTCAGGCCTTTAGTGATGGATTTATCCATCACTAAAGGTCCTGAATTAATGATTTTCAACATGTAATGACCAAATTGCACTCACTCCTTGCAACTATAAAAGGAGTCCCCCTCCATACGAAATTCTCATCCCTTCCTTCTCTTCTCTCCCTCTCCAAAGCTCAAGAGAAGCTTGTTCCACACCTGGGATGCTCCTTAAGACATAAAGTCAAATTTTTGCCCCCATTTTGGAAGCGGATCCCGCGACGACGACAACGTGCTACCCCATACTCGTTCTTCTTGCCTCGACCTCCTTCTTCCCGCTTTGTTCTTCGTCTTTTATTGTAGCTTTATACCACACCCAGGATGTCTCGTCCGGCTTGTCCTCCAAGCGATCGTCAAGGAGGATAACTTCTCTCTCCCATTACTTTTTCCCGCTTTCTATAGTAGAATTTTCCTGCTTTCTAGTATAATAGTTTTCCTGCTTTCTAGTGTAATTTCTCGCTTGCTTAATTGTATAAACATTTTGAAATATTAAGTGAATGTTTTCTCTCTCTCTTATTCTGATTGTTTATAGTGCTTCATTGTAATTACTCCACTTTTCAACAAAAACACGAAAAAATATAATTGCGAATTTAGATCTACATAGCCTCCTTGAGTTCGACCCGGGATTTCTATTCCAATATAAATTTTATTTGTTGAACCCGAGTTCTTCGCTTTTCAAACTACAATGACAGGTTTTCAAAACCAAATTCGAAAACGTAGTAACCCGTAGCTTCAATGGCCATCGCCGTCGATTCTCACCCTCCCTCCTCCCTACCACCCAACTTTTTCTCCTCCCTCCTCGAAGCTGCTTCCTTCCATCCTCCCTCCTCGATGTTGCTGCCCCCCATCTCCCTACTCACCTCTCCTACTCCTCTCCTCGTCTCTCGTTGGTGCAACCACCAAGATAACCCTAATTCATCAATACACTTGTTTTTCTTTTTATGCTTCATGAAAATTTCATTCTAAATTTTAGTTCAAACGATGCTATATTATGTGAATGGCATATCAATGATCAAGGTGATCTTACGTTGATTGCATTTCATATAATACTTTGCCAAAATGTAGAGAAATGTAAAAGTTGATGCAAAAAATGACGTAAGGTGGTGTGAATGTGGGCTCCACTTGATAATTGATATTTTATGTAAATAAATAAAAAAAACATAAGGTTGTTACGTGGTGGGTCCCATCACATCACTCGAAATTAAAACGCATAGGTGATAAATAACTTTGCACAGGTAATAAATCACTTTGCATTGGTGATAAATTATCTTCGGTGATTTTACACCGGTGTAAAATTATTTTGCATCGATGATAAATTATTCTAAGATGTCTTTGCACCAATGCAATCTTATTTTACACCGGTGTAAAATTATTCCAAAGGTGATCTAGTGGTTTTACACCTATGCAAAGTGATTTTGACCTATGAGTTTAGGATTTAGGATTTAGGGTTTAAGGTTTAGGGTTTAGGTTTATGAAAAGTGATTTCACATATGAAAAGTAGTTTTTCACTTGAAAAGTGATTTTTCATCTTAGGGTTAAGGGTTTAGCCTTTAGTGTTTAGGGTTTCACTAAACCCTAAATGCTAAATCCTAAACCCTAGACCCTAAATCCTAAATTGTAAACCTTAAGGTAAAAAATCACCTTTCAAGTGTAAAATCACTTGTCATAGGTGAAGAAACACTTGGTGTAATCTTAAACAAAGTGCACTGGTGTAATCTTACTTTGCACTAGTGCAAAGTAAGATTACACTGGTGTAAAGTTATTTTGAAGGTGTAAAGTGGTTTTGCACCTATTAAAAGTGATTCCAAAGGTGATTTAAGTGATTTGTACTCATAAAAAAGGGGTTGTTGTTGGTTTCAATAATAGTGGACCCCATCACGTGTGAGTACTTTTTTTGTCTAAAAAGGAGATACATCGGGTGGGGATCATGTTCACACCCCTCTGCATCACTTTTTGCATCAACTTTTACATTTTCCAACTCGCATCCTAATACTTTTTTGTGGTCAACTTGCATATTGAAATCCATCTACGATGATTATAAAATGATCCTCTTGATTTCCAAGTTGATTCAAATCATACAATTGTTTATCCTTAGAATATGCTAATTTCTCCATTTAGATTGTAGCAGTGAGAGGAATCCTTCCCTCTCGGATTATCACGGTGGATGCACTTAGGCAACATCTCATTCTCCATTATTAAATCAACTAACAAAATGTGAATAGAATGTCTTCTTCCTTTTTATCATTTTCTTTTTGTCCCATTTACATATAGAAAGAAGCAACTCAATGCATCATTAACAAAATTTGACATTGCAGAACAACAATAACAATGTACAATTATTAATAAACAATCCCCCACCTATGAATGGGTTAGCATCCTTGCCTGTATGCAGTTTGTGTTCCTCATCTTTGAATGGGCATTTCTATCCCTTTAATGTGATTGGCCTTTGATCCTTACACAAAAAAAAACAAAAAAAAAGAAAACAAAATCGACGAAGAACGGGATAACCACGATCCCTCTCTGTAGCATTGATTAGTCTCTGTCACTTACAAAATCTTGTTAGATCATGTGACATGGAGAACAATGACATGTAGGAAGTTAATATATTGTTAGAGGTTTAATTTATTATGGAAGAATGAATGATTTAGTTTGGAAGAGTTGATTTGAATTGTATGATTTCATGAATTGGAGTTAATTACTTCTTGAAGAATGTATTTTTTCAATGTTGGGAGTTGTGTGTGGAGGAAGTGAATATCTTATTAAAGCTTTAATTGATTAATGAAGAATGAATGATTGAAATAAAAAAAACTTTATTCATTTAGAAGAGTTCATTTAGTGTACCTGATTTAAGAACGGTTGGCATAATTAGTTTTAATAATAATGTTTTAGGTTAGTTGAAATGGCACCAAGTTTTTTGTGCTTGTTGTATGCACATGGGAATATTATTTATGGAGAAGATGGTGTTGAATATGATAGATTCTTGTACAAGAATATAAGGGTTTTCAGAGGTGAAAGAGACTTCGACAAGTTCAAGGAGAAGATAATGTAGAGGCTACAGATTGATCCTCTAACATATGACATTGATATGATACATAGATTTCCAATGATAGTTAGAAGTGGAGATCATAGGTGAACTACTTATATCCTATCACCGATTATAGGTGATGAAGATCTTGATTCACTTGTTGGGACTGTTGACCCAATGGGGACATAGTACTTTACAAAACTTTTTATTATAATCAATGAGTTACGATGTATTCCTACATTAAGTGCTCCAATTATCTAACCTCTTATGAGTACTCCAACTATCTAGCCTCTAGTGAGTACCCCAGTTGTCCAACCTTCAGTGAGTACTCCAATTCTTTAACTAGGAGAGGTACAACTCGCATTTGATTCGATTGGGCATACTCCAGATTTTGGAAACAATCATGGTGGTTTCAATGATATACCATCAGAAGATGATGAAAAACCATGAATATGACCCTAATGATTTCTCACTTCACCCCACCTCACATACAATGGATGGACATGGTAGCAACAATTTGCATTATGTTATGTATGACAGTTTTTATAACATTCTAGTTGGCTCTAGATATATCAGTTGAGAGAAAAGTGTTGCTGATATGAGACTTGGTGGATAGTTCCATGTTGGAAAGGCATTCAATACCAAGGATGATTCAATTTTAGCAGTGAAAGGCTTTCATGTTAGACATAGATATAACTTCTCCATTCGTGAGTCAAACAGGAAAGTGTGCATTCTTGATTGAAGTCACAAGGAGAAAGGTTGTAGATGAAGACTTTGTGGACATATGAGGAAATTTGATGGTAATTGGAGAGTTTCATTGATGGGGAGTTTAAATGCATGATCAACAAAAGAAAAGTTTAGGATGTGTAAAGAAAAGTAATTGAGATTGCATATGGTGATTGGAATGGATCTTACAATGACGTGGTACACTTTCTTCATGCAATTAAAGAAATAAATTGTGGGATTGAGATTGACTTTGAGAGGCACATGAGACCCTTGAGAGACGACAAATGGATCTTTAGGAAAGCATTCTGGACATTCAGGCCATGTATTGAGGTATTCCAACAATGTAGGCCACTTATTAGCATTGATGGCACACACTTATATGGAAAGTACAAGCACACATTGCTACTTGCTAACAACATGGATGAAGACAATCACATTTCCCACTAGCATTTGCTTTGGTGGATGAGGAAAGGAAAGAAACTTGGGTGTGGATTCTAACACACGTCAGATACTTTGTTATTCGAGAGTGACGATGAGTCCACTTCAGTGGACTATATTCTAGCCTAAGTTTGTTAATGTCCACATTATAGAATACATTAATATTCTCATTTAATCATAGATTACGTGCATGAATTATAATTCAAGATCACATACATTTTTGTGCATGTCATAATCTATTATGTACATAAATAATTACGTGAAATTAATTTTTCAAGAATAAATATGGAAAATAGAGAGAGGAGCCATGTACAACATGGTTTACATTTTTTATGCAAGGAGTAAGCTATAAATGGGAATGTAGGAAAGGATTTGAGAGTCCCTCTTTGCAATATGGTTGTGGTACCTAAGTTCTATTTTAGCAAACCTAAAGTCCCAATTTAATTCCCATGGACCATGAACTTCATCATAGTTTTGCCATGGGACCCCTCTCTCTCTCTCTCTTCAAGTAATAAGCCACCACCACTCCCATAATTGCTTCCATGTGACAACCTTCAGTTTCCCTCTCAATCCAACGACTCACCCTCTAATTAAATCTCATCACATGTCGTCTCTCTCACCAATTAATCACCAATGCACCTACCAATTCTCCTCCTAAATCCACGCATAGCCTTAACCATCCAACATTAACGCACAACATTGCCCTTAATTCCCCAGCAAATCTTATGCCATCCAATCCTTTCCAATTACATCAATCCACACTTAGCATCAATCCCCAACCCAAGCCTTATCTCACGGGGTGCACTCCTCAATCTCCACTCAACATGCATGACCCTATGGAAACTTCACTCGCACATGGGCACAAGGCTGCATAGGGGAGGCACAGGCACAACATATCATGGTATTCCTCACAAATGCAGGCCCTAACCTTTTCTCTCAATTGTGCGACAATAGGGGGCCCCCATTTTCGATCGCCCATCGCTGCCCTTTGGGGATGAGGCGTAGGCCCTAGTGGCTGCATCCTCCTCCTCCATGCCTTCACCTTCTCCTTCCTCACATCTATCTCCATGCCATCTCCACCATCCTTATCTCCTCCACATCGTCGACCATCATCTCTTCAACACACCTCCAACCATTAGCCGTCACCAACACCTTACTGCGCGTGAACGCCATCACCAACGTGCTCACACCACTAATATTTCTATATGTTTTTACAGTAATTATACCTAACTAATGCTAGTTTAAGGGTGAATTAGGGTAGAAAGTATCTAGTTAGGTCACAATAGTCATATAGGTGCATTTTGTAAATATTGCATTATGTTGAATTTTTCTATAATTTTCCCTAATATATATTTGGTACCTTAATGTCTTTGTTATAATATGTACAGGTATCAAGATTGGAGCAATTTTGAGTCTTAGAGACTAGATTTCTATGATTGAGCTCACTTGCATGAAGAGGAAGAGACTATTTATATGGGACTTAACCTATTTAGCAATTAAGTTAACCTAATTAGGGACCTAAATTTTCCTAACCTAGTACCCACCCACCTAGCCTAATTACCAACCTAATTTGGCCATCCATCAACCTAATTATAAACCTATATTGGTCGACTAAATGAACCCAATTAAATCAAAAAAAAAAACTAAACCCACCTTATCCCTTCCTAAGACAAACCCTTAGCAAAACCCTAACCCTACCTTATCCACTAAGTGTCGCAACCCCCCCAGTGTTTCTACACCTTAGCCATCCCCTCTAGGTTCCCTTACCACCCTTAGATCACCATCCTAACGCCCCTATTAATGATCTTATCCTAAGCCTTTTTCTAATGCACAAAAGTGCATATCTCTTTTTGTTAAATCCCAACCCTCCAACCCTTATCCTAAGGCCCTTAAACCTTACCCTCTTGGCCAGCCAACACCCTTGGAACCAACCCTCCTATCCATCCCCCCCTCCTTAAATCTCCACCTTACATCATCCTTCCTATTTAATCCTAGCCTTTCACTTTAATTCCAACAAAAACAACTTAGCTACCCACATAGATTTGATCCTAACCCTTGATCCCAACTTAACTAGATCCTAGCCCTCCATTTAGAAGTTAGAAACCTCTATAAATAGAAGTCTACCCTCCCCCTTCCCTTCATTAAGTTCCTTAGTTTTAGAATAATTCCACCATCTCCTTACCACCTTCTACATAGCCCTCCCACTTAAAATATCCTCTCATCTCCATAGTAAAGCACCTTCATGTCCAGACTCTATAGAATTATTTAGTGGTCATCCTCCTCACTAAGTCCTATCTATCTACCTCATCTTCGTCTCCCTTTTCAAGGCAACTGCTGATAAACTCTAGTTTATCATCATTCGTAGGCAAATTCTACACTTGGTTCCTAGGTATTTTGCATCTGCATTGCAATATTAGGGTTTCATTTAGGATTCACATCCATTTAGGTTTAGTGGATGCATTACGAGAGTTTCTGGTAATTTTATGTACTTATATATGTCATTTAATTGTTAGGGAATGGGGAAGCACTAAAGATCACTAACCCTGACATAATGAAAGGAAGAAAAAGTCAAGAAGATAGAGGCTCCAATCAACTTGTCCTTAGCTCCTCTTCAGCTCATGAAGCTCACATCAGGTCATCTTTAGCTCATTCCAGCTCCTGTCAACTCAACTCCAGTGAGCTTAGCTACTAGTTTAGAACTAGCTAGCTAAGCTAGTTGAAGAGTCATCAGGCAACTCAATACTAGCTCTCCTCAACACCAAGTAAGCTCAAGCCAGCTTCCTTCAGCTGAACCCAACTCAGCTTAGCTACTAGTAATAAGCTAGCTAGTTGAGCTAGCTGCTGAGTCCACAAGAAGCTCCACTTCAGCTCGTCCCAACTTCTATCAGCTCAAGACATCTCAAGGCAACTCCTCTTAACTACTAGCTAGATCAAGCTAGCTAAGATGCCTACGCTAGCTCCACTTACCTAGCTCCCTACTCCACCTCTCCTCTACTTAATGGTTAGCCAACACTCCTTCAAAATTCCACCAAATAACCACCTCCTTCTCCTCCTTGGTGGTGCCAAAATGACCATAGCCACCACCACCCAAGGCACCCTTTCAAGGGTGGCTCCACCTTTAACATCCCTTCATCACCAAAACCACCCCGTTAACCACCTTAAAGTGAAGCCAACCCTACCTATTACACCCCCTCATGTGGTGCCAACACACCATCCCCCTCCATCACATAACCACCACCATATAGCCTATCCTAGCCCTCCAAAAACCCACACCAACTTTAACCCTAACCATACCAATTTTGGTGCCAACACTACTTAAACCCTACCCCTCTACATCCCTTCACATGGCGCCAAAACACCACCACCACTCATCTCTTAACCACCACCATAAAACCACATCCTAGCCCGCCATAAAAACCCATGCCAACCCTAACCATAATTCCCATTTTTGGCGCCAACCCAAGGTGCTTAACCACCATGGTTGGTGCCATTTTTGGCCTTAACTACTAACCCCCCTACCACCACCATAAAGATCATCCTTGGCTACATTTATCTCTACCAAAAATCTACACTCAAGAGCTAGAAAGAAGACTTGTGGGCATGCACACTAGGAGGACCCTACACCATGTCTTTCTAGTCTCCATACCCTCCTTTCTTTTTCCTTGGAACCAAGCCAAGGAGCAAGCTATTGGAGGATATCCAGGTAAGGAAGAGAAGGGTGGATGTCCACCACCCTTAGGAGCACTCTGGTGCATCTCATCTAAGGAGAAAAGAATAAGAGAATCCTCTTCAAGTGCAGGTGTAGTCGTATTTAGAGTAAGGATTATCTCAGGCTTCATCTTGAGGATTTTTCTACCCCTTTATCTTTCCTCTGTATTTGCTTATTTTGTAACAATAATCCACTACATTTGAGAGGTTACTTGTGTGGGAATCCTCCACACAAGTGGGCCCTCCATTTGTGACCTTGTTATCTTTATTCTTAGTAATACATAGAAAATTCGCCTTGTTATCTCTAAATTTGTTATCTTTATTCTTTTTACTTCTTAGATTTCCGTAATTTTTAATGCACACACTGCCTTCCTAATTACTCTAGCCTACACGTGCCAAGAGTGAACTTAGGGAGGTTGGGTTTTTATCTTCATATTTTCGCACTTTAATTAGCTACTTTCAAGTTGTTCATTGCTCGATTCCAAAAGCCTTAAAAACCACAAAACCTTAAAAAGGCCAAAAAAAAGGAAGATTTGAGAAAGTAAGAGAGAGATTACTTATAACTATCATTTGCCTCCTTAGACGACTCTAGATACTCCCATTATCTAGGTTATAAATTTTAAAAGTTGTGTGAATTTGCCTGTTACAGCGACTTGAAAACTCACTTTAACAAATCACGCATTTTCTCGCATCAACTACATCAATGGACAAGGCTCCATACCATTTTCTTCTTTTTCTAGTCTTGTATTTTTGTAGTAGATTTCTATTTATTGTTCTAGTAAATTTCTACTTATTCTAGTTTTGTTCTAGCTGTATTCTTGTCATTATTTCTAGTTCTAATAAAGTTTAGTTCTTCATCTATATTACTTGCAAATCTTGCTTCTTACCCCTTATGTAAGGTTTGGAGAACTTGTTAATTAGGGTTTATTACTGTTATAGTAGTATAGTGTTGCAATCCAAATGAATATCATTTTATTTATATAAAATTTTTACTAGTTTTATTTCGAGTCGTTCACTAGGAGGTAGTTATTGATATACATCACTCTCTAAGATCCAAAATCTATCTTTTATTCAAAAAATATCAAGTTTATTTACAAAAGTAGAATCTATATAATCAAGGAATGAACTAATCTAAGTTAATTATTTACAAGTTAGAACAAATGAATTAATTTCCTAAAGATATGCCTTAAAAATATTTACAAGGTAAAGGCACAAAAAATAATTCTAAACTAAACTCTGTTAATTACATTTGATCTCTATATACAAGCTAAATTATATACAAGTGAATAAAAAGAGGAAAGAAATTTATAATCAAAATCTTGCCTTAAAAATTATAAATAAAGATAAGACAAAAATACATGAAGAGAAGAATTAGAAAGAATTATATAAGTCTCAAAAATATTCACATAATAGACCAAACAATATATAATATACTTAGTTCAATTATATACTAAATACATGCACACTACATATATACATAAGATTTATATAAAACATATTATATATAAAATAATACTTATGCCTAAACTAATCTCTAATACTAACACACATGCATAACACTTACACTTGTTGCTTCACTAATAAAAATAAATACACATAACATATATGCATAATATATAATACTTAGTAAATATAGATATATATATGTACACACACAACACTACACTTAGTCATTTTTATTTAGTTTAAACACAACACTCATGTGGTCTTAAAAGATTGGCAGGCTTTTCGCACAAATCAACCACCCAATGGGCTGGATAAGCCACTACTAGGCTTACCCCATGGGAGAGGACAATGCCACAATATGCTCAAATTAGGCCCACATAGGCCCACGCACATGAGCACCCACACACCCACACCCAGATGCATACATGTGCTCGTAGGCACGTGCAACGAATGGGATTTCCAGGTAACACACAAGGCATGCACAATGCATCCACGCCTTAGTCGCTCAAAATGATATCGAGTGTGATTCATTAAGTATCATGCTATTAGCTTTGACACCACCGATGTGGCACTAATCAAAGCACCTTCAGCTGCTACTCACAGCATGATTTCTTTCAATGTTTAGGTTCTTAATTAATGCATAATTAGGGATCTAATTTACAAATAAATTATATAATCATATAATTAACACATAGGACTAACTATTGATATAATTATAGTAAGTTAATTACGTGTATAAGTATGTTGTTAAATTAGTTAATTGCGAGGGGTTATACAGTTATAATTAGTTATAGTTGCTATTATACACTATAAATAATTGTATAAACTACTAAATTAAGGTTTAATTTAGTTCATGTACATATATACAAGATTAATTAAGAATTTTAAATAATTTAACTTGATTTATTAAGGTATTTACATGGTTTATATACATATAAATTAATTATATAATATATACATGCCCATAATAAATATATTTAAAATAAGTTAAGATATAGATTATTAGAATACAGTATCAATTAGTATGTTAATTAATTAAATTACTAACCAAAATTAGCTTAATTTATTAATATACATTATTAAGTTATGGTAATGTACATATACAATACTTAATTAAGCATGTATATAACATAAATATGATATTTTACATAATAAATACTATAATTAATATGTTCAATTATATGTCTGTATATACACTAGTGTACACATGTATATATATATAAATATAGGTTATATGTATACAATATATACTAGTTTACATATATATACAATACTAAATAATTTAATTTAATAAATAAGATAAGTTATACTTAAATTATCTATATACATTATACTCTACTCACATATAAATAATATGTTTATATAATTAGTTTATATACATATGTATATATAATTTACTATACTTTACAATATTACAATATATATACATATATACATTATATACATATGAAATTTTTAGGGATTTGGGGCATTTCTAAATTCTATTTTGTTTTTGGCTTTTATATGAAGAAAAGAAGAGGAGAGAAAGATAAGAATGAGGGAATATGTCTCTTTTTGTGGTTTTTGTTTTTAATTTCTTTATTTCTAAACTTAAGAAGTCTAAAACTTCTGCAGGTATGTTCTCCTAGTTAGAGAACTCAAAACCTAAAACTAACTATACAAACACTTCAAACACACTCTAATCTCGTTCAAGACATATTTTATTTATTTATTTACCCTAATTACCTAATTATCACTCTAATTATTGCATTAAAGTAGGAAAAAGGCCAACTAATAATCAGAAATTAATCCAAGACCTTAAAAATTTCATAAAAATGATGGAAGTCAAGATTTATACATGCTAAACTTCCAAATAGTAATTGAAATTAGAATCAAATGCAAGATCATGATTTATTCATTAAATTCAACTTCAAATACCATTTATGATAGTTAACAATATCCTTTCTTGCTGACAAAGAAATTCCCAAACATTTTACAATGCTTACAAATCAAATTAAAGCAAAGTGCGTGAATGCTTATGAAGAGTAGTTCTAACATCGAATCATTTTAGAAGCCTATCTTGACTTCAAATAAGATCAAAATTCACTTAAAACTCTCTGAACCATTACTCAATCAAACTTGACAGAAAATGTTGTTGCTTCTACTATAAAAATAATCTTAGGTTATTCCAAGGCATATTCAGTGCCATCCACATACAACATTCTGTACCTACATCGACGGTCAATAACCGTCGGTATAGATCAATATGACCATCGCTATAGGTCCAAATAGCTATTCCGATGGTCATTTAAGGTGTTCTCTTAAGAGGCCTCACTGTAGGCAACACCAACAGTTTTTTACCATCTGTGTTTCACCTAGACCTACAGTGACGGTCATATCTAGAAGATGGCCATTTTCTGTGATAGTGGAAACGACAACGTTTTTATCTGTCACTGTAGGGTAAAAAATGTTGCTAAAACCATCACTACAAGTAATAACTCTAAATGTCTTTTTAACATAGTACCATCACTCAAGTAAATAACATGACCATCCGTTACTAGATCTGTCAATATAGATATCAAAGTAATATCTTAAGAGATTTAAGATTTAATCTTATTATCAAGAATAATGTTCACCTTCATTCAAGTAAGATCAAAGAAAAATATAGAAGATATAACTCTTTTGAAATAACAAATTGAATTATCCATAAAACCATACAATTTTTGATATAACTCTTTTGAAAGAACAATTTTTCCATATGATTCTAAAAGAACATTGTCAATCTACAAGTACTATAAGTGGCATGAGCCACAATTATCCATCAATCCCTCTCTCTATACACAACTATCCAATTTTTCTAATAGTTGTTAGTTGTCAAGTACTTCAACTATGAAATCTTTATCATCTCACAAAGGTTCTTGATCAACTTGAAGCAATGCACAATTGTAAATCATTCAACATGATGTTAGAACTCCTAAAAAGAAACGATGATATTATACCTATACAAAAATAAAATCATTGTTAACATATTCATTAAGATAAAAAAAAAGATGAGTAGTCTATCCTACTAGCAAATAGTAGATGAAGCCCTTCAATAGAAAGCAAGGCAACAATAAAAGGAATCGAAGACATTGATGAATATTAAACATATTCCAAAATAGATGCATATACATGGTGTTGTGTGAACAAATTGGCCAATAATATGTTATTTTATAATTAAAAGTCTCAACCCAACATGGATGCATGTGACAGGTGTTATGATTTGAGTGTTAAAGGCATCTCATTACCCAGATCATCACATAAAAAATTTTTCTTGTGTGTTAAAAAAGCTAAAAAGATTAATTTTCACTATGCACATGAAGTTTCCTGATCAAAATGTACATACAGTAAAATAAAAATAGACTAAGCAGGACAACATTTGAAACAAAAAAAGAGCAAACTTCTAGAGATACTTTCATGCTAGCATTTCAGAAGAATACAAAGTGTTCACATTATGTCTTGCTAATAATTGGGAATTAGTAATGAAATAGACCAGTAAGAGAGAATATATGGTTATATGGCTGGTAAAAACCATTTTCCAAACTACTTGGTTTGGGTCATTCTATACCAAGAGAAGCATATGAAAGCCAATATGACTAAATGCATGTGGATATGTACCTCTATTAAAAAAGTGGGAATCCTAGAGAATGAAAGTGAAGGAAAGTCTTACCTAGTGCAATATATCCAATTGAACCTTTAATTCCAGAGGTAACAGAAATAACATCTCCTGTGGGAAACCTTGCTTTCCCAAAATCACCAATGCAAGCAGCCATGTCATCATGAAGAAAAATATTGCTTGCTTTAGATCACAGTTGACAATAGGCTCAAGAGTGCGGTTGTGAAGATAATCAAGCACCGATGCAATATCCTTGGCTATTCTCAACCTTTAAAATGCATTCAAGGTACGAGACTCAGAACCCACTATTTCATCATGAGGGTGTAACCAAGCCTCCAGCTCCCATTGGGCATGAACTCATAAACTAATGCCTTGAAGTCATTACTGATATTATGATGATAATAGTCCTAGATGAACTATGCCCCTTTCCTGAGCATGCCCTCAGTTGCAACTCTGAGATTCCCCCACAAAGCCTTTCATTGCCAACTATGGAAAACAAGCTTGAATTCTTGAACAAGCCATTTGTTGGTAGTTCGCCCTCAAAATCATTGAAAGAGAGATTTAGAAATTGAAGGCTAGGGAAGAACACCTCTAGGAATTTTGGGATGGGCCCGGACAAATGGTTTTTGGAGAGATTCAAGGATAGAATTCCCTTGAGATCACCCAGAGATCCTAGGATAGTTCCAATGAACCCATTATCCCCCACATTGAGGTTATCCAATTGCTGGCATCCCCCAAGGGAGAGTGGAATACCACCTGAAAATTTGTTCCTAGAGACATCAATTTCTACTAAATTTATCAAACTTTGAAATGCATCAGGAACTAACCCTCAAATGAATTATGAGATATGTTAAGAAAGGATGATAGTGACGAAGTGCCAAACAACCCTTTTGGCACGTTCCCGATAAGATGATTGTAAGAAAGATCCAATATGTTGAGCTTCTTTAAACTAGACAAGCTCTCTGGGATAAAACCACTCAAGCTATTCTCATTCAAGTGTAGTTCCAACAGTTGGGAGAGGTTTCCCATGGATAATAATCACCCTAGAGAATCTATTTTTTGCAAGAGAAATAATATGCAAATTTTTGAGCTTTCTAATAGTACAAGGAATCGAGGTAGAGAAATGTCCCTTCTCCGCATTGAACTCTTGCAAGGACACAAGGTTCCCTATTCCAAATGGCATACTTCCTGTTATCTTGTTATATCCCATTCCCAATCTCTCCATTTTGACTGACAAATTGCCTATACTTTTCGGCAACGACCCGCTGAATTGTTCTTCCATATATCCAATTCAAGCAGACAGGTGCAATTGGTCAAGGAGGTGATGAAGCTCTAGTCCTTGGGTCTGGTAGCTTCCAATCTATTCTAAGCAAGTTGCAGCCTCTCAAGGTCGATTAGGGATCCAAGTTTTCTTGGAACTGTCCCACTAAACTTGTTATTGGTAAGGGAAAGGACCCCTAATCTTGACGCATTATTGCAACAGAAGGATCTAGAGGCTGAGATGAAGAGGTTGAGGCAAGAGCTAAAGCAGACAATGGATATGTACAGCACAGCATGCAAGGAAGCACTCACAGTCAAACAAACGATATGTTGGTATATGCTCTAATGTAGACACATAATATTGATTTCTAATCTATTTGAATCTAATATACACCAATGTAAAAGGTGACATGTCTCTCTTTTCTTTGTATTTGTGATTTTTACACAATTCTGCCATGATTTCTCTTTGAAAGAATTATTTTATGATAATAAACAGATCAGTCAAAGAAGGATCATTTTCCAAATGTACCAGTTTGAAAGTTCACGATTTAGATTCTTCTTTCAACTCAATAAGGCTAATTGAGTTTGGGCTAACATGAGATCAACATGTATCCTAGAGATAACTACTTACGCATCATTTTATTAATTAATCTAAACCATTTAATGATGCCTAAGGAGTTTTTTTTTTTTAAGTTGAGATTTGAACTTTGGATAGGAGTCCACCTACTCAACCATTCATGTTGGTTTACCCAAGGAGGTGTTTAGCATAATTCTCTGGACCTAACAGGCCAAGGAGCTGCACCAGTGGAAGATGGAGGAAGCATAGAGGTTCGAGGAAGTGAGGAAGGCAGAAGACGTAGCTCTTGCAATGGTTGAGATGGAGAAATCGAGAGCCAAGGCTACCATCGAGGCGGTGCAGGCTGCCCAGAGGATTGTGAAGCTGGAGGCACGAAAGAGGCTTAATGCAGAGATGGCTGCAAAATGTGAGGCCGAGGAGAAGAAGAAAGCCCTGGAGGCTTTGGCCTAGAATGATGTCAGGTACAAGAAGTATAGCATCAAGGAGATAGAGGTTGTGACAGATAACTTCACCTAGGGGAACAAGATTGGAGAAGGCAGATATGGACCTATGTACAAAGGCACTCTCAATCACACCCCTGTTGCCATTAAGATCTTGAGGCCAGATGCCGCATAAAGGAGGAAGCAGTTCCAATAAGGTTGGTAGGATCACTGTTCTTGAAGACAACCAGAACTTGAGTCAACTAAACCCAAGATCTCCAAGTGGGTGGAGTGATGTGAGGTTGGAATCAAGGTAGCAGAGCAGATTGATCATCTCCAACAAAGCTGTTTATTACTTGATGAGGATGTAGAATGTTGGGGAAGTATCTTGGAAATCATATACGGTAATATTGAGCTTTGGAGCACTGGTTGGCTTCTGTAAAGTGGTTGAGTGCAATGTCATCGAGGAGTACAGGATGACTTATGATCCCTTTCTGTAAGTGTACAAGACTTCCAGAATAATTTGATTCACATAGCATTTCATTGGGAGAAAAGTATTAATTAATTCACATTGCCTAAAGGGCTTCCTGGTTGCTAGAAATAATCTAGCGTAGTACATACATGGGCTATTATCGTAAAGGTTATGTGGTGTCATAGTAAGGGAATGGGAGGTCAAAAAGAATAGATAAGAATTTGGGTGGATAGGGACTTAAATGAGGGAAATAATATTATTATGTGTATGATAAATAAATGTGAGGGTATCCATATGTATACCTCCAAAGTCACTAGGTGATTGACATCTTATGCATAAAATACTTCTAATATAAGAATATGTAATTTGAATCATATACCTTATGGTTGGTAGATAGATGATGAAGACCCTTTATCTCCACAAGAGTTGCTAGGTACACTTCTAGCATAAGAAGCCTATGAAGTAATAGGTAATTACCAAACACAGTCAAATTGTATAATTACATGTCAAAAGGTTCATGTCTTTTATACAAATAAAATAATTGAATACCTCTGCTTGTCCTGTCTCTACCTGTATATACAAAATAAACATTTAAATCATATTAAAATACATGAATATCATTCATGTCAAATAAATGTATCAAATCATACCTACATAGCCAATTGCCTTGCATGTTGCATAATATCATCCATGTTGGAATTGGGAAATTGTTCTTTCAACAACTAGACCATCCCCGAAATAATCCCGAAAAGTCCATTCAAAGTCTCATGGATATTAGATTGAGGGGATGTTGTGGTGTTGAAGCTTTTGGAGGGAGCAACTGCTCCCAAACAACGAACTCTATCTTTCATCTCATCTCCCTTCACCTTTGAGTAGGCATCCCCTTTCCAAGAAGTGACTCCCTTAGAAGTTGAACTACTAGCATCACTTTGATATTTCTTCATGAGGTCCTAATGATTGTAACAAGAAAAAACTCAATCTTAAAAATATACCATGGCAATTAATCATAAGTCGTGATCACAAAGAGTATATTGTGTAGGATCTAAAGATAGGATATATGGCTATGCACACAAAAAACTCAAACACAATGTTAGTAATAACAAAAAGATTTGCACGATCAATTCAAACCACAAAGGACACAAAATTTATAGCGGTTCCCCTCCCTTGGATACTCCACTACCTAAGCCTCCCAGCTTAGGGTTTTTAACCCGATTCTCTCAACCCCGAGAGAATCAATTTACTAAACCGAGGTAATTAACGGGTTACCTCAACCCAAGTACAAAAATGGGTTTGTTACAACCTAATGAGCAAATGCTCAAGAACAAATGAAATACAGGTGTAAGAAAGAAAGATCTTACTACTAAGTTCCTAAGCCTCTCAACAAATGTAAATATAATGTTACTGATTTGAGTGCCTAGAATGAGGATGAATGCCTTGACAATGAGTGAAGAAATCATGTCGAAGTGTTTGCAAAAGCGTAGAGAAATTGATAGCAAAAAACTATTCCTTCTTTCTCTCTTGAAAATATGGTGGAAATTTAAAATATAGCTCTAGAATTTTTCTTCTCTATTTCTCATATGCAAACTAAGGGTCCAAGGGTTTATTTATAGAGTTTAGGACCTCAAGGATTCCTCTACTAGACGTTGGGGTTTAAATCCCAACGTTCATATAGCCAAAATTACTTTTCTAGCCATTCAGTTTTGAGCCAATGGCTACCTTGTATCGGTACTAAAGTGTGGGTACCGATACTCGTTGCTTCCAGATTTGGATTTCAAATTCTTAACACAAATCTGTAACCCACTTGTACCGGTACTCATGGTTAGTACCGGTACTCGTTACCTCCAGTACCGATACTAGCGGGGTACAGGTTTGTTTCTTGAGAAAACCCAAACCTGTAACTCACATGTACCGATACTATACTTTAGTACTGGTACTTGTAGGCTAACAAGTACCTTTTTCTAAGTGATTTAATCAATTACGTTCTTTGAAAATAATCGCAATATCAATCCTAATTTATCTCTAATTATTTTTACGATCTAAGTTATATTCCTTTGTTAAGAGGCATATACAATCTATAAATAAAAATCTAATCTAGAAACACTAAAGGTCGAAGATGATCTTCTCCTCCTTGATTCTTCCTTGTCATCTTGCCTCCTTCTTATCATGATCTTCTCCTTTTCATCAAGCCTCCATCATTTCCTGTTTGCCTTGATCTTCACCTAAATCTGAAAGAACTCAATTGCAAACATTAATCCATAATAATTTTGTTAACACCAAAACAAGATGTGGAACAAGGTTCCAACAATCTCCCCCTTTTTGGTGTTGACAAAACTATCTTGCAAATAGATAATTATAGGAAAAAATAATTTTTAACAATGTTATTTGAGGGAAAAAAAACTTTTAATTAAATCCTCCCCCTCAATATATGCTCCCCCTAAAAATATTACTATTTGCCCTCGATCTTTCTCCCCCTTTTTGTCAATCACAAAAAAAATGAAGAAATATCATACCATAAAATTTACTAATAGTAAAATGGAGCTTGTGGATACCAAGCATTTCTCGTCCAACATTCTTGGTCTTCATTCAACCTATAGAAAGGTTGAAGTGTTCCGTTATGTGCCTTGAACACCCATTGATTACTTTGATCTACTCCTGCAAAACAAATATCTTTTCTAGGTACCCATTTTCTTGTGAGTCCTTTAGAGTTAGTACCTTTCAAATCCTGAGATTTATAGAACTTTTTAGTGTTAGATCTATAATTCTTGGGATTTTTAGCCTTTTGATACATCCATGCATGCCTAGGTGCATGTGATTTAATATGTGTATTCTTTTTATTCTGAAATTTTGATTTTATAGCTTCACAAAATTCAGTATTTAACCTAGTTATTGTTTTGAGATTATTTAAAGTACCTTCAAAGTGCTCATAAATATCTTCTAATTCTACTATCTTTGCACGCAACTGATTGTTAGTCTCTTTTGACATTTCTAATTCCATTTCTAAACATGATTTATCTATTTCTAATTTTGATAATTATTTTTTAAAACATTATTTTCCTTTTTAAATAACCTAGCTTTATGATCCAGTTCTTCATGTGCTTCTAATAATTCTTCAAAAGAGAAATCAAGGTTTACCCCATTATCCGTGTCTTCCGTAGTTGCTACCAAGCAAAGATGTGCGATCTCGTCGTCATCAGATTTGCTAGAGTCGGTGTCCATGTTGGAGTCACTATCATCCCACGTTGCTTTAAATGCCTTCTTCATCTTCTTCTTAACTTCTTTTGTGTCTTTCCTTTTGTCTTCCTGCTCCTTATTCATAGGGCAATCCTTTCGCAAGTGGCCCTTCTTCTTGTACTCATAGTAAATAACATTAGTTGAAATTTTATTGACTTGCTTACCTTATTTCTTGAGGAATTTGTAGAATTTCCTAGTAAGCATTTCCATCTCCTCGTCTTCGGATTCCGATGTTGTTGAGTCTGAGTCTTCTGTGATTGCTCTAAAAGCAATACTTTTCTTCCTGCTTGTTGCCTTCTCCTCACTCTTTTTTATGTTCTCCAATTGAACTTCATATGTCATGAGGCTTCCAATCAGATCATCCAAGGGGAGAGTGGATAGATCCTTTGCCTCTTGGATCGCTGTGGTCTTTGGAGACCAATCGCTTGTAAGTGATCTCAAGATCTTTCTTACAAGCTGCTCCTCTTTCAGGTTGACTCCTAGATTTTTCATTGGATTCACAATCTCTCTAAGCCTTGTGTACATGTCCTTGATTGTTTCTCCTTTTTCCATCCTGAAACACTCATAATTTTCTGTTAAAATAGAAATACGTGTTTCTTTTACCTTGCTTGTACCTTCGTAGGTGATTTGCAAAGTATTCCAAATCTTGTAGGTGGACTCGCATGCGGAGATCCAGTTGAACTCTTCCCTTGATAATGCACAATAGAGTGCGTTCATGGCCTTCGCGTTTCCCGCAATCTTTTTCTTTTGCTCAGCTGTCCATTCAACTCCTTCCAACGATTCCAGATCCATGTACCTCTCTTGAATGAGAGTCCACGAATCTTCATCCATGGCTTTGAGAAAGACTTGCACCCTCCTCTTCCAATACCCATAGTCCATCCCATCAAAATAGGGAGGATGGGTAGAAGACTGTCCTTTGGTGCTCCCTGATGTAGATGCCATTGCGAGTTGATTTGTTACGTCTTCTCGCAACCTCGCTCTGATACCATTTGTAGGATCTAAAGATAGGATATATGGCTATGCGCACAAAAAACTCAAACACAATGTTAGTAATAACAAAAAGATTTGCACGATCAATTCAAACCACAAAGGACACAAAATGTATAGTGGTTCCCCTCCCTTGGGTACTCCACTACCTAAGCCTCCCAGCTTAGGGTTTTTAACCCGATTCTCTCAACCCCGAGAGATTCAATTTATTAAACCAAGGTAATTAACGGATTATCTCAACCCAAGTATAAAAATGGGTTTGTTACAACCCAACGAGCAAATGCTCAAGAACAAATGAAATATAGGTGCAAGAAAGAAAGATCCTACAACTAAGTTCCTAAGCCTCTCAACAAATGTAAATATAATGTTACGGATTTGAGAGCCTAGAATGAGCGTGAATGCCTTGACAATGAGTTAAGAAATCACGTCAAAGTGTTTGCAAAAGCATAGAGAAATTCATAGCAACAAACTATTCCTTCTTTCTCTCTTGAAAATATGGTGGAAATTTGAAATATAGCTCTAGAATTTTTCTTCTCTATTTCTCATATGCAAACCAAGGGTCCAAGGGTTTATTTATAGAGTTTAGGACCTCAAGGATTCATCTAGTAGACATTGGGGTTTAAATCCCAATGTTCATATTGCCAAAATTAATTTTCTAGCCGTTCAATTTTGAGCCAACAGCTACCTGGTATCGGTACTAAAGTGTGGGTACCGGTACTCGTTGCTTCCAGATTTGGGTTTCAAACTCTTAACACAAATCTGTAACCCACTTGTACCGATACTCATGGTTAGTACTGGTACTCGTTACCTCCCGTACCGATACTGATCATGAGTACCAATACTCGTGGGTTACAGGTTTGGGGTACTAAACTTTAGTACCGGTACTTGTAGGATAACAAGTACCTTTTTTTAAGTGATTTAATCAATTACGTTCTTTGAAAATAATCGCAATATCAATCCTAATTTATCTCTAATTATTTTTACGATCTAAGTTATATTCCTTTGTTAAGAGGCATATACAATCTATAAATAAAAATCTAAACTAGAAACACTAAAGGTCGAAGATGATCTTCTCCTCCTTGATTCTTCCTTGTCATCTTGCCTCCTTCTTATCATGATCTTCTCCTTTTAATCAAGCCTCCGTCACTTCCTGTTTGCCTTGATCTTCACCTAAATCTGAAAGAACTCAATTGCAAACATTAATCCATAATAATTTTGTTAACACTAAAACAAGATGTGGAACAAGTTTCCAACATACTGAAAGTAGAAACTAGAATTAACATCCCTACATTCATATCCACAGTAAACATACATTACATACAAAGATGCCTGCATACTACACACACACATAATGTAAAGGAAGCAGGGAAACATATTTATACCTTCATCTCTATGTGTATAAAGACGTTTACAAGGTGCTAGCTATGACCACAAGGGCCATGGCCTTCTTCATTATCAACTCCCTATAATTTCCCACAAATCCTTCGAGGATCTCTGCAGCTAAACTGAGGTTAGCAACACACTAATATATACAGATGACGTAAAAGGATTTGCAAACGAAGAAGAGGTGCACCACATCTTTCATGCCTCTTTCAGACCCTATCTTATAAGCCAAGCCATCATTAATTAGAGCCCTCTCTAATAAAGCAAGCAACATGCCTACTTGGGGATACAACTCTTGACTCACTACCCTCTTCTTCTCTAGCAACTTTCAATTATCATTTCCTCTTTAGAGTTTTATTGGCATAGAGGCACCTTTTTTGGTGATATTACACACCACAGGCCCTCCTTAACTAAGTAGGCCAAACTGAGTACTCCTACCACAACCTTCAGTAAAAGTCATTAATTTACCAATAACCTTTAGTCAATTGCCAACAACCTGCAATAACCTGCATTTCTATCTCCATAATTCATTTTGAAGCCTTTACTGCAATAACTCTTCTTTGATAATCAATCAATGTGGCTACCCTCATTCTATCTGTGATTAAGGAAATAGCTATTCAGCAATAGCATAAAACGGCATGGCGCAGCATAGAATAGTAATTTAGAATGCTAAACCTTCTCAGAACTCAATGGTAATGGAATAAGGCTTCCATAATAATATTCATCCTGCTAGATAATTTGGCAAATTCGACAAATCATTATATATACTACAACATAATATTTAGGACATTCAGAATTTCATAATTTGAAAGATGGTTCGTACTTCAAATATGATAAAAAATGCTGAAAATGGCAAGCTAAATGGTAAGCCCAATCTTTAGTTTCTTATTTTTAACAGAAGAAAATTCTAAACTTCTAGATAGGCAACTTGAAGAAACCATGGAATTGCTAATAGCTTACTCGAGAGTCTAAAAATTACAAATGCCTAGCTTAACCTAAATTTTGAAAACTACAAGCAAAGTACAGGAAAGTCAAAAAGTTGAAGCTATTTTGGCTCTATTGTAAAGAAATAGGAAATGTACCATGGATTAAATTTTGAAGCCTTTACGTTCCCTTTCAGTAAAAAGAAAGTAGAAACTAATTCTATCTACTAATAGCCTGCATCAAAGATATTAAAAATTGCCTGAGTGTTATGTGCTAGTGAGGGAATTATTATTGTGAATATTCATTTCTTTTTTTAATCTTAACCAAGTAGGTGTTAAGATCCCTGATTGTTGGCACATTTTTCTTCAATGCAAAAATCCAGATCATGAAAATGTCAGGAAAATGCTTTCTAGGAGTGGAATAGTTTGATGGAGCTAGCAAGTAAACATTACATTCTTCCTAAACTTTCACTAGTGACACATGAGGACAAGAAGTACAATTTAATGTTCTTGGAAAAAGAAAAAAGTAATCACTGAATCTTATAATTAAATCAACGAAAGCATCTAAAATATATCATTAGATCCTTCGCCTTCTCATTCACTACAGTTCCATCTTTGTGTTTCCGACTGGTCATGTAAATGTTAGCTCTTGTAGGAATTAGTCCATCTCCCTGTGTCTAGTGTTTGTATCACGAGCTAACCATTAACGAATTATTCCAATTTCAATAGATTAATACTAAAAAAAAACATATTACCTTTTCATGGATAATCCTAGCAAACATCTTTGTTCCAGTGCAATGGGGGACCTCAAGGTTTAGCCGATTTCTCCTATTTTGCTCACACATTTTCTAAAGGTACAAGGGCATTTAAATAAAAGTTAAGTGATGTATTTGTCATAAAAATATTGAGAAAAGTGCAATTCATTTGCATTAAGACAATACCTTATGCTCATCACTAAGCCAAATATGAGCAAGTGTAAGAAATTGTCGTTTGTCAATTTGAGCATCTTCAACTGTGTCCCACATCTCTTCCGAGGACTGTCTTTTATCAAATATTTTACACTTAATTTCATTCTTCCACACCCTCCATTTTGTAGCAGCACTATGCATGACATATTTCCTTGTCTTTTCATTACAACATGGCTAAAATTCAATCTTCTCCTACAAAACATATGATATAATTGTAAATATTTTCAATAACCAAGAAGTTAACAAAAAAGATGAATTATAACTAGCTCTTAAACCTGAATGGCCTCCTACATTGTCGTCTTATATTGAGGTCCATGTCTTTCCAACTAGAATATCCTATGGGGGCCAAATTTGATCTTCGTACTGCAGATCCGATAAAGTTTGCTAACTTAGCAGCTTCTTCTCCAATGGGAATGCTAGCAATACCAACTTGAACCTCCATCTTCATGCCATCTTCCAACTCCCATGTTTCATTCATTAAGGTGGGACCTCTCATCTTCTTTAATTGAGATGAAGCTACTTCTATGACAATAAAGAAATAGATAAAAGAGTAGATTAGCATCTTATATATTTTTCCCCAAAAAAAATCAAGAAGAAGATTCTAAATACTCTCCAAATGTTTAAAAAACAATTGACCTAGCTCTAAGACATCTTGTATTGGGGCACTTGGTGATGAAATTGAAGTTGATTGCTCACTTGCAATTGTAGGTTGTTTTCTTTGTCTTGTACCAACTACTTTATAGTTCCTTTTCCTTCTCATTTATCTAAAAAAGAAAAGACAAGAAAAAGAATCATCAAAAAATGCATAATCGTTACTAAGTCATTAATTTGAAGTAACTTTTAATAAAAAAATAAAATAAATTATATTGAAAAGCAATAAATAAAATCTTCTACTGAAGCTGATTTTTGTTATCTCTACTTGTTTCTTGTCCTAAGTATCCAAATCAAAATCAGTTGAGATGGAATATACGCCCACAAGAAAAATAAAAGTGACACCTATTTTGATTTCATTATTGAGGGCTAGGTTTCTTAGTGAAGATCATTTCTCCTCACACATGCAATAAAGCCATTCACAAACATTCATTATTTGAACTATGGGATAATTTTTCAACAACCATCACTACTGATTTTGGTGATTTTCAGTAGGCCTATGGAATAATTTGGGTTATGGGATAATTCCAGCAGGCCTATGGGATCAATCGTTTGGTGATTTTCAGCAACCATCACTGCTTGGATGGAACTCAAGGCACTTTCTAAAGAAATTGCAAAGCTCATGAACTACAATGAACGTCTAGCAGTAAAATGTGTTGATAATGGTAATTTTTCTACTTAGAATCAAGTATTATGAGTTGTTGCTTTAAATCAACTTTTGTCTTGAAGAAGTTGGACAATTTTTCTACTTGGATGCTTCTATAGTGTGTATCACATAACATAAGTGATCTAGCTTTTGAAATATCAGCTTCTATTTCCAGCTATGCCCAAGGCTTTAGGCACCAACTTCACCTTATAAGAAGGAACTTAGGTGATTTGGAGGTCATGTTGGTGTCACTGATCAGATACTTGTGTTGTTATGTGGGATGTGTAATGAAGCATGGCCAAACTTGAAAAAAAAAAGTTCTCGATGCCAAAGCCATTACTAATCTGCAAAGGTTGTAGCTTTTGCTAGCATGGCAGTCCCCATTTTCCCATTTTTCTTTCTGCAAGGGATAAAAATGAATATTGGCTCATTTGTAGAGTTAATGATGTGTTGCAAATTACATTTTTTTCTCCAAGTTGTATATGTATAGATAGATTGGAATGACACATTTTACTTTCACATTTGACCATAGAAAGGACAGCTTGGAATATGGGATTACAAGAAGCTACGTGAAAAGACAATTTATGGGTCAATACATTCTTGCATACTTAACAACATGAAGTAACTATAATTCCTTCCTCATCGTACTTAACAACATGAAGTATAATTCCTTCCTCATCCTATTTCCATTTCCATCAGCAAAACTTGTACGCTGAGAAATGCCTTTTCCATTTTCAGATTCAACCGACATAATGATGGAATGTTATTCACATCTTCATCAGACGGAATGGTCTACTGCATTGATTTGGAGACTAGAATGCCATCACTCCTGATGGATCTTAACCCAAATTGATGGAATGTAATAATATCTTAGATTACTTCTTGAGCATAATGAATGCTTGATACTTAGTTGCAACTTCTACAATACATCAGGTAGACCTACTATGTTCAAGTTTCAACTTTTTATAATCCCTCCTAGAATCAGTTTTTGGCTTATTTAGTGTTTTGTCTTGCTTAGCTACACATAAAGCTGCAGTGAATGGTGTTTTTTTTATTTGGAAAGAAAACTGCAGTGATTGTAGTGGGTATATCTTTTGCTGACTCGACTTATCTTTATAGCTATCGAGATGACATCTTCTAATGAAATGTGGAATGCTTATTTTTTCTCTTGTTATGTGTGCAGGTCACAAGCTACATGAAAAATGTCCAATAAATCTCCAAAATAAGAAAAAGAAGTCGCAATGCAAGAAAATCACCGGTTTCGAGGCACTTATCTTCATCAAAATGAAATGTGGAGTTTTGCATCTTGGACCATTGTTTTTTTACAAATTTTGATGTTAATATACTTCTGCTCTCAAATCATTGTTTTACACAAAGACTTGCTCCAATGTTCACAAGGAAAACATCATATGTGAAGCAACATCTCCTATCAAATATCATCATCATCCAAATCAACTTCCTCGTCAGACACATGAATATTCAAATCATCCACATCTCTTAACCAAGTGGATGATTCATTTGCTGCCATCCTTGCATTCCATGTGTCAAATCCATGCATGAGTTTTTGGACATCTACAATTTCAAAAGCATCTCTAACCTTGACCCTCTTAACCACATGCCATCCTTCATTCTGATTATCCTTGATGTAGAACTCTTTCGATGCTTGAGATGCCAAGATGTATGGGTCATCCCCGATATCCTTCCCTATATGTGATAAGTTTGAGAAATTAACAATGGTGAATCCGTAGCCATCAGTCCTGCACCCTCTAGTTGGATGAACCCAATCACATTTGAATAGAACCACCCTATACATCCCTGAATAGCTTAGTTTGAGAATGTCTTTTAGCACACCATAATAATTTTGTTCCCCGTCAATTGGCTGATCAACTATTTGACTAGAATAGCTGCTTGAACTAGAAATGACGGCTACACCACTATTTTGTGTCGTCAAATCCTTCTCATGTTCTGTGGTATGAAACCTAAACCCATTAATAATATACCCTTTGTAGGTAATAACCATGTCAGAAGGACCTTTAGCTAACCACTTCAACTTCTGAGAAACTTTGTTACTTCCTTCTTTCTCCAAACATTCAATCTACAACAAATAAATAATATAATTTCATTTATTGATAAAAGCTAGCTCAAATTTAGTTGAATATATAATTAAAAAATCGAAAGAATCTCACTTTATTATGAAACCAATCATTGAACTGAAGGCTATGAAGCCTATCAAGTTCAAAGTGAGATAGGCGAGGTGAGCAGTGACGCTTTCTTAGCATAGACTTATGCTCCCTATTTCAAAAAGGCAATGAATCTCTAGTTACATGATACTTGAACTTATCATGATAATCCAATCAAAGAAATGAAGAATTTCCAATACATACATTCTAAAGTGACTAACATATTCATCGTTAAAGAGAACATAACGATGTGCCTGAAATAGTGACTGTGAATCGAGCTTCTTCCTTGAAACTCTTCATTTCTTGAGATTGAATCGCTTGTTTGTTATTTTCTTCTCTAAAGGTCGTCCTAGTGGAGATGGTAGATCTTCATCCATCTCAGGGATAACATCCTTGTCATTTCGTAGTGGCATATCAAATTTGGTATGACCACCACCAAGATACCTTGAACAAAAAGTTAGGCACTCATTTGCCAAGAATCCTTCTACAATTGATCCCTCAAGATGAGCTTTGTTCTTGACAAAGCCTTTCAAAGTCAGAAAGAACCTAAAACATCGAAAAGCTTACATATTATTAAAACACAATTTCTGAAAAGACATCTAGTAGATAATTGTATAATTCACAAATAACTACCTCTCAATAGGGTACATCCATCGATAGAAAATAGGACCTCCAAGCTTTGCTTCCTCTACTAAATGGATGACGAGATGTATCATGATGGTAAAAAATGAAGGGGGAAATAGCTTTCCATTTCACATAATGTTAGAATGGCTCGGGATTGTAGTATATCAAGATCTACGGTCTGAGAGCCTTGGCACACAAGCATTTAAAGAGGTGGCATAAGCCAATTAAGACAATCGTCACTCTATCAGGTAAACAACCTCGAACAACCATCAGTAAAAGCTCCTGCATTAGAATATGGCAATCATATGTTCTCATCAATGTTACCCTCTTCTTTTTAACTTGTATCACACACGAGATGTTGCACGATAACTCATCTAGAAGTTTCATCTCCTTCAATATGGTAAAAAAGATTGTAATTTCTTACTTCGTCATCTGATAACAAGCTCTTAGGATCACATTTCCAACTCCTTTCGAATGGAGGTCTCTTCTAATCCCCATATCTACCAAATCTTTGCGAGACTTGTAAGTATCCTTTGTCTTTTTGACCTGGCATTTGATTGTCCCAAAAATATTGTCAAAAGCATTTTTCTCGGTGTGCATGACATCAATGTTGTGGCGCAGCAAATTATGCTTCCAATATGGCAACTCAAACAAGATGGCCAATCGCTTTAAAGGATTGTGTGATTCATCCTCTAACGAGGAAACTGACTTTGCAACCTCAAGTATGCTTTTACCTGACATTCGTACAGGCACCGACCGATGCTCTATGCTCCCATCAAATGACTCACTATCCATGTGGAAGTTGTGATTCTGATCTAACCATCTCCGATGTCCCATATAGCAATACTTCTTGCTATGAGACAACCATATAACCGCAACAGGGACACCCTTTTTCTCCCCTTACACTCCAACTAAAAAGTGTTCCATAAGCTGGAAAATCATTAACTATATATCCAAAGTAATGCAGCTTGCATCAAAAAGGTTTCATTATTAGATGTATCAAAAGTTTCAATTCCATGCTCCCACAACTTCTTCAACTCCTCAATGAGAGGTTGCCTATAAACATCTATGTTGCCCCTAGGAGCTTTTGGACAAGAAATCAACAAGGACAAGATGAAGTTGATTTGTTTCATACATGCCCAGGGAGGCATGTTATAAGGTATTAGAATGATAGGCCATGTGCTATGGGAAACATTCATATTCTTGAATGGATTGAAACCATCAGTAGCTAATCCCAAACGAACATTACGAGACTCAATAGTAAACTGTGGATGCAAAGAATCAAAGTGTTTCCATGCTAAAGAGTCTACAGGAAGCCTTAAGAGGCCATCCTTAATAGAACCTTCTTCATGCCATCTCATGTCTGTGGTTGTCTTTGAACATGCAAACAATCGTTACAATCTTGGTTTTAAAGGAAACCACCACAACACATTAGCTGGTTTTCTCTTTTTCTTTACCACAGAAGATCAACCAATGAATCCTCACCATCCTTAATGTTCTTCCATCTTGATTCACCACATATTGAGCAAACATCATCATTTTCACTGTCTTTCCAAAAGAGCATACAACTATTTGGGAAAGCATGTATTTTGAGATAACTTAAGCCTAAGCTTGAGATGATGTCCTTTGCTTCATTGTGAGATTTTGGTAACCCATTACCCTCCAATAGCAAGAAGCTTAAATACTCCAAGAGTTGAGTAAATGAGTTGTTACTTCAATCGTTTAGACACTTTAGATGGTATAAATATAAAGTGGCAGCCAACTTGCTCTCATTCAAGTTACCATATAATGGCTTCTCAGCATCCTTCATCAAATCAGAGATCTTATGTCATTCCTTTTCTACTCTATCAAATCCTTGTTTGCTAGCACCTTCATATCCCATATCATCCTCAACAAAATTAACATCATCATTACTCTCCATGCATTCTGCATCTGCATTGACTCCAACAAAAACATCCTCCAACAATCCATGAACATCATGCTCAAATGCCACATCCCCATCCCTCACATTAGAGATTGAGGTGCGAGAAGTCTCACCATGATAGGTCCAATTCACATAATTCTTAAGAAAGCCATTACAAAGCAAATGATCAATCACCTCATCCTTCGTCCTCCACAAAGCATTAACACACTTCCGACAGGGACACAAAATTCGACCTTCTATTGAAGACTTATCAAATGCAAAATACAAAAATCGCAAAATGCCCTGCATATACTTTGTGCCTGTCCTCACTTTCGACTCTATCCATGATTTATACATCGCTTCCTACAACACAAACATAATCTAACAATCAATCGTAGGTATCATGATGAATGAAATACTCATGGTTCATTCGCCTCTCATTTTTACTACCTTGAACTCCAAGAACCCAACAAACTTGATAATTATAAATAAAATCCTTGAACGTTCTCTTTTTGTAAAGAAGAAGCTTCAGATGCAAACTAGATTATTACACTACCACATAGAATTAGTTTTTTTTTTTAGGAAGTAAATATGGTGGCCATGAGATTTGATCTCATGACCTTTTTGAAGGCCAATGGGGTGCTCTACCATTGAACCAATCCTTTGTTGTTAACTATTTGGTAACATTCAACTTCAAAGGGCAAAGTAGAATATACAATAAGCATATACTAGCAAGAGTGTACCAACAATAAGAATGCAATACAATACCCAAAATAGCAAATATAATTGCCTCTTACACACATAGCTAAGGCACAACATATCTAAGTTATGCTATTATTATTTTAATATATTTTATTTGTTACTCTTTATATAAGATCTGAAACTCATAAGTCATAAATTCGAAAATCAGCTTCTACTACTCGACTATATAGCATACTAATGAACACAATATTGACAACATCAATGATACCAAAAACAATCTCATTAACAACAAAAACAAAACAATGAAAATTTGACTATATAGCATACTAATTCAACACAGGTTTTGACTTCTCTGAAAATCGTAAGGTAGTACACCTCTACTTTTCATTGAAGTTCGATATTTTCCTATTTTAGGATTGTCTATCCATCAATTACATTACTTGAAGTGTAGATGTTCTGAAATGGACATTCTACTAATGCTCAATCTATTTAGCATTTATGAAGAAAGTCAATTTTTAGTATCCACTTCAAGACCCTATGGTCATGATACACCAGGGTCTTGCCCTTTAGAAGTGAAGAACCAAACTTTCTGAACTGGCATTCTTTCTTGGGTTCTTTCTTGCATTAGGAGGAAATGGTATCATCTCTAATCTATTATCAGGAACAAAAGGAACACTATTCAACATACAAGAGTCATGAGGAACATGCCCATGTCTCTGTAAAAACATTTGTGCAGCCTCATGTAAGTACATTGTGTTGATTCCTACGGGAGGGGGTGAGATTTGCGGAATATAAAATAAAGTGCAGAAGCAAATAAACAATCTCACAAAAGATACAATCACACAATTGCATAAAAGATTTTTAGGTGGAAACCCAAACTGGGTGAAAGTACCACCTAACCTTCTCGAATTAGGATTTTTTGATCGACCAAGTCGATCAAAATCCACTAACCGAGTCACTTAAAATGAGGGTGACTCAACCTCAATACAACCACGCTACTTTGAACTCGAGGGTAGCGTAACCTCAAACCCCTTCTTTACACGAGAAGGTTTTTGTCTCACAAAAGAGATGGGAATTCGCAATGTGAATACCCAACCAATTAACAAAGATAAAATGCAATACAACCTATAGAGCCCCAAATAGACCTAGCTACTATAAGTAAAGAAGCTTCCCTTTGTTGGAAGTACATCGACTTGATGAAGTGAGTGCATGAACCACATGTAGGCACTATGTCACTCTCGTAATCATGGAGTGAGAGCAGGTACATGGCTGGATGAAGCTCTTAGGTGTGGAATGAATGCTTGGAGAGCTAGAGCTTCTTCTACTTCTCTTGGAGATAAAAGATGTGGAAATGCTAATACTTGGTGTCTAAATAGGGGAGGGCTTCCCCTCTATTTATAGATGGCCTAAGATGGCCTAGGAAGGCTTTGGAAGGCTTTAGAAGCCTTAGGTAACCATTGGGGATCATCCCAAGGCAAAACAAGCCACAATCAAAATCATTAATAATTCTGACAAGGTCATCAAACGTTAAGGAAAAAGATCAGACATCTGAAAACTAAATTAGACATCTATTACTAGACATGTTTCCTTACTAACTTAAATCAGACCTAAACAGGGTTCTTGTGTAATTCAGTAAGAAGACATATCAGACGTCTGGCACTAGGTCTGGACGTATGGAAACCTAATTTACTGCGGGAATAGATTTCCCAAGGCATAAACAGCTATAAGCCTCAAGAGAAGTGATTTTGGCTCAATCAAGGGCTAACGATCACTTATTAGATGTCTAAGGTCCTCTACGGATGTCTGATAGAAGCCTAAAGGTCATTTCTCAATGATCATATTGTGAAAGCCAACGTTCCACTAATTAGACATCTAGCCAAGTTATCAGACGTCTGCTAAGATGTCTGGACTAAGGGTTGGTTGTCTGATTTCAATAGAAATAACCTACTAAGTCCAACCTAAGTGATTGGACATCTGATCCAAAATTCAAATGTCTTAAAGTTCACTACCAGACGTTTGATTTTTGTGTTGGACGTCTAAAAAAGTTGTCTGAAGCTTATTTAGGTTTTCTAAGTCTTCTATGGAAAACTTAAGTATCCTAGGATTACTGTGTTGATACTTTAAGGCTCTTTAACATGCATCTAAGAAAGAAAATAAAGAGCAAAAAAAGAAACAAAAATACAAAGCACAAGAAAGGAAATCTATCCTATTCTTCATCTCCTTCCTTCTTCAAACTTTCTCCCTTCACAAAGCTCCTTCTCCTCCGTCAAACTCCTCCAATCCGCCATGGATGCGAGCTTGAACTTGGTCTTTACACTTGTAACATTTGTAATTGACCTAAAATCTAAGACTCAAAAGCAAATATAAAATAACAAGCATTTTGTTATCATCAAAATAAACGATCGTGGTGCCCTTACACCAACAATCTCCCCCTTTTTAACATTATAAAAAAGGTTTAATTAATTTTAATTCTCCTAAAATACCCCCTTAAAACATGCTCTTCTAAATTTGTTTAATCAAGAATAATATTCTCCCCCTTTTTTTTGAAGTAACAAGATAGCTCTACGATTAACTTCCCCTTACTAAAGGAAATATAGCTAAGTTAACCACTCCCCCTTAAAGATGGAAAATTAGCTCATTTATTTTAACTCCCCCTATCTACATGCTATTTATAAAGAGATAGGGTTAAAGTTTTACCTCACCTATCATGGCTAATAGAATGGCCCAAATGGAGGTGGCTGCCAAACCAGATGGGGCTCCCATCCGTAGCTTGGAGGTCTAGACATTAGCGCCAGTCTCCAATTAGGCAGTCGACGTGAGACGGCTTGGTTGTTTGTTCGTCATCTCGTCGATCTTCTCTTCTCCTTCCTCGGTCTACTCCTTGGTCCTCCCAATTTGAGTTAACCGTTCTTGATCCTGAAATTCCAATCCTTGATGTTGAACTCTCCCTTGAAACCTACAAAACAAATTTCAAGTTGATCTTTCGGTATCCAAGTTAGCTTGGATCTAGTTTTGTTAGTTGGTCTCCTTGAAGGAGATCCTTTCTCAACCTTAGGGCTATAAAAATTATCTAATTTGTTTACCAAATTAGATTCTTCCCTAAGGCATGCAAGTTCATTTTCAATAGCATGCATTTTTATTTTTAAGCTAGAAATTTCAATTGTTAAACTGGTGTTCTCCTCAATTAATTTACTTTTCTCATTAATTAGATCTATATTTTCTAACAACAAGTTTTCATCCTTAGGACTACAACTAGTTTCTAGATCCTTAAGTTATTTTTCGAACCTTTCATTTTCTAATTTAAGAAAATTAATATTTTTTTAATATTTTTATTTTCTACTTTAAGTGATTTACTAATTTTAAATAATTCATCAAAAACATCTTGTAAATCCGAGTTTACCTCATTGTTGCTATCGTCGCTGTCGCTTTCTGTGATTGCCATGAAACCCATGCAAGCGGTTTCATTTTTCTTCTCGAGATCCTCTTCTTCTTCCTTCGAGCTCAAGTCATCCTAAGTAGCTTGGAACGCCTTCTTCTTGTACTTTTTGTCCTTCTCCTTCTCCTTCTCCTTCTTGAGAAGAGGGCACTCGGGTCGAAGATGCCCTTTCTCGTTACAATAGTAGCAACGTCTCAGACTTTCCTTCTTTTCCATCTTCTTTTCTCTCTTTGAATCCCTACAAAACTTGGAAAATTTTTAAGTAAAATCTTAAAGTCGTTTATCGAAAGCGAAATCGGGTTTAAAATGAATGCGTCGTAGTATAGCCAAAATCGCTTTGAAAACAAATGAAAGTTTATTACTCGAAAAATATGAATCCGAGGTCGAACACAGGGAGCAAATTAGGATTTACAAACTAAGAACACAACTTTCAAATTTATAAAATGTAATGACCAATCAAAGTTATGAAGCGAAAATGATATCAATGTGTAAAGAAGCTCAAAAATATAAAGGTGGACGTCTGATGTAAAAATCAGACGTCTTAAGTATTTAATGCTACAGTGCAATGATTGCACAGCAATCAAAGGTCTTAATTGACCTAAATTAGGCTAGGACTTAGCATAAGTTAGGGTTATTCATGCATGCATACGCATTATCTGCATCTTTACTGCTTTCCTTTATCTATGCATAAAATAATGTTATAATGTGCTGATTAAGTGCATTATGTCGATTGCAGGGAATAAGCTGATCAGGAGCTGGATCTGAAGCTGGATCAGGAATAACGGGAGTTGTAGCAGAGCTGGAGTAGAAGGCCTAGTTTAGATGTAGGAATAATAATGTAAGGGGGTTAAAGGTTTTCTATTCTATTAAGTAGAAATAAAGTAGTAAAATGTGAAGAGCATAGGTCTATCCTAGCCCTAGGATAGCCTAGAGACTTCCCCAAGCCTTAGCCACCCTTAGATTAGGTCACAACACCTTAGGAAGCCCTAAAACCCTAGTTTCAACCCTTCTCTGGACGTCCAGATAAGTTTTAAGACGTCCAGGACCCTTAGCCAACTCCCGCACACTTCAAACCCACTTCTGCAGTGTTATTGGACATCCAGACACTTTGTCAGACGTCCAATTTCTGCAGAATACCCAAAACAGAACCCGAAACCCTTCCTGACTCTGATTGGACGTCCAGACAACAAGTCTGGACTTTTGATTTTTTAGTATAAGACGTCTGATTATATAATTAGACGTCTTATACTGCTCTCCAATTCCTGTTTTGAGATTTAAGCCTTGATCTTGGATCTCTAAGTCCCTAAACCTAATTCCAACCCCATAGGAACCTAAATTAAGGTGCCCTAACCCTAGTACATCACCTCTAGACCTCCTTAAGGACCTAATTAGATCCTCACTAAACCTAATTGACTTGGATCTTAGTCAATTCCATCAGCCTATTCAATTGAACTCATTGAGTCCAATTGAGTCCTGATCTTAGCACACACTGTCCAATTGGACTCAGTGAGAGTCCAATTAACCTAGACCTGACTTAATTGAGTTGTTTTACTCTCAATGAAGTTTCCACACACCCAATTAAACTTGTATTAAGTTTAATTGCACTTTACCTTAGTGAATTAGGGTTTATAACCCTAATTTGAGACCTACCTTGACCTAAACCCACTAGAACCCAACCTAATCAACCTAGCCACCTAAGTTTCGACCCACACACACCCACACACACCACCCACACAAAAATATCTAGCCTAGAGTTCTCTAGAACTCTCTACCATGTGTGGTTGCCTTGGTTGCCAAAAATAGCAACCAAGAGCCATTCAATTTGTAGATCCACATTTGGTGGATCTAAAAACCACCATCCACCCTCTCTCTCTCACTCTCCCACGAGCTCCCACCATAGGCCTCTCTATAGAATTCCATAATTCTCTAGAGAGCTTCCATTGGGTCTATAAAAGGACCCCATGGGTGGCCATTGGCACCCATTCACTTCCTTGGCCTCCATTCCACTTAGGCTAGCCACTTCCATCTCCACTCCACCTCCACAAGTTGAGCACCACCATGGAGGCCACCATCTCCATGCCAAGAAGCTGGATCAGCTCCCCAACCTCTCTCCAAGGACCGGCCTAAGTTCCATTGGCCGCCCCTCCTTCTCTCAACCACTCAAAGGCCATCGGGGACTACCCCTGAATGCCCTTCCATTTTGCTAGATTTAGATTATGCTCTTTGTATATTTACTGCTTTTATTTACTGCTTAGTAGCGTAGTCTTATTTCTCCCCTAATGATGCATGCGAAATCCCCCCATCGATTCTTGTATGCGATCATTTTCTGGTAGCTAGATTTAATTTTCAAGCATTTATGTACAAGCTTCCCTTTACGTTTTATGTTACAAACGACTCTCCTGCTGAATGAATGAAAAATGCATATATATATATATATATCTCTTTATGTGTTTAAATCACCATGAGCTGAATGATTATTTTATTTGTGTGATTTAAGTGCCTGTTCTTTAACTGCCTATATATTGCACACCAGAATACTAAGTAGAGCGGCTTTAAGATCGATTTCAAAAACAGAAACACGCCTCCCAGAGACGAACGACCGGGACTCAAGTCTCGTTATTTTACAAAACAATATTTTTGACGAACGTTTTTGTGCGACTATACTACGATTTTCGACGACTTTAAAATGCGCGAAAATGGCTTTCTGTCATGCAGTGCTTCTCTTTAGCTCTCTCTATCTTTTGCTTTCTCCGTTCTTCTTCTTCCTTCTTCTGATTTCTAACTTTGGCTTCTTCTTTCTTTCCTTCTTTCTCCTTCTTTGCTTCTGACTTCAGCCGAGCCTTCTCAGACTTCTACCTATCTTCTTCTTCTTCCTGAGGCTTCCTTCTCCTTCCTTCTTCCTTCTTCTTCTTCTCTACGACTTCACCCTTAGCCGCTGCTGCAACTTCCTTCTTCCTCTTCTTCCTTGTCCCCAATAGCAAAACCTACCCCCTACCCTCCCTGCAAACTCTCCTCTCCTTTTTCTCACTTAGGCTCGCTCTCCTAGATCCTACTCAGGTAAACGGGTCAGGTTAGCACGCCCGAGACCAAGCCCACCAGTGTGCATGGTGGGAGAGGAGTGCGTGGGTAGTCGGGTCGAGCACCAGGTCCATGGAGGGATGGGTCGCGGATGAGGCATGGTGGGCGAGTGGGATGTCACCCCGTGTCAGGAGGTGCTAAGCCTCTGGCACTTTTGCAACTTACACCACTTCACTTGTTCACAGACTTCCGAGGTGGGACTAAATGTCCCAGCCGCTTCTCGCGTGTGCCCACAGCAGGACTTCACTCGATTGCTGAGGCTGCGGGGCTTTGGCTTCCAATTGATGGGCATGAGTTGTTCTTGAAAAGGTTCCATGCACCTAGGACCTGGGATCCAGAAGCCTAGAGCCGAAGATGAAGCTAGCAAGCTCCTTCAAGCTCGCTCCAATGGAGGGCAAGGCACTTGTACCTGTCGACATGAAAACGGCCTCACAGCCTTGTCAAATCTCTCAGAAAGCTCTGCCATGACACGGCGAAGATGGCTTGGTGGTTGGCGTGGCGTAGGATAGCCTGGGCGTACGTGCCTAGGTCATTTTGTGGTTGTGGAGTTGGGTGTGTTCGGGGGAAGTGTGTGGAGGGTGTGGCGGTTAATGGAGAGGGGGAAAATAATCAGTGGGATGTGGCGATGCTTTTGAGGTGGCTGGCGAGGTGGATGGGTGTGTGGAATGGCTGAAGCACCTTGCCGGTGGTCTACCGAAGGTGGACAAGGTGACAGTGATATGTGGTCGTCGGGACGTGAAACTAGAAATAGATGAGGGGAAAAGAAAGAGTAGAGGAAGGGGACTTATCTATGAGGTGATGGACGAAGGGGGAGCGAGAGAGGCGGATGGCTCATATGTGCCGTCGTCGGAGATGAAGACCCAGAGAGAGAGAGGTGAGGATGACGAGAGGGAGATAGGCACGAGCGCAGGTGTGGCACGATGCGGACGAAGGAGGCAAAGGCAACTCTACCATTGGTATGGTGGCAGAGCGACGAGAAGAAGAGGTAGGAGTCGTCAGAGCTTGTTGGGCTTTTTGGCTGGAGGGGAAGAGAGGAAGTTTGGGGTATTCTCAGGCCAAAACAAGCTTGAGATCAACGGGAGGATCTGGGGTCCCTTTTATAGTCGCAGGTAGAGGGCCTTATGCTTGGAAGGCAAGCATCCAAGCATGGCAACCTCACCGAACTTGGAAGGTCGAGAGATACCCAAATCTCTCATGCATTCGCATGAGAGATTGCATGGAAATCAGAGCTCAAGATTGGGTTCATATGAACGAGAATTCCTCAGAGAATCTCCCTTTCAAATTTAAGAGGGATTCTCTGAGGAATCAAGGAGATATCCCCCTTGAATCCTTGCAAGAGTAGGATTCCTCCGCTGTAATTACGGAGGGACCTAATTGCAAAGAAGGACAAGGAAGCTAGGCGGGTGTCTACAAGGGTTTTCAAAAGCTAGGGGTCTAAAAGTAATTTGGTTGGACTATTTTCCAAAGTAAGTCAAGGTGAACTCCCCTTGTTGGTGTTAGAGCACCACGATCATTTAACATTTGCACTTGGAGTATTAGATTTCAGGCAAATTGCAAATGGAGACGTGACCAGACGGAGTTCGAGCTCGCATCCAGGATGGACTGGAGGAGCTTGATGGAAAATAGAGGAGATTCGCGAGGAGCGATAGATTGAAGACGGAAGGAGATGAAGAATAGGATAGATTTCCTTCTCTTGTACTCATTGTATTTTTCGTTTCTTTTGTTGCTCTTTATTTTTGTTACATAGATTCATGTTAAAGAGCCTCAAAGTACCCTAACAGTAGTCCTAGGAACACCAACACAACCCTAGGATACTTAGCTTTTCTGTAGAATACTTAGAAAACCAATATAGGGTTCAAACAACATTTCCAGACGTCTAATTACAAGATCAGACGTCTGATAATGTGTTTTAAGACGTCTGACTGTTGATTCAGACATCTGATAAACATCTAGGCTGGACTTAGTAGTTCTGTCTGATGAAATCAGACGTCCAGACCTTAGTCTAGACGTCTTAGAAGACGTCTGATGACTTTTCCAGACGTCAAATTACTGGACAATTGGCTGGCTCAGCAAACACTCAAGAATATGACCGTTAGAGCCTTATCAGATGTCCTTAGGCCTTTCCAGATGTCTGATAGATGACCGTTTTGCCTCGGCTGACCCAAAATCTCTTCTCAGAGATTTTCTAGCCGTTGCACTCTCTTGGAAATCCATTCCCACGAAAAAGTAGGTTTCCAGACGTCCAGACATAGTGTCAGACGTCCTGTATGTCGTCTGATGGACTTGCACTAGAACCATGTTTAGATCTGATCCAAGTCAGGAAGAAACCCGCCTAAAATCAGACGTCTGATGTTATTCCCAGATGTCTTAAAGTGATCTTCCAGACATCTGATGCCAGGATCAGACGTCTGATAAGCCTGTCAATGCAATCATTGTTCCTGATTTCGGCCTGATTCTCTTGGGCTTTGCTCCAAATGGCTATGGAACCTTTCCTATGCCTTCCAAAGCCTTCCTAAGGCCTCTATAAATAGAGAGGAACCTCTTGCACACTAAGATACACACCTAGATACACTTTCACACTCTTTTGTGTCCAAGAGAAGCCCTTGCTCTCCAAGCTCAAGTTCTTCATCTAGAGAGCATCAAAGCCTTTGCGCACTAGCTCTCCCGTTGTAGTTCACGAGAGCGACGTTGCACCGTCGCGTGGCTCACGCACCCGCGTCATCGATTTGACGCACTCCTTGCAAAGGGAAGTTTCCTAATTCCTATAGAAGCTAAGTTTAAATCTTTGTTGGCTCTATAGGACTATTGTTGTTTATTTTATCTTTGTTATTTGGTTGGGTATTCGCTTTGCGAATTCCCGTCTCCTTCGTGAGACAAAATCCTTCTCGTGAAGAGAAGGGGTTTGAGGTACGCTACCCTCATATAAAGTAGCGTGGTTGTAATTGAGGTTGAATCACCCTCGTTTAAGTGATTCGTTTAGTGGATTTGATCAACTTGGTTGATCGAAAAATCTTAACTCGAGAGGGTTAGGTGGTGGTTTTCACTCGGTTTGGGTTTCCACCTAAAAATAATTGTGCACATTGTGTGATTAAATTTTTTGAGATTGTTTATATTCTATTCCGCATTTTATTACGTCATCCCCTCCTATTAGGGAAGAATCTACATCCCTTAGGTCCAAATTTTGGAATAAACCTAATTTTGGACCTAAGGAAACCAATGGTGAAGTTGGATTTTAGGTTTGACCACGTTTGACTGGGCATTTTACATAAAAACCCAATTTAGGGCAAACATTTGACTAGGACCCTTATTTAGGTCAAAATAGGTTCCAAAGGCCAAATTGAAGGTTCTAAGCCCTAAAGGATATTTTTCCATGAATTTTAGAGGGTTTAGCTGATTTTATCTTGACCAGAACCTTGTAAATTAAGTGGGTCTGTTTTAGGTTATAAGAAGTTATTTAATTCCTAGATTTCACATTAACCCTTTTCTGATTGAACCAACTCATTTTTTATTTTGTTAAGACCATTTTACCTATGTTTAGCCCCTGAGAAATCCCATTATTACACTGCAATGGTAAAATTACAGTTTTACCCTTTATTTCTTGCTTTTCTTTTAAACCAGTTATTCTTGAGTTAGGCCCTTCATTTGGTTATGTAGGAGCTTTTGTTCTCTTTTTTAGGTCAAAATGAGCTAGTTAGGGCTCATGATGGTGTTCCTATCACTCGTCATTGGAACTTACCTCGCTATCTAATGCGGCTCTAAAAGCGAGAGACTTCCTCGGCTTTGGTTCTGGAGTGTCCTTCTGCTTCAACTTCATCTCATAGTCCATGAGATTGCCTAGGAGATCCTCCATGTTGAGCTCCTATACTTCATTCGCATCCTCAATGGTGGTGACCTTCTGTTCCCACTCCAGTCCGAGGGAAAGGAGAAGCTTTCCTTGAAGTTTCCCCTTGATAAAGGTCTTACTTAAAGACTTAAGGTTGTTCACTATGAGAGTGAACCTAGTATACATCTCACTCAAGGATTCATTAGTCTTCATAACAAAAGATTCAAATTCTTGAGAAAGAATGTTGATTTTAGAAGACTTTACCTTGGAGGTACCCTCGTGAGTTACCTCAAGTGTGTGCCAAATCTCATATGTGGTGGCGCATTGTGAGATTTGATTGAACTCCTTCGGGCGTTCATCATCATGGCATTGAGTGGAAGCTCACGGATTTGTTGTTGCAAGTAGCCTCATGCGGATTTCTCGAAGAAAGGTGGATGGGTCATAGGCTACCCCTCAGAAATCTGAATAGCAGATATGCTCCACTCTATTGATCTTCCACAGATATAACTCCTAGAAAGTGGAAACTTGCTTTGATACCAACTGTTGATTACTATTGGAGGGGGTGAGATTTGCGAAATATAAAATAAAGTGCGGAAGCAAATAAACAATCTCACAAAAAGATACAATCACATAATTGCACAAAAGATTTTTAGGTGGAAACCCAAATCGGGTGAAAACCACCACCTAACCCTCTCAAGTTAGGATTTTCCGATCGACCAAGTCGATCAAAATCCACTAACCGAGTCACTTAAAATGAGGGTGACTCAACCTCAATACAACCACACTACTTTGAACCCGAGGGTAGCGTAACCTCAAACCCCTTCTCTTCACGAGAAGGTTTTTGTCTCACGAAAGAGATGGGAATTCACAAAGCAAATACCCAACCAATTGACAAAGATAAAATACAATACAACCTATAGAGCCCCAAATAAGCCTAGCTACTATAAGTAAAGAAACTTTCCTTTGCTGGAAGTGTGTCGACTTGACGAAGCAGGTGCGTGAACCATGAGTAGGCACTATGTCACTCTCATAATCGCGGAGTGAGAGTGGGAGCACAGTTAGATGAAGCTGTCAAGTGTGTAATGAATGCTTGGAGAGCTAGAGCTTCTTCTACTTCTCTTTGACACAAAAGATGTGGAAATGCTAATATTTGGTGTCTAAATAAGGGAGGGCTTCCCCTCTATTTATAGATGGCCTAGGAAGGCTTTGGAAGGCTTTGGAACCTTAAGTAGCCGTTGGGGATCATCCCAAGGCAAAACAAGTCGCAATCAGAATCATTAATGATTCTGATAGGGTCATCAGACATCTGGGAAAAAGGTCATACGTCTGGAAGACACTCTTAAGACGTTTGGAAACTAAATCAGATGTCTAATCCTAGATAGGTTTCCTTACTAACTTGAATCAGACCTAAACAGTGTTCTTGTGTAATTCAGTCAGACAACATATCGGATGTCTGGAATTAGGTATGGATGTCTGGAAACCTAATTTACTGCAGGAATGGATTTCCCAAGGTGCAAATGGCTATAAGCCTCAAGAGAAGTGATTTTGGCTCAATCGAGGGCTAACAGTCACTTATGAGATGTCTAAGGTCCTCTAAGGACGTCTGATAGAAGCCTAAAGGTCATTTCTCAGTGATCATATTGTGAAAGCCAACGTTCCACTAATTGGATGTCTGGCCAAGTCATCAGACGTCTGCTAAGACGTCTAGACTAAGGGTTGGTCATTTGATTTCAACAGATAGAACCTACTAAGTCCAGCCTAATTGATTGGACGTTTGATCCAATATTTAGACGTCTTAAAGTTCGCTATCAGACGTCTAATTTTTGTGTTAGATGTCTGAAAAGGTTGTCTGAGGCCCATTTAGGTTTTCTAAGTCTTCTACAGAAGATCTAAGTACCCTAGGGTTATGCAAGTGTTCCTAGGACAACTGTGTTGATACTTTGTGGCTCATTAACATGCATCTAAGAAAGAAAATAAAGAGCAACAAAAGAAACAAAAATACAAAGAACAAGAAAGGAAATCTATCATATTCTTCATCTCCTTCCTTCTGCAAGCTTTCGCTCCTCACGAAGTTCCTTCTCCTCTGTCAAGCTCCTCCAATCTACCATGGATGTGAGCTCGAACTTCGTCTTTACACTTGTAACATTTGCAATCGACCTGAAATCTAAGACTCAAAAGCAAATGTAAAATAACAAGTGTTTTGTTATCATCAAAATAAACGATCGTGGTGCCCTTACACCAGCACATTGTCCATGTTGATGTGCATACATCTAAATAGCCAAAAATGTCTATTAATGCATGCTCTTAGTGTCATATTAGCATCATACATTGTAAATATTGTATAACATGAATAATCATGCATTTAGGTCAAATTGTATAAATTGTATAGCAATTGTCTCCTTTTATGGTTAAGGATAGGATGACTTTTAATCGGAGCCTCGAATCGAAGATCCAACCATACTGATCTGATCAGGGCGACGATTGGAGTTCAGTGACTCCAAGATTGCCCTGATCGAACATCCGTAGCACCAAATATAGAATGAGGAAGCCTAAAGATCAAGAGCCAAGATGTGCCAAACTACATTCAGACGACAAATCCGACCGCACGGATGGGTTTGGATCGATGATCGCAGCCTAATGGTGTGAAAATCGGCCCAATCTGACATCCGTGGCACCTTCTACATGTCATAGAAGATGAACAGCCGTGATGGCACCACGTGGCGCCATCATAGCCGCCCAAATCGGCCGCAGCACCACTCCCCATCTTATGAAGCGTGACAAGGCGAGATCCGGGCCATTGGATCTTGATCCAAGGGCCGTGAGCACACATGCCTAAAACAAAAGCACGACAAAGAAGGGGAGGCAGCGCAGTGGTTACGTCGCTGCGAGCGAGAACAAGGCACACGTTCGAAATGTAGCATGCCTCAAATCAGTCGTCAGATGGCGATCGAGCGGGTGAGAAGCAGAGACGTGGTGCATGGAGGATCTTTGGATTGCTACGTGCACGATGATGCCCTTCTGCATGCCCCATCTCACGTGTGGGAGCGGTTAAGCGTAGAAGAAGGCATGTGCGAGGAGCAATCTAAGCCGTCCAATCTGGCTATCGAGCGACTGAGATTTCGAGAACGTGGGCGAGCGTTATGTGCGCAACAGGCGAGGAGGCGGGCACCCGTCCGAGGCTACAACGACATGGGGTCCCCTACCCTATGAAATCCTCATCCCTTCCTTCACCTCTCTCCCTCTCCAAAGCTCAAGAAAAGCTTGTCCCACACCCGGGATGCTATTCTAAAGCCAAATCTAATTTTCTTGCCCCTGTTCCGGAAGTGGCTCCTACGACGATAACAAAGTGCTGCCTTGTTCCTATTTCTTCCTACTTCATCCTCATTCTTCCTGCTCCATCCTCTGTCTTCCAGGCGTCGCTCCATCCTGCTCGTCCTCCAAGCATTCATCAAGGAGGATAACATCTCTCTCCCTTCTTTTTAATCACTTTCTAGAATAGAATTTCCCTCTTTTTAGTTGTAATCATTTTCTACTTTCTAGTTGTAAAAACATTCTGATTATATTAAGTGATTGTTCTCTCTCTCTCTCTCTCTCTCTCTCTTTCTCTCTCTTATTATTTATATCAATTCCATTGTAATTATCTCATTTTCAAACAAAAATACAAAAAAAATATAATTACGAATTTTAGATCGACGTAGCCTCCCTGTGTTCAACCTGGAATTCTTAGAGTTTCGGGATAAATTTATCTATTGACGAATTTCTTTGCAAATCAAACTACAACGACGGGTTTTTCAAATCCAACTTCGATCGCGTAGTCTTCCGTACCTCAACACATGTAAGAGTCCAAAGAATGGATGCCAATTTGGGTTCGTCCGTGCTGAATGCCCTATTGAGCTTTAACAGGTATGGTTTTTTATTTTGAAAAACCCATCCAAGTATGTCTATAGCCTATAGGTGTTTACCGGTTGCCCTACCCATTTGTCCAAAGGGATGGATGTCAATCTGGGTTCATCCAGTTGAACCTAGCTTTATTCAACCTCAATAATGTAGATAAAACATGTCCTATTTAGCTTTTATGTGTATGGAGTTTGATTTACAAACTTGTTTGAGTATTTGTATGGTTGGAGGTGTTTACCTGTTTAACAGACAAATTTATCTAACACATATGCTATATCGAGTAGGAGAGATCTGACTAATGGAACATCAAGAGATCAAAAATCTTAAGATTTGAATGACAATTTCAAAAGTTAGAATGAAAAATCCTAGCGAGAGATCGATCCAACACAAAAACCTCAACGAGATCCAAGTGAGAGATCATATCTACCAACCTAAAAGAGATCAATCTACCTGTAAGAGTAAGAAAATGCTCGAGCATTAGGTCTTCGATCAATCAGGGGAGAGATTAACTAACCTGAGTGGACAAAAATGCGACGCTCAATCAAGGGAAAGATTAGGGATTCGATCAAATCGAGTTGACTTGATAGAGGTTAGGGCATCGACATATGCTCGAGCGGCATAGGGGTGGAAGAGCGGCAGCAGCGTGGGATGTATGCTCGAGTGGAGGGGGAGGGAAGGTGGACGAGGATGAGCAGTTAGGTCAAGCATCGTCAGTGAGGGGAGGACGAGGTCGGCGAGGGGAGAGGATGCTGACACACGACAAGCAGGAGCAGGAGAGCAGAAATGGGAAAGAGTGGAGTGGAGTGGAGTGGAGAAATGGGAAGGAGTGGAGTGATTGTCCCTCCTTGCTGTAGTTGGGGAGTGGCAAGGGGAGGAAATAGCAGTCCGAGGATCAAGACACATTTGCCCTCATTGATTTAGTTTTTTTTTAAGGTTTCCACTGGTGTAGTATCTAGCATTAGCAACATCTAATAGAACCTACAACAACACATATTTGATGTCAGTGTAGGTACACTATTGCTATAGGTCAATTTTTTTGTTGTGACATTGTGCTCAATCATCTGGAATGTAGCGCTATATAAAATATCTTCTAGGCAAAGCGATACAAACATAAGAACATCCAATATCCACTTAAAATCCAAGTTCACAACATTAAAATTCTCTAATCAAGCTCAACTACTGTAACTGTTGATCTACTGACCAAATCTTCTCAAATAAATTTTAAAGCCTTCGTAAAATCATTCAAATGCATCATTGGAATATCAAATATCCTCTAAAAACTTCACCCAGGTCTCTAGAACCCTGATTTGAAGAATCAGGTTTCATATTAACTAGGGTCCATAAATCCCAAATTGCCATTAAATCCATTAAGCTCAATCTAATTCATTACAATTGATTAGAAAAAGCTCTGAAATTCCATTAATATCATATCAAAGCCCATTGAATCTAGAAAACCCTAATCGCTCTCCCTTACTTCACTATAGACAATGAAGGAGAAAGAACTAATATCAAGCTTCTAAATTACTTCAAAACTTGACTTAGACCTTCACTAAAACCTTTCAATCATCATTCAAACTCAAATCAGTGGACTAAAACAAATTGAGTAAGGAGAACATTGTTGCCCAGGTGGGTGGTGTAGACTCGGATAGGTTGTGTTAATATGGTGATTTTATCATTGAAATGCGTATAGTGGTTAACCTAATTCGAGCCTAACCATCTCTTTACAAAAATTTTTTATCTGGCCAACTTGATTTTATCTTGGTCACTTTTAGGCCCAGGGTCGAACTCAGGGAAGTGGGATTAGAAGTGAATGAGTTTCTACGCCTTTCCTACAACGAATCTCTTCCGTTCGTTTATTTTGTTTTTGGTGTTTTTCTATTTAAGATATTTTTCTGATAATTATTGTCCATGAGGCACACCCTCAAAATCAGGTTCTTGGCTTTGAGCCAAATTAGGGTTTCAAAACTAGTCTTCGCAAGACTGAGTACCTGCAAGTCAAGGATTATCTTTTCTCTTTTATCTATTTTTTTATCTTTTTAATGGCAGGAAAGAGAAATAGAAATAAGTAAATATAGTATATATGTATATGTATAAAGGGGTGGGGGGTGGAGGTGGAGATGGCGTGTAGCACGGTGTCAAGTCAGTCATCGTCTAGGAAGATGCAACCAACAGGACGAAGTGCCACGTCGAGTGTAAGGTGGATTGGTGGAAGATCAGTGCGAACACGCTTTCTGTATGCATGTATTGGGGAATATCAGCAACTGGTGTGGATATTCCCGCAATACAACATATGGTAAGTGATATGAAAATATATATATGTATATATGTAACTATATATCTATATGTATATATATATATGGTTATAATTATATAGGTATATATGTAAATATATATGTATATATATATATATATGTATGTATATATATAGATATGTAAATATATGTATAGATAGATATATGTATAGATATATATATATATGTATCTATACTTATACTTAGTTATATAGGTAATAATATATATATATAGATAGATATATATATATTTATACGTTTATAAATGTATGTATATATGTAAATATATATATGTATATATATATATATAAGTATATAAAGGTATATATATATGTATGTATATAGACTTAATACATAGTTATATAAGTACTAATATATGTATAGATATATGTGTATATATATATATGTATATAAATATATATATATATAAATATATATATGTACATATATATATATGTATATAGTAGAGTATAGGTGTGTGTACGAGAGTGTGAGTGTGTGTGTATATGTGTGCAGAGAGTGTGAGAGAGTGTTGTGAGAGGGAGAGAGAGAGAGAGCATCTGCTGAGTGAAGAAGGCTAGAGTTAAGTCGTCCGCGTCCTCAGGGCGTCGTCTGATGGCCACAGCGATCGCGCTGTGTGTAGGCGCACGAAGACACGTGCTGGAGGGAGTGAGCATGAGGGAGAAGGATCGCAACGCACCTCGCTGCATGAAGAGGCGAGTGCGGGCGTGAAGAAGTGGGCGGGCATACGCGGGCGAAGGGAGCGGGCGAAGACGCAGGTGGGTGCGGGCGCTGGCAGACGCAGGCGCACGCAGACTCACGGGCGGGGCTGAAGCGGACGTGGGGCGGGACGCAGGCGTGGGCTGGGACCGATTGCGGCACGCCAGGTGACCGGATAAGTGAGAAACTTACCGGTCACCACACTATAGCCAAAGTGTTCCTCTGACTTGCGTGAACAGTGGCTACAGTGACACTTGGCTCCGCGTGACCGCCTGTGCCTGGTGCTGTGAGTGTGGAGCCGCTACGCGAGCTGGCGCGCATGCGGAAGGTCTGTGTCGGCTGGGCTGCAGGCGAAGGAGCGTGACAGGGCGCGGGTGGCCTACTGGCATGAGCGGTGGAGCTTCACCGGCTGTTGCTGGGTTCACGGTGGCCTGCACGCGGGCAAGCGACAGCCGGTTCCTTGCTGCAGCTGCGTGGAGCTTCAGACCTTGATTCTGCGGCAATGGCAGAGATGCAGAATGATGAATTCAGAGTGGGGAACCACCACGCCCACCGACTCTTTGATGAGCTAGGTGGTGGTGGACTCACAGTGGTGGTTGTGAACCACTGTGAGTTGTTCCTGCCCGCAACGTGGCTCCTCAAAGAGGAGAGGCTGCGTATGGAGGGGAGAAGACGGCCTGGAAGGGAAGAAGGCTGCTGTAGGTTTTTTTTTGCTGTGGACCAGGCTCTCCTTTGCAATAAGACGGCCGTGCCTTTTTAAAGAGGAGGAAGGCATGCAAAGCCATGCCCTGGTTGTGCATGGCTGTGCATGCGGCTGGCAGGGAGAGCTGTTTGCAGAGCATGGCACGAGGAAGAAGGCCCAGCCATGCAGCCATGGAGAAGAAAAATAAAAATAAAAATAAAAAGATGGTGAATTTTGCAAGGCAGCACTTGAAGAATTTGTCAATTACAAGGCCATTTATTTCACTCTCCTCCCCTCTCAATTAAATGCATGCATGCGTGTATTTTTACAATGCAACTATGTCTGCCTAATATGCACTGGTAATGCTAGGAAATAGCATAAGACGGCACAATTGTTGGTGTATTTTTGCTGTGCAATCATACCCCCATGCCTATCTTTTGCTAGTCCCTAGCAAAACATTTTTTTGTATTGTATTTAGAAATGATCTTAAGTTGAAGATTTTCTTCTGAGGTGACATAGGTGTGCTTATTTTGGATATTGTGAGAACCAATTGCAGAGAAGACTACCAGTACTTTAAGTCTCACATGACATAGATCATCTCTCGACTAACCAGGACTCTTGCTATTTAAACCTTAAGTACGATTTCCAAGATCCAGGAGGTTTTTGCCGTACTCGAGAGCTCAAGAGATTATGGCTTGTGCTTACTGAAGGATCAAGACTGACCAAATGAACATTAAGACTCAAGCCCAGGGTTTCATGAATTTTTAAGTACAGGTTGGTCCCAGTTTCAGCTCGTGTCTTCGGATTGACCCTTTAAAAAGATGACGAAAAACTCAACTCCCATTTTATAACATTTGTGGCTCAAAGAAAACAGGGTATTTGTGACTTGCCCTGAAGAAATTTTGTAGGGGAAAGACTTTACAGACATTTGCGAGATATACTGACTTATTTGCATCTTTTTTTTCTTTTTGAAACACATGTCAGTATATCTCTTACAACTTAATTTGGAGGAGCACACTTTTCTTTTTGGTGGGAGGATTCCCTTTTTGGTGGAAAGAGTCTCTCCTAAACACAAGACTAAAGCCTGGGATAAAAAGTCTACCTACACGCACAGGTAAGGACTCCACCTTCCCTAATGAACATTAGGGTTGGATCTTATGTTCACCTGGTCTTTCTTGATATGTGTAGTGTGAACCAAGATTACTTAGGCTCTCAAGAAGAAGCAAACCAACAAATCCTGTACTGGTGTCTTAGGTACAAGAATACGTCCTTAGTTAGGAGGGATTCTGATCTATCTTGTCAATGCTCAAGTGAATTAAGTCAAGCCTGAGAGAATCAAGCTTCTGTGGCTTGGAAAGTCTTCAAAACAATGGTTGAATATCCATAAACACTTATTGTATTTTTGTTTCAGCCTTTAGATCATTACCAAACACCATTTTTTTATATATATATAGAAACTGCATGATACCATAAAATACCCAGATCCTATGGATGCCTATCCACCCCCCCCCCCCCATGCCAAACGATGCTATGTCCTCATATGCATGCAGGGAAGGGTAGAGCAAGGACGAAAGATCAGGTAACAAGAGCTGAGGTGCAAGGTATACAGCAGGGTGGTAGGGTGGGTGGATGGTGGGTGGTGAGGTGAAAAGTGATGTGAGCATGACAGCGGCGTGAAAATTGATGGTGGATGGTGAGTGTTGTTGGGGTGCCTCCCAACGAGCGCTGAATTTAACGTCCCCAGCTGGACTCACAATGAGGCACAAAATTAGTTACCCTCCAGTAAGGCAACAGATTCTCCAATGGGGGCAGGTTCATGAGTAAGATAGGGTTTCAAACGTTGCCCATTGACCGTAAATTTATGCCCAGATTTGGGATCTTCAATCTCAACGGCCCCGTTAGGAAATGGTCTCGAGACCAGGAAAGGACCAGTCCATTTGGACTTTAGTTTCCTAGGAAAGAATTTGAGCCGGGCATTGTAGAGCCAGACTTGTTGAGATGGCTCAAATTCTTTCCACCGAATACGGCTGTCGTGAAAAGCCTTAGTGTGTTGTTTGAAAGTTAAGGCAGAATCGTAGGCTTCACGATGGAGCTCTTCCAGCGCCTGGGTTGGAGTTTCCTTTCTCAACCACACAAATCTGGGTCGAGGTTACATTGGCGAATCGCCCAATAAGCGCGGTGCTCCAACTCCACGGGTAAATGACAAGGCTTCCCGTAAACGATTCTATACGGAGACATACCAAGGGGAGCCTTGAAGGTGGTCCGATACGCCCAAAGTGCGTCAATCAGCTTGTCAAACCAATCCTTACGGTCAGGCCAAATCGTTTTCTGGAGAATTTGCTTGATTTGCTGGTTCAACACCTCCGCTTGGCCGTTCGTCTGAGGATGATACGGGGATGCGATACGATGGTGAACTCCGTATTTCCTTAGAAGTGCCCGAAAAGAAGCATGGGTAAAGTGGCTTCCTCCATCTGAGATAATGGCTCGAGGGATCCCAAAGCACGCAAAAATGTGATCTTTGACAAATCGAGTGGATATAATATGGTCAGCATGATGCATGGGAATAGCCTTGATCCATTTAGAAACAAAATCCACAGCCACGAGGATAAATTCGAAGCCGTTGGAAGGAGGAAAGGGACCCATGAAATCAATTCCCCAAATATCGAAGATTTCTGCAGCTAGGATGGGTTGCAAGGGCATCATGTCACGACGTGACATTGACCCTAACGACTGGCACCTAGTGCAATGCTTGGCATAATTGTGTGCATCCTGGTGAAGGGAGGGCCAAAAGAAACTGCACTGCAACACCTTGGCTGCAGTTTTCCTCCCAGAGAAATGGTCTCCGTAGGCTTGATCGTGGCAGAAGGATAGCACACTGGGGAATTCGCTGTCAGGAACACAGTGACGGATGATTTGATCAGCACCTATCTGAAAAAGAAGTGGAGTATCCCAGAAATAATACTTTGCTTCTGCCTTAAGACGCTCGCGCTGGTTTTTAGGCCAGCCACGTGGAAGGGATCCAGAAGCAAGGTAATTGGCAATGTTGACATACCACGGTCCACTTGACCCATTAATTGCCAATAGGTGCTCATCAAGAAAAATCTCATTGATTGGCAGAGTAAGTCCAATATGGTCAGGGTCCAGTCTGGAAAGATGATCAGCCACAACATTCTGGGCTCCAGCCTTACCGTGGATCTCAATGTCAAATTCTTGGAGCAGAAGGATCCAACGAATCAGTCTAGGCTTGGCATCCTTCTTGTGCATGAGATGGCGAATGGCCGCGTGATCAGTGAAAACAATAACATGTGAGCCCAGAAGGTAAGAGCGGAATTTCTCCTGCCCAAAGATGACCTCCAGTAGTTCTTTTTCAGTGGTAGTATAATTACGCTGGGCCTCGTCCATCGTCTTACTAGAGTAGTACACCACGAAGGGGTGTCTATCGCGTCTTTGTCCTAGGATGGCTCCGACTGCAAGGTCGGAAGCGTCACACATGAGTTCAAAGTCGAGGGACCAATCAGGTGGCTAGAGAACAGGGTCCTTGGTGACAGCATTACGCAGTTGCGTGAATGCTCATATGCAGTCGGGGCCCATATCAAAGGGTACGTCAGTCAATAGGAGATGAGTTAAAGGTCGAGAAATCTTGGAGAAATCTTTGATAAATCTCCTATAGAAACTGACGTGTCCCAGGAAGGAGCGGATTTGTTTTATAGGGCCAAGCACAGGTAAATCAACAATTACATCAAGCTTAGCTCTGTCAACCTCGATACCCCTATCGGAGATGATATGCCCGAGAACAATTCCCTCGTGCACCATAAAATGACTTTTTTCCCAAGAAAGCACGAGGTTTACATCAATACATCTCCTAAGGATACAGGTTAGGTTGGCATGACATTCATCGAAAGAGGGTCCAAAGACAGAAAAGTCATCCATGAAAACCTCGAGAAAGTCACCCACCATGTCATGGAATATCGCCAGCATACATCTCTGGAAAGTTGCTGGCACATTACAAAGTCCCAACGGCATCCTTCTAAATGCAAAGGTGCCGAAGGGGTAGGTAAAAGTGGTTTTCTCTTGTTCCTGGGGGTCAATTGCCACCTGGTTATATCCTGAGAATCCATCCAATAAACAAAAAAATTTATTTCCTGCTAACAGCTCCAGGATTTGGTCAATGAAAGGTAGCGGAAAGTGATCTTTCTTAGTTGTAGCGTTGAGTTTCCTATAATCGACACACACTCTCCAAGATGTAGGAGTGCGTGTAGGGATGGATTAGCCCCTATCATTGACACGGATGGTGAGTCCCGCCTTTTTGGGCACGACGTGAATCAAACTCACCCAGGGGCTATTGCTGATCGGGTAGATATACCCACATCCAGCCACTTAATGATTTCCTTCTTAACGACCTCTCGCATGTTAGGGTTGAGACGTCGCTGCATCTCGTGGGAAGGTCGAGCCTCCTCCTCCGTATATATACGGAGAGTGCGGTAGGAGGGGCTAATGCCAGATAAGTCTGATAAAGACCATCCAATGGCTGCCTTGTGTTCCATAAGAACCTTCGTTAGTTTGCACTCTTGCTCCCTGGTCAATTTTGAACTGATGATTATGGGGAGTATTTCATTTGGTCCTTGGAAAACATACTTAAGTGTACTAGGCAGCTCTTTCAGCTCAGGAGTGGATGATGAAAGATCTGGCATTTCTTGGGATGAGAGTGTCCCAGGAGGATCGGAAAACAAGTCGAGAGGAAGAAGTTGGCCCTCAGATTGGCCAAGAAGAGGGGCTTCTTGGATAGATGGATCCAAAAAGGAATACCCCAGTGAGAAGTATGTGGGCTCAAGGTCCCAGTGTGGATTTGCAACTCCACCTGATTTGGTGGGAAAGAAAGGGCAATCCGGTCTTCAAGAGTGTGGACCGACGATGAGTAGCCCGGATATGACTCAGACCACGAGGTATGGGAATCGAAGAAAACCTCGTCAGAAGTCTGGTCAGGAGAAGGTACGGGACAAGGGAAGGATGGGGGAATGTCACAATATGTGTTGGTCAGGCAATCGTCAGTGTTTACAGGTAATCCGCAACAGTCTGAATAAGTCCCAATTAGTCCGATACACGCGTTGACGGCCATGTCCTCGTCAGACGTGTCATCCTCGATGCAATCGCAATCAAAGTTCTTGGCTGCCTTGAAGATGTTAAGCTTGAGCTTTTCAGATCCAACAGCAATCTCAATATAGCCTGACTCGCAGTCGATATAGGCGCGGGCTGTGGCCAAGAAAGGTCGACCAAGGATGATCGGACAATCAGAAAGTGTGCTAGGAACTTCCATATCTAAAACAAGAAAGTCAACAGGGAAACAGAGACTATTGACCCTAACCACCACGTCTTCCACCACACCCTTTGGAATTTTGACAGAACGATCTGCCAACTGTAATGTGACAGGGGTGGGTTTCAGATTTCCCAAGGAAAATTTTTCAAGCATGATGGTTGGAATAAGATTTATGGAAGATCCTAGATCAAGCAAGTCATGGTTGAAATTGCAGCCTTGGATGCTACAGGAAATAAGCGGTGTGCCCGGATCTTTCTGCTTCGGTGGTAGATTTGACAGTATAGCACAACTCGCATGAGGCGAGAGAACCACCGGATTCTTAGTTTTCTTTGACTGTCTCCTGGGTGTTGTGTAGTCTTTGAAAAATTGGGCGACAGTAGGTATGTGGTTGATAGCCTCGAGCAGGGGTACCTTGATTTCGACATCCCTAAACAAATTACGCAGGTTATCAAAGGCCTGCATATCCTTCTTATTTTTTGGCTCCCTCAGTAGAGCCTCAGGGAATGGGATTGATTCTGGCACCAATTTAGGTGTATCGTCCTCTCGCGAATGCGGTGCGCATCCCAAATGAGAGGGCGATGAAGAAGAAGACGGGCCAGGATCAGGTCAAGGCGGATCGACAGTCTGCTTACTGCTCCTCGTAGTGATCGCATTGGATGATGCGGGTCCAGTGGGATCATATGGCAGAGGAGGGTTCACAATAGGGATATAAGAGTGAGGTGCTACAGCGGGATTAGCCTGAAATGCCAGTGGAATGCTCGAAGCCTACAGAATTTGATGAACCTGCCCCTGAGAAGGTCGTACCTGTGGTTGAGGACCACGGGGTACGAAATTTCATGGGTTTGGAACAGGTTGGGCGGGAAGAGTGCCCTGAGATCAAGTCTCCATGCGTAGTTGACTGATCTCAGCATTCTGCTGCGCCAATTGGTGCTGAAGAGAGGTCATGTTCTCTTCATGGCGCTTTGACATTTCCACCATCATTCACATCAATTTATCAAGAGGACTTGATGCGTGTTCTGTTTACGATACGCAAGGGCCTGATGGTGGATTCTCCATAGGATTAGATGGGGCCCTTGGGATGACGGGTGCGGATGGTCGCATTGGTCCACCCGCGGGGTTTTGGCACTGTAGGTTGTTGGACCATGCGAAGTTTGGATGATTTCGCCACCTTGGGTTATAAGTGGCAGAGAATGGATTGTTCCCTAGGGTGCAAGCGTCTTCTAAGCCAGAAGATGTGTCCGCATGTAAATATGCATCCGAGCACACGGAGGCTTGGTCCTCCATGTCAAAATACTAGCTCGCAGAAGCCAGATCCACATGACTTACCGAATCGCTCAGCGCGACACTCAGTAAGGAAGGTCTTACGGGGTTTCTCGGGATAAGCCTGGTGTTAGAAGAATTGGGATTGTGACGAAGTGGTGAGGTGGGGGTGATTGCCATAAAACGGGCAGGGTTGGCCAGAAGCTCGTCCGGCTTCTTGTGCACAACGGAGACTTCATGCAATTTCTGTTCGATAAGGTTGAGATCAGTGGATGAATGGGAGGGTCCCGTGTCAACTTCGTGGACATTACGGGGTAGGGTCATATGATTAAAGGCGACAATGGAAGCATTGTTCATTGAGTTTTCACTCATATTTTCAAATAATTCAAATGCTCCATTCTCGTCTTTATTCATAAAATTCCCTCCATAGGAAGTGTCTGCAATCTACTTCAAAGTCCCATTTAGCCCATAGTAGAAAATCTGGGCTATATGCTACTTAGGCAGACCGTGGTGCGGACACTTCCTGAGGAGGTCATTATACCTCTCCCATGCCTCATGAAATTGTTCGCCGTTTTGTGGCGTAAAGGAGGTGATAGCACGGTGAAGTGCATTGGTTCACCCGATTGGGAAGAACTTCTTGAGAAACGCTATTCGCATCTCCTCCCAAGAGTGGATGGTTCTCCCAAGGGTGCGTAACCACTGCGACGCTTTATCCTGCAATGAAAACGGGAACATTTTCATGAGGACTATAGGTAACATGATATTTCTTGGTTTAACAGTTTTAGCCAATCGGGTTAGATCTTCCAAGTGGAGAAAAGGATCTTCACTTGCAAGACCATGGAAGTGAAAATTTATCAGGCCAATTATGTTCGATTTCAGTTCAAAGTCATCCCCGCCCATGGAGACCCGAATTTGACCTATGGTCTCTGTAGCAGTGGGATTCTGATAGGAGCTAAGAGACCTAGGCTCCTCCCATTCAGGAGGGTTCTGCATTTCCTCCAATGTTTCCCTAATGGCCTCAAATTGCTCATTATACATTTCCATTTGAGCTTGGAGGTGGGTTATGGGATCCAAGGCTCCACCACTTGGTGGGTTTTGAGGGCGGTTTCCTCCCTTAGGATTTGGGGGTGGGCGTGCAGCCATGTTTGTGGAGGAGGAGGACGATTCGGCTTCTTTTCTAAAATTATCAGGCAATTCACACAGTTCAGGGTTTTGTGACCTCCTCCCAAACATGCACGACCGCAGGAAGAATTGGGGAGATAAGAAGGAAAAAGAGATGAGAGAAATGACGCCGCAAAGGTACACTTGATAACAAATCAATACAATCAAATTCCTAACCTCTACAGTGTGCCCTTAGACCTAAAGATCTAGGTTACCTACTATCACGAACTACGGAACCGAATGCGAGCACCGCGGAACCACCGGGCCATATTAAAAAGCCATTTGCCCCAGTCTTAGACACCCAATAGCACGTGAGAACCCTCACCAGCACGTAGGTGCTACATGCAGGTAGTTAGACCTCCAATCCTTAATAAGGGTCAAGTTGCTACCAATTTTAGTTAGAGGCTTAGGATCAAGTTCTTCTGGAATGTGAAGGGCGTTATTTACGGGTAATGCCCAAGTGATTGATTTTATAGAGTGTGTAATCCAAGCATGCAATGGGGAAATCTCCCCGAATTGAAGTTTTAATTGGTGAATGGTTTTTAGAATTCAGCCTTAAGTAGTATGGATTTTAGGATTTCGCTGAAATACCAATTCAACCAATTTTCGAGTTTTGAGAGAATACAAGTTTTCTTCTAAGCCCAACAAACCCTTCTTCAATGTCAGTTGGTTAATGCATGCTAAAATGCAATGGGCTTTCCTAGATGGAGATTTCTATGTGTGGATGCACGAATCAATTTTTAGATTAGTGTGAAAGGGAGCCAAAGCACTTCAATTCAAGTGCTCCCAATCACCAAAATGATTTCCACACACAAGGCTCAACCAAAAGATAAAGAAAATTAAATTGTTGGGATTAAAGTATTCGGGATCGAATCTTAGGCACGTGAAAGGTCGTGGTGGGGTTGGAATCAACTCAATTCCAAGTCTCCCCACCAAAAATGTGATCCCGAATTAAAGATAAATGAGGCAAAGAGGGGTGGCAATCAACCTTTTTATTTGCCTCAAAGAATACTTCACACGGCGAAAGATTCAAGAATCAAGATTCTTGGATCTTCGCTATGCGAAGTTTTGCGGGAAATCCTAGGGTTGTGGGAGTAAAGGCAAACAATCAAACAAGTGAATTTTAATCCACTTGCCCCAAGAGATCCCAAGAAGTTTTTCTAGTTATTTATTTATTTTTTTATTATTAAGGTGACAAGTTGACCTAGGTTGCTAAGAAAGAAAGACCTACTTGTTCAGCAACGTGTGCGAAGCTCTAGTGCGGTGCCGACGTCTTCACGCTCTCATTCCTGCCTTGGATCTGCCCACGTTTCCGACTTCGTCTGCCTATCTCCTCCTTGCAACGGGTTCACCTGCACACCAACAAACAAAAACACCCTTGAAGAGAAGGGTGTGAGAAGAGAAAAATTAAAGGAATGGAGTAAAAAATTACTTGAATGCGCACTTCCCCGGCAACGGTGCCAGAAAGATTATGGTGTAGACTTGGATAGGTTGTGTTAATATGGTGATTTTATCATTGAAATGCGTATAATGGTTAACCTAATTCGAGCCTAATCATCTCTTTACAAAAAATTTTTACCTGGCCTACTTGATTTTATCTTGGTCACTTTTAGGCCCAGGGTCAAACTCAGGGAAGTGGAATTAGAAGTGAATGAGTTTCTACGCCTTTCCTACAACGAATCTCTTCCATTCGTTTATTGTGTTTTTGGTTTTTTTCTATTTAAGATTTTTTTCTGATAATTCTTGTCCTTGAGGCACACCCTCAAAATCAGGTTCTTGGCTTTGAGCCAAATTAGGGTTTCAAAACTAGTCTTCGCAAGACTGAGTACCTGCAAGTCAAGGATTATCTTTTCTCTTTTATCTATTTTTTTATCTTTTTAATGGCAGGAAAGAGAAACAGAAATAAAGTAAATATAGTATATATGTATATGTATATATTATATATGTATAAAGGGGTGAGGAGTGGAGGTGGAGATGGCGTGTAGCACGGTGTCAAGTCGGTCGTCGTCTAGGAAAATGCAACCAACAGGACGAAGTGCCGTGTGGTGTAAGGTGGATTGGTGAAAGATGAGTGCGAACACGCTTTCTGTATGCATGTATCGGGGAATATCAGCAACTGGTGCGGATATTCCCGCGATACAACGTATGGTAAGTGATATGAAAAAAAAAATATATATATATGTATATATCTAAATATATATCTATATGTACATATATATATGGTTATAATTATATAGGTATATATGTAAATATATATGTATGTATGTATATATATATATATAGATATATATATATATATATGTATGCATATATATAGATATGTAAATATATGTATATAGATATATGTAGATAGATATGTATATATATATATTTATATATATATATGTATAAATATATGTATATATGTATGTATATTTGTATATATATATATATATTTATATATATATATATATATATATATATATGTATATATGTATAAATATATGTGTATATATGTATATATATATAAATATAAATATATATATATATATATGTATCTATACTTATACTTAGTTATATAGGTAATAATATATATATAAATAGATATATATATATTTATACGTTTATAAATATATGTATATATGTAAATATATATATATATATATATGTATGTATGTAGACTTAATACATAGTTATATAAGTACTAATATATGTATAGATATATGTGTATATATATATGTATATAAATATATATATATATGTACGTATATATATATATATGTATATAGTAGAGTATAGGTGTGCGTATGTGTGTGCAGAGAGTGTGAGAGAGTGCTGTGAGAGAGAGAGAGAGAGAGAGCGTTTGCTGAGTGAAGAAGGCTGGAGTTAAGTCGTCCGCGTCCTCAGGGCATCGTTTGATGGCCACAGCGCACCGCGCTGCGCGTAGGCACGCGAAGACGCGCGCTGGAGGGAGTGAGAGTGAGGGAGAAGGACCGCAGCGCACCTCGCTGCGTGAAGAGGCGAGTGCGGGCCCGAAGAAGCTGGCGGGCGTACGCAGACAAAGGGAGCGGGCGAAGACGCGGGCGGGTGCGGGCGCTAGTAGACGCTGGCGCACGCAGACGCGCAGGCGGGCACTGGAGTGGGCGCGGGGCAAGACGCGAGCGCAAGCTCGGACTAGTTGCGGTGCGCCGGGTGACAGGATAAGTGAGAAACTTACCAGTCACCACACTGTAGCCACAGTGTTCCGCTGACTAGCGTGAACAGTGGCTACAGTGCCACTCGGCTCCGTGCGACCGCCTGTGCCCGGTGCTGTGAGTGCAGAGCCGCTGCGCAAGCTGGTGCACGCGCAAAAGGTCTACGCCGGCTGGGCTGCGGGCAAAGGAGCGCGACAGGGCGCATGGAGAGGGGAAAGGGTGGCCTGCTAGCGTGCGCGGTGGAGCTTCGCTGGCTGCTGTAGGGGTGTGCGGTGGCCTGCGCACAGGCAAGCGGAGGCCGGTTCCTTGCTGCAGCTGCGTGGAGCTTCAGACCTTGATTCTGCGGCAATGGCAGAGATGCTTGGAATGATGAATTCAGAGTGGGGAACCACCACGCCCACCAGCTCTTTGATGAGCTGGGTGGTGGTGGACTCACAGTGGTGGTTGTGCACCACTGTGAGTTGCTCCTACCCGCAGCGTGGCTCCTCAAAGAGGAGAGGCTGCATATGGAGGGGAGAAGACGACCTGGAAGGGAAGAAGGCTGCTGTAGGTTCTTTTTGGCGTGGACCAGGCTCTCCTTTGCAAGAAGACGGCCGTGCCTTTTTAAAGAGGAGGAAGGCATGCACAGCCATGCCCTGGCTATGCATGGCTGTGCATGCAGCTGCCAGGGAGAGCTGTTTGCAGAGCATGGCACGAGGAAGAAGGCCCAGCTATGTAGCCGCGGAGAAGAAAAATAAAAATAAAAATAAAAAGATGGTGAATTTTGAAAGGTAGCACTTGAAGAATTTGTCAATTACAAGGCCATTTATTTCACTCTCCTCCCCTCTCAATTAAATGCATGCATGCGTGTATTTTTACAATCGACTATGTCTACCTAATATGCACTGGTAATGCTAGGAAATAGCATAAGACGGCACAATTGTTGGTATATTTTTACTGTGCAATCAGTGGGCTTTTAATCTAACTTCACCATGATGATCTGATCACTTAATCATTCTACACACCATTGATTAGTGTTCAGAATGATTGGGCTATGCTCTAGAACCAGTTGGATCATCGCAAGGGCCTCTAATCAGTGTTTTGATTTCCTTGGCCCTCGTTATCTAGTGAAGAATAAAACAGTACCAGGCAAGAAAATTCAAAGCAAGAAATCCAAGCAATAAAAAATCTAATCAAATGAGTTCAAAGCACTCGCAATACATCCAATTAACCCAAATCAACTCAAATTTATCAATTAAATATCAATCAACTACAATTGCTCAAAAAATCATTGGATCAGATGCAACATTCAAATTCAATTCAAATCATCAAATCAATGGGAGGGTCCTTGTGATCCTCTTAAATGAATGAGAGGACCCTCAAGTGGATAGAGCGCACTATGAGACCTAGAAGCTACTAAGCTTCAGATTTCATGGCGGTAATGGTGGATAGGTGATCTGATGATTAACAGTGAGATAAATGGGAGAACGTGATCATGAAATGTAAAGGAAGCCTTGTGGATTGTGATGAATGGTTGAATTCTTCCTCATTGATCGAAATTGATCAAAGAGGGTAGAGTGTCAATGACTATAATTAATCCAATCTAAACCGAATCATTAATCAGAACCTCCTCTAAATGATCCAAACAAAACTACTCTAATCTAGAAAAGCATTAAATCTAGCTATGAAAGTGATTTAAAATCCTAATCTTAATGGATGAAAGGTCCCTAAGGGTACCACGGTCGGTGGCCAATGGCAACGAAGGGAGGAAGGCTCCAAGGACGAAGAGCTCAAGTGAGGGAGCTCCAAACTCACTCTTGGGTGTTACAAGAACCCTATCAGTGAGGGAAGAAGAGGGAGAGAGGTATGCCACCTCTATCATTGATGGTGGATGAAGGAAAAGGAGCACTGGAGGAGAAGAATTGACCGACTCGAGGAAGTGGGGGGAGCTGGTAATGAACCCAAGTGAAGGTAAGGAGCTCCATGTATAGGATTAGGGTGCTCAGGTGACTAGCAATCAAAGGTGGAGGGCCATTAGACATCTACGGTATGGATGGAGGCTGAGACGCGCAAGAAGTTTTGGGACAAAAACCAGCCATAGGATGAAATCTACTTTTAGGCACAAAACTAGTGAAACCAAGGATTAAGGGTTGGATTTAGATCCACCATAGGATGAGGGAAAAAGAAATGAACTGTCATGGATGATTGTGTTCTTCGTGTTCATAAGCTCAACAGTAGAGAAGAGATGCAGGTCTACTGGTCTTTTTACAAGAAGAGCCCTTAAGTGAAATGGTAGAGAAATTGCCTGAAAACACATAAGTGGTAGGAATCATTACAAAATAGTCCCTAGAAGCTTACACATAAGTCCCTGACAACTTTTGATGAAGAAAATGTAAAGGCCTTGTTAAATGCAAAGGACTTGATGTAATTCATTCAATTTGAGGTCCAATGAAGCCAGAATGCAATGTAATTTTTATGGCATGCAATTTTAACTTATTAGAAAATATTCCAGTAGTTGAATTATGAAACTAAGCTCATTTTGGTGTTCAACTGTCATTTGATCTGGCCAATTAACAATCTTAATACAGAATCTCTTAATTTGACCTAATTTTGCATTTTTAGCACAAATTTGATGTATTAGGTCATTTTCAATAATTCCCACACTTAACCCTTTTCTAGAGTTAATTGACAGTGTTTTAACTTAGTTTCTAGCTTAACTTTTGGCATTTTAGCTATGATGAGCCACACCTCATCACCCCCTTCCCTATTTGACTACCTGATTGTGATCTCCTTTTTCTCATATCCTTATTAGTTAGATCATATTTTCTTTGTGTTTCGCATTTAGTTGGAAACAATTCTATTCCTTCTCATGTTCGACTCAGGACTCACCAAGAGTTTCGATTATTTTATCTATATTTCAGAAAAATCGCGCTACAATGATTGCTTTATATTTTACTTAGCGATTTATACGAATCATAATTTGGCATCATTGCTAGGTAGGAAATGGATTTTTTATTTCTACTTTTAGATTTGCATTCTAGTATCTAACTTGCTTTCTCTTGTTCTCTATTCGTGTGTAGGAATCCGCTCGGAAGCACAGGATCACGTCTCAAAACAAGAGTGGGAATTAAAGTAGGTGAAGATTCAAGTTAGCTTTCGACATTCTTAGATTTAAGAATATTGTTAGAAAGATAGGATTTGTTTTTGAACCTTAGGTTAGTTAGTTAGGTTGTTTTGCATTATCTCCATTTTAAAAAATCGAAAAAAAAAAGATCTTATCATGTTTGGAGTTTGTTTTGACTTGTTTATACAAAGAAATCTCCAAATTCTGTTTTGAAAACGATTTTTGAATTTACAAAAATCGTTTCATGATTTTTTGGACCCCAAAAAAATTCTTGAAACCTACTCAGACATAGGTACTAAGTTAGGACTCACACATAAAAATTTCATATTATTTTGAGTTCAGATTTATTTTTAAAAATTCGAGGAATACACTATTGTCAATTCTGAAATTTCTTCTTGATTTGCATCAGTAAGAAAATCTAGATTAAGGTACGACTGACATGTTATACTAGGTATGCTCCCCAGATGTACAATGTCAAGAGCCCAACCTTTCATTTTCAGCTTTTCGTGCCTTTAGTTAGGTGATGTTATTGAACAGGATTAGGGAAGCCACCTACCAAGAAAAATGAGTGAAGAAAATAAGAAAAGCCTTGAAAAAAATAATAAAAAAATAAAAATCCCAAAAGCAAAATAAAAATGTGCATCCAGTATCCCAAAAATCCCAAAAATAGTGAGGTGTCCAATAAGAAACCTTTTTTGTTCGATCTGGGAGATACCTTCAAGGTTAACCTTAGGATAGAAAAGTGTAGGGAGAAAGCTACCAATTCTTTGTAAGGAAGATTTGAAGACTTAGGCCAATATTATGAAGAGACAATTTTATTCCCATTGAAAGCATAAAGCTCAATAATGTAGCCCAATTGAGGAGACATTCTTTATTTGCACACACAGAAGCTTATGATTCAAGTTCAATTCAAACCGTGGGTGGGTTGATAAAGTCATAAAAAGTTGCTCTTGCGACCCAAAACCAAAGTTAATAGAATCTATGATTGGGTTTAAACGATCTTTATTTGGGTCGGTACTTGAAAATTATTCAGTCTTTGAAGATAAGGTTTCGATTTACATATTTATCTTGATTGGTAAAAAGTTGGTTTCAGAATTCCTAATCTATTTTTGTTCAAAATCAGTTGTTCTAATTTTTCCCACTTGTTTTCCACATTTAATTTTGCTTAAGGACTAGGAAAAGATAGGAATGGGGGTGTGATATTTCTATATATGTTTAAAGTAATTATGCCTAACTAATGCTAGTTTAGGGGTGAATTATGGTAGAAAGCATTTAGTTAGGTCAAAATAGTCTTATAGGTGCATTTGTAAAAATTGCATTATGTTGGGTTTTTCTTTAACTTTTTCCTAATATATAGCTAGTACCTTGATGTCTTTGTTATAATATGTGCAGGTACTAGTTTTGGAGCAATTTTAAGCCTTGGAGATTGGATTTCTATGATTGAGCTCACTTACATGAAGAGGAGGAGCCTATTTATATGGACCCTAATTTATTTAGCAATTAGGCTAACCTAATTAGGGACCTAAATTTTTCCTAACCTAGGACCCACCCACCTAGCCTAATTACGAACCTAATTTGGCCAACCATGGACCTAATTATAAACCTATATTGGTCAACTAAATGAACCTAGTAAACCCTGATTAGACCCAATCTTAGCACCCCAAAGTACAATTGGATTACACCAACCCTTGAATTACTTGGCTGGCCAGATAGGGGTGTACACGAGTCAAGTTCAACCCAAACCCAACCTGATTGGGTTGGGTTGGGTTTGAACCCAACCCACAACCTCATTCTTATGTGTGTGTGTGTGTTTATCCATGCAAACATCAAAGGCAAAAAAAATCCATCCCATTCCAAACCTTAAAGAAAAAAAAAGCTAGGTTTGTCATTAAAAGGAAATCCCACACATGCCGCTCCTTTTCGGTCCTTCAAACTTTTTTTCCCTATTTTGTCATTTGTGTTTTCATTTTTTTGATTCCCTCTTCTACTTAGCACTCGCCACTCGCAGGTCACAAGACTCGCAACACAAGCCTTAAATGAGCTTCTCTCGCCATCACCACTGACCCACCAATCTTCCTCTCACGCTATCTCCTCCGACCCACTAGCCTCTCCATCGCAGGTTGCAACTTCTTGTCGTCGCTACTCAAGCCTTGAGATCAGCATCTTCCTCCCTCCTGTCTTCCTCTCCTTTGCATTAGCTAGCGATAGCCAGAATGATGGTAATGCCATCATTCTCCATCACTAGCTTGAATTATTTGGAATCAAGAGATAAATGCTGCTAAATGATCGAGGAGAGAACAATAAAATAGGGCAGTAATTCCACTGCTAAATGATAGTGGAATAGGGCAGTAATTCCACTCTGATCTATTTTGAGGAGAGAACAATAAATAGGGGTAATTCTATTATTTTCACATCACATAATGAATGTAGGGTAACCATGGGATCACCCAGGGGCTAATTAAAGGTTAACTGAGCATAAAAGACTAAGAACTAGGTCAGCAATGATAGAAACAGGGTTTCACGCATTTCAATAACCGAAACAATACACAAAACCCTAATTCTCAACCTTGCTTAAATCAAAAAGGTTTTGGTCAGAATAAAATCAATCTAAACCTCTTAAAATTCATATAAAAATATTCTATGTGGTTTGGTACCTTTGGTTTGACCATTTGAATCCATTTTGACCTAGAATAGAGTTTCAGACGGGATTTTACCTTGATTTGAGCTTCTATGTAAATTTCCCAGTCAAACATGGTCAAAACTCAAATCCAAGTTTACCATTAGATTCCTTGGGGCCAAATTAGCTTAACACCAAAATTTAGGCCCAATCAAAGTCCATCTTGACCTAGTTTGAAATTCAATCCCTAAGATCTCTATTTCTCACCATCAACCCCCTAACTTTCGAATTTATTGCATTCAGGTCCCTAATTTTCTTAACTTCTTCGCAAAAACACCCATTCCCTCAGGCAAAGATTTAGAGAGCAGATTTCTATCCCTCCAAACTTGGAGGGATTGATCTTGAAAGGTCTCCCAATCTAAGGAACCAAATCTTGAGTCCTAAATTAGACCATAGAGCTCAAGCGAGCTCAAAATTTTAGGGGAAGCTTTTCCCCTGAAACCGCAGCTAAAGCAGGCACCTTTCTTCCTTTAAATCTCGATTTTGATCTCTATAAAGGCTCCTCAAGGTCCTAGACTCCATCTCAATCCAGTTAGGACCCAAAAACCCTCTTCCCTTCTTCCTTCGATAGCCTCCACTGCGACTCCAATGAACTTCATCAACCCGTCGCTTCGGCCACTCGACGGCCAAATCGAATGGCCCAATCTCTCCCTCAACTTCCTTTTCTCTTTGCCAATCATAGTAGGGGCCACTTCCACTTTCATCCTCACCACCCAACCTCACCGGAGGTATTCATCCCTTCCAAGTCCGGTAAGTCACGCCGGCATGGAATTCTCTTCCCCTTCATCCCTTACAAAGGTACTCTTCTTCCTCTCCCTCTCTAGATCCATCCTACCTCCTCCTCCTCCTAGATCAACCAACACACCACCATCTCCCTCTTTATCTTCTTCATGGCTGGCAAAGCTCTTACGAGTTTCATCTGGTCGCTACACTCAATGAAATGGCAGGCCACCGCCACCCACACCTTCGTCTCATTGTTATGAGCAAAAGCCCTAAATAAATTAGGAGTTTTACTTCTTCCATTGGCCAACCAAACATCCCTGATCCCTGCCACCATCTCCGACACCAGCTGACCGGTTCACACCCTCACACACCAAATTATGACCACCCCACACTCCGCCAATTCACAACAGAGCTTCCCAACTATTTAACAGGGGCTTTTAGCTCGTATTTCTATCTCAAGTACCCCACCGAATCACCACCGTGACCATCGTCGTCCTCAACTCCGACTGCCTTTCTCTAACTACCAGTGGCCTCGATTCCACATCCAGCAGTAGTGCATCATCTCCACCAGGCCTTCTAAGAATCCAATTGAGCGAAGGATCAACAAGCACAGCTGCAATCATGAGAGGAAATCCACATTGCATTGCACGAAGGAAAGAAGGGACATTAGTCCTAAATCGGATGCTGACAAAACTTGCGCAGTGTATAAAACACAAATGTGCTGAAAGCTTCTTGCCTCAAACACGTGGGTAAGGTCCCCTCGCCCATATGCTCTCACACACCCTCTCACACCTCCCACACCGGTGAGCCTAGTCTCTATGCCCAAATCCGATTACCCAACACTATGCTTGCCCGTATACCCGGTTAGGAAAGAGAGGAAATTCTGAGAAGGGTGAGGGGTGGTTTTGCATCGGGATGCATGCAATGTTGCCTCGTTATTCGTGCCCATACACACCAACACTTAGGCAATTCTGAGATCACCCTGTGCTTGTGTTGAGGTGTTGTTCCTTTGAGCCTTGTGTGCCTGGCGACTTAAGTCGTCTGACCTTAGGGTCCAACGTTTCTTGTCTCTTGTGCTGTGGGGTTATTTGGCTACTTGTGCTATCTGCTTGACCATAGCTTGGTTCTGAACTCTTATCAATGTGGACTTATTTACGAGAATAAGTGGTTCAAGATACTGTTGAGAAATTAAATACTTTGGGATATGTGCTTAACAGTGGAATAACTTGGTGATTCAAATCACCATTTTTAGAGTTTTTTCTATTCTTTTTATCCCATTATTCCCTGAGATACAATTTGGTCTATTATTGAATATATTCTAATTAATTTATTCTCATTGCATATCTTTATTATTGTGCTCATCTATTTTATATTGCAATTAGTGTGTGAATTCCATACTCGGACTCATTTCTTGTTTTCGAGCGCTTATAAATTTAAATGTTGTTGTGATTTTCGTCACTATACTACGATGCAATCATTTCCTAAAATGACAATTCTTGCTCACAACAGTAGATGATTCAAATAATCAGTAGATGATTTCTTTTTTTCCTTGTAAGGATATGCCATAGCTTCCTTTTCCTAAGCTTTTTTTCCCTGTAATTTAGGTTATACAATACATCAAGTAGAGTCAACAGTGGAGCTCTCCCTATCCGTGGGTGACTACGCTGTTGTGAGAAAGGTTCGCATATCTGACTTGAAAAGTCTTTTAAGGACATGCTTTGCTTCTTTTAAAGGATTTGTGGATTTCTTACATGCTTAATATCATCTAGGCATGCCTATGCTTATACATGTAAATACTAACATCTATACTAATGAGTAACTATTACTAAACCTAGCATTCATTAACATCTTATTAGGATCTTGAGAATAGATGCACGATTGATGTAATAACAATGCAACCATCCTGTTGCAGTAACAAGGCATTGTTAGTATTACACCAAAAACTATTTATTATTTCTTCGATAGCGACTACTGGCACGATCTTGCCACTTGCCATTTATCTCACCTATTTATTACATTCCTTAGTTCATTCAATGCCAATTATAATGGTCCTTTTTGACCCTATTAGATGATAGACAATGGGAGATTAAAACCTAGCTTGTCAATATTATTGGAGCGTGGCACAACTAAGGGGCAGGCTGAACTCTGACTACAAACTTGAGCAAGTTAATTTATTGAATTCCCACAACTTGGTAGCTTCCCAAAATCCACTAATGTTCTTGTCAAAAAAAAGAAAGGTCCACCAGTTTTATAATTAAACATTTTGGGTGTTAGTTCTAAATCAATACTTTATAGACTTACTATTATGTCCTCACTCTTCATCGAGAAAGATATTACAATAGATTTGCTAGCAATGGTAGTTTAATTCTAATTGAATTAAGGTAAGCAATCTTAAACTTGTTGAATGGTAATCATCATAATTTAGAGAAATATGAGTCGTAGTATAGTCAACTAAAATCAATTCAACATTTAAATTTATAAGTACTCAAAAAACATGGGTTTTAAGGTTGTTCGCAGGGAGAAAATGTAATCACCAATCCAATATTCCAAATAAAATTCAATATATATGAAAAATATGCTCAATGTGTTGCAAATTTATGTCAGGAGTCAGAGAACAAAAATGTAATAAAGAGAAAGCAACAGGAATGGTAGTTGGAACCACCAATTTAATACTTAGAGACTCAGGCTATTCTCAACTTCAAGATCAATATCAGATGGCTCAGAAGTCTCAACTCCTCACAGCTCAACACTTAGCCAAATTTCCAAACTCTTCAAATTAGGCGTCTTAAGTTTCCCTTCAAACCTCCATAGTGTAAAACCCCCCTCCCTCTCTCATAAAGCCTGCCCTATTTCTCTCTCCGAGCCCAGGTTTCTCTCTCTCTCTCTCTCTCTCTCTCTCCAAATCGGATTGGGTAATTGGACCAAGCCCGCCCGGGTGTGGGTGGTGGGCGAGGATTGCATAGCTTCATGTAAAAGAGACCAGACCTCCGTGACTAAGGAGATAAGCCTACAGACACAAATCAATAAGTTTCAAATTTTGTTTTAAAATGACACAATGTGGCACTATCCATAGTATCGTTTCCTTGCGCACTACAACTGACTCTTCCTAATCCAAGCTACTACTGGTGTTGCCTTGGCCAATTGAAGACCCAGGTGTTTTCGTGAGTGGATTCTGCAGCTACCTGGAGGTGGTATTGGGTCCAGAGATTGATGGATGGTAGCGAATGATGGCGGTGTAATCGTTCAATCCAGTGAAAACCTGTAACATGTAACACAGGCGCTTAGCCCCAATTAGAATGTTCACAAGCCTCGTCGAAACACGGCAAGTGTAATGGTGATGGTAATTTGGTGTTTCATGATCTTGGGCGATCGATCGGTGATGGCGAAGGTGGCTTTGAGTGGGTGCGTCTAGCCGAGCATGAAGTAGGTCAAAGCTCTCAATAAGTTGAGGGCTTTTGACCTACGAGGTGTGCTAGAGCTTGTAGTGGTGGTTGCGAGAAGTTTGGTAGTGTGTGGCACCGGTGTGAGCTCGTTGGAGCTCTCGCCGAAGCCAAAGAAGAAAGGGAGAGTACGAGGAAATGAACGAGTTTAACCTAAGTCTAAGGACCTAAGAGGACTCTAAGAGAGAAGAGGAAGAAGATGGGGAGCTTATCGGGAAGAGAGGAGGTGAGACCACATCCAACATTGGTCGGTCGGACGTGGAAAAGATGAAGTTAACAACGAGGGTAACAGTGAGGAGGAAAGGGTTGAAAGTGCCCTTGCTTTGGCCAGTAAGGTTCACGAGGAAGAGAGGAAGACATTAGCGGTGTCTATTGTTGGGAGAACATGCGAAAGAGGGGGTGGAAGAGAGCTCATTGCAGTGCGTGATGGGTTGGCCAGAGATGTGGAAGAAGAGGTTTTCTCAACCAATTCACGACTAGGAAGTATGTTGAGATGTCGAGGAGCTTATATAGAAGTCGATTACACCCTTGAATTGGAAGAATCCTAGAGTTTGAGTCACAGATTTGGCAACTAAAAATCCCAAACAATCTCGAGTTCTCTCGAGCAATCATCTTCCCAATAGGATTCAAGACCTGAACCAGATGAAAGAGGATCTCTTGTTTATCAATCCCTCCAATTTTGGAAGGAATTAATTGAGAAATCAAGGAGAAATCTCCGGTCAAAGGAGGTGCTTTTGGGTTTGACTTGCTGGAGTTAGGAAACCATGATGTCAATGGCCGTAGGGACCTATGTGTGAAAGTGACGAGAAGTTAGGGTCTTTCGGTAAGGATAATGTAGAAGTTAGTGGTCTAGGTGTGGAGAATAGAGTTCTAGGGACTTAAATGCAAACTAGGTAAAGATAAACTCTGATTGGGCTCAAATTTTGCTGTTAACCTAATTTGGATCCAATGAATCTAATGATGAAACTAGATTTGGGTTTGGACCAAGTTTGTCTTGGTAAATTACACAGAAGCCTAAATCAAGATAAATTCTTGTTTGAATCTCTATTTTTTTGTCAACATGGGTTTATCTGGTCAAAGTGAAGGTACCAGACCTCTTAGAATATTTTTCAATGATTTGTAGGAGGTTTAAATCGAATTTATCTCTATTAGAATCCTTTCAATTTAAGTGACGTTGATAATTAAGATTTTTTATAATATTTAATACTCAAAATGCATGAAACCCTGATTCAATTATTATGACCCCACTTCTTAGTCTTTTAAGTTCATTTTGACCTTGAATTAACCCCTAATCAACTACTTTGTTAATCTGCATTAGAGAATGGATGTTAAAACAGTAGAATTAACCATTTTTCCTATCTTCTCATATTCTCTTCAAATGGAATTACGAACTTCTGGTGAATATCTAGGAGCATTTATTATAGTAGTTAGGCTAAGTTAAGCTCATTAGCACCAATGATGGTGCTACCATCAGAACTTTTCTTCTTAAAGGAGATATCTTATTTCTAGTTGACTTAATAGGTTTGAATCTTTTGGGATAGGATTATGACCCCTCTGATCTATTGCTTTTTGGTTACAAGTAACTAACTCCAATTTGATTAAGAAATGTGGTGGTAGATGACACACCGAAATGTACAATGGAAGAGAAAGCAATCCTTAGCTACTGCAGTTGGATTTTCTTGACTTGAATCCTTGCACCATTTCAAATTTGTTGAGGATGATCCCTTTTTTTTTCAAATGGCAAGCTTGAATGCATGCAACAGTGGAACCAAGGAGCAAGAGGGGGCAGCCACGCTCCTTGATTTTTTTAAATTTCCTTCCATTAGTATATGATAAATCTTTGTTTTAGTCATGGACTTTGCCTTTTGCTGCCCTTGATTTTTGGCTCCATTTTACGAAGGTTTAAGACATCCCTTTCTTCCCCTTTTTTATAAAAATTTAGACATATATAATTACTAAATACATGCACGTGCCTTTTTCAAAAGAAAATGTATTTCACATGCCTTTGGTCAGGTGCTAGACTTACTCTTCTTTGTTTTCCATATTTAAAGTATATTATAAGAATTAATTATTGGAAAGTTGCAGCATTTCACAAGGGCAAATCAATTAGGGGCGACTTCTATGGAGAAAAAAACTCGATTCTAAATTTCTCAAAGAAAACTCCATGATCAATGCATTATTAAATCTCCAATAATCAGTTCTGTTTTTTCACAACAAAGAAAAATTTCAAACTCCAATACCACAGTCCTTTCTTGTTGAGCTGCTACTTTTGGCACATCTAGGATTTGCTTAATCCATTAGCAGATTATTTGTTAACCCCTTCTTTTTATACGAAATTGAATTAAACTTTATAAAGAAGCAATCAATAATTTTTAATTGTTCACTAATCCGATTGTAACATCTAATTTTTTAAGTGTTCTTTTATTCTTGTTGCCTGTAATAGTTTCTTCCTTGTGGGTTAATTGTTGTGTACCATTGCATCATTGCATGTGTTTATACTTTAGTAATTAGTACTTTACATACATACCTTGCAAGTTGAGATGGAAATTGTTAACAACTGAATTCAGCATCAAGATGTTAACAACTATTTTCTACATTTAACTAATTCGCATTATTTGATTTTGTTAAATTTTATTTATTTGAGATGGATGATGAAGTTAAGGGAAGCAATGAAATGCCTATGCAAAATCTTAATGATTCAACCGACTCTAACATGTCTGAATCAAAGGTTCAAATGAGAAAGAATAGAAGTCAGGAATGATATAATGTATGGGAGCATTTTACTAAACGTAAAACTAAAGGAGTTAATGAAATTTGCAAGTATTGTAGTATGTCCTATGTTTAAGTTAGTAAAAATGGAACCCACACACTATGGATATCACATTCAACAGAAGTGCAAAAAGAGTCAATTACATTCTAATCTATCATCAAGTGGACAAAGAACATTAACATTTCAACAAATTGAGAAACAAGGAGAAAATAGTCTTCCATTGTGGAAAAATGATGAGGAAGTCATAAGGGAAGCTATAAGATGATCATTGTTGATGAATTGCCATATAATTTTGGAGATCATGAGGGCTTCAAATATTTTATGTCGGTGGCTCAGCCTAAGTTTAAGCCAATTTCTAGAAAACACCGTGGCTAGAGATATTATGAAAATTTATGCACATGAGAAGATGAAATTGAAGAACATTTTTAAAGAAATTGAATGACAGATTTGCTTCACAAGTGATCTATGGACTTTCATTCAAAATATTTCATATTTATGTTTGACTGCACATTTTTTTGATAATGAGCCAAAGTTACAAAAAAATCATTCATTTTTGCACCATGTCTACCCACAAGGGAAAAGAAATTGGAAAATGATTGAAGGATGTCTTCTTGAATGAGGAATTGAGAGGGTGGGAACAATCACTTTAGACAATATTAGTGCAAATGATGTGGGCATCAATTATTTGAAATCCAAAATTGGCAAGAGCAATGACAATATTCTAAATGGAAAATACATTCACATAAAATGTGCTCACATCTTGAATCTAATAGTAAAAGATGGTGTTGGAGAGATGCAAGAATCAATTTCATGAATTCATGATGCTATCAAGTATGTAAGAAGTTCATCTACTAGAGGATTGCAATTCAAGAAATATGTTGGTCAAGAGAGAATTCCTTTTAAGTGAACATTATGTCTTGATGTTCCAACCAAATTGTTGATGGGAACTTTTCAAGAGTTTTAAATGCATCTCGTTGTAGTAAAGTCTCCTAAATAGTTCTCCAACAAATGCAATTTATAACTTGAATATCTAAATGAAGTCTGAGGTCGAACACAGGGAGAAAATAGGAATTCAGACACTAATCTCAATTAAAATATAAATGAGCACAATAAATGAAGCACCATAAAGCTATTTCAATGAATACTAATCTATTATATTAAGAATTCAATGAAGATCAATGTACCTAGAGACAAAAAAGATACCTAAAACCAAATAATGGTGATTTAGATCACCAATTATTAGCCTAAGCACATGTATATCAATTACTCAATCATGTTAAATAAATGAACAGTACTCAGACATCTGATTTGAGAATCAGACGACTTAACTGTCGCCTGCTACAGTATTTCTCTCTGATTTTCTTCTTCTTTCTTTCCTTGGCCTCTTCTTCTTCAGGCATGGCTCTCTTCTTTCCTCTTCTACTTTGCTTCACCTCTTCCTCTTCTTCTCTTCCTTCAGGTTTTCTCCTTCTTTTCTTTCCTCTGCAAGCCTTCTCTTTTCTTCTCAAGTTTTCTCCTTCTTCTACCTTTAACTCTCCTCCTCTTCTCTTCTTTCGTCCCCAGCGGCTAAGTGTCGCTCAACTGCACCAAGGAGCAAAACCCACCCCTCCCTCTCTTTCTTTCTTTCCTTCTCTTCTCTCTCAGAAATCTAGATAATTGGGTATACGAGTACGCGTAACCGTGTCCAAGGCTGTGGGCATGGGTCGTAGCCAAGGAGTGAAGGATAGGTCAGGTCGGGTGTGCGGGTATGAGGGACCTCACCCCATGTTTGGAGGCAGTAAGGTGCTGTGAAAAATTCAATTTATGCACTGCGATGCGCTCTTTTCCTCACGATGTGGGACTATCTCACAAGCCTCTTCTCACATGCCGCTGTAGTGAGATGCCTCATTCAATTGGCATAGCCACAGGTGATGTGGTCTCCAATCGACCACCTGGAAGTGGTTCTTAGATGATTCCACACTGCCTAAAGGTGTCACCTGGGGCGTGCACGATCTAGATTTCGAAGAACGTGGTGGCGGTAATGGCGATAATGGCGGCGACCGCAGAGCGACAGCAAACTTTGAAAATCAAGAACATGGCCGGACAATAGTTTAGAAGGGTCGCCGGAGCACAACAAATGTAGTGGTAGTGGTTTCATGGTGATTGGTGAAACGTGGAGGTCAGACAAACTCGAAGATGGTGGTGCGGCAATGAGTTGGTCGACAGGGGGTTTGAGTGGATGGAATGGCAAAATAAGAGAGGGCTTTTGGTCGTGGTGATGTGGTGGAGGTTGTGCGGTAGGTGGCGAGGCGATTGGTGGCTTGTGGTGTGAGATGGGCCTCGCCGGAGTGCTGGCCGGAGATGAGAACGAAGGTAGCATGCATTCAGTCGAGGGGGTATTTTTGGGTTTTTTGGATAGAGGAAATTACCTAGGGAGCTAAGGGAACTAATCTACCTAACATAATTAGACGAAAGGGGAGGATGACCCGACTCCCGAGTCCTTACGAGACACGAGAACCGGACCGACTCGAATAATCCCAAGACCTAGTCATCCAACGAGGAAGTAACCAAAAGAGCAGTAAAATAAACCACATTCAGCATGAATATAACTAACAGTAAGAAACTACTACAGTAGATACCACCACAACAGTAGAACAACATTTATCATATAACATGAACTACAGGTAAAGAAAGTACAGCGGAAACAAGAACTACTCACTATAACAGAAACAAAAGAGGTACAAAAGACTGCGGTAAACTCTACTGGACCCTACTCGGCCCAGCATCCTCTGCAACCGCTGACCCTGGCTGCTCAACACCTGGTCCTGAGAAAGGTAACGAGTGTAACACGTCAGCAAAACGCTGAGTAGAGTGGCAACTAAAACTAAAGACAACAGTAGAGTGTACAGTAGCTGTTATGTTCTATTACTTTCTTTATTTACATCTTTCAATTGTCTCACTATTTCATTTATTTCTCAGATCTTTTACTTGATCTCGAATGTTCCTCGTGGGAACGATCTTGATTGCAGTCTTTTCCAAAAAGTAGATGTAGCACGTGGTGCTCTCCTGGCCGGGAGAGTCCCCTGTGATGATCCTACCCTCAGTCAACCACCCCAAGGTCACTGACAGACGTAACGGTGACTACGGCACACGCGATAAACGCGCAGGTAGCTAACCCGTACTGGCACACGGTCAGTCGTTTCCGTTAACGGGTGCGCCCAAAGCACAGCACGGAACCAGTACAGGGCAGAGCCCTCTCAGTAACATGGGGTCCAACCCCTCCACAGTAACCAAACCGGGGCCTTTCCCCTCCACAGTCCGCGCACCCTCGCCTGACTACCCTGGTTTGCCCCAGCGGGCCTAACAAGTCGGTGTAGGAGGCTAGCAGAACCCCGGGGCCCGTGGGGTAGCTAGTACCTCCCTACACTAGTAGCTCTCCTCGGTACTACATGCGCGAGGGCCAGCAAGTCGGTACAAAGTGGCCAGTCCTAACCCCGGGTCCCTGGGGCGGCTGGCTCCGCTCTGCACTAAACAGGGGGACAGTCGCTCTCCTTGGTACTCCGTACTCAAGGGCCAGCTCACTTCCCCAATACTATTCCATTCACTTTCCAGGAGTTCTACTCCTACTTCCCCGTAGGGTTCCATCCTTTTTACTCAAACATCCAGGTTTCACTTTCCAGTTTCACATTCTTACAACCCATGATCTCATTCATGTTTCTTTATTCGTAACAGGCAGCTGTTAATTCAACTTACAGGAAGCTTTATATTCCTTTCCATTTTTTTCCAAGACTGCAGTATTATACATTCCACTAGTTTTTCCATCCTAGGATTCATGCCACATCCTAGGATCTAGCATACAACTAGTTTTCCAGCCCTAGGATTCATGCATCACCTAGGAGCTATCATTCCATACATTTCTCATTCCTAGGATTCATGCAATGTCCTAGATTCTAGTTATGGTTCCATACTTTAACAGATTTTAATAATAAACTTAAGCCACTCTACCAGGTACAACGGGAGTAATGGGGGTGTGATCGGGAATCCTGCGTGCCTCCGTGACTCCCAAGACTGCAACTGAACGAGGTCCTATCACAAGGATCAAACACAAGGAGTGTCTCAAAATAGTGTATAGCTACTGTAGACGAGTAGAGGAATTAATTCTAAAAAGAACGCAACTCAAATCGTGGAAAATGGAGCCCAAACGGGCCCTAAACGGGTCGAAAAAGATGATACTATGCAAAATCAGACGTCTGGAACTTCTTCCAGATGTCTTAAAAAGTGGATCAGAGAATTACCTGCTCAGCGTGGTTTCCCAGATGTCCAGAAGTCTACGGGGACGTCTGGACTAGCTCCCAGACGTCCTATGGTCACCCCGGACGTTTGGAGGTCACTTCCGTCATCTGGTACAACAGCCAGACGTCTGATTCGCGTTGGATGGCGAATCACCGAGCCTGCACACAGCCAACTCCCTCCCTCAGTACGGTCAGTCGACAGGAAGGAAGAAGAAAGCGGAATACTCACCTTTCAGACATCTGTATGAGCTTCCAGACGTCTCCCTCGCCGTTTGGCTATCAACCCAGACGTCTGATTCTGGGAATTTTTTCCAGAATCAGGGCTCCACTCGGCCTCCGCTCGCGACGCCGCCCGCGTCGCACCTCGCGCATCTGCTGCTCAGACCGCAGCAGGTCCCTCTCCGCGTCATTCCGCACCCCCTGCGCCCTCCGCCGGCCGGCCAAGCCGCTCCGGCGAGCTCGCCCTCACGGCAGAGCTCCGCCCTCGTACGCCACACCTCCTCCGCGCTCACTGCGGCTGCAGCTGCCGCCCTCGCGCTCGCTCGCTCTTGCGCACAGGAAGGAGAAGAGGAAGGGGACGGTGGAGACGACAGGAGGGGAGGCGTGGCCTTTTAAGGCCACGCGAGGAGGAGGGAGAGAGTGCGCGGCAGGTCTGCAGTCGCAGAGAGAGAGGGAAAAAGAGAGAGAGGAATCGCGGGTCTGCGTGCACAGGCACGTAGACGAATTTCTCGTGCGAAAAAAATAATTGTTTTCCAGACGTTTGGAAACGATCCCAGACGTCTGGTAAGACGTCTGGATGTGATCCCAGACGTCTTATCAGACGTCTGGGCCACCTCCCAGACGTCTTAAAATACCTCTGGGCACGCGTTCGTAACATGTGGTATGGCCAACACCGTGGAAGGAGAAACCTTCGATAAGGGAGAACGGAGAGGAAGAGAGGGGAGGCGGCCCTCGCTGGTATTGCGAGCAGTGGAGGAGCTTAAGGAGGGTAGATTGGCCGGCTATGGTTTGTGATGGCTGGTGAAGAAGGTAGGACAAGAAGCTCGCCAGAGCTCACGGAGCTTTCAACTGGAGAGAGGAGAAGAAGGTGGAGACACTAGCCAAAACAAGCTAAGGAGCATGGCCTTGAGACCTAGGCCCTTTTATAGGCCTCAAGAGAGCATTCCAAGCTTGGAGACCAAGCTTAGAAGCTTGGAAGCTTCATGCATAAGGAAACCCACATCTCTCATGCATTCGCATGGGAGATTAGGAAAAAATTAAAGCCCAAAACTAGGTTTAGACCATAGAAGATTCTCTCAGGAATCTCCATTCCAAATTTACAAGAGTTTGGCCCCGAAATCAGGGAGTAATCCCTAATTGAAGGTCACTGGTGAAGTAGGTTTAGGAGTTGAAGGAGGCAAGGACCTATTGGTGAAGATGATGAAGTTAGGGGCATAGTTGCAAGGATTTCAAAAGTTAGGGGCATATGTGTGAGAGAAAAGAGTCAGAGAGGACTGAAATGTAAACTAGGTCAAGGTGATCTCTGACTAGGCCCAAACTTTGGTACAAACCTAATTTGGATCCAAGGAATCCGATGGTGATGTTGGATTTTAGTTATGATCATATTTGACTGGTAAATTTGAGTAGAAACCTAAATTAGGGCAACTATTTGTTTGAGACTCTATTTTAAGTCAAATTGGGTTCCAATGGTCAAATCAAGGATACCAAACCTTAGAGAATATTTTTTTATAATTTTTAGAAGATTTAGGTGAAGTTTATCCTAACCAAAACCTCATTCAATTAAGCGGGTCTATTTTTAGGGTTTCAGATGTCCATTAATTCTCAAAACATATGAAAACCCATTTCTGTCTGCATAAACCCACTTATTAGATATTTATGACCATCTGACCTTTAATTAACCCCTGGGAAATCCCATGATTGCTCTGCAATTAGGATATTCTGTTAAAATTACAGTTTTATCCCTATTTTCATGTTTATCTCTCAAAATGGATATGCAATGAATTGCAACTTTTTGGCGATTATGTAGAAGCATTTATTTGTTGATTATGACTAATTAAAGTTAGTTATGGCAGATGATGACATTATCATCACAAATGGAATTCCACTTATTTAATGTTGGAAACTACTCTCAAATTTCAAAAAACATTTAAAAGAATGGAAGAGAAAGATCCTCAATTGGGTTTCGAACATGATTTGGGTCCACCTACTGAAGAAGATTGGTAGCATGCTCATGTGTTAACCAGGTTTCTGAAGCATTTTTTTGATTCCACCAAACTTTTGTCAGGAAATCCTTATGCTACGATAAATATTTATTTTCGTGAAGTTTATAAGATAGACAACATTTTGATTGGTTGGTCTAAAAGCAATGACCCTATCTTACAAGCAATGGCAAAAGGGATGAAGGAAAATTTTGATAGATATTGGGGAAGCACAGACAAAGTCAACATGTTATTATTGGTTGTTGTTCTTTTATATCCTCGTTACAAATTGAAGTATGTGAAATTTGGCTTTTCTAAAGTGTATGCAAAAGAGCGTGTCTTGGAGTTAGTTGACAACCTGATGTCTGTCATGAATGAACTTTATGAACATTACAAGTTGCTTGATTTGAGTAGCCAATCATCATTAAGAAGTGAAGAAAAGGCAACCAATCAAGTTTTCATGAATGTAGATGAATATGAAGATGACATAGATATTGGATTTGATAGTGAATTTCAAAGGCATCTCCAAAAGGAACAAAGTGAAGAAATCAAAACGGAAATGAACAGATATTTTGATGAGTCGTGTGAGAAGGATGACCAAAATTTTAATATTTTAGATTGGTGGGAGGTTCATAGATCTAAATATCATATTTTATCTTTGATAGCAAGAGATGTGTTAGCTATTTTGGTGTCTACTGTTTTCTTGGAGTCTACCTTTAGCATGGGAGGATGCATACTTGATCGAAGCAAAAGTTCTTTGATACCTAAGATTGTTGAATGTTTGATTTACTGTGAAGATTGGTTGAGATCTTCTCCAATCAAAGAGGTGGAAGAAAAAGTTGAGGATCTTGAAGAAATTGAACTTTTAGGTACCTTATTTTTTATTTACTATTTATACATTTTATCTTTTCAAATTTTAATTACTTATTCATAATTTTAATGCTTTTTTATTAATGTAGCAATCACTGTGGATCGAGGAGATTTAGAATATCATGGAGGAGTCCTTGTAACTTTTGTGATGTTCACAAATTATGGGTAATTGAAAAATGATTGTATTTAAATTTTATAAATATTTGCATGCTATTAGTTATTAAAATAATTCTTGATTTGTTTGTTTTGTCTTGCAGGAAAAATGAAGTGATTAGACTTGAAGTAAATGGAGAAATTCCTATGATTTTTATTTCTAGCTTAGTTAATTATGTTGCTTTGTGATTGGAATTTTTGTATCTTTCTTATGATTATATCACACTCTAAGACTCTTCTTTATTGTTATTTTAAGGATCATTGGACACATTTTGTGGCCATTTTAGGAATTATAGATTGTTTAGTGTTTACAAGTAATTCTAAGTGTATTGTGTTTATGAGGGATTTTTTAAAGTTTGCAATTGCTAGTAAAAATTGATAAGTCAATTTACTTGTTTACTTTATTAACTTTAATGTTCTAAAATTTATATTAAAAAATCTATATTTGTCTTGCAGGTTATTTTTTGTCAATGATTGGTTTGGACTTGTGCTTTTATATACATCTATCAAGTTTAATATTATTAGGTATGCCTTTATTTTTTCTTTTTACTATTATACAACTATCAAGTTTTTTTTTTTTGCCTTTACTTATTTTATTCATTTTTTTAGAAGATAAAAGTTATTTATGAGTTTAAAATATTTTATTATCAAGTATGAAAGACATAGAAAGTATGTAGAGATAAACATAAGTTTTGAATCTTTTGACTAGTCAACAGCCTATTCAACCTGACCCAACCCAACCCAATTTTTATGGGTTGGGTTGGGTTCAATTAGGTAGTGTAATGGGTTGGGTTTGGGTTGAGTCCCAACCCAACCAATGTACATCCCTATGGCCAGAAGGGTAGGACCCCCTAGGACACCTTGCACAGCGGGACACCACTAGAGGTTAACGCAATTACCCTACTGACCTTTCTTGTCACTAGTTGGCCCAAGTAGACAAAGCCTTGATCTTAGCCCAATCTAACTTCAAGTTAGCAAGAAAATTAATCCTACCTAGGGCACGTCTACTCAGTTTTAGGCTTAGGCTTGAAGTGCTTTTAGAATATGATGGGTGTTAGGGGGTGTTGCCCTTAAAATTCAATTCAACAATTGAAGTGCACAATGAAGGGCTCACAATACAAGTTATTTGGATGAATTATCCTTTAGGGTTATAAGGACTTAATTTCTTCAATCAAGTTCTTGTGATAGGCACACAATAGTTCTTTGTCAAGCACGGGAGAAGATCTTTTTCCTTTAAAGTTCAAATATGTGAGTGCCTAAGTCAACCCTAAAAATCAACCCTAAGATCAGGCAACTTCTAGTTTATGAATCAATTTTTGGGTTTAGGTGGTGCAGCCAAACAATTGCAACAAATGCTTCTCAAACACCACTCAATAGTGATCACAAAAAATTTTTTTAAGAATTTTTAGAGCACGTTTTCAAATTTTTCCAGAATTAAAAGTGCATTGTGGGTTTTGAGACTATTTTGACCCGCAGTCAATAATTGGATTTTCAATAAATCAAACGTGCGTGCAATATTTTTTCAGATTTTTCCTAGATGCTTAGTTACCATAGGAATCTAATGCCACTAATTTAAATGCAATCAAAGTAGTAGAAAAATTCTAATGATACTTAGTGTAGCATGCCAACCATACTTCAATCTAGGTCCTATTGACTATTAAGATTTCAATGGTAGGTTGCCCAAAGGAAGAGTCAATGTGTACGTGTAGGTGTAGATTGCTTAATCTTCTCAAACTTTTTAAACCAGAGGGTGGAAAGGTAAGTCATATACTTATCACTCCTTAGACTTAATACTTCAGCTTTAAAAACCCCTTTCAAGGATTCAAGAAGCAAATCCTTATTTATGTAAATACTTGAACTAATTAAGTCAACTATGACTTGAAGAGTCTAGGTGAAACGATTTTGAAAACACTTTTCTAAAGACTAGTAAATTGTTAATATCAAAAACTTCCATTTTTTCTTAGATCAAAATAGCAAAAATCTTTCTTTTATTTTTTTCTTCAATAAATATAGCAGACGAAAACATGCAAGACGGTAAACACGATGATTTTTTATACTAAAGCAACTTGGTCAAAATATAAATCTATGCCACCATGCCTATTTCTTACAATGCCCTCATTGTATACTATAAACATAAAAGAGTAGAAATTGATGGTAACACCATCATTAGCCATAACTAGCTTTAATTAGTCAGAATCAAGAGACAAATGATCTTATATAATCGCCTAAGAGCCATAATTCCATGTAAATCCATTATGAGAAGAAAACATTAAAATAGGGTTAATTCTACAGTTTCAACATCACATCATGAATGCAAAGTAACCACAGGATTTCCCAGAGGTTAATTGAAGGTCAATTGAGCATTAAAGTCCTAAGAGTGGATCCATACAGACAGAAACAGGGTTTCACTCATTTCTAGTACTGACTCAGAACATAAAACCCTAATTTCAGGAGGTTCTGGTCAGGATAAAATTCCTCTAAACCTCCTAAAATTCACAGAAAAATATTCTGAGAGGTTTGCAACACTTGGTTTAACCATCTGGACATATTTTGACCTTGAACAGAGTCGTAGATAGGATTTTTCCCTAATTTGAGCTTCTATGCAAATTGCCTAGTCAAACGTAGTCAAAACTTAAATTCAACTTCACCATTGGATTCTTTGGGTCCAAATTAGGTTTATACCAAAATTTGGGCCCAATCATACTCCATCTTGACCTACTTTGTATTTCAATCCATTAAATCTCTGTTCCTCTCAATCAAGCCCCCAACTTTAGAATTATTTGTAGAAAGCCCCTTAACTTCTTCATCTTGTTCACCATTAGGTCCCTGCTACCATTGGTAGGTCAACCAACCTATACATGACCTTTGACAGCCTCAAAACCCAATCAAACTAACACCAAATCCCACCAAATTTGGTGGGATTGATGTTCACATTGCAGGGAATCTTCTGAAGGTGATTTGGGATCTTAACTCGCTAAATCAAGCCTTAAAGAACCCATAAATTTCATGGGTGTCTTGTGCCTTATTCTCCAAGCAAATAGAGCCTCTTCCTTTATTTAGAACTCAGACTTGAGCTTTATATAAGCTCTAGCTCCTCAGGCTATCTTCCTTAGCTAAGTTTGAGGCCAAGAACCTTCTTCCCTTCCTCCCCCAGCTTCCTTCGATCGAAGCTCTGGCGAGCACCCTCTCCTTCCTCAGGCCGACCAATGATCAAATTGACCTACCCAATACCTTCCTTTTCTTCCCCCACTCCTCGCCAGCCACAGCAGGAGACACCTTCCTCATCATCACCGTTGCCCTCCCTCAACAAAGAATTCATCTTCTCCACGTCCGGCCATCACACCGGCATGGAAATCTTTATCCTTTTCATCCTTAGTTTAGGATAATCTTCTTCCTTTCCCTCTTCTAATCCTTTCCAACCCCTTCCTATCCCAATTCGACCACCAATTACCTCTCTTCCCCGTCATCTTCCCCACGACCGGCCACACCTCTGGTGACGCCTCTATGCCTCTACATCGCACTAAACACCAGACCACCACCATCAGAAGCTTCCTCACCCTCCACCAATCAAAAGCCCTAACAAAATTTGAATCTTCATCCACTACAACACCTCCACGAACAACCCACCATCCCACAGCCATCTCTGACTCCGTCCGACCACATGCAACCACGAAACACTCCTCCATCACCACTGCAACACCACTGCAACACTCCATGCAACTCGGCAAAGCTATTGAACGTGTTGTTTGGGGCCTAAAGCCCATATTTTGACTTGCAAATGATCGTCGGAGCTTCACCATCGTTACACCCATCTCCGATGACGTCTACCGAACTCCACTCACATTCACCCTCTCATCCACATCCAGGCAGCACGAACTAAAGACAAGAGTCCACCTGGGGCCTCAATTGAGCGAAGCAGCACCCACAGCAGTAGTGCCAGTAGCTGAAATCAATGAAGAACATGACCTGCTACAGTGCAAAGCAAACAGGCACTCTTTAGTGCCACATCGTGGGAATAGAGAAGAAAGACGCCATATAAAAGGAAATCGTGAAATCGACTTATCGCCTTCAAAAGCACGAGGGTGAGGTACCCATACATGCCTTATGCGTGCACTCACACATGCCCACTCACGTGCCCTCGCTCGCGCTCACACCTCGCGGGTCTAGGTTGAGGTCCATTTACCCGGTTAACTAGGTCCAGCTTGGTTTTGAGAAATAAGAGGAGAAATTGTGAGGAGGAAGGGGGAGGGTTTTGCTTCAGGATCTATGTCCTGTTGCCTCGAGATGCATGCCTACTCTCCACGAGAATTTGAAGAAGGGCTCTAACCCTGTGTTGGCTCTATGCTCTTGTGCTATGCTTAAGAAGAAGCCTTATGCCTTGGCTGAGTGATTTAAGTCATCTGATCTCCTTGGCAACATCTGATGAGGCCTTGTGCTTGGTACTATGGATATATTTGGCCTCTGTGCTGACGTGGAATTGACAGGTTAAGTGGTTGAGGCACTATTGGAAAATTTGAGTTAATTGCTGATATTGAACATGTGCTTAATATGGGGATTTATGTGGTGATTCAAATCACCATTGTTTTTGAGGTTCTATTCTTTTTATCCCTCTATGTCTTGAGATACAAATTGGCTTATCATTGAACATCATTCTGAGTAGTTTATTCATTGAATATCTTTTGTTGTGATTAATTAATTGTATTCATTATTTCTGAATACGATTAGTGTTGTGAATTTCATTTTGTTCCCTACACATGACCTCGGACTCATATTATTTTTTTAGCTTTATAAATTTAAGTGTTTTATGCGATTTTCATCCTATACTATAACGTGCTTCTCTAAACATCGATGATATCTCCTTAAACAGAAATCAACTAAAAATATCTAAGTAGACACAATATAACCCGACTAGCTTCAAATCTACAAACCAAACTAAGATACATATATATATATATGAAAGAAATCTAACTATATATACAAGTGCTAAGTTTAACACCTTCAGCTGTGCATAGTTCAACTCAATAAGAATTTAGAGATGTAGCTAGGTTAGCCATAAGTCTAGGTGGATAGTGATTAACTGCTAGATTTGTCGTTAATGTGTTCATAGCCCTAGACTCCTTAATTCTCCCCAATTTTTCAATTAGTCCGCAACTCATTTTGATCTCCTGAGGCAATCTCTAACCTCCCCGAATCATAATTGATTTTAGCCTTAGCAATGGCTCAGAAAGGTCGTCCTAGGATATCAGGGGATGATTAAGGTTTTTAGGCACTTCCAAGCCAAGGACCATAAAATCAACTAGGTAATGAAAGTCTTTGACCTTGATAATCACATTTTCCAGAAGACGCTTAGGTGTAGTAATAGATTGGTCTACTAATTGAAGGGTTAAATCAACAGGTTTGATGTTGCCTAGACGAAGGTTCTCAACAAGTGTAGTGGGGATCACATTAATGGAAACGCCTTGGTCAAGAAGGGCTTGATCAGAAGTGATATTACCAATAGTGCAAGAGATCAATGGAGCTCCAAGGTCTTGTATTTTAGGAGGTAACTTGTTTTGGATAATAAAGTTAGTGCGATCAGACAAGACTACCTCCCTAACATAATCAAATTCCACCTTAATTCTTTCCATATATGAAATCATTAAAGATCTTACATAAGTGGCAATAGATCCGATAGCCGCGAGGAGGAAGATTATTATCAATTTGAACTTTTCTAATCTGGATATCTCGACCTCAGAATTCTCCTCCGGCTTTCTGTACTGACCAATATATTCACTTCTTAATCCTAAATTAAATTTTATTTCTAAATCAAAATTACGACCCACAACATTGTTATTTGGGATCCCTGATCTCTGCATAGGGTCCTAGGTTGAGTGATTTTAGGTTGGTTGGAGCCCGTTTATCTAAAGTCATTCCCCATAGTAAAAGCATTGGCAGTAGCAGGATTATGGGGAGGATAAAGAAAAACAGGTGCTCCCTGGTTGGTCATATTAGGAACTGGGTTAAATCTAGGAGGTGTAATAGGAGCAGGGTTAATCACATGAGCTTGAGGATGTAGCTCCCTAGCTTGATTCAGATTTCTAGGAAAATTCCTAGGATTAGGGATGGGTTAAGAGGGTAGCATCCCATGTTTATCTAAAATCAGCAATTTGGTCCATTCTTCCTATCAACTCGGTCCTCAGTTGATTCATATCTTTGTTATGTCTCAAATTCATTTCCCACATTTCCTTGAGGACCAGAGTAAGATCAGTAGATTGGGTTTCCTAAGTAGGTTGAGCTTGGTAAGGTGTGGTTGTGTGTACCTACTACGTTGCCCATAGGAATTGAGAATCTTCCTAGTTGGGTTAGCACCTTGGGCAGGTTCCTAACCTGACCAAGCAAAGTTTGGATGGTTGCACCACCCAAGGTTGTAGGTATTTGAGAACGGGTCATTCCTGCTATAACCCTGGATTACACTAGCATCCTCAGCATAATTAGGCGATAGCCTACCATAATCATGATTCGAGGAAATCAAGGTCCCTCCTTGGTATCCATAAAGAGTCTGGTCCAAGTATAGTTGACTCATAGGTTGATTCAAGGACAGGTCATTAATGTTATTCACTAATTCTTGACTTGTTAGGGGTACAGGTTGGGTGCAGGTCAGAATAGAGATCCCTTTGTTAATTATAGGATTTACATAGGAGGTTACACCTAAGGGATTCCCGCCTTTCAAGAGATTATCCAACCTATCAAGTTTCTTATCCAAATTTTCAACGTTCTTTCTAACTAATTCCATCTTATCCAATTGTTTAGTAATGATTTCTAAATTAGTCGAGTTCAAATTATCCCAAACTTCATAAACCCCACTCTTCGGTTGATTAGATCTGCAAAAGGTTGTCACAGAGGCATTGTTGAGTTTTCACTCATATTCTCAAATAATTCTAAGTCTTCCTCCTCATCTTTACTAAGAAAATTGCCCCCACATGCCGCATATACAAAATTCTTAAGATTGTAATTTAACCCATAATAGAATATATGGGCCAAATGCCACTTAAGAATACCATGATGAGGGCATTTCCTAGTAAGGTCATTGAACCTCTCCCATGCCTCATGAAGTTGCTCCCCAAAGTACTGCTTAAATGTAGTTATGACACATTTAAGGGCATCGATTTTACCTATGGGAAAGAATTTTTTCAAAAAGGCACATCTCAAATCTTCCCAAGTCAGGATAGGTCTACCAATTGTCCTCAACCACCGTGCCACTTATCTTTTAAGGAGAATGGGAACATTTTCATCATTAGGGTATCTTCATCCATGTTCCTAAGGCCAAAGGTCCTTCCTATGTGTAGTTCTTCAAGGTGTTGGAAGGGAACATTAGAGTTATGGCCATGGAAATGAGGAATCAGGTTTATGATCTAAGGCTTAAGTTCATAATCATCCCCATCATTGGGTACCCTAATGTAAGGTTCATGTTGGGCATTCATAGGATTGTAAAAATCTCTAAAAGGTTGGTTTCTTCCTAGATTTGGATTCGGTTCAGGGCCTATACGTGAGTGTCAATTTGTTGATCATGATGTTGGCCTTGCCTCTCAATTTGTCTCCGAATGTTGGCCATAGGATTAAGGTTCTGCTCCTCCTCACTAATTAGTTCTTTCTCATGGTGAATAGCCATGGGAATAGGTTCAGATTCATAAAAATCAAGTCTTCTCCTAGGGTTTCTCCCTAAAGGTGGCACCAACTCAGGATTAAGAGATCTTCTATCATTCATGCACCAGGAAGAATTTCAGTAGATGAGAGAGAGAATATAGATGAGAGAACAACCACCCTCATAATACAAGCAAACAAGCCAACCTTTAAGTATAAACCCTAATTAGACCTAATCCTAGCACCCCAAAGAACAATTGGGTTACACCAACCCTTGAGTTACAAAGCACTTTCACATCCAAACGCTGCAGAATTCTCTAGTGGTCGTCCTCCTCACCAAGTCCTTTCTCTCTACCTCATCTTCATCTTCAAGGTGGCTATATCAACGGACAAAGCTCCATCTCATCTTTTTCTTCTTATAATCTTTTCATTTTGTAGTAGATTTCTAGTTATTGTTCTAGTAAATTTCTAGTTGTTCTAGTTTTGTTCTAGTTGTATTCTTGACATTATTTCTAGTTCTACTAAAGCTTAGTTTTTCATCTATTGATATAGACACATCTATTTAGGTTAAAATGCCTAATCATGCACGTTCCTAGGCTTAGATTTGCATTTCATGATATAAATATTGCATAGCATGCATTATCCTACATTTAGAGTAGTTGTATATATTTTAGGTTAATTAGGTCTTTTTTACGGCCAGAAGAGCAGAAGATTTATTTCAAGGCCTCTGATGGACAATCGGACCATACGGATCTGATCAGGACGACGATCAAAGTCTAACGCCTCCAAGATCGTCTAGATCAGAGTCCCATAGTACCTTATGTAGTCCGAGGAAGATCAACGGCTAGGAGGGCAATGCAACATTCTTACGGGTTTCAGATGGAAAATCCGACCGTACGGATGGTCCGGAGTGACGATCGTAGTCCAGCAATGCGAGAATCATCTCGATTTGAGCACTATGGCACCCGTCTACAACAAACAAAAGATGGATGGCCCAGATGGCACCACATGGCACCATCCAGGCCGCCCAACACCTGCCAGCAGCAACTAGAAGGCACCCTCATCATCTTCATCATCAATTCTCAACCGTTAGGTCTTGATCCAACGGCTGAGAACTCTCCTCCACAGTGTGCCTTAAGATGTCCGCGTGACCATCTAGATGACTTGGCATAATGGTGGAGGAATGGGCTTTCAACGGAGGGGCACGGGTTCAAATCCATGCAACCCCCCAATTGGCCAATTGAGCGCATAGTAGCGCAGCGCAACACGTAGGGTAGCACAGCGCAATGCTAGCACGCAAGCTGTGCGCAACAAGGAGCATGCAATGCATGTGCCAGCGGAGCGTGAGCGGCGGGGGCGCGATCTTCAGCGACAGTTGGGCAGATCTTCAGAGATGATTACAACCATCACTAACTACTCATAGACGATTTTGTCTCTCCTCCTCCACTTTAAAAGAACTACCCCCTCCATTCCAAAGCATCTCTTCCTTTCTTCCTCTCACCACCTCCAAGGCTCTAGAGAGAGCTTGTCCCAAGCCTGGGATGCTCCTTTAGAGTAGAAATCAAATATTTTTCCCACCTCTCATCCCCCTTTATGGAGCATCCCATGGTCATATGGTGGGAACACCATTGATGTAAACATGTTTACACTACTTAGGATATCTATTTATGCATGTTCTTAAGCATAGGATTGCATTGCATACTATAAATATTACATAGCATGCATCATAAACATTAGGATTGCATTGTTGAACTGGGCACTGTTGTGTCTTTGAAAGTTCAGATCCTAAGTAAACATTTTCTTAATGATTGAAAATAACTCGTGCCCAAATAATCCAACCTGATTCTTTTATAAATAGCATATAGTTTTTGCTAGGGACGAGCAAAAGATAGGCATGGGGGTATGATGTAAACATGTTTACACTACTTAAGATGTCTATTTATGCATATTCTTAAGCATAGGATTGCATTGCATACTATAAATATTGTATAGCATGCATCATCTTGCATTTAGATTAGTTTGAATAAAATGGAGGTTAATTGTCTCCTTTTATGTTCATGGACAGGGCAAACTTTTTATCGAGGCCTCGGATCGAGGATCCAACTATACAGATGTGATCAGGGCGACGATTGGAGTTCAACGACTCCACCCTAATCAGACATCTGTAGCATCAGATAGAGACCGGGGAACCCTAGAAGATCAAGGGCCAAGATGGTGTGAATCCATACTTCAAACAACAAATCCGACCGCACGGATGGATTGGGATCGACGATCGTAGCCTAACAGCATGAAAATCGATGCAATCCGACAACCGTGGCACCATCTACATCATCCTGAAGATGGACGGCCAAGATGGTGCCACGTGGCACCATCTCAGCTGCCCAAACCAGCCCAGCTGAGTTCAGAGCTGACCGCACCCTTCTACACACTTTGAATCGTGGCCATTGGATCGCCATCCAATGGCCGTGGATAGTCGCTTATCAACTCAACCGCGCAACCATTTCTCCTCCATAGCGCAGTGGGCGAGAGCACTTACGCGAGTGAGCGATGCGCGTTAGAATCGCGGCGAGCGGGCAAGCGGGTGCGGGCTAGCAGGCACGAGGAGCGTCGGATCACAATCGAGCTATCATGAGCAATCAATAGCGCCCACGCACTATCGCATGCCCACACCTCACGCGAGATCAGACGTGGGCAAGCGCGCAGAGGTGGGTGGAGGCCCGAGATAAGTCGTCTGATCTCACGATCGGATGGCTAGGATCAGCTAAACGTGGAGTACGCGTTACGCGCGAGGAGGCGAGTGACCACGCGGGTAGTGCCCCACTACACCCACAATGGGGCTTTAGCGACGATTTCATCCGTCACTAAAGACCCCTTATTTAATGTTTTGAGATTTAAATTACCAAATTGCCCTCACTCCTTGCAACTATAAAAGGAGACCCCCTCCACACGAAATTCTCATCCCTTCCTTCTCTTCTCTCCCTCTCCAAAGCTCAAGAGAAGCTTGTCCCATACCCGGAATGCTTCTCACAAGATAAAGTCAATTTTCCGTCCCCCTTTCGGAAGCGGATCCCGCGACGATGACGACGTACTACCCCGTTCCCGTTCTTCTCACTTTGTCCTCCTTCGTCCTACTCCATTCCCGATCGTCCAGGTGTCGTCCCGTCTGGCTCGCCCTCCAAGCAACCGTCGAGGAGGATATCTCTCTCCTCATTCTTTTTACTGCTTTCTATAGTAGATTTACTGCTTTCTAGTGTAATCATTTTCCTACTTTCTAGTCATAATGTTTAGTGTAATGAACAATCTTTTTGATGATGAATTCCATGTTCATTCTACATCTCTTTTGGTTTTTGTTTGTAACATTCTCTCTCTCATTCTCTCTCTCTCTCTCTTCTATTTATTGTAGATAGATAGATAGTTTCTAATCAATTATTCTACCTCGTGACAAATAAAACAAATGTGTATTTTTTAAATCAAACGTCCGCCTCCCTAAGTTCAACCCAAGATTTCTATTCCGGTATAAATTTTATTTATTGAACACGAGTTCTTCGCTTTCAAACTACAATGACAGATTTTCAAAACCAAACATGTTAGCGTAGCAACTCATAGCTTCATCAACCATCATGAGCATAACTAGCTCAATTTGATCAGATTAAGTCATTAAATGCTCCTACATAACCACTAGAGGACTGTAATTCATTGCATAATCATTTTGAGGGAAAGATAAGAAACCAGGGTTAAAACTATAATTTTACCATCATATCATGAATGAAGTACAACCATGAGTTTTCCCAGGGGTTAATTAAGGGTCAAATGATCCTAAAAGGCTAACAAGTGGGTTAGAACAGATAGAAAAGGATTTTTGCGTGTTCTGAGAATTAAATGACTTCTGAAACCCTGAAAATAGACTCGCTTAATTAACTGAGGTTCTGGTCAGGATAAAATTTACCTAAACCCTCTAAAATTCATAAAAAAATATTATCTAGGGTTTGGTACCTTCAATTTGACCATCAGAACCCATCTTAACCCAAAATAGAGTCTTAGACTGACATTTGCCCAAATTTGGGTTTTTGCATAAATTACCTAGTCAAACTTGGTCAAAACCTAAACCTAACTTCACCATTAGATTCCTTGGGTCCAAATTAGGTTTCTACCAAAATTTGGACTCAATCTGAGATCATCTTGACCAAGTTGCATTTTGGTCCAGTCAAACTCTTTCTATCTCTTTCATATCCTAACTTTCGAATTTCTTACAAAAATTCCCCTATATTTGTCGTTAATCTTTGCAAATAGGTCCCTCTACCATTATCGCAGAGGAATCCTTCTCCGACGACCTTTGATTGAAGAGAACTCTTCTGATCAATGAATCCCTTCCAAAATTGGAAGGGAGATTCCTTGAGGAGTGCTCTTTCCAACGCATCTGATTTCAACCTCCATAACCTTCCCAATCTCTCATGCAAATGCATGATAGATTTGGGTTTCCTACTCCTATGAACCTTCCAAGGTTGAAAGCTTGGATTTCAAGCTTCAACCACCCTCTACTTCCTATATAAAGAACCACCAAACCCCGCCGAATCCCTTCAGCTTGAATTTCGTCCGGAAAACCCCTCTTCCTCTCTCCTCCTCGACCGCAAGTCTCCACGAGCTCCGACGAGTTCCCCAACCACATTCCTTGTCCATCTTGCAAAATGAGTTGTGGATTCATCCTCCCCAACTTCTTTCGCCTGCCGCAATACTAGCAAACGCCCTTTTCCACGTCTTCCTTGGCGCTTCTTCATCACTGGAGAATTCGTCTTCCCCAACGTCGGCCATACTAGCCGGTGTCATCCCCCCCCTTTCGTCCACTTAGAATAGGTAGTTAGGTCTCTCTAGGTTCCTAGGTTAGTTTCCTCTACCAAAAACCAAAAATAAACCCTCTACCTACATGCAACCCATCTTCATCTTCCACTCCGGCCACCCCTCTAGCGAAGCCCTCTGCTCACTCCACTGCTCCAAACACTTCACGACCACCTCATGACCTTTGCCTCACCTTCCCTCACAAAACCCCTCTCCTATTTCATCCTCTCGCTCGCCCAAACTCACCCCCGAACAACCCATCTTCCCATCGTTGTTCTCGACCTCGTCCAACCACTACACCTACTCCCACGCTACAAAATCACTGCCACCACATTCCTCATCCACCAACGATCCTCTAGAGCATTTTAACTGGGGCTTAGCACCTGTATTCTTGGATTTCAAGTATATCCCCTGAAAAGGGATGTGTTCGGGCCCAGATAGGTTGTGTTAATATGGTGATTTTATCATTGAAATGCGTATAGTGGTTAACCTAATTCGAGCCTAACCATCTCTTTACATAAATTTTTAACCTGGCCTACTTGATTTTATCTTGGTCACTTTTAGGCCCAGGGTCGAACTCAGGGAAGTAGGATTAGAAGTGAAGAAGTTTCTACTCCTTTCCTACAACAAATCTCTTCCATTTGTTTATTACGTTTTTGGTGTTTTCTATTTACTATTTTTTCTGATAATTTTTGTCCTTGAGGTACACCCTCAAAATCAGGTTCTTGGCTTTGTGCCAAATCAAGGTTTCAAAACTGGTCTTACTATTCGCAATACTGAGTACCTGCAAGTCAAGAATTATCTTTTCTCTTTTATATATTTTTTTTATCTTTTTACTAGCATGAAAGAGAAATAGAAATAAAGTAAATATAGTATATATATATAGGTATATATTATATATGTATAAAGGGGTGGGGTGGAGGTGGAGATGGCATGTAGCACGGTGTCGAGTCGGTCGTCGTCTAGGAAGATGCAACCAACAGGACAAAGTGCCGCGTGGAGTGTAAGATGGATGGGTGGAAGATGAGTGTGAACACGCTTTCTGTACACGTGTATCGAGGAATATTAGCAACTGGTGCAGATATTCCCGCGATACAAAGTATGGTAAGTAATATGAAAATATATATATGTATGCTTATATGTAAATATATCTATATGTATATATATATATGGTTATAATTATATAAGTGTATATGTGGCTATATATGTGTATATATATATATATATATATGTATCTATATATATATATATATGTATGTATATATATATATATATAGATATGTAAATATATGTATAGATAGATATATGTGTATATATAGATATATATTTATATATATGTATATGTATGTATATATAACTATATAGATGTATATATATATATATAGTAATATATGTATATAGATGTATGTAGATAGATATGTATATATATATATGTATATATGTATGTATATTTATGTATATTTATATATATATGTATGTATGTATAAATATATGTGTATATATATGTATATATACTTATACTTAGTTATATAGGTACTAATATATGTATAGATCTATGTGTATATATATATGTATATAAATATATATAGATATAAACATATATATATATATGTATATATATAAGTATATAATAGTGTATAGGTGAGAGTGTGTGTGTGCGAGAGTGTGAGTGTGTGTGTGTATGTGTCGGCAGAGAGAGTGAGAGAGTGCTGTGAGAGAGAGAGAGACAGAGATAGAAAGAGCGCCTACTGTGAAGAAAAGGAGCTTTTAAGTCGTCTGCAGCAGTGGGGCGACGTCTGAGGGCTCACGCGTGCACGCAGGCACATAGGAGCGCGAGGAGGCACGTGCGCTAGAGGGAGTGAGCACAAGGGAGAGAGGCCGCAGTGCCCCGTGCTGCGTGAAGAGCGGGTGCTGAAGCGGGTGGGTGTGGGCGAAGGGAGACGCAAATGCAGACACTGAAGCAGGCGGGCGTTGGCAGACGCGGACACACGCAGACGTGCGGGCGGGCGCTGGAGCTGGCGCGGGGCGGGACGCGGGCGCGGGCTAGTGGTGGTTGCGGCATGCCGGGTGACCAGATAAGTGAGAAACTTACTGGTCACCGCACTGTAGCCACAGTGTTCTGCTGACTAGTGTGAACATTGGCTACAGTGCATGGCCGAGTCGCGCGACCGCCTACGTCTGGTGATGTGAGTGCGGAAGGTGTGAAGCGGCTGGCGGGCGCAGTGAGGAGGCTGTGCCGGCTGCTGGCTTGCGGAGAGGCGGGTGCAGGCGCGAAGAAGCAGGAGGAGAAGGCAGCCTGCAGGCACGCGCGGTGGCCTTCGTGCAGGCACGCAATGGCCTGTGCTGCTGCTGTCGCCTTGCTTCTGCTGCTGCGGAGCTCGAGCGGTGGCCGGTTGAACTTCAAAGCTTGAAGCTCCTGTGGCAATGGCGGGGTTGGCTTGACATTGAAACAGAGAAGGGAACCACCACTCCCACCGGCTCTTTGATGAGTTGGGCGATGGTGGACTCACGGTGGTGGTTGTGCACCACAGTGAGGTACTCCTACCCGCAGAGTGGCTCCTCAGAGGAGGAGAGACTACGTATGGAGGAAGAGGGGAGGAGACAGCCTGGAGAAGAGGAGCTGCAGTTTGTTGGATTTTTTTGTGTGGACCAGGCCCCCCGCAAAGAAGAGAGCCGTGCCCTTTTTATAGAGGAAGAAGGCATGCACAGCCATGCCCTGGCTGTGCATGGTGTGCATGGCTTGGCAGGGAGTGGCTTGCATGCGGTTGGCAGGGAGAACTATTGCAGAGCATGGCGCGAGGAAGAAGAGGCCATGTCTTGCAACTGCGGGAAGAATTCAAAGTCAAATAGAAATAGAAAATAAAGGTGGAGATTTTTCAAGGCAGCACTTGAGGAATTTGTTAATTGTAAGGCCATTTTATTCACTCTCCTCCCATCTCAATTAAATGCATGCATGCATGTATTTTCATAAATGCGACTATGGATACCTAATATGCACTGGTAATGCTAGGAAATAGCACAAGATGGCACAATTGTTGATGTATTTTTGATGTGCAATCATACCCCCATGCCTATCTTTTGCTAGTCCCTAGCAAAACATTTTTTGTATTGTATTTAGAAATGATCTTATGCTGAAGATTTTCTTCTGAGGTGACATAGGTGTGTTTATTTTGGATATTGTGAGAACCAATTGCAGAGAAGACTACCAGTACTTTAAGTCTCACATGACATAGATCATCTCTCGACTAACCAGGACTCTTGATATTTAAACCTTAAGTACGATTTCCAAGACCCAGGAGGTTTTTGCCGTACTCGAGAGCTCAAGAGATTATGGCTTGTGCATAGTGAAGGATCAAGACTGACCAGATGAACATTAAGACTCAAGCCCAGGGTTTCACGAATTTTTAAGTACAGGTTGGTCCCAATTTCAGCTCATCTTTGGATTGACCCTTAAAAAGATGACGGAAAACTCAACTCCCATTTTCTGACATTTGTGGCTTAAAGAAAATAGGGTATTTGTAACTTGCCCTGAAGAATTTTTGTAGGGGGAAGACTTTACAGATATTTGTGAGATATACTGACTTATTTGCATCTTTTTTTTTTTTTGAAACACGTGTCAGTATATCTCTTACAACATTATTTAGAGGAGCACACTTTTCTTTTTGGTGGAAAGAGTCTCTCCTAAACACAAGACTAAAACCTGGGATAAAAAGTCTACCTACGCGCATAGGTAAGGACTCCACCTTCCCTAATGAACACTAGGGTTGGATCTTATATTCACCTGGTCTTTCTTGTCAATGCTCAAGTGAATTAAGCCGAGCTTGAGCGAATCAAGCTTCTGTGGCCTGGAAAGTCTTCAAAACAATGGTTGAATATCCATAAACACTTATTGTATTTTTGTTTCAGCCTTCAGATCATTACTAAACACCATTTTCATTTTTTCTTTCTTCTTCTTTTTTTTTATATATATAGATAGATGGAAACTGCATGATACCCTAAAATACCCAGATCCCAAGGATGCCTATCCACCCCCCCATGCCAAACGATGCTATGTCCTTATATGCATGCAGGGTAGGGTAGAGAAAGGACAAAAGATCGGGTAACGAGAGCTGAGGTGTAGGGTATACAGCAGGGTGGTAGGGTGGGTGGATGGTGGGTGGTGAAGTGAAAAGTGAAGTGAGCATGACAGTGAAGTGAAAAGTGATGGTAGATAGTGAGTGTTGTTGGGGTGCCTCCCAACGAGCGTTGAATTTAACGTCCCCAGCTGGACTCAGAATGAGGCACAAAATTAGTTACCCTCCAGCAGGGCAACAGTTTCTCCAATGGGGTAGGTTCATGAGTAAGATAGGGTTTCAAACGCTGCCCATTGACCGTAAATTTATGCCCAGATTTGGGATCTTCAATCTCAACGGCCCCGTTGGGAAATGGTCTAGAGACCAGAAAAGGACTAGTCCATTTGGACTTTAGTTTCCCAAAAAAGAATTTGAGTCGGGCATTGTAGAGCCAAACTTGCTGAGATGGCTCAAATTCTTTCCGCCGAATACGACTGTCGTGAAAAGCCTTAGTGCGTTGCTTGAAAGTTAAAGCAGAATCATAGGCTTCACGATGGAGCTCTTCCAGCTCCTGGAATTGGAGTTTCCTTTCTCGACCACATAGGTCTGGGTCGAGTTTACATTGGCGAACTGCCCAATAAGCACAGTGTTCCAACTCCACAGGCAAATGACAAGGCTTCCCGTAAACTAATCTATAAGGAGACATACCAAGGGGAGCCTTGAAGGAGGTCCGATACGCCCAAAGTGTGTCAAATAGCTTGTCGGACAAATCCTTACGGTTAGGCCGAACCATTTTCTGGAGAATTTGCTTGATTTGTCGGTTCAACACCTCTGCCTGGCCGTTCGTCTGAGGATGATACAGGGATGCGATACGATGGTGGACTACGTATTTCCTCAGAAGTGCCCGAAAAGAAGCATGGGTAAAGTGGCTTCCTCCATCCGAGATAATGGCTCGAGGGATCCCCAAAAGCGCAGAGATGTGGTCTTTGACAAATCGAGTGGATATAACATGGTCAGCATAGCACGTGGGAATAGCCTCGATCCATTTCGAAACATAATCAACAGCCACGAGAATGAATTCGAAGCCGTTGGAAGGAGGAAAGGGACCCATGAAATCAATTCCCCAAATGTCGAAGATTTCTGCAGCTAGGATGGGTTGCAAGGGCATCATGTCATGACGTGACATTGACCCTAAAAACTGGCACCTAGTGCAATGCTTGGCATAATTGTTGCATCCTGGTGAAGGGAGGGCCAAAAGAAACCGCACTGCAACACCTTGGCTGCAGTTTTCCTCCCAGAGAAATGGCCTCCGCAGGCCTGATTGTGGCAGAAGGATAGCACATTGGGGAATTCGCTGTCAGGAACACAGCGACGGATGATTTGATCAGCACCTATCTGAAAAAGAAGTGGATTATCCCATAAATAATACTTTTCTTCTGCCATGAGACGCTCGCGCTGGTTTTTAGGCCAGCCACTTGGAAGGGATCCAGAAGCAAGGTAATTGGCAATGTCGGCATACCAAGGTCCACTTGCCACATTAATTGCCAATAGGTGCTCATCGGGAAAAATCTTGTTAATCGGCAGAGTAAGTCCAATATGGTCAGGGTCCAGTCTGGAAAAATGATCAGCCACAACATTTTGAGCTCCGACCTTATTGCGGATCTCAATGTCAAATTCTTGGAGCAGAAGGATCCAACGAATCAGTCTAGGCTTGGCTTCCTTCTTGTGCATGAGATGGCGAATGGCCGCGTGATCAGTGAAAACAATAACGTGAGAGCCTAGAAGGTAAGAGTGAAATTTCTCCAGCCCAAAGACGACCGCCAGTAGTTCTTTCTCAGTGGTAGTATAATTACGCTGGGCCTCGTCCAACGTCTTACTGGCGTAGTACACCACGAAGGGGTGGCTATCGCGTCTTTGTCCCAGGATGGCTCTGACTGCAAGGTCAGAAGCGTCACATAAGAGTTCAAAGTTGAGGGACCAATCAGGTGACTAGAGAACAGGGGCCTTGGTGACAGCATTACGCAGCTGCGTGAATGCTCGTATGCAATCGGGGCCCATATCAAAGGGTACGTTGGTTGATAGGAGATGAGTTAAAGGTCAAGAAATCTTGGAGAAATCTTTGATGAATCTCCTATAGTAACCGACATGTCCCAGGAAGGAGCGGATTTGTTTGACAGAGCCAGACACAGGTAAATCAGCAATGACATCAAGCTTAGCTCTGCCAGCCTCGATACCCCTATGAGAGATGATATGCCCAAGAACAATTCCCTCATGCACCATAAAATGACTTTTTCCCAGGAAAGCACGAGGTTTACATCAATACATCTCCTAAGGATACGGGTCAAGGTGGCAAGACATTTATCAAAAGATGGTCCAAAGACCGACAAGTTATCCTTGAAGACCTTGAGAAAGTCACCCACCATGTCATGGAATATCGCCAGCATACATCACTGGAAAGTTGCTGACGCGTTGCAAAGTCCGAACGGCATCCTTCTAAATGCAAAGATGCTGAAGGGGCAGGTAAAAGTGGTTTTCTCTTGGTCCCGGGGGTCAATTGCCACTTGGTTATATCCTGAGAATCCATCCAAGAAACAGAAAAATTTATTTCCCGCTAACCACTCCAGGATTTGGTCAATGAAAGGTAGCGGAAAATGATCTTTCTTAGTTGCAGCATTGAGTTTCCTATAATCTACACACACTCTCCAAGATGTAGGAGTGCGTGTAGGGATGGATTTGCCCCTGTCATTGACACGGATGATGAGTCTCGCCTTTTTGGGCACAACATGAATTGGACTCACCCAGGGGCTATCGCTGATCGGGTAGATTATACCCGCATCCAGCCACTTAATGATTTCCTTCTTAACGACCTCCCACATGTTAGGGTTGAGATGTCGCTGCATCTCGGGGGAAGGTCAAGCCTCCAACTTCGTATATACACGGTGAGTGCAGTAGGAGGGGCTAATGCCAGATAAGTCTGATAAAGACCATCCAATGGCTACCTTGTGTTCCATAAGGACCTTCGTTAGTTTGCACTCCTGCTCCCCGGTCAATTTTGAACTAATGATTACAGGGAGCATTTCATTTGGTCCCAAGAAAACATATTTAGTGTACTAGGTAGCTCTTTCAGCTCAGGAGTGGATGGTGAAAGGTCTGGCATTTCTTGGGATGAGAGTATCCTAGGCGGATCAGAAAATAAGTCCAAAGGAAGAAGTTGGCCCTCGGATTGGCCAAGAAGAGGGGCTTCTTGGACAGATGGATCCAAAAAGGAATAGCCCCAGTGAGAAGTATGTGGGCTCAAGGTCCCAGAGTGGAGTTGCAAATCCGCCTGATTTGGTGGGAAAGAAAGGGTAATCCGGTCTTCAAAAGTGTGAACCAGCGGTGAGTAGCCCGGATATGACTCAGACCACGAGGTATGGGAAGCGGAGAAAACCTAGTCAGAAGTATGGTCAGGAGAAGGTACAGGACAAGGGAGGGATGGGGGAACGTCACAATATGTGTCGGTCAGGCAATCGCCAATGTTTACAGGTAATCCGCAGTAGTCAGAATAGGTCCCAAGTAGTCCGATACATGCGCTGACGGCCATGTCCTCGTCAGACGTGTCATCCTCGATGCAATCGCAATCACAGTTCTTGGCTGCCTTGAAGATGTTAAGCTTGAGCTTTTCAGATCCAACGGCAATCTCAATACAGCCCAGCTCGCAGTCGATATGGGCACGGGCTGTGGCCAAGAAAGGTCGACCAAGGATGATCGGACAATCAGAAAGTGAGCTAGGAACTTCCATATCTAAAATAAGAAAGTCAACAGGAAAACAGAGATTGTTGACTCTAACCACCACATCTTCCACCACACCCTTCGGAATTTTGACAGAACAATCTGCCAACTGTAACGTGATAGGGGTGGGTTTCAGATTTCCCAAGGAAAATTTTTCAAGCATGATGGTTGGTATAAGATTGATGGAAGATCCTAGATCAAGCAGGACACGGTTAAAATTGCAGCCTTGGATGCTACAGGAAATAAGTGGTGTGCCCAGGTCTTTCTGCTTTGGTGGTAGGTTTGACAGTATAGCACAACTCGCATGAGGCGAGAGAACCACTGGATTCGTAGTTTTCTTTAACTGTTGCCTGGGTGTTGTGTAGTCTTTGAAAAATTGGGCGACAGTAGGTATGTGGTCGATAGCCTCGAGCAGGGGCACCTTGATTTCAACATCCCTGAACAAATTACGCAGGTTATCAAAGGCCTGCGTATCTTTCTTTTTGCCATTTGGCTCCCTCAGTAGAGCCTCAGGAAATGGAACTGATTATAGCACCAATTTGGGTGTATCGTCCTCTCGCGAATGCGGTGCGCATACCGAATGAGAGGGCGATGAAGAAGACGGGCTAGGATCAGGTCGAGGCGGATCGACGATCTGCTTGCCACTCTTTGTAGTGATCGCATTGGATGATGCGGGTCCAGTGGGATCATACGGTGGAGGGTTCGCAATAGGGACATAAGAGTGAGGTGCTGCAGCGGGATTAGCCTGAAATCCCTGTGAATGCTCTGAGCCTGCAGAATCTGATGAACCTGCCCCTGAGAAGGTCGTACCTGTGGTTGAGGACCACGGGGTACGAAATTTTGCAGGTTGGGAACAGGTTGGGCTGGGAGAGTGCCCTGAGATTGAGTCTCCATGTGTAGTTGACTGATTTCAGCATTCTGCTGCGCCAATTGATGCTAAAGAGAGGTCATGTTCTCTTTAGGGCGCTTTGACATTTCCGTCATCATTCACATCAATTTGTCAAGAGGACTCGATGCGTGTTCTGCTTGCAGTACGCAAGGGCCTGATGGTGGATTCGACATAGGATTAGACTAGGCCCTTAGGATGACGGGTGCGGACAGTTGCATTGGTCCACCTGCGGGGTTTTGGCCCTGCGGGTTGTTGAACCATGCGAAGTTTGGATGATTTCGCCACCCTGGGTTATAAGTGGTAGAGAACGGGTTGTTCCCCAGGGAGCAAGCATCTTCTATGCCAAAAGATGCGTCCGCATGTAAATATGCATCCGAGCACACGGAGGCTTGGTCCTCCGTGTCGAAATACTGGCTCGCAGAAGCCAGATCCACATGACTTACCGAATTGCTTGGTGCGACACTCGGTAAGGAAGGTCTTACGGGTTTTCTCGGGATAAGACTGGTGTTGGAAGAATTGGGATTGTGACGAAGTGGTGAGGTGGGGGTGTTTGCTTGCCATAGAACGGGTGGGGTTGGCCAGAAGTTCGTCCAGCTTCTTGTGCACGACAGAGACTTCATCCAATTTCTGTGGGATAAGGCTGAGATCAATGGATGAATGCGAGGATCCCGTGTCAACTTCGTGGACATTACGGGGCAGGCTGGTACGATTAAAGGCGACAATGGAAGCATTGTTCATTGAGTTTTCACTCATATTTTCAAATAATTCGAATGCTCCATTCTCGTCTTAATTCATAAAATTCCCTTCGCAGGAAGCGTCTGCAATCTGCTTCAAAGTCTCATTTAGCCCATAGTAGAAAATATGGGCTATATGCCACTTAGGCAGACCGTGGTGCGGACACTTCCTGAGGAGGTCATTATATCTCTCCCATGCCTCATGAAATTGTTCGCCGTTTTGTTGCGTAAATGAAGTGATAGCACAGCGAAGCGCATTGGTTTGCCCGATTGGGAAGAACTTCTTGAGAAATGTTGTTCGCATCTCTTCCCAGGAGTGGATGGTTCTCCCAAGGGTGCGTAACCACTGTGATGCTTTATCCCGCAATGAAAACGGGAACATTTTCATGAGGACTATAGGTAACCCGATATTTCTTGGTTTAACAGTTTCAGCCAATCGAGTTAGGTCTTCCAAGTGGAGAAAAGGATCTTCACATGAAAGACCATGAAAGTGAAAATTTATCAGGCCAATTATGTTAGGTTTTAATTCAAAGTCGTCCCCACCCATGGGGACCCGAATTTGTCCTATGGACTTTGTAACAATGGGATTCTGATAAGAGCTAAGAGACCTAGGCTCCTCCCGTTCGGGAGGGTTCTCCATTTCCTCCAATGTTTCCCTTATGGCTTCAATTTGCTCATTATACATTTCCATTTGGGCTTGGAGGTAGGTTATGGGATACAAGGCTCCACCACCTGGTGGGTTTTGAGGGCGGTTTCCTCCCTCGGGATTTCGGGGTGGGCGTGCAGCCATGTTTATGGAGGAGGAGGACGATTCGGCTTCTTTTCTGAAATTATCAGGCAATTCACATAATTCAGGTTTTTTGACCTCCTCCCAAACATGCACTACCGCAGGAAGAATTGGGGAGATAAGAAGGGAAAAGAGATGAGAGAAATGACGCCACAAAGGTACACTTGATGACAAATCAATACAATCAAATTCCTAACCTCTATGGTGTGCCCTTAGACCTAAAGATCTAAGTTACCTACTATCACAAACTACGGAAGCGAATGCGAGCACCGCGGAACTATCGGGCCAGATTGAAAGGCCGTTTGCCCCAGTCTTAGACACCCGATAGCACGCGGGAACCCTCACCAGCACGTAGGGGCTACACGCAGGTAGTTAGACCTCCAATCCTTAATAAGGGTCAAGTTACTACCAATTTTAATTAGAGGCTTAGGATCAAGTGCTTCTAGAATGTGAAGGGCGCTGTTTACGGGTAATGCCCAAGTGATTGATTTTTAGAGAGTGTGTAAACCAAGCATGCAACGGGGAAATCTCCCCGAATTGAAGTTTTAATTGGTGAATGATTTTTAGAGTTCAGCCTTAAGTAGTATGGATTTTAGGATTTCTCTAAATTACCAATTCAACCAATCTCCGGGTTTTGAGAGAATACAAGTTTTCTTCTAAGCCCAACAAACCCTTCTTCAATGTCAACTGGTTAATGCATGCTAAAATGCAATGGGCTTCCCTAAATGGAGATTTCTATGTGTGGATGCACAAATCAGTTTTAGATTAGTGTGAAAGGGAGCCAAAGCACTGTAATTCAAGTGCTCCCAATCACCAAAATGATTTCCACACATAAGGCTCAACTAAAAGATAAAGAAAATCAAATTGTTGGGGCTGAAGTATTCGGGATCGAATCTTAGGCACATGAAAGGTCGTGGTGGGGTTGGAATCAACTCAATTCCAAGTCTCCCCACCAAAAATGTGATCCCGAATTTGCAGATAAGTGAGGCAAAGAGGGGTGCAATCAATCTTTTTATGTTTGCCTCAAAGAATACTTCACACGGCGAAAAATTCAAGAATCAAGATTCTTGGATTTTCGCTATGCGAAGTAAGGCAAGAAATCCCGAGGCGGTGGGAGTGATGACAAACAATCAAACAAGTGGTTTTTAATCCACTTGCCCCAAGAGATCCCAAGAAGTTTTTCTAGTTTTTTTTTTTAGTTTTTTTTTTATTAAGGTGACAAGTTGACCTAAGTTGCTAAGAAAGGAAGACCTACTTGTTCAGCAACGTGTGTGAAGCTCCAGTGCGGTGCCGGCGTCTTCACGCTCTCGTTCCCGCCTTGGATCTGCTCACGTCTCCGATTTTGTTTGCCTACCTTCTCCTTGCAACAGGTTCACCTGCACAACAACAAACAAAAACACCCGTGAAGAGAAGGGTGTGAGAAGAGAAAAATTAAAGGAATGGAGTAAAAACTTACTTGAATGCGCACTTCCCCGGCAACGGCGCCATGAAAAGGGATGTGTTCGGGCCCGGATAGGTTGTGTTAATATGGTGATTTTATCGTTGAAATGCATATAGTGGTTAACCTAATTCGATCCTAACCATCTCTTTATAAAAATTTTTAACCTGGCCTACTTGATCTTATCTTGGTCACTTTTAGGCCCAAGGTCGAACTCAGGGAAGTAGGATTAGAAGTGAAGAAGTTTCTACGCCTTTCCTACAACAAATCTCTTCCGTTCGTTTATTACATTTTTGGTGTTTTCTATTTACTATTTTTTTCTGATAATTTTTATCCTTGAGGTACACCCTCAAAATCAGGTTCTTGGCATTGAGCCAAATCAGGGTTTCAAAACTAGTCTTGCTATTCGCAAGACTGAGTACCTGCAAGTCAAGAATTATATTTTCTCTTTTATATATATTTTTTATCTTTTATTGGCATGAAAGAGAAACAGAAATAAAGTAAATATAGTATATATATATAGCCATATATTATATATGTATAAGGGGTGGGGGTGGAGGTGGAGATGGCGTGTAGCACGGTGTTGAGTCGATCGTCGTCTAGGAAGACGCAACCAACAGGACGAAGTGCTGCATGGAGTGTAAGGTGGATGGGTGGAAGATGAGTGTGAACATGCTTTCTGTACGCGTGTATCAGGGAATATCAGCAACTGGTGCAGATATTCCCACGTTACAACGTATTGTAAATAATATGAAAATATATATATGTGTGTATATATGTAAATATATCTATATGTATATATATATATGGTTATAATTATATAAGTGTATATGTAGCTATATATGTGTGTGTGTATATATATATATGTATATATATATATATGTATATATATATATATATAGATATGTAAATATATGTATAGATAGATATATGTATATATATATATATATATATATATGTATATGTTTGTATATATAACTATAAAGATGTACATATATATATATATATATATATAGTAATATATGTATATAGATGTATGTAGATAGATATGTATATATATATATGTGTGTGTGTATATATAGTTATAGATATATATGTATATATGTATGTATATTTATGTGTATATATATATATATATATGTATAAATATATGTGTATATATATGTATATATACTTATACTTAGTTATATAGGTACTAATATATGTATAGATACATGTATATATAAATATATGTATATAAATATATATATGTATATATATATAAGTATATAATAGTGTATAGGTGAGAGTGTGTGTGTGCAAGAGTGTGAGTGTGTGTGTGTATGTGTTGGCAGAGAGAGTGAGAGAGTGTTGTGTGAGAGAGAGAGAGAGAGAAAGAGCACCTATTGTCAAGAAAAGGTGCTTTTAAGTCATTTGCAGCAGGCGCATAGGCACGTGAGGAGGCACATGCACTGGAGGGAGAGAGGCCGCAGTGCCCCACGCTGCGTGAAGAGCGGGCGTTGAAGCGAGCGGGTGCGGGCGAAGGGAGATGCGGACGCAGACGCTGAAGCGGGCGGGAGTTGGCAGACGCGAGCGCACGCTGATGCGCGGGCAGGCGTTGGAGCAGGCGTGGGACGCGGGCGCGGGCTAGCGGCGCGTCGAGTGACCGGATAAGTGAGAAACTTACTGGTCACCGCACTGTAGCCACAGTGTTCCGCTGACTAGCGTGAACAGTGGCTACAGTGCATGGCTGAGCCGTGCGACCTACATCCGATGCTGTGAGTGCGGAAGGTGTGAAGCGACTGGCGCGCGCGTTGAAGAGGCTGCGCCGGCTGCTGGCTTGCGGAGAGGTGGGTGCGGGCGCGAAGAAGCAGGAGGCGAAGGCAGCCTGCAAGCGTGCGCGGTGGCCTTCATGCAGGCACGCGATGGCCTGCGCTGCTGCTGTCGCCTTGCTGCTGCTGCTGCTGCGGAGCTCGAGCAGTGGTCGGTTGAGCTTCAAAGCTTGAAGCCCCTGTGGCAATGGCAGGGTTGGCTTGACGTTGAAACAGAGAAGAGAACCACCACGCCCACCGGCTCTTTGATGAGCTGGGCGGTGGTGGACTCACGATGGTGGTTGTGCACCACAGTGAGGTACTCCTGCCCGCAGAGTGGCTCCTCAGAGGAGGAGAGGCTACGTATGGAGGGAGAGGGGAGGAGATGGTCTGGAGAAGAGGAGCTGCAGTGTGTTGGATTTTTTTGTGTGGACCAGGCCCCCCGCAAAGAAGAGAGTCGTGCCCTTTTTATAGAGGAAGAAGGCATGCATAGCCATGCCCTGGCTGTGCATGGTGTGCATGGCTTGGCAGGGAGTGGCTTGCATGCGGTTGGCAAGGAGAGCTATTGCAGAGCATGGCGCGAGGAAGAAGAGGCCATGTCTTGCAGCCGCGGGAAGAATTCAAAATCAAATAGAAATAGAAAATAAAGATGGAGATTTTGCAAGGCAACACTTGAGGAATTTGTTAATTGCAAGGCCATTTTATTCACTCTCCTTCCCTCTCAATTAAATGCATGCATGTATTTTCACAAATGCGACTATGGATACCTAATATACACTGGTAATGCTAGGAAATAGCACAAGACGGCACAATTGTTGGTGTATTTTTGATGTGCAATCATCCCCTTGCTGCCATTAACGAAGAGCTTCAAGGAAGCTTCAAGCTCGCTCCAGGTCTTGATAGCCCCAGGTGGAAGTCCCAGGTTGTGCGGATTTGCCTCAGGCACTGCCCCAGGTGGTTAATTGGATGCTTTGACCTCGTGAGCTACGACAATTGAAGGAAGTACCTTACTACTGTGCCGCGCGAAGGAGGGTGGGACTTTAGTCCCACCTCGGAAGATTTGGAAGCAGCACTACCACATAAATTGTATTTGTTATATGGGCTTATCATCTCGTACACAAGGGGTGAGGTCCCTCACACCCCTCATGCTCCTCATCCATGACATTGCTCCCATGGACCTGGTGCAGACCCGATTACCCACCTACTCTATCCACTCCTCGCTCACCACCCACTGCTGGTGAGCCTGGACCCGGGTGCGCTCTAGGTCCGATTACCTGTATAGCCAGTACTTTGCATGGCCTTGTGAAGGTAGAAGAAACATGGAAACCCAGAGAGAGAGAAAGAGAGGAGAGCATGCAGGGGTTAGGGGGGTTTTTCTCTCTGGAGAGTTGGCTAACACTTAGCCAAATTTGTGGATCCTTCCCCCTCTACGTGAAGAAAAGAAGAGCAAGAAAGAAGACAAGTCGAAGAAGAGAAGTAGAAGGGTCTGTGAAGAAGAAGAGAGACAGAAAACAGAGAAAGAAGAAATAAAGAAGAAGGCACTGTAGCAGTTGAACATTTAAGGTGCCTGATCTCCAAAGGAGACGTCTGATTACTGTGGCATTATTGATTACCTTAGTATACATATATCTATACTACATAATGGGTGATCTAAATCACCATGATTTTGTTATAGATCTCTTTTTATCATGTCAAATTCTTGTTATACTCATGTTCTACATTGATTATCATTTCTGAGTAATCTATTTGGCTTAAGTTTTGTGCACAATTACATTTTATTTGCGAATAGCGATTGAATCCCTACTTACTCCCAGCGAATGACCTCGGACTTTTCGAGTATAAATTTTATCTATTTTTTGCGAGATTTTGACTATACTGCAACGCAACAATTTAAAACCTGATTTCGAGCGAATAACATTTTGGCGCCGTTGCCGAGGAGCAACATGCAATTCTCCACTATTCTCTGCATTATTTGATTATATTTAAGCACTGACTTGCCCTGTCTTCTTTCTTGTGATTTTGCGAGGTACTTCACGAGGATATCCTCTGCACAAATCAACCACTCCAGGGCAAGTAACTTCTCTATTACTCCCTAATCAACCTCCTAATCTTTGGAAGACAAAAAAAGGAAATAATTAATTAGGAATCACCTGCCTTATTTTTCATAGTAATTATCATTTAAAAGGGCAAGTTTCCTGATTTGAGAAAATTTTCAAATCTCATTGAGTTGAAGCGATTTTATTTAGAGATCCTACCCTAAATTTCCTATGCCTATTGGGGACTACACTTAGTTTCTAATCACTTTTGGGCAAACACACTTCTTGCTTGAAGCCCAAGGTGAACATTTCAAGATTAATTGGACTTGGAAATAGAGTCAATTAGGGTTTCAATTTTAGGGTTTTGGAGTACTAGTTCACATGTTTGCCTGAATTAAAGGAAAGTTACCCTCCCACAATTGTGTGCTAACCAAGCCCTTTGATGAAAAGATCTAATCAAGAAAAACCCTAAAATCAGGCTCTAATTCACTTGAACCTTAAAATCCTTGGGCCTAATAACCTGGGAGTCAAATCAGAGTGATTTCTAGACCTAGATCTCATTCTGCCATCTTTAGGGTAGGTCAGGTGAAGTTGGCCTACATTGTAGGCCAACCTCCAAATTAGGTCACAAGTTGAAATTAACTTCTAAATCAAGTGAAAATCAAAGCACAAACTAGGACCTAAAAGTGGTAGACTTAAGGACTTAAATTCGTACATTCCGGTCTACCTGGACCCTAAGTGATAAGGAAGGATGGGTGGGGGAAACCATGTAACCCATGGGGATGCTCTACCGTATAGGGGTCTTTGCGAGGCTCTCCCTTCTTGGCTACCCAAGTATTTCTCGGGTGTGCAAATTTTTGATTCAGAGGTATCATCCGCCTTGAAATTGCCTTAGTCATCCAAAAATCTTTGGGTGCCTTGATTGGGTCAATATCACATCCAATCCCTCATCCCTTCTATTAGAGCACACACAGATTTTCTTGGGAATCACTTTCAGATCTAATCAACTTCAATCCAACTTGAGTTGTGTTCTACATCTTGATTCCACCATTTGGTTCAAAATGCAGCCTGGCTATATAGGAAGATTATTTAGAAAACCTGAATCCCAAATGAGCTTGAAAGAAAAGATACTTGAGAATGCCTATAGAAACCATGAAGAATATTATGCAAGGGACATTTAGGAAAGATTTGCGAAAACAACAGAAATCATCACGAACTGTATAGAGATAATATGGACACAAATGAAATACGGTTCAAATCGGGATCTTCTATTAGCAGAACACAGTGAATTTGTGAAATTACACAATAATGATTGTCTACAATATTGGTTAAATCCTTCACTTCCAGAAAAATTCAATGAATTTTGAGAAAAATGGGGAGAATTGCTGAATAAGTTATATATAACAATTGATCAAAAATACCCGTTAGAAACTAACAAAACATCTTGGAGTGAGACTAGTGATCAACACAATTTTCTAAATCCTGGGTTTAATGATCAAGCATGTTATGGACCCCCAACCCAAATGGAACCTGATTCAAATTACGAACAAAACATTCCTAGTCTTGAAATGGGTTGGGAGGACCCAATTGCAGAAGAATAAGATTTCAAGCCAGCCCTAGAGATACAAAACCCTGGGTCACCAAGCTTAGATTTCCTAGACTCCTGTGATAATGAGATTGAATCAAAACCTCTCGAGGGTGTAAATTTCACTCCTTATTCTAATAAGGTGACTCTTGAGAGCAATTCTGACATCCCTATAGAGCCCAACCTAGATTCTAGTGATTCAACCCACACCCTTAACCTAGAATCTAGATCTGAGCCTTATTGGGATGATTACAAGGCCCCGTACGATGAAAATCAGAGTTTGAATTTGGATTATGATTCTGGGCATTAATTTTTTGGAAGTCATGCCAATTTACAATATAGAAACCAAGGAGTTGGAAGAGTTGGGATTTGATTGGGTCTTCTCTACAAGCCAGAAACTGAGCCCATGCCTAATAGGAACACCTTTTTGAGCTTAGAATATGAGAATAGGCTAGACCCAAGTCAGGTTGCTGAGTCTACATCTTTTGATTTATTCTATGGTGGAACCTCTGATCCCGAATCAGATTCAAAACTTGATTCCTGCAAGTTCTCTGACGATTTCAAATCTTACTATGATTTCAGAGAACCTTTGTTTCTTGACGACTATGAGCCAATCTACGACCTCAGCATACATGATGCATTCTTCGACTCTGACTCTGAGGTCCCTAATCCTGAGATCATTGATTCAAAATCCGGTTCCATTGAGATGGAATCATTTCTTTTTGATCATCAGGAATCAGAAATAGAAAATGCCAAGAGTGTCTACAACCCAGAGTTCGAATCTTTTCTTGACTCGGATTTCCTCGATCCTATAAACACTCTTCAGGCATTTACCTTTGATTTTGATGGCTACTATGAGGACTCTCTAAATGAACCCACCATTGAATCCTTTCTAGAGGAGCCCTTACACACAATTATTCTTGAAAATACCTCTTCTACATAAACAAAACCTTCCCAAACCCATTTTCAACCCCGACCCGCAACCAGACTCAATTACTACTCTGATTCCCCTCTCAATGAGCCGGTTGCAGATGATTCTCCTCCACATTCCAATTAGGTTTCGGACATCGATCTGACTACAAATCATGCCCCATCCTTCTCTGATCATTTTCGTAGGGTTCCTACATCCTCCACTGATTCATTTTCATTTGAGGACCCCTACTCTGATCAGGCTAATTTGACTCAGCCAAACCCTAGCTATGCACTTCCGCATCATTCCGAGCTTCAGAGCATATGGTGAGTTCCGCATCTCTTGATCTACATCTATCAACCCACCAGATTGATTGGGTTTGGGCTGCATCATCAACCTGCTGATTTGAACAAGCACCTGGTTGGACCAACTAGGCTATTGATCAAGGTGCTTGTTCTACAAAACTCGTATGATTTGACCACTCCATACCATTTTCCGCTCAGCTAAAGGTGTTGAATTTAGCACTTAACGAGAGGCAACCCGTCATTCCAAAAACTCGAGATCCTTCTGATTATCTCTATACTTTACATCTGTTGCACTCTGAGTTAAGTGTTAGAATAGTTAATCCCACCTATAGTACTCGTATCAGGGCTTGAAATCATCCGCAACAGTCATCCCGACCCATTCGCCCACCCGATAATCTTGTTCTAATTCCTGAACCCCAAAACTATTTCACACCCTCCATTTACAATGCGGACATTACGAAACTTAGGCATGGGGGGTGGTAAAGTGCAAACATACAAAAATCAAAGTTCGAAAGGGTTCTCACAAAAAAAAATTATATATTTCAAAAAACCAAAAAAATAGAAAATTAAAAAAGAATAAAATTTTAAGTGAATTAATTGCATATCATTTTTTAGGAGGAAAAAGGGAGGTGATATAAATGTCAAAAAGGAGCACAATTTGAAAAAGAAAAAAAATAGTCGTTAGTAAAAGATTAAAGAATCTACTTAGTTCTAGACCAAATCAAAAAGAAAGAAAATGAAAGACAAAAAGTGCTAAGAGACAAAAAGAGATTAGTATGAACCATGATCTTAGGCCTCTTGGGTTGTGATTTTAGGCTTAAAAATTTAAGTATCCATCAAGATCTAGATAGTCCTCAAAAGGTTGGGGAAAATGCGAAGCTTAAGTATTAGGCTTAAGGCTTAGGAATTATTCGACCTCGTTAACTGACCTCTAGTTTGCGGGACTCGGTAACCTAAGCACCCCAATTCACATACAGTCTAGTTCAACGCACTTAATTATCAAAATCATGCAAATGCATTAAATCTGTTCTGAAAAAGCTACCTAGATTAGGAGCAGCTGATCAACACAAGTTGATTTGGAAGAGTTCCCAGCGTGGAGAGGCGGGAAATTTCCCTCGAAGATGCGCAATAACATACCGTCTTCTCAATACTTGTCTCCTAGGATATCTAAATATCCTGCCGGGGGCATGTAAGCACCTTGTGTTGGTTCAAATGCCATGGGTGGAATCATCACAAAATGTCGATTGCCAGGGTCTGGATTTAGCTACAGAATGCCATGGGTGGGATTATCCCAAAATCTTGAAAGCCAGGGTTCTGGGGATTGCCATGGGGGGTGCTATCTCGAAGCATCGATTACCAGGGACCCTATGGGGATTGATGGTGGGAACTAGGAATCCAATACAGACCGTGCTGTAAAGCCAATCCGAAGCTAAAAATAAAATGAAAAGAGAGAGAAAACTCTCCAAACACAAAGAAAAAACTCTTCTATCTCTCTCTTACAAAAAATGCACTACAAACTGAACCTGGACTAAAACATGTTACAAGCACGAGTGCTTTAACTGCGGAGTTCAACAAACCTTAGGATTGTTCTTGTGGGCCTTAGAATCCTTCACGACGAACTGAGGCTAGAGCTGGTCAAGTCAGGATCTTGGTTGGTACTTTAGTACCTCTAGGCCTACTATCGGCATTCTGACCTAATCTACAAAAGAAAGCACACTTCTGACCATAAAAAGGCATGTTATCTAGAATTTGAGTTAAATTCCTTGAGATTTTGCTAAAGGACTAGCAAAAGCTAGGCATGGGGGTATGATGGGAACACCATCATGAGCCATAATAAGCTTAATTTGATCTAATTAAGTTATTAAATGCTCCTACATAATCGCCAGAGAACTGTAATTCATTGCATAATCATTCTAAGGAAAAGACAAGAAACTAGGGTTAAAATTGTAATTTTACCATCATATCATGAATGCAGTACAACCACGGATTTTCTCAGGGGTTAATGAAGGGTCAAATGGTCCTAAAAGGCTAACAAGTGGGTTAGAACAGACAGAAAAGGATTTTCCCGTGTTTTAAGAATTAAATGGCTTCTAAAACCCTAAAAATAAACCTGCTTAATTAACTGAGGTTCTAGTCAGGGTAAAATTCACCTAAACCCTCTAAATTTCATAGAAAAGTATTCTCTAGGATTTGGTTCCTTCAATTTAACCATCAGAACCCATCTTGACCCAAAATAGAGTCTCAAACTGACATTTACCCTAATTTGGATTTTTGCATAAATTACCTAGTCAAACTTAGTCAAAACCTAAATATAACATCACCATTGGATTCCTTGGGTTCAAATTAGATTTGTACCAAAACTTGGGCCCAATCTAAAATCATCTTGACCAAGTTTTCATTTTGGTCCAATCAGACTCTTTCTATCTCATTCAGACCCCTAACTTTCAAATTCCTCATAAAAAGGCCCCTATATTTGTCGTCACTCTTTGCAAATAGGTCTCTCAGCCATTATCGGGGAGGAATCCTTCTCCAGTGACCTTTGATTGAAGAGAACTCCTCTGATTAATGAATCCCTTCCAAAATTGGAAGGGAGATTTCTTGTGGAGTGCTCTTTCCAACGCATCCGATTTCAACCTCCATAACCTTCCCAATCTCTCATATGCAAACCCAAGAGAGATTTGAGTTTCCTACTCCAGTGAACCTTCCAAGGTTGAAATCTTGGATTCCAAGCTTCAACTGCCCTCTACTGCCTATATAAAACTCCACCAGACCTCGCCGAATCCCCTCAACTTGAATTTCGGCCAGAAACCCCCCTCTTCCTCTCTCCTCTTCGGCCGCAAGTCTCCCCAATCTTCAGCGAGTTCCCCGACCACATTCCTCATCCATCTTGAAAATGAGTAGTGGATTCATCCTCCCCAACTTCCTCCACATGCCTCAATACCAACGGACGCCCTTTTCCACGTCTTCCTTGTTGCTTCATCATCGGAGAATTCGTCATCCCCGACTCCGGCCATACCAGTCGGTGTCGTCCTCCCCCTTTCATCCACTTAGAATAGGTAGTTAGGTCTCTCTATGTTCCTAGGTTAGTTTCCTCTACCAAAAACCAAAAATAAACCCTCGACCTACATGCAACCCATCTTCGTCTTCCGCTCCGACCACCCCTCCGACGAAGCCCTTCGCTCACTCCACTACTCCAAACACCTCGCCGACCACCTCACGACCTTCGCCACACCTTCCCGCACAAAACCCCTCTCCTATTATCCTCTCGCTCACCTAAACTCACCCCCGAACAACCCATCTTCCCGTCGTCGTTCCTGACCTCATTTGGCCACTACACCTACTCCCACACTACAAAATTACCACCACCGCATTCCTCATCCACCAACGTTCCTCTAGAGTGTTTTAACTGGGGCTTAGCACCCTTATTCTTGGATTTCAGGTATACCCCTAGTAGCCATTAACGAAGAGCTTCAAGGAAGCTTCAAGCTCACTCCAGGTCTCGATAGCCCCAGGTGGAAGTCCCAGGTTGTGCGGATTCGCCTCAGGCACTGCCCCAAGTGGTCAATTGGATGCTTTGACCTTGTGAGCTGCGGCAATTGAAGGAAGGAACTTGCTGCTACGCTACGTGAAGAAGGGTGGGACTTTAGTCCCACCTCGGAAGATTTGGAAGCAGCGCTACCGCATAAATTGTATTTGCGATACGAGCTTATCGCCTCGTACACAAGGGGTGAGGTCCCTCACACCCCTCACGCTCCTCGTCCATGACATTTCCCCTGCGGACCTGGTGCAGACACGATTATCCACCTACGCTATCCACTCCTCGCTCACCACCCACTGTCTGTGAGCCTAGACCTGAGTGCGCTCTAGGTCTGATTACCTATATGCCCAATGCCATGCATGGCCTTGTGAAGGTGGAAGAAAGGTGGAAACCTAGAGAGAGAGAAAGAGAGGAGAGCATGCAGTGGTTAGGTGGGTTTTGCTCTCTGGAGAATTGGCTGACACTTAGCCAAATTTGAGGATCCTTCCCCTTCTGCATGAAGAAAAGAAGAAGAGGAAGAAAGAAGACAAAGTTGAAGGAGAGAAGCAGAAGGGTCTGTGAAGAAGAAGAGAGATAGAAAACAGAGAAACAAGAAGAAATAAAGAAGGCACTGTAGCAGTTGAACATTTAAGGCATCTGATCTACAAAAGAGATGCCTGATTACTGTGGCATTATTGATTAACTTAGTATACATATATCTATACTAAATAATTGGTGACCTAAATAACCATTATTTTGTTATAGATCTCTTTTTATCATGTCAAATTCTTGTTATACTCATGTTCTACATTGATTATCATTTTTGAGTAATCTATTTGGCTTAAATTTTGTGCTCAATTACATTTTATTTGTGATTAGCGATTGAATTCCTACTTCCTCCCAGCGAACGACCTCAGACTTTTTGAGTATAAATTTTATCCGTTTTTTGCGAGATTTCGACTATACTGCAACACTACGATTTAAAACCCAATTTCGAGTGAATAACACCGTCTTCTCACCTCCCTTCGGGAAGAAGATCCTCACCACGACGCCATCCTGCCCCGCCTTCCATCCTCTGCCTCCATCCTCGTTCGCCCCGCTCCTCACCACCTTCCCCCAGGTGACGTTAGAGTGAGTCGTCCTCCGAGCAACCATCGAGGGGGATTCTCTCACCTATATCTTTCTTTTTGCTTTTGTAGTGTAATCTTTCCTGCTTTCTTAGTTGTAGAAAACATTTGCTTTAGAAATATATGTCATTGTTTCGCTCTCTCTCTTATATTTTGTAAGTAGATTAGTTAGATAAGAATTCATCGACCTAATCTCTTACTTGCTAAAAATACCAAAACAATTAGAAAAGACAAAAATGACAAAAATAAATAAAAGCGAAACACATATTTTCAAACTCAAACATTCGCCTCCCCGTGTTCGACCTGGGACTCACTTTTCGAGTTTTGGTTATAAATTTTATCTAATCGACAGATTTTCTCGCAAATCGAAATACGACAACGGGTTTTTCAAACTCCAATCCTTTCCACAACGAATTTCCGCTGTCATCATTTGGGCGTCATTGGGGTGAATGGTATGCTAAAGGTCCTGGAGCCTGAGCACTTGATGTTAGAGGATAGAAATGTTGAAATGAAAATTTGGGAGGTTAATTCTAAGGGAAAAACAAGTTTGGATTTAAGGGTTCCTGATGACCTAAAACCACCTACTTTCTACCACGACCCTTACGATATCTTTCACATGCAACCCAAGCTCGAAATGACTGATTATTTTTCTGAGCTGAACATTAAATGGACATCCACACCTATTGAACCATCTTTACCCATTGTCCGACACTTTAGTCTTGGGTTGCACACCACAAAACCACAGGCCCAACCCTGCAAGCTTAACAACCTTCAGTTCTAGGTGATTTTCATCCAGAACTTGAGAACCACTCAACCTTGGGGAACAGGTCTTCATCATAATCTGGTCCACGTCTGTGGACATCTTCTCCTGGTGGGTCTGAGGATTAATCTTTTGATTTTGATTCTGACCTACACTTGTGAATTCTCAATTTCTTCCTTGTATGTATGTTATGCCTAGCTGAAGTCATTAAATTTAGCATGTGTTTATATTCCACGTTCTTTGCAGAGCTGACTAGATTTCTCACAATATTCAGGTGATATTCTGTTTACTCTGCCCTTTTCATGTCTTTATTTTTACAATGAGGACATTGCATCATCTAGGCATGGGGGTGTGGATAATTAATTCCTGAAATTATTTTGTTAACTCCGTAGAATTTCTTTTATTTTCTTTAAAAAAATTAAAAAGACAACAAAAATTAGAATTAGGAGAAGAGAACTTAGGCTTTTGTAAGTCATTAACTTTAGGAAATGATACGATAGGACCTGAACACTTAGACTCTTCAGGTTTTCGAGCTTAATTATCTCGGGTGTCCACTCGAATGTGAACTTAGCCTCGAGTCCTCGCCAAGTAATTTCATTTGAATTTGGTAAATAAATTGGGATGATAAGTACATGACTTATCAACCCACCCTCTAATTTGAGGGGACTTTAAGCCTAAGCATCTACATACTATTCATACTGACTCACTTTCTAACGATTTTTACAAAAATTGGGTAGCTAATGAATTATCTAGGGTGGTATGGCTAGTAAGTTCTCATGGGTAACTGCCCATTGGCAGGTTGTTCAGAGCCCAGCCACAAGACCATTTTCTTCGTATTGCCTTTAGGTAAATCTTAGATCAATGAAGACACCTACTTAAAAAAAAGGAGAAAATAAAAAATAAAATAAAATCGCACTTCACCGCACGGGTATAGCTGGCATGTTGCCATGGGTAATAGCCTATTAGCTGGTTGTCCAAAGCCTAGCTCACAAAATGCACAATAATTCCCAAAACACTTAGGGAAGAAGTCGGGAAGTAGAATAAATCGAAGAGATATACACTGAGTTCTCCCTTGTGTTGACCCCATAAATAAGAGTAGGGAGAAAGGTACCGTTTGAAAAGATAAACCTCTGGGCAAGGTCACCTAGGGTCATAGAAACTTGAAGTCCTTCTTAACGGCCGCCTAGTGAGTCTTTCACTCTTTTCACTAGATGCTTAGCACTTAGAGTCCTTTTCGAGTCTTGGAAGGGTCAGGTAGCCATAAAAAGTTATCCCGAAACTCTCAAACTCCAAAGTCCAAAAAAATTAGAAAGGAAGAAAAACAAAAAACTGTATCTTCCCTTTTCAAATAAGACAAGGACTTGGGTGGTCTGCATTCTGGCAGACACCAAGGTAATGTTGAGTCTTCATAGTTTAGGACCTTAGTTGATAATTTCTATTGTTAATAAACAACATAGGCCTAAGCGATCGAATCCTAATTCTATTTTTATACATAGCATGTAGTTTAATTTTGATAGGGACTAGCGAAAGATAGGCATGGGGGTATGATATAGACACATCTATTTAGGTTAAAATGCCTAATCATGCATGTTCCTAGGCTTAGATTTGCATTTCATGATATAAATATTGCATTGCATGCATCATCCTACATTTAGAGTAGTTGTATATATTTTAATTTAATTAGGTCCTTTTTATGGTCAAGAGAGAAGATTTATTTCAGGGCCTCGGATGGCCGATAGAATCGTACGGATCTGATCAGGATGACGATCGGAGTCTAACACCTCCGAGATCGTCTAGAACAGAGTCCCGTAGTACCTTTTGCGGTCCGAGGAAGATCAATGACCAGGAGGGCAATGCGACATTCTTACAAGTTTTGGATGGAAAATTCAACCGTACGGATAGATCCGGAACAACGATCACAGTCTGGCAACGCGAGAATCATCTCGATCTAAGCACTGGGTACCCCCTACAACAGAAGATGGACGGCCCAGATGATGCCATGTGCCGCCATCCAGACTGCCCAACATCGGCCAGCAACAACTAGAAGGCACCCTCATCATCTTCATCATCAATTCTCAACTATTGGATCTTGATCCAACGACAAAGAACTCTCCTCCACCGGGCGCCTTAAGACGTCCGCGCGACCATCTGGGCGACTTGGCGTAATGGTGGAGGCGTGGGCTTTCAATGGAGGGGCGCAGGTTCGAATCCCCACCCCCCACAATTGACCAATTGAGCGCACAGCAACGCGGGTGCGCGTGGAGGCATGCACGCGCAAGCGTAGTGCAGCACACAGGGCAGCACAGTGCGACGCTAGTACGCGAGCATGCACGCGACAAGGAGCGCGCAATGCGTGCGCCAGCGACGCTGGCACACGCGATCTTCAGTGACAGTTGGGTGGGTCTCTAGTGATGCTTGTAGATGTCACTAATGGCCTACGCTATGCGTGTGCCAGCAAAGGAATTGAAGGGTGCGGATCTTCAGCGATAGTTGGGCAGATCTTCAATGAAGATTATAACGGTCACTAATTACCCATGGACGATTTTATCTCTCCACTATAAGAGGACCTACCCCCTCCATTCGAAAGCATCTCTTCCTTTTTTCCTCTCACCACCTCTAAGGCTCTAGAGAGAGCTTGTCCTAAGCTCGGGATGCTCCTCTAGAGTAGAAATCAAATATTTTTTCCACCTCTCATCCCCCTTTGTGGAGCATCCTGTGGCCGTCTTCTCACCTCCCTTCGAGAAGAAGATCCTGAAGGTTTCCTACTTCTACTAGGAGGGGGTGAGATTTGCGTAACAAAAAAAATGCGGAATTGAAATATAAACAATCTCACACAAAAAGAAAATCGCACAATGTACACAATTGTTTTTAGGTGGAAACCTAAACCGGGCGAAAACCACCACCTAACCCTCTCGAGTTAGGATTTTCCGATCAACCTAGTTGATCAAATCCACTAACCGAATCACTTTAAAACGAGGGTGATTCAACCTCAGTACAACCACGCTACAAGTACGAGGGTAGCGTTCCTCAACCCCTTCTCTCCACGAGAAGGATTTTGTCCCACGAAGGAGACGGGAATTCGCAAAGCGAATACCCAACAAAATAACAAAGATAAAATAAAACAACAAACCTATAGAGCCAACAAAGTAATTAACCTAAGCTTCTATAGGATTTAGGAAACTCCCCTTTGCAAGGAGTGCGTCGACGATGACGCGGGTGCGTGAGCCACGCAACGGCGCAATGTCGCTCTCGTGAACAATGGCGGGAGAGTGGGTGCGCGAAGGCTTGATGCTCTCAAGATGTAGAACTTGAGCTTAGAGAGCAAGATCTTTTCTGGACACAAAAGAGTGTGAAAGTGTGTAGCTAAGTGTGTCTTGTGTTTTTCTAAGTGTGTATTTGTGTTGCAAGGGTTCCCCTTTATTTATAGAGGCCTTAGGAAGGCTTTGGAAGGCTTAGAAAAGGTTCTATAGCCGTTGGCAACAAAGCCCAAGAGAATCAGGCCGAAATCAGGACAATGATTACACTTGACAGGGTTATCAGACGTCTAACTCTGGCATCAGACGTCTGGAAGGCCACTTTAAGACGTCTGATTTCAAGGTCAGACGTCTGATTCTATGCGGGTTTCTCCCTGACTTGAATCAGATCTAAACAGGGTTTTTGTGCAAGTCCATCAGACGACATACAGGACGTCTGGCACTAGGTATGGACGTCTGGAAACCTACTTTTACTGTGGGAATTGATTTCCAAACGTTGCAACGGCTAGAAAATCTCTGAGAAGAGATTTTGGGTCAGCCGAGGCAAAACGGTCATTTATCAGACGTCTGGAAAGGCTTAAGGACGTCTGATAAGGCTCTAACGGTCATATTCTTGACTGTTTGCTAAGCCAACCAACGGTCCACTAATTAGACGTCTGGCAAAGTCATCAGACGTCTTCTAAGACGTCTGGACTAAGGTCTGGACGTCTGATTTCATCAGACAGAATACTAACTCCAGCCTAACAGTTATCAGACGTCTGAAACAACAGTCAGACGTCTTAAAATGCTTTATCAGACGTCTGATTTGGGAATTAGACGTCTGGAAGTGCTGTTTGAACCCTATATTGGTTTTCTAAGTATTCTACAAAAAACCTAAGTATCCTAGGGTTGTGCCGGTGTTCCTAGGACTACTGTTAGGGTTCTTTGAGGCTCTTTAACATGAAATATCTAAGGAAATAAAGAGCAACAAAAGAAACGAAAAAATACAACAAGTACAAAAGAAGGAAATCTATCCTATTCTTCATTTCCTTCCATCTTTAATCTGTCGCTCCACGCGAACCTCCTCTGTTTTCCGTCAAGCTCCTCCAATCAGTCCTGGATGCGAGCTCGAACTCCGTCTAAACACGTCCACATTTGCAATTGACCTGAAATCTAGGACTCAAATTGCAAATGTTAAATAACACGTGTTTTGTTATCATCAAAACAAATGATCGTGGTGCTTTAGCACCAACAATCTCCCCCTTTTTGATGATGACAAAACCGTAAATAATACATAAAAATCCTCCCCCTTTTTGACATTATCAAAAAGGTTTGATTGGTTTCAAATTTCCTATAACTCCCCCTTAAAACATGCTGTTCTATGAGTTTATTTTAACAAAGGTGCTATTCTCCCCCTTTTTGTAACAACAAGATAGCTATTATTTTTCTCCCCCTTTCTAAAGGAAATTTAGCTAACTTGTATCTCCCCCTTAAAAATTGACAATTAGCTCATTAGTTTTAACTCCCCCTATCTAAATGCTTATGATAAAAAGATAGGGTAAAGGGTTTTACCTCACCTACCATGGCCAATAAAATGGCCCGAATGGTGGTGGTGGATGCCACATCGGATGGGGCTCCCATCCGTAGCTTGGAGGCCCGGGCATCGGCGCCGGTCTCCAATCTGGTGGTCGACGTGCGGCGGGTCCGTCGTTTGTTCGCCGTCTTGTCGGTCTTCTTATTCTCCTCCTTGGTCTACTCCTTGGTTCTCCCAACTTGAGTTGACCAGCTTTGAGTTTGTAGGTCCAGTCCTTTGTGTTGTAATTATCCCTGAACCCTACAAAATAAGATTCTAATTCTTTTTTCGGTATCCAAGTGGGCTTGGATCCGGATCTGTTAGCGGGTCTCCTTGATGGAGATCCTTTCTCAACCTTAGGGCTATAAAAATCATCTACTTTGTTGATTAATTTGTTGGAGTTTTCCCTAAGACATGCGATTTCTTTTTCTATAGTATTCATTTTAGTCTTTAAATCAGAAATTTCTATTTTTAGACTATCATTTTCCTCAATCAATTTATTATTTTCATTGATGAGGTCTTGATTTTCTAATAATAGGTTTTCAATTCTAGGACTAGCTTCTATGTCCTTAAGTTGTTTTTCTAACCTATCATTTTCATTTTTAAGAAAACTAAGGTTCTTCTTAATGCTTTTATTTTCTATCTTAAGTGATTTACTAATCTCAAATAGTTCATTAAAAGCTTCTTGTAAATCGAGATTTACCTCATTGTCGCTGTCGTCGCTTCCGCTTTCGCTGTCACTGTTGCTTCCTCTGGCCATGAAACCAAAGCAAGCGGTTTCTTCCTTTTCTTCTTCTTCTTCCTCCGAGCTGGAATCGTCCCAAGTGGCTTGGAACGCCTTCTTCTTAGATTTCTTTTCCTTTTTCTTCTCCTTTTTGAGAAGAGGGCACTCTGGTCGTAGGTGCCCTTTCTCGTTGCAATGGTAGCAACGTCTCGGGCTTTCCTTCTCCTTTTTCTCTTTCTTTAATTCCCTACAAAACTTGGAAAAATTTTTAAGTAAAATTCTAAAGTATTCGTCGTCGGAACTTACCTCGCTATCCGATGCGGCTCTGAAGGCAAGAGTCTTCTTCAGTTTTGGCTCCAGTGTATCCTTCTTCTTCTACTTCAACTTTGTCTCGTAGGCCATTAGATTGCCTAGGAGATCTTCCATGTTGAGCTCCTATACTTCGTTCGCCTCCTCGATGGCGGTGACTTTCTGTTCCCACTCCGGTCAAAGGGAACGAAGAAGCTTCCCTTGAAGCTCCCCCTTGATGAAAGTCTTCCCTAATGCTTTCAAATTATTTACAATGAGAGTGAACCTAGTGTTCATCTCACTTAAAGACTCGTTAGGTTTCATAGAAAAAGATTCAAATTCCTGAGAAAGTAAATTAATTTTAGAAGTTTTTACCTTAGAGGTACCTTCGTGAGTTACCTCAAGTGTGTGCCAGATCTCGTATGCGGTGGCGCATTGCGAGATTCTGTTGAACTCCTCCGGGCTGCGCGCGCAATACAACGCGTTCATTGTTTTCGCGTTGAGAGAGAGCTCCCGGATCTGCTGCTGCGAGTATCCTCCGGCGGGTTTCTCTGGGATGTCGAAGGGGGTCTCGCACCTGGCCCAGACTGTGAAGTCGGTGGCTTGAAGCCACGTCTTCATCCGCAACTTCCAGTAGGGGTAGTTGCTCCCGTCGAAGAACGGCGGACGGGTTGTGGACTGCCCCTCAGAAATCCTGCTTGTGGAACAGCTTCCCTCCATGTGATCTTTCCGCGAATGTTACTCCTGTCGGCGGAAAACCTGCTCTGATACCAATTGAAGGTTTCCTACTTCTACTAGGAGGGGGTGAGATTTGCGTAACAAAAAAAATGCGGAATTGAAATATAAACAATCTCACAATGTACACAATTGTTTTTAGGTGGAAACCCAAACCGGGTGAAAACCACCACCTAACCCTCTCGAGTTAGGATTTTCCGATCAACCTAGTTGATCAAATCCACTAACCGAATCACTTTAAAACGAGGGTGATTCAACCTCAGTACAACCACGCTACAAGTACGAGGGTAGCGTTCCTCAACCCCTTCTCTCCACGAGAAGGATTTTGTCCCACGAAGGAGACGGGAATTCGCAAAGCGAATACCCAACAAAATAACAAAGATAAAATAAAACAACAAACCTATAGAGCCAACAAAGTAATTAACCTAAGCTTCTATAGGATTTAGGAAACTCCCCTTTGCAAGGAGTGCGTCGACGATGACGCGGGTGCGTGAGCCACGCAACGGCGCAATGTCGCTCTCGTGAACAACGGCGGGAGAGTGGGTGCGCGAAGGCTTGATGCTCTCAAGATGTAGAACTTGAGCTTAGAGAGCAAGATCTTTTCTGGACACAAAAGAGTGTGAAAGTGTGTAGCTAAGTGTGTCTTGTGTTTTTCTAAGTGTGTATTTGTGTTGCAAGGGTTCCCCTCTATTTATAGAGGCCTTAGGAAGGCTTTGGAAGGCTTAGAAAAGGTTCTATAGCCGTTGGCAACAAAGCCCAAGAGAATCAGGTCGAAATCAGGACAATGATTACACTTGACAGGGTTATCAGACGTCTAACTCTGGCATCAGACGTCTGGAAGGCCACTTTAAGACGTCTGATTTCAAGGTCAGACGTCTGATTCTATGCGGGTTTCTCCCTGACTTGAATCAGATCTAAACAGGGTTTTTGTGCAAGTCCATCAGACGACATACAGGACGTCTGGCACTAGGTATGGACGTCTGGAAACCTACTTTTACTGTGGGAATTGATTTCCAAACGTTGCAACGGCTAGAAAATCTCTGAGAAGAGATTTTGGGTCAGCCGAGGCAAAATGGTCATTTATCAGACGTCTGGAAAGGCTTAAGGACGTCTGATAAGGCTCTAACGGTCATATTCTTGACTGTTTGCTAAGCCAGCCAACGGTCCACTAATTAGACGTCTGGCAAAGTCATCAGACGTCTTCTAAGACGTCTAGACTAAGGTCTGGACGTCTGATTTCATCAGACAGAATACTAACTCCAGCCTAACAGTTATCAGACGTCTGAAACAACAGTCAGACGTCTTAAAATGCTTTATCAGACGTCTGATTTGGGAATTAGACGTCTGGAAGTGCTGTTTAAACCCTATATTGGTTTTCTAAGTATTCTACAGAAAACCTAAGTATCCTAGGGTTGTGCCAGTGTTCCTAGGACTACTGTTAGGGTTCTTTGAGGCTCTTTAACATGAAATATCTAAGGAAATAAAGAGCAACAAAAGAAACGAAAAAATACAACAAGTACAAAAGAAGGAAATCTATCCTATTCTTCATTTCCTTCCATCTTTAATCTGTCGCTCCACGCGAACCTCCTCTGTTTTCCGTCAAGCTCCTCCAATCCGTCCTGGATGCGAGCTCGAACTCCGTCTAAACACGTCCACATTTGCAATTGACCTGAAATCTAGGACTCAAATTGCAAATGTTAAATAACACGTGTTTTGTTATCATCAAAACAAATGATCGTGGTGCTTTAGCACCAACAGATCCTCGTCGTGACACCATCCTACCCTGCCCTCCATCATTCAGCTCTATCCTCGTTCATCCCGCTCCTCACCGCCTTCCTCCAGGCGACATCTGAGTGAGTCATCCTTGTTAGTCACTTGAAATCGGGTTTTAAATTGTTGTGTTGCAGTATAGTTGAAATCTTACGAAAAATGAATAAAATTTATACTCGAAAAATCTGAGGTTGTTCGTTGGAAGCAAGTAGGAATTTGATTCTCAAGATTGCAATTTTAAACAATAGAGATAAGCAATTATGATCAGAAATTGATTCAGAATAAGGTGGTAATAATATCAAGTGTCAAACTGCAAAAAGAATGGAGTAAAATGGTGATTTGAATCACCAATTACTCCCTGCAATAATATCAAATGGAACTCAATAACTATGTAGAAATCAACTCAAATCATTCAATCAGACATCTTAAACATCTGGATGAACAATAATCTCTCTTCTTCTTTCTTTGATTGTAGACTCTTCTTCTTTAGTTCTATCTCTTCTTCTTCCTTGGCTTCCTCTTCTTTGGCTCTGTCTTCTTAGACTCTTCTTCTTAGATTTTGCTCTTTTCCTTCTCTTCCTTCTCTACTTCTCTTCTTCACGCAGAAGGGGAAGGGGTCTTCAAATTTGGCTAAGTGTTAGCCAACTTCTCCAGAGAGAAAAACCCCCTAACCCCCGTACTCTCTCCTCTCTTTCTCTCCTTGGCTCACGCTCTCCCAAAGCCTTCAATAGTACCAGGTATACAGGTAATCAGACCTAGAGCTCATCGACAGTGGATGGTGGTGAGAGAGGAGTGGATAGCGTAGGTGGGTAATCAGGTCTGCACCAGGTTCGTGGGGGCCATGTCGCAGATGAGGCACGTGACGGGTGTAAGGGACCTTACCCCTTGTGTCTGAGGTGATAAGGCTATATCACAAATTCAATTTATGTAGCCTCACTGGCTCCTAATCCCACAATGTGGGACTTTCTTCAATCCCCTTCTTCGTGTGCACTGCCGCTGATGCCTTCATCCAATGCACACGCAAGGAGCAGTCAATAGCTCTAATTGACTGGGCGAGCATGTTCTTGGACCAAACCCACTTCGTCTGGGCTCATGACCTAGAGCTATCAGCTGGGAAGCAAGCTTTAAGCTTGCTCGAAGCTTTGGAGTTAATGGCGCTATGACCTAAGACCTGAAAAAGATGAATATGATCTTTCAACCTCATCAGACAAGCTCAAAAGGTCCACCGAAGTATGGTGGACATGGTGGAAGTGGTTTCGTGGTGTGGCATGGTTAGTGTGTGTGGGGCGAAGTCGGAGCGATGCTGTGACAGTGGGTGTGTTCGGGGGAGTGCGGGATTGATCAATATCCCTAACTAAGTTTGGGTTTTTGATCTACGGGGAACGGTAAAGGTGTGGAGTGCGGGAGCGGTGGCGTAGGTGGTCTGTGGTGGCCGCTAGCGCTCACCGGAGGTCTACCGACGAGATGGAAGATGGAGTCGCGAAGGGCGTTGGCAGCGTCGAATCGATATGTTGAAAATGCTATTGTGATGAGAAGCTAAGGAGTTGATTGAGAGAGGTAGTGGACGACGGAGAATGGAGATGGCATCGGTTGTGGTATGGTCAGCGTTGGAGAAGGAAGCTACTCCGCCAGGGGTTGGACGGCGAGGATGAAGAGGATAGGGGCGCCGGTTGGTACTGCTTGGCGTAGAAGAAGGCAGGGAAGAAAGATCTATCACTGGTATCGTGGTAAGATGACAAGGAGAGGCAGGGGGAGTCGCCGGACGTCGAGGAGCACTTCGGCGAAGAAAAAAGAGAAGAATTGGAGGTGTTTCTGGCCGAATTTGAGCGTGAGAGGTTCGGTATGATCTGGAGGTCTTTTTATAGGTCATCAGAGGGCAAACGAAGCTTGAGAATCAAGCTCTCAAGCTTGGAAAGCTTCACCGGAGATAGAAACCCAATTTTCAATTGATTCTCATGGCACTTTGGGCAAGTCTTGGAGCCTAAGATGTGGTTCAAATGGAAGGCAACTTCGTCAAGAATCTGAGTATCTATTTTGGGACTGATTGATTGAGAATCAAGCGAGAAATCCTCACTCGATCTCAACGGTCAAGCTCAAATTTTCCTTTAATGGCACCAGGGACCTTTCTGCGAAGATGATGAGGAAGTTGGGGGGCTATTTGTAAGGAATTTTGAAAGTTAAGGTCATGGTTGTGAAGCAAAAGGTTAGATAGGACCAAATTACAAACTAGGTCAAGACGATCTCAAATTGGACCCAAATTTTGGTAAAAACCTAATTTGGACCTAAGAAATCCAATGGTGTAATTGGATTTTGGTTTTGACCTCATTTGACTAGGTAATTTATGCAAAAACCCAAATTAGGGCAAATGTCAATTTGATACTCTATTTTGGGTCATGATGGGTTCTGATGATCAAATTGAAGGTACCAAACCCTAGAGAGTATTTTTATATGAATTTTAGAGGGTTTAGGTGAATTTTATCTTGACTAGAACCTCATTTATTTAAGCCGGTCTATTTTTAGGATTTCAAAGGTCATTTAATTCTCAAAACACGCGAAAACCCTTTTCTGTCTGTTCTAACCCACTTGTTAGCCTTTTAGGACCATTTGACCCTTAATTACCCCCTAGGAAAACCCGTGGTTGTATTGCATTCATGAAATGATGGTAAAATTACAGTTTTAACCCTAGTTTATTATCTTTCCCTTAGAATGATTATGCAGTGACTTAGGGTGCTCTAGCGGTTATGTAGGAGCATTTAATGACTTAATCAGAATAAATTGAGCTAGTTATGGCTCATGATGGTGTTTCCATCAGTCTTCCAAGAAACCATCGAGGGGGAGTCTCTCACCTATATCTTTCTTTTTGCTTTCGTAGTGTAATCTTTCCTGCTTTCTTAGTTGAAGAAAACATTTGCTTCAGAAATATATGTGATTGTTTCTCTCTCTCTCTCTTATATTTTGCAAGTAAATTAGTTAAATAAGAATTCATCGACCTAATCTCTTTCTTGCTAAAAATACCAAAAAAATTAGAAAAGACAAAAATGAAAAAAACAAATAAAAGCGAAACATGGATTTTCAAAGTCAAACATTTGCCTCCCCGTGTTCGACTTGGGACTCACTTTTCGAGTTTCGGATATGAATTTTATCTGATTGACAGATTTTCTTGCGAATCGAACTACGACGATGGGGTTTCCAAACTCTAATCCTTTCCGCGACGGATTTCCACTGTCATCATTTTTCTGTATTACTTAAAAATCTTGCTTCTCACCCCCTTCCCTATTTGACTGCCTAATTGTGATCTCCTTTTTCTCATCTCCTTATTAGTTAGATCATATTTTCTTTATATATCACATTTAGTTAGAAAAAGTCCTACTTGATAAGTGCATGGTTATTGATGATAACTTGCCTACTTTATGCTAGATTAGTGCATATAGGTTGTATATATGATGCATTATAACCATAGGTGCATAGTTAGGTCAAGCATATATTTTATGGCCAATTTGCATCGAATTAAGATTTCTTGTGAATAATGTATGTGTTAGGCCCAAGTGAATAAGCCAAAGAATTGAAGAATAAAGTTGCAAAAAGATGCCCCTACTTAGGAGCTTAAATAATAAAGATACAAGGGAGATTAATGTAAGTTCAACTACTCATATATAATATTTTGATGATTTTACAAAATGAAGAAAATGAAATAAAAAATAAGCGTAGCATATTGTTTCTCTCTGTAATAACATATTTGCAGGTTTCATAAAGTTTTCCAAGATGGGAGACTAAAAGTGTGAAGACAAGTAGCATAAGTATTAGGGAGAATCTTGAGCCCACCGACGAGCCCATTGAAGAAGAACCCCTTCCACCCTTTCCAGACTTCCATGAACCACGGCCCCTTCAAATAGAAGCTCCCCGCTCGAGCTTTGATGAAGCATGGGATCGGGCCACAGATTCCCTCTCCTCTGGCATCTCCCTCCTGCTGCGTCGAACCAGCGAGATGTACACCTACATGGGAAGCATGCGCCGCGACATCGACGAACTTAGATCAGATGTTCAAAATTTGCAGATGGGACACGGACCGGCTCGTCGCCGCCGCCGCCAAGATCAAGAAGAATAGTTTAGTGCTTCTATTTTTCTTTCTTTTTTCTTTTATTCCAAGTTTGTATTAAGGGGCCTTGACCCCATACTTAATAATTTTGGGAACAATAGCTAGTCCGTGCTTAAATGTTTCTATTCCTAATCAATTTTATTTAATGCCTTGTCATCTTTTAAACATTCAATTTTATTAATGCACTCCATTTTGTAGATGTCACTCTTGTAGTTTGGGTTTCAATTCCTTTTAACTACCCTTCATGATGATATTCAAAAAGGCGGAGAAGAATGTAGGTAAGAACCTAGCGAATAATATAAAAACAAACAAACTTCTCAAATAGATATAGACTACTAAGTACAACCTTTAGGGGGAGAAAATAGGAACCTGCAGCTATATTTTGAAAATCATCAAAAAGGGGGAGATTGTTAGTTCAACTACTCATATAATATTTCAATGATTTTACAAAAATGAAGAAAATGAAATAAAAAATAAGTATAGCATATTGTTTCTCTCTGTAATAACATATTTGCAGGTTTCATAAAGTTTTCCAAGACGGGAGATTACAAGCGTGAAGACAAGTAGCATAGGTATTAAGTCCTAGGATTTTTCATGTAAACTTTCAAATGTTATAATTTTCACTTTATTTGAGTCTAGAAATGTTGTAAAGAGCCCCCAAACATAACCTATAAATAGCTAACTTAGGCTCTCTACACTTAGGATAAATTAGAAACAAAAACCTAATACTTATACTCTTATCAGATGTCTAGAACAATGGTCAGACATCTGATTTTCCACTTTAAGACGTCTGACAAGTGTCTCAGACGTCTAACTTCCTATAGTTCAGCCTTCCGCTTCTGTCTTCATGAACATCAGTCGAAGAACTCCTCTATCTGACGTCCATAACCTCATCTAGACGTCTGATTCTTTACCTGGATGTCCTTAGACTAACCGTTAGACTAAGTACCTATCTTCGTAGGCAAAAATGTATTTTCAGATGTCTGGACACGCTTCCAAACGTCTACCTTTGGACCATTGTCCATGTATTTCTGTGCGTATCTCATTACGGCCATAAAATCTTTTGTCAGAAATTGAAGCTAAGTCTTTTTTGGTTTTTAGATGTCAGGTGATTCCTTCAGATGTCCATAACGATGTCTGATCCTTTAAACCTAGAACCCTGTTTGGATCTGATGAAAATAGGAACAAATCCACCCTTTATCAGACGTCCAATAACATAATTAGACATCTTATGTGAAAATATCAAACGTCCTTCTTTTGATCCAATGGAGTCAGTTCAGGATGGCCTACAGTATTAGACGACCAGAATTATAATCAGACGTCCTATAAGACGTCTGATCCTAAAATTAGACGTCTGATATTACTGTCAGACTCATCATTACCCTGATTTATGGTGGATTTCGTCCTAATCTCTTGGGATTTGTCTCCAACAGCTAGGAAAACTCTCCCAAATGTTCTTGAAGATTCCAAACTTACCTATAAATAGACTACAACTCCTCTTAGGCAAAATACACCTCTTGAGATACAATTCCCTTAGAAAAATCACTTGCTCACTACTCTAAGCTTCATCTTGCCCTTGTGCTGTGCAAACTCTCTGATCAAGGGCAAACCCATATTCCCAGCTCACTCTGTTCTGCAAATCCTCAGGGAGTTCTTTTCATGCTTAGCAGATAAGAAAGTAATTAAAGTATTGGGGTGCTCTATAGCTATTATTTCACTTCTTATTTTTGTACTTTGGGTATCCGGCCTATTAGGTCCCCGTCTCTTCATTTTGAAGGGAGAAACCTCCGTTTAGAGATCGGAGGTGGGATTTGTAATTGAGGTACACTACCCTCATTTAAGTAGTGTGGTTAGTGGATTGATCACCTTATGATCGAAAATCCTAAGTCAAAGGATTGGCTTAGGTCGTGGTTTTCACCCATCTTGGGTTTCCACCTAAAAATTCTGGTGCCACCTTTTGTGATTGAACTTTTTTTATTACAATATTTTACAATTTCACTATTCTCCTCCCATCTAGTGCAATTTCATTTGGTATCAAAGCAGGTTTTCTGCCTACAGGAGTAACATCCGCGGAAAGATCACATGGAGGGGAAGGTCATTTCCACAGGCAGATTGGAGGGGCAATCCACCACTCGACCACCACTCTTCGAAGGAACAAACTACACTTACTGGAAGCTAAGAATGAAGATGTGGCTTCAAGCCAACGATTTAATCATTTGGGAGAAATGCGAATCCACATACGTCATTCTCGAGAAACCAGAAACAGGATACACAGTGGAGCAAATTCATCACCTTGGACTGAATGCTAAGGCAATGAACTCATTCTACTGCACACTCAGCTCAGAGGAATTCAACCACATCAGCTAATGCAAAATCACCCACGAGATCCAGAGAACCTTAAAGGTAACTCACAAAGGTACGTCTAAAGTTAAATCCTCAAAGATAAACTTGTTATCGCAGGAATTTGAAGATTTCTCTATGAAGGAGAATGAAAGACTTGGGGACATGTACACCCGATTCACGTTAATCATGAATAGCCTCAAGTCTCTAGGAAAGACATTTATAAAGGGGGAGCTTCAAGGGAAGATCCTTCGCTCCCTTGGACCCGAGTGGGAGCAAAAGGTAACGGCAATAGAAGAAGCCAACCAAGTAAAGGATCTAGACATGGAAAATCTACTTGGGAATCTCATGGTTTATGAATCAAAAATGGAGTAAAAGAAGAAATCAATCTCATCGGAGCCAAAGAAGAAGACTTTAGCCTTCAAAGCTACTTCAGATGATGAGGTAAGTACCGATGACGAAGAATTCATTTTATTAGCTAAAAAGTTAAAAAGTTTCTCAGAAATAGAAAAGAGATCAAGGGAAGGAAAAGAGAGGAAGAACCTCTAATTTGCTATAATTGCAAAAAGAGAGGTCACATAAGGAAAGATTGTCCCTTACTCAAAAGGGATGATGAGAAAAAACCCAAGAAGTCTTCCGACTACAAGAAGATCTCCAAGCTGAAGGGATTCAAGAAAAAGGCGTTTCAAGCAACGTGGGATGACTCCACCTCTGAAGAAGAAGAGGAGGAGGAAACAAATGAAAAAATGGCATGCTTGGGACTAATGCCAACCAATGATGCTTCTGAGTCTGAATCTAAGGAACCTGAGGTAAACTCCTATTCTTTAGATGAATTACAAGATGCCTTTGATTCACTATATGTAGATCTTAAGAAAACAGAAACCCAAAGCAAGGCTTTAAAAGAAGAAAACTTAGAAAATAAGAAATTAATCAATGATCTTGAAGAAAAGAATCTAATTCGTACAAAAGAAACCACTGCTTTAAATATGCAAATAAGAAATCTAATGATTGAGAAAGAGTCATTAACAAATGATTTGTATACGGCAATGAATGAACAAAAATTTCTAGATAGAGAAGAATTACTCGACAAAATCTATGTGCTTGAAAAATCAAACTCCTTTAAAAAGGATGAAAATAGCTTACTTAGAGTAGAGATTAGGGCATTAGAAGATAAACTAGACATAATGAAAATAGAGATAAATCACCTCAAAGAAAAGTCAAATCAACTTCTTGAGGACCTAGCCAAATTTACAAAGGGGAAGGATAACTTGGACAAACTCATTACCCATCAAAAACCTTCCTCAAGTAAATTTGGATTAGGCTTTTATGAACCTAGTCAAAGTGAGCCGAAAAAGGACCCTCCTCTAAAGGAGACCACTAATAAATACGGATCCACAATAAATTGGATACCAAAAAGACAACTCACACTTTGTTTTGTAGGGATGAAAGGACATCATAATGTCAAAATTTGGATATACAAAATGAAGGATGGACGACTCAAATTAGAAAGACCTATAGAAACACCAAGTCACCATCGAAGATCTTTTGTAGGAGGAAGGTCTACAAGGAAGAAGACAAGGAGACCACCACCACCAAGGAGGGTGATGGACTTCGAATGCTCCAAACATATGACGAGAGACAAGTGCCTATTTTTGGACCTCCAACCTATGGATGGAAGAACGGTTACATTTGGTAACAACCACAAGGGCCATATTATTGGCCTTGGTAAAATAGGTAACCCTCTCTCTCCCATCTCAAATGTTTCTCTAGTTAAAGGACTAAAATATAATCTTTTAAGTATTAGTCAAATATGTGATAAGGGCTTTAAAGTAGTGTTTACTTCTAAAATGTTTGAAATTATGCATGCATTAACCAATGAAACCCTCTTTAAGGGAACTAGATTTAAAGACATTTATGTCGTAGAATTTGATAAAAATGGCACTTATGAATGTCTATAGCAAATGATGAGTTAAGTATATGGCATAGAAGACTAGGACATGTTCATATGAAGATGGTTCAAAAACTAGCTAAACATGAACTAGTCTGAGGTCTTCCTAAAGGAAAATTTTTAAATGAGCCTATTTGTGATTCATGTAAATTAGGTAAGATTTTGAAATCTAGTTTTAAAAGAAAATAAGTTATATCCACATCAAGACCTTTAGAACTACTTCATCTAGATCTATTTGGACCTACAAAATATGAGAGCCTCAGTGGATGCAAATATTGCCTTGTAATTGTAGATGATTTTTCGAGGTTTTCATGGGTCTCCTTCTTGAGATCCAAAGGAGTGTTTTCCATCTTTTCTATTTTTTGTAGGAAAGTTCAAATTGAAAAAGGCTACCAAATCACTCGCATCCGTAGTGATCATGGGGGCGAGTTTGAAAATTCCTTGTTTGATGATTAAAAATTTATCAAGAGCATAGTATTACTCATGAGTTTTCTTTTCCCCGAACACCTCAACAAAATGGGGTGGTTGAGAGAAAAAATCATACTCTTCAAAAGTGTGCTCGAACATTGCTCATAGACTCGGGTTTACCAAAGTACTTTTGGGCTGAGGCGGTTAACACGGCTTGTTACGTGTTAAATCGCACCTTAATTCGATCCGGGTTGCGAAAAACTTGTTTTGAACTATACTATGGGAAAATACCCTAAATTAGTTATTTTAAAGTTTTTGGATGTCGATGTTTTGTTTTGAATACCCGCTCTAATTTAGATAAATTTGATACCAAAGGTGAAGAAGCCATCTTTATTGGTTATTCCTCATGTAGTAAGGTATATCGGGTTTTTAACAAGACCACATTAATAGTGGAAGAAACCCTCCATGTTTCCTTCGATGAATCTCCTCACTCCTCCATTGACCGAGTCAATATGGATGATGAAGATGATTCTACTATTGATGTGTCTAACATTCCAAACTCCAATATCCATAATCTTCCAAAAGATTGGATATATCAAAGGGATCATCCCAAAAGTCAAGTCATTGGAAGTATTTCTGATGGCGTTAAAACCCGATCTCGTTTTAGTTGCTCCTTTGGTCTCTCCGCCTTTGTATCTCAAGTTGAACCCAAGAGTGTCGAGGAAGCGTGCTCCAAAGAACCTTGGATGATGGCCATGCAGGAGGAACTCAACCAATTCCAAAGGAATGAAGTCTGGGATCTAGTACCTAAGCCTGAAGGGAAAACGGTAATAGGTACCAAATGGGTATTCCGGAACAAGTTGAATGAATCCAGTACGGTCACTCAGAACAAGGCTTGGATGGTAGCACAAGGGTACAACCAAGAAGAAGGAATTGATTTTGATGAGACCTACGCTCCCGTAGCTCGACTCGAATCAATTCACATGCTTCTTGCTTATGCTGCCTTTCTTGTCTTTAAACTATTTCAAATGGATGTTAAGAGCGCGTTTCTTAATGATTCATTAAGGAGGAAGTTTTTGTAAAACAACCTCCTGGTTTTGAGTCTCATGATAAGCCTCATTTTGTCTACAAATTAAACAAGGCACTATATGGTCTAAAGCAAGCTCCTAGAGCTTGGTATGAAAGGCTCAAAGACTACTTGTTAAATGCAAAATTCTCTATAGGGGAAGCTGATTCCACATTATTCATTAAAAGAAAAGGAAAAGACATTTTATTAGTTCTAATATATGTAGATGATATTATATTTGGTGCTACTAATGAATCTATGTGTAGAAAGTTTTCAGAAATTATGCAGGAAGAATTCGAAATGAGTTTGATGGGCGAACTCAAGTTTTTCTTGGGCTTGCAAATCACTCAACTCGAAATTGGAACCTTTGTGTGTCAATCAAAATACACAAAGGAGATGCTGAAGAAATTTGAACTGACCAAAGTAAAGGGAAGAACACTCCTATGAGTGTCACAACTTCCCTAGACTTGGACGAATCAGGTACGCCTATAGATCAAAAGCTCTATCGTAGCATGATTGGATCTTTACTGTATTTAACTTCCAGTAGACCTGATATTTTGTTTAGTACCTGCCTATGCACTAGGTTTCAATCAAACCCTAAACAATCACACCTAAATACTATAAAATGAATATTTAGATATCTAGTTGACACATCTGATTATGGCTTATTCTACCCTAGGAGTCCACAATTCAACTTAGTTACATATAGCGATGCAGACTACGCAGGTAGCCACACCGATAGGAAGAGTACTAGTGGGACGTGCCAATTCTTTGGCAAATCACTAGTCTCTTGGTTCTCAAAGAAATAATCTAGTGTAGCCCTATCAACTACGAAAGCTGAATACATAGCCGCTGCACTAGCATGTTCCCAAGTGCTTTGGATGAAAAATACTTTGAAGGATTTTAACTTGATATTTAATAAGATAAAAATATTATGTGTCAATACTAGTGCTATCAACCTCTCGAAAAATCCCGTACATCACTCTCGCACAAAACATATTGATGTTCGACATCACTTTTTGAGAGATAATGTACTTAAGGGAGAAATCGAGGTTGAATTTATTTATACGGAATTGCAATTGGCTAATATTTTCACTAGACCTTTGAATTATGATCGCTTTAATTATATATGTAGGAAACTAGGCATATGTAAGCTAAGTGATATTTGAAGAATTTAGTGACTTAATGGAACTTCCTTTGTCATGAGCATAGATGGAGCCTTGACTTTACTAAGTTAAAAGCCTTCATTCTTAGTTCAAACATCAAAATGCACATTCTATGCAATATCAGATGTCTGATTAAACTATCAGACGTCTAATACATAAAAATTCGTCGTCTGAAGATCTGGGACAGACGACGATTTTATCTATCAAAAGAGCTGATAAAAGAGCTATTTCAGACATCCGTCATCATTCGCAGACGTCTGTGCCGTTGTCCAGATGTGTTGACAGACATCTGTCTGTGAGTCAGAACATGTATTATGAGTCGGACGCCTGATGCTATGGTTAGACGTCGTATAGGTCATCTGACAGTATAATCGGATGACCCTATAACTTTAGAGTGAAATCTAAGAAGGTCTATCTACAGAAAGCAGACGTCTAATTTTAGATTTAGACATCTTCTATGTCTTCTGATACAGAAATCCGACAACAACCTAGAGAATAAATCATTTTCCAGGGAGGGATGCCTGCAGAAATCAGACGTCTAATTTTTGAATTAGTCATCTAATATATCATCTTATGGTTAAAAAAAAATGACGCCATCGAAAGGGCTAAAATCCCAAAAGTCCAATCTCGACGTCTGACATCATCTCCAGACGTCTGATCTGGGAAAAATCTGTGGTTCGCATCTGTTCTCTGGATGGTTTGAAATGCAAATCTCCCCAACTTCAGGGGGAGACTTGCTCTGTGACCTTGGGATATAACATCCCCTTCACAAGGTCCCACTCCCCTCTCTCAAATCCCTACCACTCTCCCTCCCACCCGACGGCCCACAGTTGCAGTTGGCGAAGTTCCTCTCCCCGCCAGACGACCGTCACGCCTCCTCAACGACTAGCGGAGCTGCTGCTCCTCTGCACACGTCCTCCCTACCTCTCGACTGCGCATTTGGAGGCCTCCCCCCTCCCGTGGGTATACTCTCTCAACTCTTAGGGCATCTCCACATTCTTTTGCCCACGACATTGTTATCCCTAACTGCATCTTGTTCTCCTTCTTGATTCACTCGACCTACTTGCGTATTTCATGGCATTGTTAGCCCTAGAACCTAAACCCTTGGTCAAGCCAACATTGTTAGGCCTAGCTGCATCTTCTATGGCAAGGGTATTACCTCACGAGATTCAAGCCGACATTTTAGTGGCTTGAATCCAAAGGTATATTGCCACAACTACATGGCAGGTTGTATTGCCTCAGGGCATACTGCCACACGTTTTTTTACCAATGATTATTGCACCTCTATTGTTTGAATTTGTGTTGTTGAAGTCTTTTGGTTGAATGTTGGTTGAATGCTTTTGAATGGATGTTTTTGCAGGTATTCTATCCTCAAAACACCACCCTTTTTCTTCCAAAACCTAACCACCTATTCCACCAAATATGCCTCCCCATAGGAAGCAAGCTGAGGGCTCTTCCACCCACCTCCTCTTCGACCTATTTGGCAGATCAGCTGCGGGGCGACATCGCTAGGCAGCGATTTCATTGCTTCGCGAATGCCAAAGTTAAATGCCCTTGTTTTATTGTTTGGAATGATTTTGCTAATTTAAACCTTCGAGAACACTTCCAAACTCTCCATCTCTTCCAATATTTTGACCGTCAATTCCACTCTGGCATTGGAACTCTTGGTGTGTTCCCTAATCTTTGCCATCTCTTTTATGCCAACATCGTTGAGGACTACAGCAACCGATGAACTTGAACTCCATACCCGCTTATTTTGTCGCGAAATCCACATCACATCCGAAACTATTTCTGACCTTCTAGCCATCCCCAATGAGGGAAATGACTTCAATGACATTCTGAGGCAATACGACCAAGAAGTCAGCAATCAAGAGTTAGTCCTCCTTGAAAAATATATTGAAAATCTTGGCACCCTACCTTGCAAAAACCTCAAACCCCTTCCACGTCTACTCTCTCTCATTTTTGGGTGGGACCTCCTAAACAAATCAGGAGGTTTTGATTACATCTCGTACCAACACAAGGCCCTCCTTTTTGCGGCCGTCCGTCATATTCCTTTCAATTATTGCCGCCTCATTGTTTGTGTCATGAATGAAGACCATGGGGCATCACTTCCGTTTCGGTCTATTCTATCCAAAATTTTGTCAACCCATCGGATTTCCATAACTGACCAGGCTGTTGACAAGAAGATTGACCCTTACAACCGGGCCACAGACACCAAGATGCATATACTTAGGGAGCATCTTGAGCCCGCCGACGAGCCCATTGAAGAAGAACCCCTTCCACCCTTTCCAGACTTCCATGAACCACGGCCCCTTCAAATAGAAGCTCCCCGCTCGAGCTTTGATGAAGCATGGGATCCGGCCACAGATTCCCTCTCCTCTAGCATCTCCCTCCTGCTACGTCGAACCGGCGAGATGTACACCTACATGGGAAGCATGCACCGCGACATTGACGAACTTAGATCAGATGTTCAAAATTTGCAGATGGGACACGGACCTGCTTGTCGCCGCCGCCGCCAAGATCAAGAAGAATAGTTTAGTGCTTCTATTTTTCTTTCTTTTTTCTTTTATTCCAAGTTTGTATTAAGGGGCCTTGACCCCATACTTAATATTTTTGGGAACAATAGCTAGTCCGTGCTTAAATGTTTCTATTCCTAATCAATTTTCTGTAATGCCTTGTCATCTTTTAAACATGCAATTTTATTAATGCACTCCATTTTGTAGATGTCACTCTTGTAGTTTGGGTTTCAATTCCCTTTAACTACCCTTCATGATGATATTCAAAAAGGCGGAGAAGAATGTAGGTAAGAACCTAGCGAATAATATAAAAACAAACAAACTTCTCAAATAGATATAGACTACTAAGTACAACCTTTAGGGGGAGAAAATAGGAACTTGCAGCTATATTTTGAAAATCATCAAAAACGGGGAGATTGTTAGTTCAACTACTCATATATAATATTTTGATGATTTTACAAAATGAAGAAAATGAAATAAAAAATAAGCGTAGCATATTGATTCTCTCTGTAATAACATATTTGCAGGTTTCATAAAGTTTTCCAAGACGGGAGATTACAAGCGTGAAGACAAGTAGCATAGGTATTAGTCCTAAGCTTTTTCATGTAAACTTTCAAAGGTTGTAATTTTCACTTTATTTGAGTCAAAATGTTGTAAAGAGCCCCCAAACATAACCTATAAATAGCTAACTTAGGCTCTCTACACTTAGGATAAATTAGAAACAAAAACCTAACACTTATACTCTTATCAAACGTCTAGAACAATGGTCAGACGTCTGATTTTCCACTTTAAGACATCTGACAAGTGTCTCAGACGTCTAACTTCCTATAGTTCAGCCTTCCGCTTCTGTCTTCATGAACATTAGTTGAAGAACTCCTCTATCAGACGTCCATAACCTCATCTAGATGTCTGATACTTTACCTGGACGTCCTCAAACTAACCGTTAGACTAAGTACCTATCTTCGTAGGCAAAAATGTATTGTCAGACGTCTGGACACGCTTCTAGACGTCTACCTTTGGACCGTTGTCCATGTATTTCTGTGTGTATCTCATTACAGCCATAAAATCTTTTGTCATAAATCGAAGCTAAGTCTTTTTTGGTTTCCAAATGTCAGGTGATTCCTTCAGACGTCCATAACAACGTCTGATCCTTTAAACCTAGAACCCAGTTTAGATCTGATGAAAACAAGAACGAATCCACCCTTTATCAGACGTCCGACAACATAATCAGACGTCTTATGTGAAAATATCAGACATCCTTTTGATCCAATGGAGTCAGTTCAGGATGGCCTATAGTATTAGATGACCAGAATTATAATCATACGTCCTATAAGGCGTCTGATCCTAAAATTAGACATCTGATATTGCTGTCAGACTCATCATTACATTGATTTGTGGTGGATTTTGTCCTAATCTCTTGGGATTTGTCTCCAACGGCTAGGAGAACTCTCCCAAGTGTTCTTGAAGATTCCAAACTTGCCTATAAATAGACTACAACTCCTATTAGGTAAAATACACCTCTTGAGATACAATTCCCTTAGAAAAATCACTTGCTCACTACTCTAAGCTTCATCTTGCCCTTGTGCTATGCCAACACTCTGATCAAGGGCAAACTCATACTCCCAGCTCACTCTGTTCTGCAAATCCTTAGGGAGTTCTTTTCATGCTTAGTAGATAAGAAAGTAATTAAAGTATTGGGGTGCTCTATAGGTATTGTTTCACTTTTTATTTTTGTACTTTGGGTATCCGGCCTGTTGGGTCCCTGTCTCTTAATTTTGAAGGGAGAAACCTCCATTTAGGGATCGAAGGTGGGATTTGTAATTGAGGTACACTACCCTCATTTAAGTAGTGTGGTTAGTGGATTGATCACCTTGTGATCGAAAATCCTAAGTCAAGGGATTGGCATAGGTGGTGGCTTTCATCCATCTTGAGTTTCCACCTAAAAATTCTGGTGCCACCTTTTGTGACTGAATTTTTTTATAACAATATTTTACAATTTTACTATTCACCCCCCCTCTAGTGCAATTTCAATCAAGACATGTGCTCAACAATTAAAGATAGGAAGAAGATATGAAGACAAGGGAGGACATATGTCCCTTCCTAATTCCTCCCTACATTTAACCTCTAAGACAAACCTTTCCACCAAAAATGCCTTGCCCTAGACCTACCTAATCTTAGAAAACCTAAGCCTAGATAAATCCTAACCCTCCACCTATAATCCAAAGGCCTACACCAAGAACATATCCAACCAAGGTGGTCGGCCACCATAGAACATATCCTCTCTTCATATGGTCAACCATCTACACCCTCTCATCCACCATTAACTCTACATCCTAGGGCTCCTTTTTAATCCACTTAGTCACCCACTTATCCCCTCCGAAAAACCTAAGTCTTATTCCTTCCCTAAAAGCCTACTTAAGAACATATCCCCTTAGAACTAATCCTACCCATCCAACACCTATCCAAAGGCCATAAGACCTTCCATATGGATGGCCACCTAGCTTTTTAGATACACCACTATGTTCAGCCAACACTTGGATAAATCTTGGCCCTCCATCACCTATCATATGGCCTATGGTATTCCTAGTTACATCATGACCTATGCTGCATCGTAGCAATTAATCTAGACCCTATGAAACCTATCCTAAGGCCCACTTTATTCCTCCACTTAACCAAACCTCCCTTAGCACCCTTAGATTTACATCTAATGGCCCTCCTTCACTTTGCTTAAGTGGACCAACTACAACCCTTAATCTAGATCCTATAGTCCACATTTTTCCTACACCTCTATAAAAACACCTAAGCCCCCACCATTCCAAGGATTCAATTAGTCTTCCTTCACCTCAATGTACTACCTTGGATCACCATAATCATCCACATTCCTAGCCTCCTCACCTCAAACATGTGATCTCACTTGCCTAGGGCTACAGCCGCCAACCTTTGGTGGCTTGCCAAATCCATTCTCACTTCCGGCCTTCGGCATCTCCACCAAGGCTTGATTGCACAGCAATCATAGGACTTAATTAACCTAAATTATGTTAGAATCTAGTTTAACTTGTGAATAGTGCATTCGTAAATTACATATCATGCATTTCATTTCTTTATTTAGTTGCATATGTTATAATGCCATTTTTCCATGCTAATTAAGGTTTATTCTTATTTGCAGGTCATGTGTAGTTTAGAAGTTGTTCTGGATAGAATAAAGCTAGATAGCAGCGAAGGCTATAGTAGAGCTGGAGTTGGATTATGTGAATAAAGACTAAAAACACCAACTGAAGAAAAGAAAGAAAGAACAAAGGACTATCTGTCTAGAACAAGAGTAGAAAGAAAGAATGAGAAGAACTAGGATAACCCTATTCTCAAAACTCTAGGATAAGCCTTTTCCAGTACCTATCCCCAGACTAGCTCAGAATCAGAATATCTAAGCTCAAAAGGCAAAAATGTGGATAACAGTATCCATGTACCTATCCACCCTATCTCTAGCACTTTCCTACTATCCATAACCCTAGTCTACCTATCCTATACCCACTCCCCAACTTAGATATCTATTTAGGTCCATGCCATACCTAATTGACTCAGTTTGAGTCAATTAGGCTAGTCACCAATCAATTGGGTCCATGGGACCTGAATGAACTAACCCTAAGTTGATTGGACTAAATTGAGTCTAATCATGCCTAACCTAAACCCATTAGACCTAGCCACATCCAATTAGGTGCAGTATAACCTAATTGGATGCAACCAATTCTGATTAGGTTTAGATGGAACCTAATTAGGTCAACCTAATTAGACTCGATGAGTCTAATATTGGACCTAACCCAAATCCAATTAGGTGCACTTATGACATTGGAAAATGCATTGAGATAATTCATTTGTTGTAGCATGTGCTTACGACATCAATTTAAAAAAGAATAATCGAACGGTGAGTCCAAGTGTCGAACACAAGGAGGCGTGAAATCAAATCATTTAGTCACTTATTCCCACATGGTATTTTATTTGGTTTGCTTACATGAAAGAGAGAAGAGAGATAGAGAGAGTAGTGTTAGAAATCCGAGGCAGAATATGAGTGCTAACTACACATTAACATGACTAAGCAAGTAGAAACATAACTAGGCATCAAGATGGCACAAAAATAATAACACATATTACTTCTATAAATCATCAAAATCATCTTGCCATCAGAATTATCTTGCCAACATGAACGCGAAAGAGAAGGATGCTTGAATAAAATATGAAATACAAAGTAAAGAAGAACTAGGAATTATTGCTAAAAGGAGCGAGTCGAGGCAACCACGGTGGTGGAGGAAGCTCTGTCGATGGCTCTGAGGACTTCCATTGAAGCTCTAGAAGGTGGAGAATTGCTTGTGGAAGAGATGCTTTGTAATGGGGGTCTTAAGGGCCTTTTATAGGTGAAGAAACACCAAGATTCGGCCTTGAACCACCCCTAAATCACGCTTGGACCACCGCTCAACCGCGTTGGACCAGTCCAAACTCCCGCATCGACACCCTCACTCCTGTACATGTACTAGCATGTGCTGTGTAATGCCCGCTAGCATGTTGGCTGGTGTGGCCGATTCTCGGTCGTCGATTTCCTCATCCAACGGCTGTGGAGTACCCCCCATCGTGTCTTCTAGCCCGTGCACAATCGTGCCTCTCACATCACACGGACAGATTTGACCCATGTGGCTTCATTTACAGCGTAGATCGTAGGCATACGGCTCGGATGAGTGCACGATCAGAAGCTCGGATCGCACAGATCGTGTGATCGTGTAGCATAGACGTATCAGGACCATTGATGGATGATCTAACAGCGTAATTTTTGCATGCTCGCACAAGTAGAGGAGCACAGATCACGACTCGATCCCATGTCCCTCGCCGACTATGTTGTGGTCAGGGATAGGCAGATTTAGGCCATTCATCTTCGATCATGTTGTTGCAATGAGTGGTTGGCATGGCTCTTTAAGAGCCTTGCGATGGAGATCGAACGATCATCGCATCTCGTGTTTGCGCATTGAAGAGAAAGGGCTCACGATGTTGGCGCAGGATGGGTGCCTGTGCAGTCAACACGTGGCGCATTGTGGACCATTGATCATCAGTTCAACGGTCAGAACTTCCTGAGCTTGTTGTTGGAGCTACAGAGGTCGAATTAGGACAATTTCAGAGCCGTTGGACTCCGATTTCCATCCCGAATCCATCTGTATAGCCTGATTCCTCATCTGAGACCTGTTTGTATATGCACTTTTATAACCTGGCCATTAAATGTTAGTTCCAAGCAATATTAATATAAAGGTTACACTAAATGCATGCATTGCTCCCAGACCCACTATATTATTATATTTACATGCATGAGCCCTCAAAATTAACTCTAATTGGTACAATTAACATTACAAACTATAGAGTCATCATACCTCATGCCCACCCCTTGCTAGTCCCCAGCAAGGTTAATCAAAAAGTACAAAGTCAAGGAGCGACTGCCAAGGCCAAAATTATCTACTGATCAGAGGAAATTTGATACCTAGGGTCTTAACTACTAAGACTCAACAACGTCATGATGCTGAAAAAGATATGGATCGCCCTAGTCCTTGCCTTATACATATACATATATGTATTTATCGTTTTCATTTTTTTTTCGTGTTCAACGTTTGGAGCAGCATTCTACAGCTACCCAACCCACCAAGGACTCAAAACGATTGAAATGTGCTAAGCATCTTATTGTGTATGTGATTGACTCGCTATACAAGAACCTAGAGTGAACCTCAAGTATCCATAAGCCCTAGGTGACCCTAAAATGAAGTTATCACCACCTAAAAGTTTGTCTCTCTGATGGTAGCTTTCTCCCTGCTACTTTTTTCTAGGGTCAACACCAGGCACACCCAGTGTATATCTCCCCAGATCTTTTATTTCTACTTCTCTGCTTCTCTTTAATTAGGGATTTATTCATGCTTTTCGTAGCCTAGCCTCTAGACAACCGTCAATGGGGGGTTACCCACGGCAATTTGCCAACCATACCTGTGCAGTGAAGTGTGGTTTATTGTATTTTTTTTCTTTTCTCATTTTCTTTCTTTTTCACTTTTTAATTTTTCTTTTGTGGTACCGTTCCCTTTTTTTTCAAGTAGGTGGCTTCCCTAATCTGAGACATACCTACAGGTGGTGGCCAAAAAGAGATATGTCCAATGGCTGGGCTCTAGGCACCTCTCAATGGGGGGTTACCCACTGGAATGTGCCAACCATACCACCACTAGTCTTATTGGCTCCCTAATTTCCACCATGATCACCCATACAACGAGTCAGTGGGTAATGTGTGTAGATGCGTAGACTTCTAGAATGCTCCAAATCGGAGGGTGAGTTGATAAGTCACCTACTTATCACCCCACTTTATTTACTATATTGCGGTTAAAGTAAACATCTATATCTTAATAAACATCAGGACTAACTAAGGCGCTTGGCCTGAAGATTCCTAGTGAAAAGATCCTAGCTGTATTATTTCCTATGGTAGGTAAAATTCAGTGCCCAAACTTTCTAGCTCTTCTTATCTTTATTAATTTTTTTTATTTAAGAAAATAAAAGCAATTAATTCAAGCCGACAATTATGTGCTTAGAAAATAAGAATTACCACCCCCCTATGCCTATCTCGTATAATGTCCTCATTGGAAAAATAAATGCATGCAAGGGAGAAAGGATAGAAATTGCTTGAGCATCAATTTTTTAACCAGTCAGCTTGAATCCTTTGGGTTGCCTCCCAGGAAGCGTTGAGTTTAGTGCCTTCAGCTGGGGACAGTACACACACAACAAAGGATCAATCAATTGAATGGTCTGGGTCAAGAAGGGGAGGAAATAATTAGCTGGACTCAGAGTCAAAAGTCCACAGATGCGGACAAGGTTAGTCCCAACCCTAAGGGACGAGAACTCAAAAAGTCTTTGGTCATGCATGCCCTAGTCCATTCGTCTCTTTTCCTTTGGGCACGTAGACCAGATGTTTGCTTGGATGGATGTAACCCTAATATATAATGTTGGACATTTAGATTGTTAGAATAATCAACTCTTGTCCTTAGAAATTTTGGTTCGAGGTGATGATAGAGCATTCTTATTAATTTAAGGTTTTTATTCCTCCCTGGCTTTAAGTCATAAAGGTCGTAGAGGTCCTAATAATAGGTCGTTGACTTGATCAACACAGGGCCCTTGCAGTCAACATTTCCTTCTTTGATTTCATTTTCCTCAGGTTAAATCATTTCTTTATCTGTCTAAAAATTTGATTTCAACAAAATGTTCTCCTCTTCCTCTAAAAGTTTGAAATCTAATGGTTCAACCAACTTCACATTAGTTGTATCAACATATTTGGGGCTTGAGTTAGTTATGAAGGAATGTGTCTGATCGATCATGATTGATTCAGGTGGGTCCAAGTGAAAATCCCCCCAATCCTCAATTATGATTACTCTGGTTAATCCCTCAGAACCATTGTATCTCAAAATTCTATTATTCATTTCTTCCAAATCAGATTCAATCATCAGGGATAAGCTTGTGATGGAGGTAACTTCATCACTCATTTCATGCTCCAATTCTTCCCGTTGCCTTTCCTCTAAATCCATGATGGGGTCCTCAAGTATTTCACAATCAAAGTAGTCTAGGTCAGATTCCCCAACCTCATATCTTGATGTCCCTATCATTGACTCATTATCCTTAAGCTCAGAAATGTTGACCCCAATCTTCTCTAAATTTTCATATTCAACTTCATTTCTTTGGAATGTTTCCTCATCATTTTCCACCCATTTATGTTTCAAAGGGTCCTCAATTCTTCCTGAAGGGTTTTCCATAATTGAGGGAGAATTGATAGTGGACTACACCAATCTTGGACAACCAGGTGTAGTCCAATCAATTATCATAGGGCCTTATTCCATTATCTCCAAGAAAGAAGTCTCTTCCATCATTTTTTGTTGACCCTCTTATCCAATTGTTGGAACATGTTAACCATTTTTTGTTTCATCTCAATTAATCTTTGGTTCTGGTTATATAGATCCAAATGAATACTACAAAGAGTTGACAAAGTGTCATTAGGTTTCCCTTGGGTTTCTTCCATATTGTACTTAACATTCAAATCAGGCTTGGGGGGGTATGGGCGAGGATGTGCATTAGGGTCCATACTGGGGTTTAAGTTCTTGGGTGGGTCCTCTATTCTTTCATTTTGAGGGTCCAATTCCTCAAGAGGCACCATTTTCTATTTAGTCCTACTCCAGAATAATCGAGGCTATAAGTTCTCCTCCCAATCAGATTCTTCTTCAAGGGTCCAAAGCAGGGGTTCATCATCCTTCATTTGCCCGGGTGTATAATCATCATAGTGATACACAGAATATCCATCATATCCCTGGGTGGAAGTTGTGGGGTTATCCCAATAGGGTAGATGAATGGATTGAATGGTATTGGGATAATCTTGGTGGTGAGTAGTAGGGTGATCCCCATAGAGATCGAGGTTGGTCTAATGGGGATAGTTGGGATAAGGTGAAAATCTTGTGTACTCAAGTCTTCGGTTATATCCCCAACTAGAAGAAAAGACACCACAATCATTCAAATTATGCTAGGGATAGCCTAGATAAGAGGGATAAGCATTGAAATCCATCTTCTTCAGAAAAGATGACAGAGTAAGAAGAGAACATAAGAGAGAGAGAGAGGCCTGCAACATAAGAAAGCAATCCTATCCTTAGGTAGGTTAGCCTAAAGACCTACAAACTCTCAGAGCCCATCTTAAGATTAAAAATGATTTAGTCTACTCCTGTCTGGTCAATCCAACCAGTTAGAGAGAGGAATTAGGGAGAAGGTTCTTCCCTTGGCTTTCGCCTCAGGTTCGTTGATACCCCCCAACTACTATCATTTGACAGTAATCCCCTAGCTAGACATCAGATGAACCAGTAAGAGCAGATTAATTGTAAATAATCTCAATATGAGCCCCAAAGAGCGAGTTCAATCCTTATGGCCAACGTCTACTCAGTTTTAATTAGGCTTAGGGTTGTGTTGTGCATTGGAATGTGGTGAGCCCTTAAATAGGTTGTGCCCTTAATGATCAGTTTACAAGTGTGTGCGTGTGCAACTGAGGTTTTCAAGCAAGATTACTTAAGATGAGGTGAATTTTAGGATTCAAATCTTGCTTAGTAGCTTTTTAGGGTTCTAATTCTTAGGTTGATTCAACCAAGTTTTGTTCGAACACATAAGAGGTTATGCAAACACAAGTGTTTTGCTCATTTTTTTCTTCAAGAATATGTGTGTCTCTAAGAAATAGAAACCCTAAGATTTTTCATCTCTATAGTTCTATAGTTCATGCAATTCTATCAGGTGTATTGATTTTAATTTTTGAGTGGTGCGGCCCAGTTCAAAACATATTTGGCATTGCAAACACAACTCGAGAAGAAGACACTCAGAAAGGTTTTCTTAAGATATTAGAGTGTAAATTTTTTTTGTCAAGTGGTGGGTTCAAGATGTAGATCAGGTAACAATTCACCATGCCAATTTTTTGGGATATATATATATTTATTTATTTGAAAGCAAGTAAACAATCTAACCTAAGTTTCATGCACGAGCCTAAATGCCTTTTTTTTTGGTAAAAGAAAAATGGGACTACACTAGGTAGGATGGTACTCACCAAAGTCTTCACAGCACTTTACTCCCAATCTAACAACTTCGAGTGTGCTCCTCCTGTGGCTTTTGCACCAGGTTCCAACAATCAAATCAGTTGAGAGAGAAGAGAGTTAGCAATCGTGAATACCTCCAATGCAAATATAAAAGCGACAGATAAGATCCATTGCCTTCCTAGCAATGGTGCCAAAAACTAACGTCGGAAAATGCGATGAGATAATTCATGCATTGTAGTATGCGCCTACGACATCAATTTCAAAAAGAAAATTAGACAGTGAGTCCAAGTGTCGATCTCAGGGAGGAGAGAAATCAAATCTTCTTGTCGCTAAGATTTATTGCCACATGATATTCTATTTTGTTCACTTGCATGAAGAGAGAGAAGAGAGACAGAGAGAGCAGGGTTAGAAATCCGAAGCGGAGTATGAGTGCTAACTACACATTAACATGACTAAACAAGTAGAAACATAATTAGGCATGAAGATGGCAGAAAAATAATAGCACAAATTACTTCTATAAATCATCCGAATCATCTTACCAACTTGAGCACAAAAGCTAGAAGAATGATTGAATAAAATATGAAATACAAAGTAAAGAAGAACAAGAAATTGTTACTGAAAGGAGTGAGTCAAGGCAGCCATGGTGGTTGTGGAAGCTCCATAGGTGGCTCAGCAGCTCTAGGGACTTGCGTTGAAGCTCTATAAGGTGTAGAATTTCTTGTGGAAGAGATGCCTTGCAATGGGAGTCCTACGGGCCTTTTATAGGTGAAGAAACACCAAGATTCAGCCTTGAGCCGCACCCAAATCATGCCTGGACCGCCACTCAACCATGCTGGACTGGTCCAAGTGCCTAAATCAATGTCCCCGTGAGTGTACGCAGCTAGCATGCAAGCTAGCATGGCTGATTCTCGGCTGTCGATTTCCTCATCCAACAACTGCGGAGCGCCCCCATCGTGCCTTCGAACCCACGCACAATCGCGCCTCTCACGTCGCGTGATCAGATTTGACCCATGTGGCTTCATCGGCTGCATAGATCACAGGCAGATGACTTGGATGAGCATGCAATCAGATGCTCGAATCCCACAGATTGCGTGATCATCTGGCGTGGATGTATTAGGACCGTTGATGGATGATTGGACGATGTAATTTTTGTGCACTCGTGCTAGCGAAGGGGAGCGGATCGTGACTCAATCTCACATCCCTCGCTTGCGAGGCGAGAACTCGACCGTTGTGCTGTGGTCGAGGATGGACAAATCTGGGTTATTTATCTTCGATCGTGCTGCTGCGATTGCGTAGATGGCGTGGCTCTTTAAGAGCCTTGCAATGGAGATCGGACAGTCGTCGTGTCTCGTGCCTGCGCACTGAAGAGAAAGGGCACCTGCTACTAGCACGCGATGGGCAGCTATGCAGTCGACACGTGGCGCATTGTGGATCGTTGATCATCAGATAAATAATTAGAACTTCTCAGGCTTGTTGTTGGAGCTACAGAGGTCGAATTGAGGCGATTTCAGAGCCGCTGGACTCCAATTTTCATTCTAAATCCATCCATACAACCTAATTGCTCATCTGAGACCTGTTTGTATATGTACTTTTATAACCTGGCCATTAAACGTTAGTTTCAAGCACTATTAATAAAAAGGTTACACTAAATGCATGTGTTTCTCCCAGACCCACTATATTATTATATTTACGTGCATGAGCCCTCAAAATTAAATCTAATTGGTACAATTAACGTTACAAACTATAGAGTCATCAACTTACATCTAATTGGGTTCACCCCTCTTTAGATTAGGCCACCCAAGACCCAATTAGGTTAACATCCTAACCACCTAGTCTAAGTAAACCCATTTAGATTAGAACCTAACATAACATAGGTTGAACCAACCAAAACCCACTTAGATCCACAACCTAGGTCTACAAAACCCACGCACACACATAACCATGCACACCCTTGCTTATACACTAAGGAAGAGGTTCTATCCTCCTTAGCCACCCAACCTAAAAGATCTTATCTCTTGATCTTTCTTATGAAAATATCAAGAGGATAAGATCTTTTGACAACAACCACCACCGTAGGAACTTATCCTAAGGTGGTTGTCCAACTCACCCTCCTCCTCTTTAAAAAGACCCATGGCCGACCCCTTTGGAATATGATCTTCTTCCATCTTATTCCACCTCCATGGCCATCTACCTTCATAGCTTCGCACCTCCACAACCGTCCACCTTCATACCTTGGTGGTCGGTCACCTTCTTCCTCCTACTACCTTCCAAGGCCACTAAGGGAGAGTCCTTGGTGCCCTACTTCTAGTAGCCTAGTCATAGAAGAATCTTCTCATTAGTTTTCTATTTCAGTTCTATTAGTATTAGTTCTGATTCTAGGAATTCTTCTAGTTGTTTTAGTAGTCATTTAATTGATTAGCAAGTAGTTTTCCAAGCTTTCATCTACTAGCAAATTGTTCATATCTTTATTTGATGAATGAAAGATTGATTTTGTTATCTCATCATAGTTTCTATTAGTAGTTCTAGTTGTTCTTTATTTTCAAAAAAAATCAAAATCACAAAAAATTCAAAAAAAGAAAAAATCGAAAAAAAATAGACGGTGGCACTCACTCGCATTAACGAATCAGTACTTGATCAAAACTCCCTCGACATTACGCACATAATTCGTGAATTTCAAGATGAGCGTTATTCTTATACATGTTACATTTATTTGCTCTACACTATGGTTGTGTGTTTTGAAAGAGCAACAGGAAAATTTGTCATTCAAGAGATCTGCCATCATCTTTAGATTTAGATTTTAGATTAGATTTTTGCTTAGATCTAGGTTAGTTTTGCAAGCATGAAAAAAAAATGTAAATAAAAAAATCGCTTTCGCATTGCCTCCCAGAGATCAACCGGGACTCACCTGAAGTTTCGTTATACATATTTTGTTAGGTTGATTTTGCGACTATACTATGACTATAATCTCATTATTATCACGAATTTTGATCCTAACAAATGGCGCCATTGCTGGGAAGGCAAGGCGAATATGATTGTTGATTTTCTTTTCTAACATATTTGTCTTTGCTTGCTTTTTGGTGTGCAGGAATGCAAGTGTGGATCCACACATGCATCAAGTGCGGGTGAAGACAAAATAGATGCACACTTTCAATTAGTTGCATTTTAATTTCCTTAGATCTTAGGTTTATTTTGAATCCTAAGTTAGTTATTTTTGTTTGAAAAAAAAGAAAAATAAAAATTGAATTTAAATTTTTGAAAAAAAAAATATTTTAGTAAAGAGGTCTATTTCATTTCAAAATCTTTTTAAGAAAACCTCTTTACTATATTTAGACATTTAGCCATCAATTTTTGTATGATTTGAAAATTCTTTTGCCAAATATTTATTGATCTAAAAATTCTGAAATTCAGCCTCAACGTACCTTTTCAAAGCAACTTTCCAATGCCACCTTTCATTTAAGAAAATTCACTGTACAAATTTTAAAAATCCGTATAGTTAATAGGAGTCAAATTGGATTAAAACCTGATTCTATGCATCTTGCAAGATTTATTCTGGCTAATATATAAATTTGATTAGCTTGAAATTTATGGGGTTTGAAATCTAGTAAAATTAGCTTTATTCAGTGATGTTTCAAGAATTTTTGGATCAGTCTTTCTACTATTTCAAGTTGACATATTCACAGAGGATTTGTCTACCCTATCCAACCCCCAATTAGTATATAATCAATATCAAATCACTTAACAGTAAAAATTACATAAAAATACCTCTAGAAAGCTAATCAGTAAAGGAATCTACCCTCCAAATTTCAATTTGTTTGGATTCCAATTCTACCATAGAGCATAATTTGAAGTCAGTGTTTGGTTTGATATCTACTTTTCAGGAGAATCATAAACCCTAGTGTCACATCCCAAAATCCAGGCCTCTAATCGAAGGTCAGGGTTTTGAGCATGAAAAAGGTGCTGGTTTATTTAATTCAAGTTGCATAAACATCGAGCTACCAAAATATTCTATAAATCAACAAAATGGAAAAGTTCGAGAGGTATGACACAGATGAAATAGGAAATGACCATAACAAAAGCTTAAAAGTTACCTATCCAGTAGCACGTAGCGAATCCTGCACTACGTCGAAAACCCACGCGTCGATGACACACGACCACACTTGAAATTAGGTCACAAAGCAGGGATGAGCCAGTAGGCTCAGCAAGGAACAAATAACTACTATAATTCAAGAAAAACAAGGTAGTGTATAGCTGAATTAACTGGCTAGATCCCTAGCCTATCTCAGAACCCCAAGTTTCAACCTGAATCTGGACCAACCCGACCAACCACCGTGGTCCCAGCCCACTGATAACTCTATAAATAATAGTGTTAATTACATCAATTATACTCAACTTCAAGGACATATCTGCATAAATATCATGATACAACGGGTTTGGGAGCATTGCATGCATTCTACATTATTTTATGTTGATACTTCTTGGAATTAACATTTAATGGACAGGTTATAGAACAACACCTTGGAATAGGCCTCAGATGAGCAATCAAACCATACAGATAGATCTGGATCGACGAATGGAGTCCAACGAACCCAAAATCACCTCAATCTGACCTTCGTGGCCCACGGATGTTGTAGACGTAGAGTTGATCATATATTATAAATATTGCCTAACATGCATCATCTTGCATTTAGGTTAGGTTGTATAAAGTTTAGGTTAATTTTCCATTTTTGTGGTCAGGTAACAGGGCAACATTTAATCGGGGCATCGGATTGAAGATCCAACCATACGGATCTAATTAGGGCGACAATCGGAGTTCAACAACTCCAAGATCGTTCTGATCAGCCTTTCGTAGCATCAGATATAATCCAAAGAAGGTCAAGGATCATGGGCCAGGATGGTGTAAATCCACACTTTAGATGACAAATCCAACCGCACGGATGGGTTCAGATCGATGATCACAGCCCAACAGTGCGAAAATCGATCCAATCCAACATCCGTGGCACCGTCTACAACACATAGAAGATGGACGGCCAAGATGGCACCACGTGGTGCCATCTCAGTCGCCCAATCGACCCAAGGACTCGCCGCTACCTTTCTATTCTCAGCCATTCATCAAATTTTGACCATTGGATTCTCATCCAATGGTTGAGATCAGGCTAAGACCGCGCCCTCAACTTTTTAAAGCAGTCCTCATCACTCGATCAGAGTCGTTGGATTCTCATCCAATGGTTAAGGCGCGGTTTTGTTGAATCAAGACCGCAACCATCCGTGAGGATGGTGCAACGGTGACGCGCCTGTGGGCGAACCACAGGTCGTGAGTTCGAGACCCCACGTGCTCAAAATCAAGGCGTCGGCACAAAGAGGTCAAATTTACCGTTGGATGCGACATAGAAGGTGGATGAAGTGGCGACATGGTGCGATCTGGGTGCACAGATCACACACACGCGATCGAACACGCGTTTGGATGCCCGATCTGATGCAAGTGTACGATGAGGCACAATAGCTTCTACGCCGTCCGATCACGATATCGCACGAACGTGTGTGAAGCGTTGAGGTGCGCGGAAGGAAAGTAGGTGCACGCGCACGCGGACATTGCCCACTATCTGGGCTTTAGTGATGGTTTTATCCGTCACTAATGACCCCTGATTTAATATTTTAAAGTGTTATGACCTATTTTCCCCCTCTAATCTACACCTATATATAGCCCTACAATCCCCACACTTTCTTCATCCCTTCCTCTCTTCTCTCACCCCCTCCAAAGCTCTAAGAGCTTGTCCCAAACCCGGGATGCCCTATTAGAGTTAAAAGTATAATTTTTATACCTTCTCATTCCCTTCATGGGGCATTCTGTTATGGTCCTCTCACCACCATTCGGGAAGCGGATCCTGCTACAACGTCGTCCTGCTCCATTCTTCGTCATCCTTCATCGTTCTCCTTCATCCCGCATCTCACCACCTTCATCCGGGCACTTCGTCATTGCGGTTCATCCTCCAAGAAGTCATCGAGGCGGATAACTTCTCTCTACCTTCTCTTTTACCACTTTCTAGTGTAGATTTCCCTCTTTCCATTGTAGATTTCCTGCTTTCTAGTGTAGTGATTAGTTGTAATTGTAATTAACATTAGCTTGTGGTTATGAGATCCATGTTTATTCTATCTCTGTTTTCTCTTTATTTGTAATATATTCTCTCTTTCTTCTATTATTTATTCTTTAAGTACATAGCTAGTTTAGATTCAATTTGAACAGCTAATCCGCTTTGTAACAAATAAAACAAACGCGATTTTTAATCAAACGTCTGCCACCCTGTGTTCGACCTGGAATTCTTTTTGAGTTTCAGTTAAATTTATCTGTTGATGATTTTTCTCGCAAATCGCACTACAACGATGGGTTTTCAAAACTCAACTTCCATTTGGGTAGATTTTCCGACACAACACACCCTCTTCGCCCTCCATCGCACGCAGTGGCCACCACCATTCGATCTTCATCGGACGCACCTCATCACACCATGTCGCTCTTCATCATCCACCACACGATCATCATCTAGCGGTCACCATCGCACGAGTGCCTCGTCATCCGTGCAATAATCTGCAGGCATGGCGCAATGGTTAGCACCTTGACACATGCACGACCAGCACGAGTTCGAGGCTCCGTGAGTCACAATTGCATGGCACATGAAGAGGCGACAAAATTAGGCCGTCGGATCTCCATCGAGCAGTCGAGAAGCAACCGATCCACGGGCATGATGAGCGCCATCTAGCTATCCACACAATACGCACGTGATCATGAATGATTATACGTGTGTGATCACGCCTGATCGTATGTGTGTGATCCACTTGATCTGAAGTGCACACTCACGCATGATCCTGACCCTCCGATGGCAATCCGCGGCTCGCATCTGACGGTAAGCGTGCGATGACAACTATGCACGTGTGGGCACCAACGAGAGCATGAGCTAGACTACAGCGATTCTTGCAGCTAGGCTATAGCAACATCATTATTGTCGCTAATTGTTCGATACTTGTTTTGGCTGCCTCTCCTCCACTATAAAGAGGCCTACACCCCTCCATTCATGAGCATCTCTCTTCCTAGCTTCTACCAAGCATACTCCCACGTCCATAGAGCTCAAAGCAAGGTCCCCAAGCTGTCGAGCCGCCAACGGAAGTCTCTCCACCCAGTGGTTTCCTCGACACCCCATTTTAGCAATTAGTTTTCTAGTCCTCTTTAGCTCATATCTTTGCACTTTATTCAAGCATGGCTCTATGATGTTTGCAAAATAATTCTTATAAGTAATCATTTCCCTTGTGTTTGATATTCTTTTCATGCATTTTGAATTGGGCTTCTATTCTATATGCTTATGTTGCAATAGTTTTGCCTGGTACTTATCTTCTTGGATATAGAATTACAACTCATATTCTACCACGGATTTTGACTCTCTCTCTCTCTCTTTCTTCTCTCTTCGCAAGCAAATAGAATAAAATATCTTGTGGCATTAAGCGATTAATTGATCCGATTCCACGCCTCCTTGTATTCGACACTTGGACTCACCATCCATATTCTTTTAAAATTGATGTCGTAAATGCACGCTACAATAAACAAATTATCTAAACATGTTTTCCAATGTCAGGTTTTGGCACCGTTGCCGAGGAGGCAACAGATCTTTTAGTCGCTTTCATATTTTCTTTAGCGATATTCATTAGACTTTACTCACTTTTCTTTCTCTCTATTGATTGGTTGCAGGAACTCGGTGCATAGGCTATGGGAGGAGCACGATCCAAGTCAGTAGGTTGGGAGCAAACTGTGGTGACGACCTTTTGTGAGTATCACTTTACCTAGAGTAGTCTCAACTTTCCTTTTTTCTCTAAAAAAGAAAAAAAAAATTGCATTTAGCTCGTGCATAAACCCTAAGTTAGTTGATTGTTTGCTTGCTAAAAAAAAATAAAAATCCAAAAAAGTTGACGTGGTGAATTACTACTTGATCCACATCTCAAATCCACCACCCGAAAAAAAAAAATCCTTTTACACTTTAATATCTTTTGAAAATCCTTTTGAGTGTTTCTCCCTTTGAGTGGTGTTTTGCATTGGGTTGCACCACTCATCAAAATTAAAATTGATTCACCAACTAGAATCGCATGAACTTTAGTGCTGAATACATCAGGGTTGCTTATTTCTAGGGCCACATTGATCTTAAAGGAAATCGATCATCACCTATTTTGTGCAAAACCTTGTGTGCCCACTTAAACATTGTCTGAAAACATTAAGAAATTTCAACCCTAAAAATCACTAAAGCAAGGAAAAATCATTAAAAGACACCACATCTATAAAAAACTTACTTGAAAACCATGTTTTGTTGAGTGCATACACACGCTCAATTGTATTAATTAAGAGGCACAACCCCCAACAATGCCTCATCACATACCTTGAGCACAAGCACTGACCTAACCCACATTAAAATTGAGTAGACATGCCCTAGGTAGGACTAATCTAAGTTCTGGAAGTGTAATTGGGTTTGTTAAGTACTTGACCTTAAATCCCACTGTGGAATCCGATGTCTAAAGCTCTAGGGAAGTGTCAAACGATCGCAGTTGGGGGGTATCAAGGAACCCACGGCGTGAGCCAAAGGAAGAACCTTCCCCACAATCCCCTCATAATCAACCTAGCTGGATTAATTTTGGGAAGGGGGGTTTAAGTGCTTGCAGATTTGATTATTCTTGTAGGTTACCTAGGTCGCACTATAGGGCCTAAGAGTTGTCTGCTTGATTATGCACACACTATTCTCTCACCTATCTCCCTTGGCATCCCTCCCTGGTCTTCTCTAGTGTATGCACGGAAGGCGATCACTTCATCCTGAATTGGTTGCATTAGAGAGAGAGAACAGGAGGAGACGTAATTTTTCAAGGGATAGGACTAAGGAAATGGCCAACCCAAGAATTAAGGATATAGAGGACCAACCTCAACCTGATGTTATTGCCATTATCCAAGCTGAAATCACTACCAACCACCAACTCCAAAAACAACAGATCCAAACCATCATGCAGGTCATACACCGATTACAAAACCCTCAAGGGCAACCTCCACCAAACCCACCTAACCCACCACAACCCCCTGAGGGCCAACTAAGGCCTCTTCATGATTTTTATGATCCATCTGCTATCTGGATCAAGCCACATTTTAGGGTCCCTGAAGTGGGAGATGATTTTGAGATAAAACCCAATGTCCTTAGCTTAATTCAAAGCCACCTTCATGGGAGCTCAAATGAGGACCCTTTCCAACACTTGGAGGACTTAAATCAGATTTCTCGGACCGTGAAACCAAGGAACATCAGCCTAGATATTATTTTAGTAAAGATGTTCCCTTTCTTCCTAAAAGACAAAGCTTCTCATTGGCTTAGGACCTTAGGGAGACCCATCTCCACTTGGGAAGAATTGAGGCATGCATTCCTATAGAAGTTTTTTCCCATAGGAAAAACTAATGCCTTAGAAGAGCCATTACCACATTCACCTTACAAAGTGGAAAGCAAGTCCATGAGGCATGGGAATGATTTAACGAGTTAATGAGGAAATGCCCACACCACGAGGCTTCGAGGTGGCAATTAGCCTAGATCTTCTACCATGGTCTGGATAGCAACCTTAGGAATTTTGTTGATGCCTCATGTGGGGGCAATTTTCTGAACAAGGTGGAAAGCGCATTCAAACTCTTTGAGTCTATGAGTGAGAACTCGCTTAATAACGCCTCCGTGACTCAATTCAATATGTCCAGTCAACCCCATGGTGGGATTTATGAAGTGCAAACTAATTTGGGGATGGTTGACATGGACATCATAGCAAAGAAGCTGGATCGAGTTGAGTTGGTGGACAAAAAATTGATGAGATTTTGAATCAATCCCAAGCCCCACAGCAAACCTTCTCCCTAGAGAAAGGAGCTCACAATGCTAACCTAGTTCAGTGTATGAACCAAGTGCGCCTGGAACAACCCCTAACCATATTCCAGGGAGGGACCTTTGTTCCCACAAACCCAGATTTTCTTTCCCCTCCCCTTCGACACCTTCAACCTTTGAAGATGCCCATGCCATCCAAGGATACTCTAAGCCTCATCCTTCCTCCAACAGTTGCAACCCTGGATGGCGCAACCACCCAAATTTTGCTTGGTCAAACCAAAAACTAAACCAATTCCAAAACCAACCTAGGCGAAACCCTGCCTCCTATCAGCAAGGTCCACCTACTAGACCACCCTATAACTAGATGATGGGAACACCATCATGAGGCCTAACTACCTCATTTTGACCCATAAAAAAGAACAAAACCTCCTACATAGCCAACTGGAGGTCCTAATTCACTGAATAATCATTCTGAGATAAAAGCAAGAAACAAGGGGTAAAACTATAATTTTACCATTGCAGTGCAACAATGGATTTTCTCATGAGCTAAACATAGGTCAAATGGTCTTAACAGGATAATAAGTGGGTTGAATCAGAAAGAAAAGGGTTCGTGTGAATTCTGGGAATTAAATGACTTCTGTAACTCTAAAATAAATCTAGTTGATTTAACAAGGTTCTGGTTAGGATAAAATTCACCTAAAACCTCTAAAAATCATATAAAAATATTCTCTAGGGTTTATAACCTTTAATTTGGCCATTGGAACCTATTTTGACCTAAAATAGGGTCTTAAACAAATATTTACCCTAAATTAGGTTTTTACATAAATAGCCTAGTCAAACATGGTCAAACCCAAAATCCAACCTCACCATTGGATTCCTTAGGTCCAAATTAGTTTTTTACCAAAATTTGGACCTAAGGGGGATTCATATTGACCCACTTTGCAAATAGGTCTAGCCAATTACATTTCTACCCCTATATTTCAAAAATCCTTTCATTTGACCCCCTAACTTCTTCTTCATTCTCTGCACTTAGGTCCCTCCGCCATTATAGCAGAGGGAATCCTACTCCGGCGAGCTTGAAAGGGAGATTTCTCCCTAATCTCTCAGAGAATCCCCTTCAAAATTGAAAAGGAGATTCTCTGAGAAATCCCCTCCAATGTGAACCCAATTAGAAGCCCTATTTGGTACCCAATCTCTCATGAGAACACATGAGAGATTTGGGTATCTCTCAAGTTTCCATTGCCGGTGACCTTGCCATGCTTGGAAGGTTAGCTTCCAAGCACAAACCCGACCGCCAGGGCCTATTTAAGAGACCCCAATTCACCCCGCATCTCCCAAGCTTGAAATCAGCCAGGGCAACTCCTCAATTTCATATCCCCTCCTCCGACCGACTTGCTCGTCAAGCTCCGGCAACTTCTCGCACTCTACCTCGTCGCCTAGCCACAATACCGGTGGCAGGTTCCTCTTCCTCTCGCTCATCTGCGTCGCGCAGCACCCGCCGATGCTCTTGCCTCCCCTTCTTCCTCGCCAACCTCCCTCACTGAGCACCTTAGTCTCTGACATCAACGATACGAGCCAGACGCCATCCCTACCTCCCTCTTCATCTCTTCACTCCCAGATAAGTCTCTCTCACTCTCTACATTCTTTTCCTTCTTTATTTCCTTCAAACGACCACTGCCGCACTCCACCACCATCATCCCCTTCACCTCCGGCCACTACTCTGGCAAGTTCACTCCACCTCCCTCCTCGCCGACTGGTCCATAAGCGCCGCCCCGACTCATTGATCATAACCCCCCACTCACAACTCTTCGCCACTCATCCAAATGCACCCCTGAACATACCCACACACATGGCTGCAATGTGCCCTAGGCACGCTGCCACAGGCGTTCCCACGCCACGTCGACCACCTCTGCACGTTCACCGCACCTTGGCGAAGCTCCCTGAGCTTTTTAACATGGTCGCGAGGCCGTGTGTGTGATTTCAGGTCCAGGGCTCGCCACCATTGACGCATGGCTTGAAGCTTCCTTGCAAGCTTCTCCAGGCCGTGCCCACTCTAAGACATAGTCCCAGATCGCGAGGAGAGCCTTCGCAAACATCTCCAGGTGACCTATTGAATCCAAGAGCCATCACAGCAGCACAATCGAACGAAGACACTCGGCTGTACGCGCTCATGAAATAGGGTGGGAAGATAGACCCACCTTGGAAACATCTAGCGTGCCGCACCAGCATAAAAGGAATTTTTGCATTGGGCCGATTGCCTCCAACTCACGAGGTGAGGTCCCCTCTCACCCGACCCGACGCCTCGTCCGCGATCACACCCCATGAACCTGGTGACCTGACCCAACCGCACACCTCGCCCTCAACCGTACACCGGTGGGCCTGGTCCCAGGCGCGTATCCGACCCGATTACTCGAGAAGTGGCTCTGGGAGAGCAAACCTAAGAGAGAAAAGAGAGAAGAGAGCTCGCCCGGGTAGAGGGTAGGTTTTGCTTTGCAGGTCGAAGAGAAGAAGAAGGAGAAGGCAAGGAAGCAAAGAAGGCTAAGGCAAATGAAGGAGTTAAAGGAAAAAGGCCGAAGTCAGAAGAGAAAGAAAAGAGAAGGAAGGAGAAGAAGCTGAAGGTAGCCAGCAAAGCCGAGAGAGAGAAGAAGGTAGAGGAAGAGAAAAGCTAAGGCAAGGAAGCTGAAGCCAAAATCAGAAGAGGAAGAAAGAAGAAGCCCAAGAAGAAGAATAAGGAAGGAGCCACCAGAAAACAGAGAAGAAGAAAAGAAGAGAATTGAAGATAATGGCAAAGAAAGAAGAACAAGAGAGGAATCAAAAGAAGATTGAAGACAAAGGAGAAGCACTATAGCATCAACCTTTTAAGGCATCTGATTCACAAATCAGACATCCAAGTTTAAGCTTCATATATACATTGATTTCTTTAATATTTTGTGCTTACATTTGTTCCTATCATTATACCCTGTAACATTGATCTTATTGCATATTATGTTATTTCAAATTCTTAAGTTGTGATCTTGATTTTTAAACCCTAATTTACTCCCTGTGTTCGACCTCGAACTTTAAAATTAGAGTAATAAATTGTATTTTTTTTGAACGCTTTTTCAACTGTACTACAATGTGACCTTTTTAAAACTCGATCAAGCATCCTTAACATTTTGGCACCGTTGCCAGGGAGCAACGGGCGATTTAGAAATCTTGATTACCATTGCTGATTTGGTACTAACTTGATATATCTCTTTTTTTTATGGTTGTTTCAGGGGAGAAAATTCAACAAAAGACAGCTGCACATCAAACACACCCAGGGGTAGGTACTTTCTGCTTAATCTCTTTCTCTTAAGCCCCTCATTCTGAAAAGGAAGAAAAAGATAAAAATCAATTTAGGCTACTTGCTTTCCATTTCTAGCTAATTCATCAAAGTTGCCTGATTTGATTTCAAACAAAACTGATTTGTGCACCCACTTAAGATAACTAAGGCTACCACCTTCTTGATTGAGCCCTAGATACCATATTTTGACAAACTAAATTGGACCAATAGTAGAGCCAAACTAAGGATTTCAATTTAAGGTTTTGGAGACACACCTTCATAAGCAAGAATCAACTCTCCAAAAAGAGGTGTGCCTAAGCCTTGGTTGAAGAGATCTATTCAAGAAAACCCTAAAAATTCAGGCTCTAAATCTCACTTGAATCCTAAAAGAAGGGACCTAAAACTTATCAAAGGACAAATAGGTGAAGTTGACCCCCTTGTTGGGTCAACCAACCTTGAAATTAGGTCACTTTTTGCACTTAATACATCTAAAGTTCAAGTGGAATCTTAAGCACCCTTGCTCTTAACTAAAATTGGTAGACTTAAGAGGTCAAAGCCCCCATTCTGATCTACTTGGAACATCAGTGACAAGAGAGGTTGGGTAGGGGAAACCCCGTAACTCGTGGGGGCGCTCTATCATGTAGGGGTCTTTGCGGGACTCTCCCTCTTTGGCTACCCAGGTATTTCTCAGGTGGATGGCTTTCTGACTAAGGGGTATCATCCACCCCGAACCTCTATAGTCATCCAAATTTTTGGGTGTCTTGATTGGATCCATCACGTTCTACTCTCGTCCAAACCATCAGTGCATGTTCAGTAGGAGGTCCTTAAGACCATCCTTAAGGCCTCCTTTAGTGATTCACTCCCGCTGAGGCCAAGCCTCGATGTCCGTGTTTGTGCAGCAACCCCACCACATAGACATCTCCTCTGATTCATCTAAACCAAATTCTCCTTCCATCATCATGGCACAACAAGTAGAAGAAGAAAACAACCTTGAGAACCAACTCCAACACCTTAATGATTTATTTCAAGCTTTCGTAAACCCATCGCAGCGTCCTATGATGCGAGATCACTATAATCCCGCTACGATGGCAATCGAACCTCGAGTCCAAATCCAAGTTGGAGGTCCTGACTCTGAACTCAAGCCCAACATGATTCATGTTATTCCTAAGTTTCATGGGATTAATTCCAAGGATCCCTTCCAACACATCAAACAACTCAAACATCTAGCCCAGACCTTCGGGTCAGATGTCCAAAATCAAGATATTCTTCTTATGAAGATGTTCTCCTTCTCTCTCATGGACAAAGCATCTCACTGGTATCAGACTCAAACGTGTCCAATCAATACATGGGTTGAACTACAATCTGAGTTTTTGAAAAAGTCTTCCCAGTTGGTCAGACGAATGCCTTATGACACTAGATCACACACTTCACCCAGCAATCTAGAGAACCCCTTCATGAAGCATGGGACCATTTCCTGGATCTCATGTGAAAGTGCCCCCATCACGAAGTTCTTAAATGGGAACAATCCAGTCTTTTTACCAGGGACTCCGTGAAGATATTCGCTTATTCGTCAATGCAACCTGTGGAAGAAATATCATGGGTCAACACGAAGACACTATGTGGGAGATTCTCAAGAATATGTGTGAGAACTCCATCAATAATGACTCCATGGGCTTATTCAACCAGATGAATGCCCGCACATCGACGAATCCAAGGGGAGCACATGAGACGCAGGGCCTGTCCACATCCATCAACTTGGAATTGATGGTCAGTCGGTTGGACAAGGTCTCTATCATTGAGAAGAAGGTGGATGAGCTGACTCGATGTTATCACGCTTTTGATCGGGTTTAAAAGATAATACGTTGTAGTATAACCGACAGAACGTTCAAACAAATATAAAGAATTTTATTACTCGAAAAACTGGAGTATCCGAGGTCGAACACGGGGAGCAATCTCAGTACATTTTTTTTGTTAAAATCAAAGAATACAACTGTTAAATAATTGATTCAAAGAGAGTTTTTTAAAAAAATTTGTAAAAGAAAAATAGAATTGGACGTCTGATTTCTGTATCAGATGTCTTAAATGCAATCTCCCTTCTCTCTTCTTCTTCGTTGGCTCTTCTTCCTCTTTGCACTTCTTTCTCTTTCTGCCTTTGTTTCTCTCTTGTCTTCCTTTTCTTTTTGTCTTTACTGCAGTCCTTCCTTCTCTCAGATCTCTTGCTCTTCTGCTCCTGCTCCTTCTATTTCTTCAGTTCTTCTTTGTGCTTTCCTTTGAAGTTTCCTCCTTCCTTGGTCTTCTTCCTTGTCTTTGTTTCTCTACGAAAGATTCTCCTTCTTTTTCTGCTACACAGCCTTTTCTTCTTTCTTCTCTTCCCTTGCTGCAGCGGCTAAGTGTTCGCTTCTTCCTCTGCTCCTGCGCAAACCACAGCCAATGCAAAACCTACCCCCGTCCCTCTACCCAAACGTTTCTCTCTTTCTCTATAATTCGCTCAAGGACGCTCTCCCAGAGCCACACGGGTAATCAGGTTGGCTTCGCACCCGGGACCAGGCGCACCGGCAGGTGGTGATGCGCGAGGAGTGCTCAAGGTAGGGTCGGGTCGGATCCCGCCAGATCCGCGAGGTCAAGCCGCAGACGAGGCGAGTGGGTCAGGTGAGGGATCTCACCCCTGTGCTTACAGAGGCAGTGAGCATAAAACACAAAAACAATTTATATTATACCTGTGTTTTGCGATTCCACAATGTGGGATTATCTGGTCAGTCCCGATTTCACGCGCGCCCGCAGAGCTTTCGTCGTGCAATTGCCCCAGCTGCTGGCTTCGCAGCGTGACTTGCTGGCCTCAATCGCTTCGCAACACTCGCGTGAACCTGCTACGCCTGTAGCCTGGGAGCCCTGGCGCCTGAAGCTTCTACGAAGCTTCTTACTGCTTCAACCGTCAATGGCGGCAGGAGCTGCAACCTGTCATACACAAGAACGGCCTATTGGCCCAATCAGACTAGCTGGGCACCTTCGCCGTGGCACGGTGAAGATGATGCACGGTGTTGCAGGTCGTAGGTCGGCCTAGGCTTGCGTGCCTAGGTCAACCTATGGCCGGAGGTGTGGGGTTGTTCGGGGGGCTACTGTGGAGGTCTGGAGTGGCAGTGGAGGGGTGGAATGAGTTCCTGGTGGTGAGGCGGAACTCACGAGAGGGTTGGCGAGCCGTGTGGAGGGGCGGAGTGGTGTGGGCGGCTCGCCGGAGGTCGGTCGGAGGTGAGGACGATGGAGGTGGTTAGGCACTGTCGGGGGGTAATTAGATAAAATAGCAGGGGGAAAAGAGAGAGGAGAGGATGGAGAGGGTATCTGGAGTGATCTGGGAGGACGGGAGGCAGTGGAGTGGACGGCGCGTAACTGCCGTCTTCGGGGAAGAAGGACCCTGAGGGAGGAAGAGGCGATGAGGATGAGGTCAGGGACACGTGCGCTTGGTACGGCGCGACGTGGGAGGAAGCAGCGGAGTTGACTCTGCTGCTGGTATGGCAGCAGAGCGACGAGAAGGAGGGGAGGAGGTCACCGGAGCTTGCGGGTCTTTTGGCCGGAGATGGGAGAGAGGGAAATTTGAGGGGATCTCTGTCAAAATCAAGCTCCCCTTCAGCGGCCGGAGGTGTAGTCTCTTTTATAGGCACTAGGCTGGCTGTTCAGGGCGTGGAGGGCACGCAATCGTCTGAGGTCGGTCGCCGGAGATGGAAAGAGGTTAAGATACCCAAATCTCTCGTGCATTCGCACGAGAGATTGGGTTCACACTAGAGATTGTGATAGGCCTTAAATGGAAGGGAATTCCTCAGAGAATCTCCCTTCCATTTCTGGGAGGAGATCTCTGAGGAATCAGAGAGTAATCCCTCTCTAAACCTCGCCGGAGCTCGGTTCTGCCCTAACAATGGCGGCAGGACCTGATTGCAAAGGTGGCGAGGAACTTAGGGGCTCTCTGCAAAGATATTCAAAAGATAGGGACCAATTTGTGATTTGGGTGTACTAAATTGCAAAGTAGGCCAGGATGACCTCCCCTTAGGTCCAAATTTTGGTAAAAACCTAATTTGGACCTAAGGAATCCAATGGTGAAGTTGGATTTTAGGTTTGACCTCGTTTGACTGGACATTTTGCGTAAAAACCCAAATTAGGTTAATTGAAGAGCTAGGACCCTAATCTAGGTCAAACTGGGTTCCAAAGGCCAAATTAAATGTTCCAAACCCTAGAGGATGTTTTTCCATGATTTTTAGAGGGTTTAATTGATTTTTATCCTGACCAAAACCTTATTAATTTAAGCAGGTCTGTTTTAGGGTTACCAAGTGTCATTTAATTCCTAGATTGCACATAAACCCATTTCTGATTTACTCAACCCACTTTTTATCTCATTTAGACTATTTGACCTATGTTTTGCCTCTGAGAAATCCCATTTATGTACTGAAATGGTAAAATTGCAGTTTTAACCTTTATTTCCTATTTTCTTCTCAGAGCACTTGTTCCTTCAGTTAAGCCTTCTTCTAGGTTATGTAGGAGCTTTTATCTTCTTTATTGGATCAAAATGAGCTAGTTATGGCTTATGATGAGGTTCTCATCACTCAACATCTGCAGCGAGCCACCTCTACGCAAAACCCGTTTGCACAGCCGCCCTCTGGAAGGGAAGCTGTGCATAACATCTATCATCGATCTTCTTAAGGGATGGACCCGTATCCACCCCTGTTTAACTCTAGGACCGAATGAAACTCCAATCCAACATACTCTAGTTGGGGGAACTCTAAACCCTCGTACTCTGACTTTCTTGAGGTCCCTCAGACCTGCGAGGACCTTAACGCCATCCAGAATGACCCATTCTCTAACACCTATAATTCTGGATGGCAGAACCATCCCAAATTCCTGTGAATGAGAAATAATCAAAATCAAAGACCACCATATCAACCCCGTCCACAAGCTCCTCATCCATATCAGTCGCCTCAGCCTCGGCCCAACCCCACCTATCAATCTGGACCAACTCAAATAGATCAAATGACTCTTATCCTTCATACTCTGGCTGGCATTCAGAAGACGAATGCGGCTATGCAAAAATAGCACAAGGACAAGATCACAGAGGTTCGCAATCAACTCGCCCAGATGACGAATTCCCGCCAACCTGGCACACTTCCTTCGCAACCTCTGCCGAATCCGAATAACGTGCCGAACCAGATGCGTGTTATGAACCCAAATCCGAGCCAAGCTCACATGATTTATCAGGCCCCTTCTGTTCCATCACCCGACGGGATGGAAGCTTCAACATCGTATGCAAGATATCAATAGCAGCCACCTATTTTACCAACACCAAACCAAAACCAAGCAGGACTGAATTCTGTTACAACCTGTAGTGGCAAAGCAACACAAGACCCACCTTATCCAAGCCACTTTCAACCTGGTAGTAACCCAAGCCCTAGGATAGTTATCCAAGATACCCTTGTCCCTGATCAAGAACCTAGACCTATTCTAGAGGAACCATCCAAGGTTCCATTTCTTGAGGCCTTAACCAAGGGAAAGAGGACAAATAAACCTGTGGCTCCTGAGGAGGATCTAGTCAAGCTCTTTGAACAGGTCCATATAAACATCCCGTTGATGGATGCAATCCGCCACATACCAGCTTACGCACGATTTCTGAAAGACGTGTGTAAACCTAAGCGTAAGCCGCGAACCAAAAGTGGGAGTCCAATCATACTGTCAAAGCAAGCCAGCTCTATAATTTTGAGCAAACTCCCAACTAAGGCAAAAAACCCAAGTACTCCCCTGATTTCCTGTACCATTGGTGATACCCAATGTGACAAAGCATTATTAGATCTAGTAGCCTCCATAAACTTAATACCTACATCCCTACTTGACCACCTTGAGGAAACTAAGCTTAAACCAACAGAGGTGACATTACAGTTAGCTGACAGATCTATTAAGTCACCTAAAGGAGTTCTTGAGGATGTCATTGTTAGGGTGCGGGATTTCTATTTCCTGGTGGACTTTGTAGTCTTGGATATGGATGCTCTAGAAACCCCGAGGGATGCACCAATTATACTAGGGAGACCCTTTCTAGCCACTGCTAGGGCCAACATAAATTGTGAGCAAGGCCAAATTGAACTGAAATTTGGGAACTAAACATTAAAGATTGACATCTTTAAGGCCTAACAAGGGATTAATTGTGGTGTTATAGAACAAATATGTGACATCAAGGTTGTGGTTGATGATCCGTATATTGAGGACAATTTGACTACTTCCAATCAACCACAAGAGGATCAAAACCCACAATCAGAGGAGTCTGAACCTGACCTAGATACACCCATAACTCCTTCCCTTGCTCCTGACACACACCCCGAACCGCCCACTGCTGCTGATAACCCTGTTTTGGAACTCAAGCCTCTTCCCGACCATCGTAAGTACGTCTTTTTGGGTTCCAATCAGACGTTTCCTGTGATTATCAACTCCAGACTCACACCTGATCAGGAATCCTGTCTGATTACTGTTCTCCAGCAACATCAAAGAGCCATTGGATGGACTCTCGATGATTTGACTGGTATCAGCCCCTCTTACTACACACACCGTATCTACATCGAAGAGGGCACACGACCTTCCCGTGAAATGCAGAGACATCTGAATCCTAATATGTAGGAGGTCATGAAAAAGGAGATCATCAAGTGGTTAGATGCAGGGATCATCTACTCGATCTCTGACAGTCGGTGGGTGAGTCCAATCCAGGTTGTGCCTAAAGAGGCAGGACTCACCGTGATCACGACTGAAATCGGAGAAATCATACCGACCCGTGTGGCGAATTCGTGGAGAGTCTGCATTGATTACAGAAGACTCAATACCTCCACAAAGAAGGATCATTTCCCACTACCATTTATTGATCAGATCCTCAAGAAACTAACGGGAAATAAGTTCTACTTTTTGGATGGGTACTCCGGTTATAACCAGGTGGCAATCCATCCTGAGGACCAAGAAAAGGCCACTTTCACCTGCCCCTTCAGGATGTACGCGTTCTGAAGGATGCCATTCGGTCTCTGCAATGCACCCGCTACTTTTCAGCGATGCATGCTTGCCATATTCTCAGATATGGTAGGTGATTTTCTAGAAGATTTCATGGATGACTTTTCAGTATTTGGAGAATCATTTGACGATTGCCTCCTGCACTTGGTCCAAATCCTCAGGCGGTGCATTGACGTGAATCTGGTTCTTTCCTGGGAAAAGAGCCATTTCATGGTGCCTAAAGGAATTGTCCTGGGACATCTCATATTAGAACAAGGCATCCAGGTCGATCGAGCCAAGGTGAACTTGATTTCCAAACTCCCTATGCCTAGCTCGATCAAGGACATCCGATCTTTTCTGGGGCACGTCTATTTTTACCGTTGATTCATTCCTAATTTCTCAAAGATCGTGCGCCTTCTGACCACTCTGCTATCTAAGGATGTACCTTTCGAAATCTCCAAGGAATGCACTCAAGCATTTGAAATCCTCCGTGATCGAGTTACCCCTGATTGGTCTCAACCCTTCGAGATCATGTGCGATGCATCTAACTTCACTGTAGGAGTGGTACTTAGGCAAAAAATTGACGGGAAACCCGTGGTCATCTACTACGCTAGCAAAACACTTGACGAGGCTCAACATAACTACATGGTTATGGAGAAAGAGCTACTAGCCATAGTATTTGCCTTGGAAAAGTTCAGATCATATCTCCTGGGTTCCCATGTTATCATTTACTCGGATCGCATAGCTGTGAGGCATCTCCTTGCAAAGAAGGATGCGAAACCTCGATTAATCCGCAGGATCTTGCTGTTGCAAGAGTTTGACCTTGAGATTCACGACAAAGTAGGAAAACAAAATATGGTAGCTGATCACTTGTCCCGCCTTCCTTCTGAGATTATTGACCCTTCCGGACCCATCACAGAACATTTTCCTGATGTGCACCTCCTGCCTATCAATACAGGGCTTCCATGGTTTGCTAATATAGTAAACTACCTGGCATCGCATTAGATTTCGTCCGATTGGCCGAAGGCCAAGAAGGACAAATTACTTTCCGATGCCAAGTATTACTTCTGGGAAGACTCATATCTTTTCCGCATCGGTGCTGATCAGATCATTCGACGATGTGTCGCGGGAGCGGAAATTCAGGACATCTTGTCCTTTTGCCATGACCAGGCATGCGGTGGACATTTCTCAGGTCATAAAACCACAACGAAAGTCCTCCAATGCGGCTTCTATTGGCCTATGATTTTCAAAGACGCATACAATCACTATAGGCATGCACTCGTTGCCAAACCTTAGGCAACATGAGCCATCATTATATGATGCCCTTACAGCCAATTCTTGTATGCGAAATCTTTGACATATGGGGGATTGATTCCATGGGACCCTTTCCTGCTTCAGACGGCTTTGAGTACATTCTACTCGCTGTTGACTACGTGTCTAAATGGATCGAAGCCATTCCGACCCGAACCAATGATCATAAGGTGGTTATCAAATTCATTCATCAGAACATATTTTCGCGGTTCGGGATTCCACATGCTATAATCTCTAACAGAGGACCCATTTTACTAATGCTCAGTTCAGGTCACTGATGACCAAATACGGGATGTCACATCGAATCTCTACTCCTTACCACCCCCAAACTAATGGTCTAGCTGAGCTATCAAATCGGGAGATCAAGAAAATCCTCTAGGTCACTGTTAGACCTAACAGGAAAGATTGGTCATCCTGACTTTCAGAAGCTTTGTGGGCTTATAGAACCGCCCACAAAATCCAATTAGGCATGTCACCCTTAATATTGGTGTATGGAAAGGCATGTCACCTCCCCGTCGAAATGGAGCACAAAGCCTATTAGCCAGTATGGAACTGCAACCTAGATCTTTCTAAGGTAGGAACCCATAGAAAGCTTTAAATGAGCGAGATCGATGAACTACGCCACGACGCATATGAGAACTCGTAAATTTACAAAGAGCGGGTTAAGGCCTTTCATGACAAGCACATATCCAGAAAGATCTTTCACCCTGGTCAAAAAGTCCTACTCTTTGATGCCAAACTCAAACTGTTCCCAGTAAAACTACAATCAAAATGGATTGGACCTTACCTCGTCTAATGAATCTTCGGAAATGGAGCCATCGAGATCAGTCCACTCAACCACGATTTAGAACCTTTCATCGTGAACGGTCAGAGACTCAAACCGTTCATTGACCTAACAGTTACAAATTTGGCTGAGATATCCTTTACCCTCCAGTCTCCTTGAGCTCATTGCGCCCAACCGATGGCGTAAAACTCAGCACTTAATGGGAGCCAACCAGTCATTTTTGAAAAACCCAAAACCTTTCTTAACATTCCTACATTGAATTCATATTGCACTTTAGGGTTCATCCATTAGAACAGCTGACCCCACCTCAGGTACCCATACCCAAGTTTTAAAATCGTTCGCAATAGTCACCTCGACCCGTTTGCCCACCCAAAACCTGTTCTAATGAATGATATAAGTTGAACTCGAACCCACCTAATTTACAATGGGGACATTGCAAATCGTAGGCAAGGGGGGGTATGAAAGTGCAAAAAGCTGTGAAAACTCATCTCACAAGAAAAGGTTTCAACAAAAAAAGCACATATCCAAAAAATACCAAAAAAAAATGAAAAAAATTCTTGAGAAAGAATAAAAAATTCTGAGCGGAGAGAAAATTTTGAGGCCATACAAATCATGAGGAGAAAAAGGGGAAAAGTGAAAAATGTCAAAAAAAAGGAGCACAAAATGAAAAGAAAAAGAAAAGATAGTCATTAGTAAGAAATTAAGGGATTAACTGAGTCCTAGACCATATCAAGAAAAAGAAAATGGAAAGAAAAAAGTGCTAAGGAAACACAAAAGAGATTAGAAGGAACGCTGATCTTAGGCCTCTTGGACTAGACTCCTAGGCTTAAAAATTCAAGTATCCATTAAGATCTGGATAGTCCTCAAGAGGTTGGGGAAAATGCGAAGCTTAAGTATTAGGTCTAAGGCTTAGGGCGTATTCGGCCTCGTTAACTAACCTCTGGTTTGTGGGACTCGGTAACCTAAGCACTCCAATCCACACACAGTCTGGTTTAGTGCGCATAAGTATAAAAATCACGCAAAAGCATTTAAGTTGTTCTAAAAGAGTCACCTAGATTAGGAGCGGCCGATCAACACAAATTGATTTGGACAAGTTCCTGGCATAGAGAGGCAGGAAATTTCCTCGAAGATGTGCAATAACATATCGTCTCCTTGGTGCTTGTCTCCTAGGAAATTTACATATCCTACTGGGGGCATGTAAGCACCCTATTCTAGTTCAGATACCATAGACAGCATTATCACGAAATGTCGATTGCCAGGGTCTGGATTTAGCTACAGAACGCCATGGGCGAGATTATCTCGAAATCTCAAAAGCCAAGGTTTTGGGGGTTGCCATGGGCGGTGCTATCACGAAGAATCAATTGCTAGGGACCCTTCGAGGATTGATGATGGGGACTAGGAATCTGATACAGACCATGTTGAGAAGCCAATTTGAAGCTAGAAATAAAAAGAAAAGAGAGAGAAAACTCTCCAAACAAAGAAAATCCTCTTTCTCTCTCTTACAAAAATGCACTGCAAACTGAACTGAGGCTAAAATATGTTACAAGCAAGGGTGCTTTAATCGCAGAGTCCAACGAACCTTAGGATAGTTCCTGTAGGCCTTAAAAACCTTCGCGACGGATTGAGGCTAGAGGTGCTCAGGTCTGGATCTTGGTTGGTACTTGAGTACCTCTAGGCCTATTAGTGGCATTCTAACCTAATCAAAAGAAGAAAGAACTCATCATAGTTTTTGAACATCAAGAAACTCATAGTCTAGAATCGAAGTCAAAACCTTAAAATTTTGCTAAGGGACTAACAAAAGCTAGGCATGGGGGTATGATGGGAACACCATCATGAGGCCTAACTAACTCATTTTGACCCATAAAAAAGAACAAAACCTCCTACATAGCCAACTGGAGGTCCCAATTCACTAAATAATCATTCTGAGATAAAAGCAAGAAACAAGGGGTAAAACTACAATTTTACCATTGCAGTGCAACAATGGATTTTCTCATGAGCTAAACATAGGTCAAATGGTCATAACAGGATAATAAGTGGGTTGAATCAGACAGAAAAGGGTTCGTGTGAATTCTGGGAATTAAATGACTTCTGCAACTCTAAAATAAATCCAGTTGATTTAACAAGGTTCTGGTTAGGATAAAATTCACCTAAAACCTCTAAAAGTCATATAAAAATATTCTCTAGGGTTTAGAACCTTCAATTTGGCCATTGGAACCTATTTTGACCTAAAATAGGGTCTTAAACAAATATTTACCCTAAATTGGGTTTTTACATAAATAACCTAGTCAAACGTGGTCAAACCCAAAATCCAATCTCACCATTGGATTCCTTAGGTCCAAATTAGTTTTTACCAAAATTTGGATCTAAGGGGGATTCATCTTGACCCACTTTGCAAATAGGTCCAGCCAATTACATTTCTACCCCTATATTTCAAAAATCCTTTCATTTGACCCCCTAACTTCTTCTTCATTCTCTGCACTTAGGTCCCTCTGCCATTATAGCAGAGGGAATCCTACTCAGCGAGCTTGAAAGGGATATTTCTCCCTAATCTCTCAGAGAATCCCCTTCAAAATTGAAAAGGAGATTCTCTGAGAAATCCCCTCCAATGTGAACCCAATTAGAAGCCCTATTTGGTACCCAATCTCTCATGAGAACGCATGAGAGATTTGGGTATCTCTCAAGTTTCCATTGCTGGTGACCTTGCCGTGCTTGGAAGGTTGGCTTCCAACCACAAACCTGACCGCCAGGGCCTATTTAAGAGACCCCAATTCACCCCGCATCTCCCAAGCTTGAAATTAGCCAGGGAAACTCCTCAATTTCGTCTCCCCTCCTCCGACCGACTTGCTCGTCAAGCTCCGGCAACTTCTCGTACTCTACCTCGTCGCCTAGCCACAATACCGATGGCAGGTTCCTCTTCCTCTCGCTCATCCGCGTCGCGCAGCACCCGCCGACGCTCCTGCCTCCCCTTCATCCTCGCCAACCTCCCTGTTTATCACGCTTGATCGGGTTTTAAAGGATAACACGTTGTAATATAGCCGACAAAGCATTCAAACAAATAGATAATTTTATTACTCGAAAACCGGAGTATCCGAGGTCGAACACAGGGAGCAATCTGAGTACTTTTAAAAACTAAAGAATACAACTTTTAAATAAAAAACAATTGATTCAAAGAGAGAGTTATAAAAAGAATTGCTAAAAGATAACAGGATTGGACGTATGATTTCTATATCAGACGTCTTAAATGCAACTATTCTTCTTCCTGTTTTGATTCTGTCATGGCCTTCTCTGATTTTTTCTCTCTTCTCTCTTCTGCCTTCTTCTTCTTTTTGTCTGCAGTCCTTCTTTCTTCGTTCTCTTCTCTTCTTCGCTCAGCCTCTTCTTCTGCTTCTTCTCTTCTCCTTCCTGCGGCTAAGTCTCTTCTCTTCAACTCAGCCTGCCTGCACAAGGGAGCAAAACCTACCCTGTCTCTCTACCCGCACGTCTCTTCCTCTCTCTCTCTGCAAATCGCTCTCAGGATGCTCTCCCCAAGCCACGGGTAATCGGGTCGGATTTTGCACCCAGGACCAGGCGCACCAGCGTGTGGGTGATGCGCGAGGTGTGCTCAGAATGGGTCAGGTCGGAGCCCACCAGATCCACGAGGTGAAACCGCGGACGAGGCGAGCGTGGGTAAGGTGAGGGACCTCACCCCTGTGCGTTCGGAGGCGAATAGACAGTAACACAAAAGCAATTTAAATCATACCTACGCTTCGCATTTCGCCGATGTGGGACTATTAGTCTAGCCCTGCTCTCGCGCGCACCTGCAGAAGACTCTTCTTTGATTGCCAAGGCTGCGGACATCGCTGCGCTCCTTGCTGGACCCGATGTCTTCGCACTGCTCGCCCGAGTCCACTGCACCTGAAGGCTGGAGGTCCTGAAGCCTGGAGCTGCTCCGAAGCTGCTTCACCCGTCAATGGCGGCAGGGGCTGGAATACTGTCAAACACAAAACAAGCCTCTCGGCTTAATCAAACCAGCTGGGGACCTTCGCCGTGGCACGGCGAAGGTGGTGCACGGTGAAGCAGGTCATGGGACGGCCTAGGCGTGCGTGCCTAGGTCGTCCTGTGACCGGAAGTGTGGGGGTGTTCGGGGGGCTGTGGTGGAGGCGTAGAGGGCTGGTGGATGGGCGGAGGTTGTTCCTTGTGGTGAGGCAGAGCTTATGAGACGGTTGGCGAGGCGTGTGGAGGGGCGGAATGATGGGGGCGACTCGCCGGAGATCGGTCAGTGACGTGGAAGATGAGGGTGGTCAGGCAGTGTCGAGGGGCAATTAAATGAAATGTAAGGGGAAAAAAAGAGAGGGGAAGATGGAGAATGTATCTGGAGTGTCCTGGAAGGGAGGGAGGCAGTGGAGTGGACGGCTCGTAGCTGCCGTCGTCGGAGAAGAAGCACCCTGAGTGAGGGAGCGGTGACGAGGAAGAGGTCGGGGGAACGCGCGCTTGGTACGGCGCGACGTGGGAGGAAGAGGCGAAGTAGACTCTGCTGCTGGTATGGCAGCAGAGCGACGAGAAGGAGGGGAGGAGGTCGTCGGAGCTTGCGAGTTCCTTGGCCGGAGATGGAAGAGAGGAAAATTTGGGGGAATCTTCGCCAAGACAAGTCTGAAGATCAGCGGCCGGGTTTGGGGATCCTTTTATAGGTGCTAGCCGAACTTTCTAGTGGAAAGAGGGTGGATACCCAAATCCCTCGTGCATTCGCACGAGAGATTGGGTTCACACCAGAGATCGTGATTGGCCTTAGATGGAAGGGAATTCCTCAGAGAATCTCCCTTCCATTTCTGGGAGGGGATCTCTGAGGAATCAGAGAGTATTCCCTCTCTAAACCTCACCGGAGGTCGATTCTGTCCCAACAATGGCGGAAGGACTTGATTGCAAAGGTGGCGAGGAAATTAGGGGGCTCTCTGCAACGATTTTCAAAAGATAGGGACCAAATTATGATTTGGGTGTACTAAATTGAAAAGTAGGTCAAGATGACCTCCCCTTAGGTCCAAATTTTGGTAAGAACCTAATTTGGACCTAAGGAATTCAATGGTGAAGTTGGATTTTAGGTTTGACCTCGTTTGACTAGATATTTTATGTAAAAACCCAAATTAGGTTAATTGAAGAGCTAGGACCCTATTCTAGGTCAAACTAGGTTCCAAAGGCCAAATTAAGTGTTCTAAACCCTATAGGATATTTTTCCATGATTTTTAGAGGGTTTAATTAATTTTTATCCTGACCGGAACCTTATTGATTTAAGCAGGTCTCTTTTAGGGTTACCAAATGTCATTTAATTCCTAACTTGCACATGAACCCATTTCTGATTGACTCAACCCACTTTTTATCTTATTTAGACCATTTGACCTATGTTTTGCCTCTGAGAAATCCCATTTATGCACTGCAATGGTAAAATTGCAGTTTTAACCTTTAATTCATGTTTTCTTCTCAGAGCACTTATTCCTTCATTTAGGCCTTCTTCTAGGTTATGTAGGAGCTTTTATCTTCTTTATTGGGTCAAAATGAGCTAGTTATGGCTCATGATGAGGCTCTCATCACTCCCTCACTGAGCACCTTCGTCTCTTGTGTTAGCGATACAAGCCATATGCCATCCCTGCCTCCCCCTCCGTCTCTTCACTCCCAGATAAGTCTCTCTCACTCTCTACATTCTTTTCCCTCTTTATTTTCTTTAAATGACCACTGCCGCACTCCACCATCATCCCCTTCACCTCCGGCCACTACTCCAGCGAGTTCGCTCCACCTCCACAGACCACCTCCCTCCTCGTCGACCGGTCCATAAGCGCCGCCCCGACTCACTGATCATAACCCCTCACTCACAACTCTCCGCCACTCACCCAAACGCACCCTCGAACACACCCACACACATCGCCGCAATGTGCCCTAAGCACGCTGCCACAGGCGTTCCCACACCACGCCGACCATATCTACACGTTTGCCGCACCTTAGCGAAGCTCCCTAAGCTTTTTAACATGGCCGCAAGGCCATCTGTGTGATTTCAGGTCCAAGGGCTCGCCACCATTGACGCATGGCTTGAAGCTTCCTTGCAAGCTTCTCCAAGTCATGCCCACTCTAGGACACAGTCCCAGATCATGCAAAGAGCCTTCGTGAACATCTCCAGGTGACCTATTGAAGCCAAGAGCCATCACAACAGCTGCAATCAAATGAAGACACTCGGCTACAAGCGCACGTGAAAGAGGGTGGGAAGATAGTCCCACCTCGAAAACATCTGGCGTGCCACACCCACATAAAAGGAATTTCTACATTGGGCTGATTGCCTCCAACTCATAGGGTGAGGTCCCCTCTCACCCGACCCAACGCCTCGTCTGTGATCACACCCTGTGGACCTGGTGACCCGACCCGACCGCACACCTCGCTCACAACCGCACGCCGGTGGCCCTGGTCCCGAGCGCGTATCCGACCCGATTACCCAAGAAGTGGCTCTGGGAGAGCGAACCTAATAGAGAAAAGGGAGAAGAGAGCTCGCGTAGGTAGGGGGTAGGTTTTGCTCTTCAGGCCAAAGAGAATAAGAAGGAGAAGGCAAGGAAGCAGAGAAGGCTAAGGCAAAAGGAGCTGAAGGAAAAAGGCCGAAGTCAGAAAAGAAAGAAACGAGAAGGAAGGAGAAGAAGCTAAAGGCAGCCAACAAAGCCGAGAGAGAGAAGAAGGCAGAGGAATAGAAAAGCTAAGGCAAGGAAGCTGAAGCCAAAATCAGAAGAGGAAGAAAGAAGAAGAATAAGGAAGGAGCCACCAGAAAACAGACAAGAAGAAAAGAAGAGAATTGAAGATAATGGCAAAGAAAGAAGAACAAGAGAGGAATCAAAATAAGATTGAAGACAAAGGAGAAGCACTATAGCATCAACCTTTTAAGGCGTCTGATTCAAAAATCAGACATCCAAGTTTAAGCTTCATATATACATTGATTTCTTTAATATTTTGTGCTTACATTTGTTCCTATCATTATACCCTATAACATTGATCTTATTGCATATTATGTTATTTCAAATTCTCAAGTTGTGATCTTGATTTCTAAACCCTAATTTGCTCCCTGTGTTCGATGGCGGACTTTAAAATTCGAGTAATAAATTGTATTTGTTTTGAACGCTTTTTAGACTGTACTACAACGCGACCTTTTTAAAACTCGATCAAGCGTCCTTAACACCAGAATAGGGCAGCTCCTACACAGCAAAAATAAGTGGACTCTCTGATTAAGATGATGGCTGATATGAATCAATAACATCAGGAGGAAATGGCTTTGGTGAAGGGACAATTGAGCTAGCTATTGGATAACAAGCATCAGGGGTCCCTTCCATCTCAGCCACAATCGAACCCGAGGAATGTAATGAATTGAGGCCACAATCCTAAAGGGTTCCAACAAAATCAAGGGCAAGCCCATATGATTTTACAAGCCCTGTAGGCACCCCCTGGGTTTGCTGCTTCTTCTTCTTACGGACCCAACCCTAGTTCCAATGCCTCAGCCAATGCGGTTACCTTGAGAAGCGGCACTCAAACCCAAGACCCCAAATGGTCGACCCCTCCCGTGACCACACTACCTGAGATAATTGATGATTCTAAGGATGAGCGAGAGGAACCCAAGGATCAAGAACCCAACCCAGTTCAAACCCAAATTCCATACCCTGAAGCCTTGGACAAGGTCAAAAAGAAAAGAAATGTGGCTGAGAACAAGTTGTTAGAAATATTCAAAAAAGTACAGATCAATATACTCCTCCTTGAGGCAATCAAACATATCCTGGCTTATGCGAAGTTTTTAAAGGATGTTTGCACACCCAAGCGTATGCGAAGAACCCAAGCACCTAGGAAGGTAGTGCTATCTGAGTAGGATAGTTCGGTAATTTTGAGTAGCCTACCTCCAAAAGGGACTGACCCTGGTGCACCTTTGATCTCATGTAATATTGGTGATTTGACTTTTGACAGAGCACTCTTGGACTTAGGTACTTCAATAAACTTGATCCCGACTACCCTTTATCACCAGTTTGGATTTGGGGAATTAAAGCCTACACCTGTGACTATCTAACTGGTCAACCGATCTATGAAAACCCCAAAAGGGGTAGTCGAGGATGTAATTATTCAGGTTCAGGACTTCTACTTCCCGGTTGCGTTCTTAGTCCTTGACGTGGAACTCCCCGAACAATTACAAAACAAGCCCATCATCCTAGGCAGACCCTTTTTGGCTACGGCCAAGGCTAACATTGGCTACAACATAGGATGTATGGAAATTGCCTTCGGAGATAAGAAGATGAAATTGGATATCTTCAAGGCAACTAAGTCTTTTGATTGCAGTTGGGTCGAGGAATACAATCCCGTGGAAACCCTAGTTGAAGAATGCTTGACAGTAAGCTCTTTAGAGGGCCATCTGAGTCAACCAAGTTTAGACTACCCTGACCCATCCCAATCTTTGGAGGTTGCAGATCTTTGCAGAATTGATTACCACCGGCAACCTCCATTTAAGGAGATTGATGTCACTCAACTCCCTCCTTTCCCTTACCCATCAAACATTGTACCACCTGCACCTGAACTGAAACCTTTGCCCAATAACCTCAAGTATGTCTTCCTAGGACCTAATCATATTTTCCCTATTATTATTAATGCATACCTGACCAGGGACCAAGAGCGTAGGTCTTTTCGAACATTGGGTAGCAATTGGGTAGACAATTTCTAACCTAAGGGGAATTAACCCTAGCTATTGTACTTGCAAGATCTACCTAGAAGATGGGGCTCGACCTTTTCGCCAGATGCAAAGGCCACTAAACCCGAACATGGGAGAGGTCGTTAAAAAAGAGATAATTAAATGGCTCAATGTGGAAATCATCTATCTGATTTCCGACAGCCCCTAGGTGAGCCCTACTCCAGTCGTACCAAAGAAGGCTGGGCTCACCGTGGTCACAAATGACCAAGGCGAATCCACCCCCACCTACACCACCACTGTGTGGTAGGTGTGTATTGACTATAGGAAGCTAAATGAAGCTACTAAGAAGGATCATTTCCCCCTATCATTCATTGACCAGATTCTTGAACGAATGGCAGGGCGGAAATATTTTTGCTTCCTAGATGGATATTTAGGATATAACCAGGTTGCTATTGCACCAGAAGATCAAGAGAAGACCATGTTCACCTGCCTGTATGGCATATTTGCATTTCGTCATATGCCATTCGGGTTATGCAATGCGCCCTCTACCTTTCAGCATTGCATGTTAGCCATCTTTTCGGAGACGGTGGGTGAATACCTAGAGGTCTTTATGGATGATTTCCCCATTTTTGGAGACTCATTCGACCATTGCCTTAGTAACCTGGAGAAAATCCTGAAACAATGTATCGAGGTCAACCTGGTTTTAAGCTAGGAAAAGAACCATTTTATGGTTCAAGAAGGAATTGTCCTCGGTCACATCGTCTCACATACGGGCATAGACATTGACTGAGCTAAAGTTGACTTAATTTCCAAACTCCCACCTCCTAGCTCGACCAAGCAAATTAGGTTTTTCCTAGGACATGTTGGCTTCTATAGAAGGTTCAAAAAAGACTTCTCCAAGATATCCAAGCCCCTGACTAACCTTCTAGCCAATGATGTGCACTTTGACATGACACCTGATTGCATCAAATCCTACACCACTTTAAGGGATACAGTCTCGACTGCACCTATTTTACAACCCTCAGACTGGTCCCAAGACTTTGAAATAATGTGTGGTGCATCAGACTTTGCTATTGGAGCAATCCTAGGACAAAGACAAGAAAAGAAACCCATGGTGATCTAATATGTGAGCAAAACCTTAGATAAAGCTCAACGAAATTACACCATCACAAAAAAGGAGCTACTCGTAGTTTTCAGATTGAAAAAGTTTATATCATACCTGCTAGGATTCCATGTAATCATTTATACTGACCACTCGGCTATCTGGCATTTGTTAGCCAAAAAGGATGCTAAACCCAAGTTGATCAGATGGATCCTGCTCCTGCAGGAATTTGACCTAGAAATACATGACAAGGCCAGATCCAAGAATGTTGTAGCCAACCACATATCAAGACTTCACCTAGAGCATATTGGAACTTCACTAACCTTAACTGATACATTTCCTAATGAGAAAATTCTAGCTGTGCATGGAAAGAGTCTCCCCTAGTATGCATACTTGGCTAATTACTTAGTGGTAGGGAAGATTCCACACAGTTGGTCTAGACAACAGTAGGACAAGTTCTTAGTTGAGGCCAAACATTATTTCTGGGATGATCCCATGTTGTTTAGACTTTGTGCTGATCAAATCATTAGGAGATGTATCCCCGAAGAGGAGGTTTAAAGTGTGTTGTCCTTCTGTCATGACCAAGCCTATGGTAGCCACTTCTCTGGGAAGCATATGGCTACAAATGTTTTGCAATCTGATTTTTACTAGTCATCACTATTCAAGGACACATAATTTTGCTAAAACCTGCACGAGATGTCAGACCCTAGGGACCATGACAAAGAAAGATATGATGCCTCTACAACCCATCCTTATCATCAAAATATTCGATGTCTGGGCATCGATTTCATGGTTTCCTTCCCACCATCAAACAGCTTCGAATATATACTAGTCTCACTGGACTACTTACGAGTCGATTATCACTTAACAAGATGATAATTAAAATGATTTGTCATTTGTAGTTCTAAGTGGTGGAAAATTGACTAATCAAAGTATTGAATTAAAATTAAACCACTCGAGAAGAGCGGATCGTGTCCACAAGGAGGAACGTGCCAGTTAAAATTGTAAAATCGAGAAACCAATGTTTGCAATTGTAATTGCGAAAAGTTGATGCCAAAAATGTCTATTAATGCATGTTCTTAGTGTCATATTAGCATCATGCATTGTAAATATTGCATAATATGCATAATCATGCATTTAGGTCAAATTGTACAAATTGTATAGTAATTGTCTCCTTTTATGGTTAGGGACAGGTTGATTTTTAATCGGGGCTTCAGAAGGAAGATCCAACTGCACAGATCTAATCAGGGCAACGACGAGAGTTCAACGACCCCAAGATCGCCCTGATCGGACATCTGTAGCACTAGATATAGTCCAAGGAAGCCTAGAGATCAAGGGCCAAGATGGTGCCCACAGCCTAGATGGACAAATCCGACCACACGGATGGGTTCAGATCGATGATCGCAACCTAACGACGTGAAAATCGACACAATCTGACATCCGTGGCACCATCTACAACACACAGAAGATGGACGGCCAAGATGGCACCATGTGGCACCAACTCAGATGCCCAATCTTCCCTAAGGCTTGTTGATGCATCTCCAAAGGCTCTCCATCGCGCGATCCTAGCTGTTGGATCTTGATCCAACAGCCAGGAATTACTCAGAGGCACCGCTCTCATCTTCTTAAGGAATTAGGCGGGGATGATCTGGGTCGTTGGATCTTGATCCAACGGCCACAAGCGCACATGCCTAATTCCAAACCGCAACAAAGATCTGCCTATAGCGTAGTGGTCTTGACGCTGTGGGTGAGACACGAGGCATGCGTTAGAAACGCAGCGTGCCTCAAATCAGGCGTGGGCACGGGAGCGGGTGCAATTCAACAGTCAAATGGCAATAAGGCGGGCAAGGAGAGGAGACGTGGCACATGGAGGAGCTTTGGATCTCCACGCGCATGATGATGCGCTTCTGCACGCCCCATCGCATGCACGGGCATGCGGTTAGGTGCAACTGAAGCGGGCGAGGAGCGATCTGAGCCATCCGACAACGCGATCGAACGGCTGAGATTTCTTAGATGTGGGCAAGCATTAAGCGAGTGGCAAGTGAGGAGGCGGGCGTGCGCACGAGGCTACGGTGACGTGGGGTCTTTAGTGACGCTTAAATCCGTCACTAAAGACCCTCTCATTTAATGTTTTAACTATGTAGACCAAATTGCCCCCTATCCTTGCAACTATAAAAGGATACCCCTACCTTATGAAATTCTCATCCCTTCCTTCACCTCTCTCCCTCTCCATAGCTCAAGAGAAGCTTGTCCCACACCCGGGATGCTATTCTAGAGCCAAATCCAATTTTCTCGCCCCCGTTCCGGAAGTGGATCCAATGACAACGACGACGTGCTACCTCGTTCCCGCTTCTTCCTGCTTCGTCCTTCTTCTTCCCGCTCCATCCTCCATCTTCCAGGCGTCACTCTGTCCGGCTCGTCCTCCAAGCATTCGTCAAGGAAGATAACATCTCTCTCCCTTCTTTTTAATCGCTTTCTACAATAGAATTCCCGCTTTCTAGTTGTAATCATTTCCCACTTTGTAGTTATAAAAACATTATTATTATATTAAGTGATTGTTCTCTCTCTCTCTTTCTCTCTCTCTTATTGTTTATATCAATTCCATTGTTATTATTTCATTTTCAAACAAAAATACAAAAAAAATATAATTGCTGATTTTAGATCGATGTAGCCTTCCTGTGTTCGACCCAAATTTCTTAGAGTTTTGGTATAAATTTCTCTATTGACGGATTTCTTCGCAAATCAAACTACAACAACGGATCTTTCAAATCCAACTTCGATCGCGTAGTTTTCCGATCTCAACAATTTGGCACCGTTGCCAGGGAGGCAAAGATTTTCGATTTTCTTTCCACATTTTGTGCACTTTATTATTTTCTAACTTGCTTTATTTCACATCTATTGTTTTGCAGGTACCTTAACAAGGATTCTTCAAGCTGTAGATTAGAGTAAAGTGCAATTGAAGACAACTGTAAGTGCTCCCCATTCTTCCCCCTCCATAGATTCCATTTCACAACATTAATTCAAACTCCAATTAACCTAGGTGTTTGCATAAATCCTAGGGTTAGTTTGGTTGCTTGGATTTCCACTCACATTCATCTCACCCGCATATAAAAAAATCAACAAAAAGATATTTCTTGTAGGATAAATCAATATACACACTACATACACCCACATTCAAGGCACATAACCTAATTGATTTTTATCTACTCAATCGGATTCTGATCTGTGGAACCGGTACACGCAAATCAACATATAAAAGAGTAGAAATTAGTCTAGGTCAATCATTTTGTGTGCCTAACTTAGTGGTGCAATTTTAGCCAATTGTTTGAGTTGTTTGGGCTGCACCACTTAATCTAAAAACAACTCGCCAAGTAGCTTCCCCTTAGGATTTTCAATTTAGGTCAATACCAGGCACTCCACTTTACTTTTGATTTAAAAAGGAAAAAGATCTTCACCCGTGCTTGAAAATCTGGTTTGCCTCAAAACTTAATTGAATTAACCTAATTCCAAACCCTAAAAGCTACTTAAGCAAGATTTGAACCTTAAAATCTACTCATCAAAAATAATCTTGCTTGAAAACACTGGTTGTGTAAGCACTCACACATACTCAATTGATCATTATGGGCACAACCCATCTTAAGGGCCTACCACATTCCATAAGCACTACAATCCCAGGCCTAAATAAAATCAAGTAGACGTTGGCCTTAAGGACTGATTCGCTCTTCAGGGCCTAGTTTGAGATTATTTACGATTAATCTGCTTATACCAATTAATCTGATGTCTAACTAGGGGAGTAGCGTCAAACGACCATGGCTGGGGGTACACTAGGAACCGGAGGCGCAAGCCGAAGGAAGAACCTTCTCCTCAGTCCCTCCTTCTAACTGGTTGGATTGATTGGATGCAAGTAGAGTAAATTGTTTATAATCTTAAGGCGGATTCTAAGAGTCTGTAGATCCTTAGGCTACCCCACTTAAGGATAGGATTGTTTTGTTGTGCTGCAAGGTTCTTATCCCCAATCCTTCCGACCTTTTCCTAGTTTATGCTGGGAAGGAGGTCATTAAATCCCTGATTGGATGGACCACTAGAGTATTCTAGGAGGCGTAGATTGGATTGGACTATATCTGGTGCTATGGATGTCCGATCAAGGCGATCTTGGAGTCGTTAAACTCCTGTCGTCGCCTTGATCAGATCCGTACGGTTGGATCTTCTGTCCGAAGCCCCGATTAAAAATCACCCTGTCCCTGACCATAAAATGAGATAATTACTATACAATTTATACAATTTGACCTAAATGCATGATTATGCATGTTATGCAATATTTACAATGCATGATGCTAATATGACACTAAGAACATGCATTAATAGATATTTTTGGCTATTTAGATGTATGCACATCACACCCCCATGCCTACCTTTTGCTAGTCTCTAGCAAAAACTACATGCTATTTATAGAAGAAATAGGATTGGGTTACTCAGGCAAAAGTCATTTTCAACATTAAGAAATTTTTACTTAGGACCTGAACTTTCAAAGACATAACAGCGCTCGGGTATCTGCCAAAATACAGACCGCTTCAATCCCTTGCCTTATTCAAAGAAGGATCTCTTTTTCTCCTTTTCCTTCTTTTCTAATTTTTTGGATTTTTGAGTTTAGGGTTACTGAGCAGCTTTCTACGGCCACTCAACCCACCCAAGACTTGATGAGAACCCTAAGTTCTAAGCATTTTTTGTGAATGTGATACACTCGTTGAACGGCAATCAAAACGGACTTCAAGTTTCTACACCCCTAAGTGACCTTAAAAAGAATTCTTCCTAAAGGTGTATCTATACGACCAGTAGCTTTCTCCCTACTTTTATTTTTATGGAGTCAACACAAGGGTGAATCTAGTGTATATCTCCTCGACTTATTCTACTTCTTCGCTTCTTCCTAAGTGTTTTAGGAATTAGACGTGCATTTCTTGAGTTGGGATCTAGACAACCTACCAATGGGTTGTTACCCACGATAACTTGCCAGCCATACTCGTGCGGTGAAGTGTGTCTTATTTTTTTTTTCTTTTTGCACTTTCTTTTTCTTTTTCTTTTTTAAGTAGGTGGCTTCCCTAGTCTAAGATTTACCTAAAGGCAGCAGGAAAAGAATGGTCCAGTGGCTGGGCTCTGGACAACCTACCTATGGGCTATTACCCACGATAACTTGCTAGCCATACCACCCTAGAAGGTCCAATTTTCGTTAAAATCGCCGAACAATGAGTCAGTGCGAATAGTGTGTAGATGCTTAGACTTAAAGTTCCCTTAAATCAAAGGGTGGGTTGATAAGCCGTGTACTTATCACCCAAACTTATTTAATAAAATTGAAATGGAATTCAAGATGGCAAGGACTCGATAAACAAATCCACATTTTAGTGGATACTCAGGTTGATTAAGCCGAAAGACCTGAAGGGTCATAGTGTTCAAATCCTACTATAATATTTCATAAGATTGAAAAGTCCTAATGCCCAAGTATTCTTTCCTAATTCAAATTTATATATATATAGGAAAACAAGTAGAATTTACAAGAATTCCATAGAGCTGACAAAATGATTCAGAAATGAATCCATCCCCCCATGCCTAGCTGATGCAATGTCCGCATTGAGAATAAAAGACATGAAAGGAAGGGTAGAATGTAGAAGATATCACCTAAATATGATGCTCGGGTCAACTCTAAGTCAGACTATACAACTGCTGAGTTTAATGCCATCAGCTAGGCGAAGTCCAACCAAAGAAATCACAACATGAAGAAAGCAACCGTGTCTGAGACGGGTTCTAGAACAATACGATCAATAAAGGTTTCAAACATTAACCATTGACTTTAAATGAGTTACCCATCTTTGGGTCAGAGATCTGAATGGCCCCATTTGAAAAAATCTGATAGATGATGAACAGGTCATTCCATTTTGACCTAAGCTTGCCAGGAAAGAGCTTAAGTCAAGAATCAAAGAGCCAGACCTTCTGGTTCGGCTCAAAGCTCTTACGAGATATCAATTGGTCATGAGGAGCTTTGGTCTGAGCCTTATAGATCTTGGCATTCTCGTATGAGTCATTTCTGAGCTCCTCCAACTCAGATAGTTGGAGTTTCCTGGTCTTTTCAACTAAACTCAAATCCAGATTGCACTACTTGATTGCCCAAAATGCCCTATGTTCAATTTCTATGGGTAAATGGCATGCCTTTCCATACACCAGATGAAATGGTGACATGCCGATAGGTGTTTTGTACGCCGTACGGTAGGCCCAAAGAGCGTCCTCAAGCTTTTGAGTCAAGTCTTTACGATCAGGCCTAATCGTCTTCTGAAGAATATTCTTGATCTTCCGATTGGAGATCTCGGCCTATCCATTCATCTGGGGATGTTAAGGCATGGAGATTTTGTGATTTACCCCATATTTTGCCAGTAAATTATGGAACTGGGCATTAGTGAAGTGAGTACCACCATCGCTGATGATGGCCCTCGAAATCCCGAACTGACTGAAGATGTTCTTGATGAAATCGATGACCACCTTTTGGTCATTGGTTCGAGTGGGAATGGCCTCGATCCACTTGGGCACGTAATCAGCAGCGACAAGAATGTACTGGTGTCCAAATGAAGGGAAGAAGGATCCCATGAAATCGATACCCCAAACGTCAAAGATTTCGACGGAAAGAATCGGGTTTAGTGGCATCATGTCTCTCTTGGTTATGCTCCCAAGTGCCTGGCATCGGGAACATGACCTCGAGAATTCCTGGACATCCTTGAATAAAGATGGCCAAAAGAATCCATATTGCAAAATTTTTGCAGCTGTCTTTTTCCCGGAGAAATGTCCACCACACGTAAATGCATGGCAGAACTTGAGTAAACTTTTGAATTCAATCTCTAGAACACATCGGTGAATAATCTGATCAAAGATGATGCGATACAGTTCAGGGTCCTCCCAGAAGTAATATTTGGCCTCATATTTGAGTCTATCTCATTGTTGCTTGGTCCAACCCTGAGGGATTTGACCAACAGCCAAATAATTTACGATGTATGCAAACCATGGAGCTTGGATACCTGATACTGCAAGGATGGTCTCATCCGAAAAAGTATCAGCAATCGAAATATCTAGACGAGAATAATCACTCAGAAGTCTCAAAAGATGATCCGCCACTACATTCTGTGCCTCGGATTTATCTTTGATTTCAAGATCAAATTCTTGAAGCAAAAGAATCCATCAAATAAGCTGGGGTTTGGCATCCTTTTTGGCCAAGAGATGTCTCAAGGCCGAGTGGTTGATATATATTGTGACATGAGACCCTAAGAGATAAGCCCTGAATTTATCCAAAGCAAATACTACAGCTAGCAATTCCTTCTCAGTAACAGTGTAATTCTTCTGGGCCTCGTCTAGAGTTTTGCTAGCGTAGTAAATAACAGAGGGCTTCCTGTCAATCTTCTGACCCAAAATAGCCCCAACCGCGTAATTAGAAGCATCGATCATGATCTCAAATGGGGTTGTCCAAACCGGTGGTTGAAACACTAGAGCACAAGTGACTGCCGTTTTAAGAAAATCAAATGCCTTATGACGTAATTCATTGAAATCAAACGGTATATCTATGGTGAGAAGGTTGCTCAGAGGGCGAGCAACCTTAGAAAAGTCCTTAATGAACCTCCTATAGAATCCCACATGACCAAGAAATGATCAAATTTGTTTGGCAGATGTGGGAGGAGGAAGTTTAGAGATAGCATCAACCTTAGCTTTGTCAACTTCAATTCCCCATTCAGAGATTACATGACCCAAGATGATGCCTTCTTGTGTCATGAAATGACTCTTTTCCCAGCTAAGGACCAATCTTATTTTGATGCATCTTTTAAGGATCGGTTCAAGATTAGCCAAGCAAGAATCAAACGATTCTCTGAAAATAAAGAAATTGTCCATGAAGACTTCCATAAACTCTCCCACCATGTCTGAGAATATGGCTAGCATACACCTTTGAAAAGTCGCGGGTGCATTGCCTAAGCCAAAAGGCATCCTACGGAAAGCAAAGGTTCCGTAGGGACAGGTGAAAGTCTTTTTTTCCTAATCCTCAGGATGGATAGGGACTTGATTGTATCCCGAGTAACCGTCTAGGAAATAGAAGTACTTCTGCCTAGCTAATCTTTCAAGGATTTGATCGATAAAGGGAAAAGGGAAATTATCCTTTTTCGTGGCTGTGTTCAGCTTCTTGTAATCAATACAAACCCTCCAAGAGGAAGCTGAACGAGTTGTGATAGATTCTCCTTTCTCGTTAGTCACAACAGTAATCCCGACTTTCTTAGGAACAATTTGCACAGGACTTACCTAGGGACTATCAAAGATCGGATAAATGATTCCTGCATTGAGCCACTTGATAATTTCCTTCTTGACCACTTCTCGCATATTAAGGTTTAATCTCTGCATTTGGTAAGAAGGGCGGGATCCATCTTCCAAGAATATTCTATGATTGTAGTAAGATGGCTCGATCCCCCTAAGGTCATCAATGGTCCACCCAGTTACCTTCTTGTGTTCCTTTAAGACCTTGATTAGTTTAATCTCTTGCTCCGTAGTTAATCTAGCCCTGATAATCACAGGGAGCGTCTTTTGAGGTCCGAAAAACTGATACTTCAAATTCTCAGGCAATGGTTTCAATTCGAGCTGGGGGGTTTTGGATTGAGGGTAAAGATGATGCTGAAGAAGATTCAAGCGGAAGAGGTTGAAAGTGAATAAAATCAATAACCTCTTCAGAATGTGGCAGGTTTGCCACAGAGGGTTGCGGGTTAGATCCATCACAACAGGAGGAACTTTCAATTGCAGAAACCACCATACAAGTTTCAATGTTCAAATTATCATCTTCAAGTTCCTCTATAAACCCACAATCCTTGAATTCGTTAAGCACCTTAAAAATATCCAATTTCAATTTCTGATCCCCAAAGGCGATTTCCATGCTACCTCTCTCACAATTGATATTGGCCTTAGCAGTAGCCAGGAACAGACACCCCAGAATGATGGGCATGTTCCTTAGATTTTCAGGTACATCCATGTCAAGGACAAGGAAATCTACAGGAAAATAGAAATCCTTAACCTTGATAATAACATCTTCAATAACGCCTTACGAATTTGTGACCAAATGGTCCGCTAACTGCAGCGTTACTGAAGTCGACTGAAGTTCACCTAATCCGAACTTCTCGTAAAGAGAAGTCGGAATTAGGTTAATAGATGCACCTAAATCTGGAAGTGCTCTATCAAAAGTGTAATCTCCGATGACATAAGAAATCAAAGGAGCACCTGGATCTATCTTTTTCTGAGGAAGGTGATGCAGGATAATTGAACTAGACTGCTCAGAGAGTACCACCTTCCACGGAACAGATTCCCTAGACTTACGCTTCTGTGTGCATAAATCCTTTAAAAATTTACCGTAAGCTAGTGTGTGTTTGATAGCATCGAGGAGATAGATATTGATCTCGACATTCTTGAATATAGTCAAGAGCTCCTCATTACTATCAACAGACTTCTTCTTCCTAGGTTTAATCAAGGCCTCAAGAAAAGAAACATGAGTTAGATCTTCAGAATCAGGTTCCTGAGCCTTGATTTCTTCTTAGGAGTTCTCCTTTCTCCCCCAAGGCTCTCCAGGATTTGGTAGATCAAAACAGTGTGGTTGTGGATCCTGAGTTTGTTTTCCACTCCTCAAGGTAACAGAATTAGCAGATGCATATGAGTTTTGGTCTTGGGGAGGGTTAGGAAAGATTGGAGGGGCTTCATTAGCCAAAAACCTTTGATTTGAAGAAGAAGCAGAAAAAGAAGGACCCTGCTCAACCACCTGAGCATGTGCATGTGGGTCCCTCTGATTCCCGTACCCTTGGGCTTGATTGCCCGGATTCTGGATATTACATAGGTTGGGTACGGGATGAGATGGAAGAGATTCGAGGTGACGAGAATTAGCAATGAACCTGGTTTGCAAGTTGCCCAGCGAGGTTTTCATTTGCTGCATGAGCTGGAGCATAGATCCTTACATTTCTACCATCTGTCAGTTCAGATCAGCCTGTCCTACAGGTTGACAGGCATTCCAAGCTGGCTGATTAACCTGATTTGGGAGTAGCTGGGTGTAAACATGACCCTGACCCATTGGTCTTTGCGGTGCATAGTTGCTAGCTTTGAATTGGGTCTGCTGCCCTAGGCTTTTCCAAGAGAAGTTAGGATGGTTCCTCTAACCCGAATTGTAAGCATTGGAGTAAGGGTTGGACCTAATGTTCTCCTGTACAGCATATACATCCTCATAGGGTGAGGATGGAGAGAAAGAAAGGGAGGGATCAGAAAAACTGGGATCAAAGGCCCCAGTTTGGAACCCGTGGGGTTCCGAATAATGCTGGCTCACAGGTTGAGCCGCATCAAGTTGATTCATGAACTCCTGTCAAGAAGGAGCTCACGCTGAATGGAATCCCGAATTCTAGGATTGAGTAGATCGAAGATTGTTCATTGAATTTCCAGCCATCCACTCCTCCATCCTTTTAGTAACCAAGTCCACCTTATCTAGTTTATTGCAAATCAATTCCATGTTGAATGAATGAGAGTCATGGACTTCATTAACATTCGATCTAGGTTGTTGGGATCGGTTAAAAGTATCCATGGAGGCACGATTGATTGAATTTTCACTCATCTCCTCAAACAAATCATGTGCACTATCTGTATCTTTGTTGAGGAAATTGCCTCCGCAAGAAGCATCCACGTGATTTCTGAGTTGGTCAGTCAACCTGTGGTATAAGATCTGCACGAGCTGCCATTTTGGCACCTCGTGGTGTGGACACCTCCGCAATAAGTCCTGAAATCGCTCCCAGGCAACATGAAACTGCTCCCCTGGGCGCTGGGCGAAGGTAGTAATCTCCCGTCTCAGAGCATTGGTATGTCCGACAAGGAAGAATTTCTTCAGGAAAGCAGATCATTCCATGTTGCAATCAGCCTACCTATGGTCCTGTACAAATGAGCGGCTTTATCCCTAAGAGAGTAGGGAAAGAGCCTCATGATCATCTGCTCTTCATTCATGTTTCATGCCTTGGTGGTCTAGACCAAAGTGGTCAAGTCCTCCAAGTGCTCAAACGGGTCTTCAGAGCCAAGCCCATGAAAGTGTTTGATCAAGCTTAACACCTGGGGCTTGATTTCTACGTCTCCGGCAGGAATCTAGATGCTGGGACATTCCTCGTAATTTGAAAGATCATAAAAATCCTTCAAGGGCTGAGCACCCTGCATTCTCTGAATTTGTTCCAGCTGCCTTTGAAATACCTCCTGTGGATTCTGAGGCAGAGGAGGTTGTTGATTGACCATGGAATCAATTTAGCCAAAATCCAATCTACACCTCCTAGAATACTCCAGTGGCCCTTCCAATCTAGGATTCAATGACCTCCTTCCCAACATAAACTAGGAAGAGGTCGGAAGGACTGGAGATAAGAACCCTGCAGCACAACAAAATAAGTATGTCCTTAAGTGGGGTAGCCTAAGGATCTACAGACTCTCAGAATCTGCCTTAAGATTATAAACGATTTACTCTACTTGGGTCCAATCAATCCAACCAGTTAAAAGGAGGGACTGGGGAGAAGGTTCTTCCTTCGGCTTGAGCCTCAGGTTCCTAGTGTACCCCCCAGCCGCGGTCGTTTGACGCTACTCCCCTAGCTAGACATCAGATTGATTGGTACAAGCAAGTTAACCATAAACAATCTCAGACTGGGCCCCGAAGAGCAAATCAGTCCTTAAGGCCAACGTCTATTTGATTTTATTTAGGTCTGGGATTGTAGTGCTTATGGAATGTGGTGGGCCCTTAAGATGGGTTGTGCCCTTAATGATCAATTGAGTATGTGTGAGTGCATGTACAACTAGGGTTTTCAAGCAAGATTATTTTTTATGAGTGGATTTTAAGGTTCAAATCTTGCTTAAGTAGCTTTAGGGTTTGGAATTAGGTTAATTCAATCAAGTTTTGAGGCAAACCAGATTTTCAAGCACGGGTGAAGATCTTTTTCCTTTTTAAATCAAAAGTAAAGTGGAGTGCCTGGTATTGACCTAAATTGAAAACCCTAAGAAGAAGCTACTTGGTGAGTTGATTTTAGATTAAGTGGTGCGGCCCAAACAATTCAAACAATTGCCCAAAATTGCACCACTAAGTTAGGCACACAAAATGATTGACCTAAATTGATTTCTACTCTTTATATGTTGATTTGCGTGTACTGGTTCCATAGATCAGAATCCAATTAAGTAGATAAAAATCAATTAGGTTATGTGCCTTGAATGTGGGTGTATGTAGTGTGTATATTGATTTATCCCACAAGAAATATCTTTTTGTTGATTTTTTTATATGCTGGTGAGATGAATGTGAGTGGAAATCCAAGCAACCAAACTAACCCTAGGATTTATGCAAACACCTAGGTTAATTGGAGTTTGAATTAATGTTGTGAAATGGAATCTATGGAGGGGGAAGAATGGGGAGCACCTACAGTTGTCTTCAACTGCACTTTTCTCTAATCTATGGAGGGGGAAGAATGGGGAGCACCTACAGTTGTCTTCAACTACACTTTTCTCTAATCTACCACTTGAAGAATCCCTGTTAAGGTACCTGCAAAATAATAGACAAGAAATAAAGCTAGTTAGAAAATAATAAAGTGTGCGAAATGCGGAAAGAAAATCAAAAATCATTGCCTCCCCGGCAACGGTGCCAAAATGTTGAGATCAGAAAACTACGGGATCGAAGTTGGATTTGAAAAACTCGTCGTTGTAGTTCTATTTGTGAAGAAATTCATCAACAGATAAATTTATACCAAAACTCTAAGAATTCTGAGTCGAACAAAGGGAAGCTGCGTCGATCTAAAATCCGTAATTATACTTTTTTTGTATTTTTATTTGAAAATGAAATAATTATAATGGAATTGATATAAACAATAAGAGAGAGAAAGAGAGAGAGAGAACAATCACTTGATAAAATAATAATGTTTTTACAACTATAAAGCGAGAAATTCTATTCTAGAAAGCGATTAAAAAGAAGGGAGAGAGATGTTATCCTCCCTGACGAATGCTTGGAGGACGAGCCGGATGGAGCAATGCCTGGAAGACGGAGGATGGAGCGGGAAGAAGGAGGACAAAGCAGGAAGAAGCAGGAACGAGGCAGCATGTCATCGTCGTGGGATCCACTTCTGAAACAGGGGCGAGAAAATTAGATTTGGCTTTAGAATAGCATCCCAGGTGTGGGACAAGCTTCTCTTGAGCTTTGGAGAGGGAGAGAGGTAAAGGAAAGGATGAGAATTTCGTAAGGTAGGGGGCTCCTTGTATAGTTGCAAGGATAGGGGGCAATTTGGTCATTACATAGTTAAAACATTAAATGAGAGGGTCTTTAGTGACGGATTTAAGCGTCACTAAAGACCCCACGTCGCCGCAGCCTCACGTGCATGCTTGCCTCGTCGCCTACCACGTGCTCAACGCCTACCCACGTCCAAGAAATCTGAGTCGTCTGATCACGAGATTGGACGGCTTAGATTGCTCCTTGCCCGCTTCAGCTGTGCCTAACCGCGTGCCCGTGCGTGCGATAGGTCGTGCAGAAGTGTGTCATCGTGCGCGTGGCAATCCAAAGCTCCTCCATGCTCCACGTCTCTGCTCCTCGCCTGCCCAATCGCCATTTGGCGGCTGAATTGCGCCTGCTCCTACACCCATACCTAATTTGAGGCGGCTTGCGTTCGAATGCACACCTCGCGTCTCACCCACAGCATCAAGACCGCTGCACTATAAGTAGCCCTTTGTTGCATTTAGGAATTAGGCATGCACGCCTGTGGCCATTGGATCAAGATCCAACGGCCTAGATCGTCTGCACCTTATTCCTTAAGAAGATGAGAGCAGCACCTCTGACTAATTCTTGGCTGTTGGATCAAGATCCATCAACTAGGATCGCATGATGGAGGGCCTTTGGATATCAGCGGCGGGTCTTAGGGCAGATTGGGTAGCTAGATGGTGCCACGTGACACCATCTTGGTCGTCCATCTTCTGTGTGTTGTAGATGGTGCCACGAATGTCGGATTGAGCCGATTTTCACGCCATTAGGCTACGATCATCGATCCGAACCCACCCGTGCAGTCGAATTTGTCATCTGAAGTGTGGTTTAGCACCATCTTGGCCTTTGATCTCTAGGCTTCCTCAGACTATATCTAGTGCTATGGATGTCCGATCAGAGCGATCTTGGAGTCGTTGAACTCCCGTTGTCACCCTGATCAGATCTGTATGGTTGGATCTTCCATCTGAAGCCCCGATTAAAAATGACCCTGTCCCTGACCATAAAATGAGACAATTACTATACAATTTATACAATTTGACCTAAATGCATGATTATGCATGTTATGCAATATTTACAATGCATGATACTAATATGACACTAAAAACATGCATTAATAGACATTTTTGGCTATTTAGATGTATGCACATCACACCCCCATGCCTATCTTTTGCTAGCCCTAGCAAAAGCTACATGCTATTTATTAAAAAAATTAGGATTGGGTTACTCAGGCAAAAGTCATTTTCAACATTAAGAAAGGGTTTAGTTTTCCGATCTTAACATCATATGCTAAAAAATCAATTAAGGAAAGGAGGGAGGTTCTCTTCACAAAATAGCCATCATATAATTCTAATATCATAAATCTTAAAATCCCACAATGGCATCTAAATGTAAAAACAAATAAAGTGGGAAACAGGGGATTTTGTTGCGAGGGTCTCTCTCATGGAGGAGGTCTCGGCTGAAGGCAAGATTTGGCGGAGGAGATGAGTGGGCCGAGGGCTTCGAGATGGTAGTCGCGACGAAGTGCAGGGTGGCCCAAGGTGGTCAGACGAAATAATGGTGGAGGTGGGTTCTGGTGGTGGCCTTTGCTATTGTGGGAGCCGCTCACACGGCCAAGAGAGGGGGTACTGCTACTGATGGTGCTTGCAGCAGGCATGCGGGTGTGTGCGTGCGGCTCATGAGGAGTCGGCGAAGGAGGTGATGCACGCGGTGTCCCTGTTGGGTGTGAAGCACTGTTGGGCACAGGCAAGAGTTGTGCACCAAGGGTCGGGCGGCGAAGGGCTTACCTGCAGAGGTCGTGCGCGGTTGGAGAAGAGGGTGCGCTGGGGGCACACACATGCGATTGGAACTGAGGGTGCGTTGGAGGGGCACTACTGGGCATGCAGTGGTAAGTTGCTGCAATTGCAACTACTGCACGAGCACGTGAGTGCATGGAGAAGGACAGGCTACGCGTGGAGGCATGGAGTGGATGGGTGCGAGGTGCAAGCTGCTTGCTGTCCGTGAACGGCAGTGGCTGCGTGCTGCTGGTGAAGGTGGTGCGGTGAGGAGGTGATGGGTTCTTTTTGGTGGAGGAAAAATACAGGATGGGAAGAACATGAATAGTGGTGGTTGTGGTGGTGTTGATGGTGGACAGGGGAGGGTGTACAGTGGTGAAGCATGGTGATGGTTGCGTGGCTGTCGGAGACACAGTGGTGGTTGTGGTGGTGTTGATGGTGGACAGGGGAGGGTGTACAGTGGTGAAGCATGGTGATGGTTGCGTGGCTGTCGGAGACACACGCGCAGGGTGTTGGCACGAGTCCACCAACTTGGCGCGGCGAGCTGTCACCTCACCGGCCCACGGTGTGGTGAAGCTCAACCTTAGAGACGCACTGTGGTTGTGATGGAGGTGAGCTCGAAGCTCTTCACAGTGGTGGAGTCAAGGCGGAGTCTCATCGAGCATGGTAGCCGCTCCCCCTCTCTTGTAGCCATCTGTAATTCAAATGGAGTGATGGAGATCCACTTCTTCTGATCCTTTAATGGTCTTCAATGGCGGCCAGCCGATCCCCTCTACCGTTAACAAAGAAGAGAATAAATAAATAAAATGAAAAATAAATGATGGGTTAATTATTCACAAACCTTTGACTTCTATGTTAAACCAAAATGATGCATGTAGTGCACCTAATTGGTTAACTAATTAAATGCATGCAATTCTAAGTTAATTATAAATGCATTCAGATATGAATGCAATGCATGAAATATGCAAATAAGTGAATAATTAGACTAATCTATTTACATCTTATTATATGCTATTTATATGGCAATATTAATCGAATGTCTAGGTAATTAAGTAACTAATTAGCTTGATCGCGAAGTTCCTAAATGGGAACAAGTCCAGTCTTTTTACCAGGGACTCCATGAAGATATTAGATTATTTGTCAATGCGACTTGCGGAGGAAACATCATGGGTCAACACGAAGACATCGTGTGGGAGATTCTCGAGAATATGTGTGAGAACTCCATCAATAATGAATCCATGGGCATGTTCGACCGGACGAATGCCCGTGCATTTACGAATCCAAAGGGAGCACATGAGACGCAGGGCCTGTCCTCTTCCGTTGACTTGGAACTAATAGCCAGTCATTTGGACAAGGTCTCTATTATTGAGAAGAAAGGTGGATGAGCTAACTCAACATTTGTAGCGAGCCACCTCTACGCAGAACCCATACACACAACCACCCTCTGGCAGGGAGGTCGTGCACAACATCTATCACCGACCCTCTCAGGGGATGGACCCATATCCACCCCCGTCTAATTCTGGCTATGGAGGAAACTCTGGATCCACCTACACTAGTTAGGGGAACTCTGAACCCTCAAATTCTGATTTTCTTGAGGTTCCTCAAACCTGCGATGACCTCAACGAAATTCAAAATGATCCATTCTCAAACACCTACAACCCTGGATGGCGTAACATCTCAACTTCACGTGGTCGGGCAATAATCAAAATCAGAGACATCAATATCCACCCTGAGCACAAGCTCCTCGTCCATATTAGCCGCCTCAACCTTGGCCCAACCCAACTTATCAATCTGGACCAACTCAAATAGATCAAATGACTCTTATCCTTCAGACTCTGGCTGACATTCAGAAGACGAATGCGGCTATGCAAAAACAACACAGAAACGAGATCACAGAAGTTCACAATCAACTTGCCCAAATGGCAAATCCCCGCCAACCTGGTGCACTTCCTTCACAACCTCTGCCTAATCCGAATAACGTGTCGAACCAGAGACGCGTTATGAACCCAAATCCAAGCCAAGCTCACTTTGTTTATCAGGCCCCTTCTACTCCATCACTCGACGGGATGGAGGCTTCAACATCATATACAGGTTACCTATAGCAAGCACCTCTTCTACCCACTCCAAACCAAAACCAGGCAGGATTAATTCTATTACTACCCGCACTGGCAAAACAACACAAGACCCACCTTATCCAAGCCAAACCAAGCCTGGTAATACAAACCCTAACCCAAGGATAGTTATCCAAGACACCCCTATCCCAGATCAAGAACCTGGACCCATTGTAGAGGAACCACCTAAGGTTCCATTTCCTGAGGCCTTGACCAAGGGAAAGAGGATAACCAAAACCATGGCACCTGAGTAGGACCTGGGTAAGCTCTTTGGGCAGGTCCATATAAACATCCCCTTGATGGATGCAATACGCCACGTACCGGCTTACGCATAATTTTTGAAAGACATATGTACACCAAAGCGTAAGCTGTAAACCAAAGATGGGAATCCAATTGTATTGTCAGAGCAAGCCAGCTCTGTCATTTTAAGCAAACTCCTGCCTAAGGCAAAAAACCCAGGCACCCATTTGATCTCCTATGAAATCGATGATATACGGTTTGCCCGAGCTTTATTAGACTTAGGAGCCTCCATAAATTTGATACCCACATCCCTGTTAGACTACTTTAAGGAATCTGAACTTAAACCAACTGAAATGACTTTACAACTAGCAGATTGATCAATTAAGTCACCAAAAGGAATTCTCGAGAATGTCATAGTTAGGGTGCATGATTTCTATTTCCTAGTGGATTTCATCATTTTAGACATGGATGCCCCTAAGAATGTGAAGAATACACCGATCATATTAGGGAGACCCTTTCTGGCCACTACTAGGGCCAATATCAATTATGAGGAGGGGCAAATCGAATTGAAATTTGGGATCAAGACACTAAAGATTGACATCTTTAAAGCCCAACAAGGAATTAATTGTAGAATCATAGAACAAATTTACGATATTGAAGCAGTGGTTGACGACTTCATAGAGAACCCAACTATTTCTGATCAACCACAAGAGGATCAAAACCTGCAATTAGAGGAGCCCGAACTCAACCTAGACACACCCATAGCTCCTTCCTTTGCTCTTGACACCCATCCGGAATTACCCACTGCTGCTGAAAACCCGATTTTGAAATTAAAGCCTCTTCCTTATCATCTCAAATACGTCTTTTTGGGTTCCAATCAGACGTTTCCTGTGATTATCAACTCCCGACTCACACCTGATTAGGAAACACACCTGATTTCTATTCTCCAGCAACACCGAAGAGCCATTGAATGGACTCTCGACGATCTCACTGGTATCAACCCTTATATTGCACACACCACATCTACACTGGAGAGGGCTCACAACCATCCCGTGAAATGCAAAGACGCCTGAATCCCAATCTGTAGGATGTCATGAAAAAGTGGTTAGATGCAGGGATCATCTACCCCATCTCCGACAGTCGGTGGGTGAGTCAAATCCAGGTTGTGCCTAAAAAGGTAGGGGTCACTATCATCACGACTGAAATCGGAGAAGCCATATAGACCCGTATAGCAAACTCGTGGAGAGTCTGCATTGATTACAGAAGACTCAATTCCTCCACGAAGAAGGATCATTTTCCACTACCGTTCATTGATCAGATTCTCGAGAAACTAGTGGGAAATCAATTCTTCTGCTTTCTGGACGGGTACTTCGGTTATAACCAAGTCGCAATCCATCCCAAGGACCAATAAAAGACCACCTTCACCTGCCCCTTCGGAACTTACGCATTCCGAAGGATGCTGTTCGGTCTCTACAATGCACCCGCTACTTTTTAGCGGTGCATGCTTGTCATATTCTCAGATGTGGTAGGTGAGTACCTTAAAGTCTTCATGGACGACTTCTCAGTATTTGGTGAATCATTTGACGATTGCCTCCTGCACTTGGTCCAGATCCTCAGGCGATGCATCGACGTGAACTTGGTTCTTTCCTAGGAAAAGAGCCACTTCATGGTACCTGAAGGAATAGTCCTAGGACATCTTATCTCTGAAAAGGGCATCCAGGTTGATCGAGCCAAGGTGAATTTGATTTCCAAACTCCCTATGCTTAGCTCAATCAAAGACATTCGATCCTTCCTTGGGCACGTCGATTTTTACCATCGATTCATTCTCGATTTCTTGAAAATTGTGCACCCCCTGACTAATCTTTTATCTAAGGATGTCCCTTTTGAAATCACCAAGGAATGCACTCAGGCATTTGAGATCCTGCATGATCGAGTTACCCAAGCACCTATCCTATAACCCCCTGATTGGTCTCAACCCTTTAAGATCATGTGCGATGCATCTGATTACATTGTAGGTGCGATACTTGGGCAGAAAATAGACGGGAAACTCGTGGTCATTTACTATGCTAGCAAGACACTTGACGAGGCTCAGCGTAACTACACAGTTAATGAGAAAAAAGCTACTAGACGTAGTATTTTCCCTGGAAAAATTCATATCGTATCTTTTGGTTTCCGTTATTATCATTTACTCAGATCACACTGCTGTGAGGCATCTTGCGAAGAATTTGACCTCAACTAATCTGCTGGATCTTGCTGTTGCAAGAATTTGACCTCAAGATTCGCGATAAGGCATGGAAACAGAATGTGGTAGCTAATCACTTGTCCCATCTTCCTTCTGATATTATCAACCCTTCCGGACCCATTACTGAACATTTTCCCGATGAGCACCTCCTGACTATCAGTACAGGACTTCCATGGTTTGCTGATCTAGTAAACTACTTAGCATCACATCTGATACCATCCGATCGGCCAAAAGCCAAGAAGGACAAATTACTTTCCGATGCCAAGTACTACTTTTGTGAAGACTCGTATCTCTTCCGCATTGGTGCTGATCAAATCATCCGACGATGTATTCCGGAAGTGAAAATTCAGGACATTTTGTCCTTCTTCCATGACCAGGCATGCGGTGGACACTTCTCTAGTCATAAAACCGTAGCAAAAGTCCTCCAATGCCACTTCTATTGGCCCACGATTTTCAAAGATGCATACAATCACTGCAAGGCATGCACTCATTGTCAAATCTTAGGCAACATGAGCCACCTTGATATGATGCCCTTACAGCCAATTCTCATATGCGAAATCTTCGATGTCTGGGGAATTGATTTTATGGGACCCTTTCCTGTTTCAAATGGCTTTGAATACATTCTTCTCGCCGTTAACTACGTGTCCAAATGGATCGAAGCCATTCCAACCCAAACCAACAATCATAAGGTGGTTATCAAATTTATTCATTAGAAAATCTTTTCTTGGTTCAGGATTTCACATGCCATAATCTCTGATGGAGGGACCCATTTCACGAATGCTCAATTCAGATCACTGATGACCAAATACGGGATGTCACACCGAATCTCTACTCCTTATCACCCCCAAACCAACGGTCTAGCTGAGCTATCGAATCGGGAGATCAAGAAAATCCTCCAGGTCATTGTTTGCCCTGATAGGAAAGATTGGTCATCCCGACTTCTGGAAGCTTTGTGGGCTTATAGAACCTCCCACAAAACCCAATTAGGCATGTCTCCCTTCAGATTGGTGTACAGGAAGGCATGTCACATCCCTGTCGAATTGGAGCACAAAGCCTATTGGTAGTACAGAACTACAATCTCAATCTTTCTAAGGTAGGAACCCACAGAAAGCTTCAAATGAGCGAGATCGATGAATTACGCTGCGATGCGTATAAGAACTCATGAATTTACAAAGAGCAGGTTAAGGCCTTTCACGACAAGCACATATCCAGAAAGATCTTTTTCCCTAGTCAAAAAGTCCTACTCTTTGATGCCAAACTCAAACTGTTCCCAGGAAAACTCAAATCAAAATAGATTGGACCATACCTTGTCCAACGAATCTTTGGAAACGAAGCTGTCGAAATCAGTCAACTAAGCCACGATTCAGAACCTTTTGTCGTGAACGGTCAGAGACTCAAATCATTCATTGAACTCACCGATAAAAATTTGGCTGAGATATCTTTTACCCTCCATTCTCCCTGAGCTCATGCATTAAACTCAGCGCTTAACAGGAAACAACCCATCATTTTTTTAAAAACCTGAAACCCTTCCTAACACATCCTATGCTAAACTCATATTGCACTTTAGGGTTCATCCACTAGAACAACCGACTCCACCTCTGGTACCTGTACCCAAGCTTGAAATCGACCGCAACAGTCATCCTGGCCCATTCACCCACCCAACATCTGTTATAATGAATGATCTAAGCTGAACTCGAACCCACCTAATTTACAATGAGGATATTACAAATCGTAGGCATGGGGCGGGTATTAAAGTGTAAAATGCCATGAAAATCATTTCACAAGAAAGGGTTTCATAAAAGAAAATCACATATTCCAAAAATACCAAAAAATAAAAAATAAAAAAATTCTTGAAAAACAACAAAAATATGAGAGCAGAGGAAATTTTGATGGCATATCAGACTTTAAGGAGAAAAAGGGGAGGAGTTAAAAATGTCAAAAAGGAGCACAAGTTGAAAAGAAAAGAAAAAGAGGTAGTAATTAGTAAAAAATTAAGGAATTAACTTAGTTCTAGACCATATCAAAAGAAAATGAAAGGCAAAAAGTGCTGATAAAATAGAGAAGAGATTAGTATGAACGCTGATTTTAGGCCTTTTGGACTATAATCCTAGGCTTAAAAATTCAAATACCAGCTAAGATCTGGATAATCCTCAAGTGGTTGGGGAAAATGCGAAGCTTAAGTATTAGGGCTAAGGCTTAGGGATTATTCAACCTCGTTAACTGACCTCTAGTTTGCAGGACTCGGTAACCTAAGCACCCTAATCCACACACAGTCTGGTTCAGTGTGCCTAAGTATCAAAATCACGCAAATGCATTTAAATAGTTCTAAAAAAGTCACCTAGATTAGGAGCAGTTGATCAACATAAGTTGATTTGGACGAGTTCCCAGTGCGGAGAGGCGGGAAATTCCCCTCGAAGATGCACAATAACATATTGTCTCCTCAGTGCTTGTCTCCTAGGATATCTACATATCCTACCGGGGGCATGTAAGCACCCTATGCTGGTTCAAATGCCATGGGCAGCATTATCCCAAAATGTTGATTGCCAGGGTCTAGATTTAGCTACAAAATGCCATGGGCGAGATTATCTCGAAATCTCGAAGGCCAGGGTTCTGGGGGTTGCCATGGGCGGTGCTATCTCGAAGCATCGATTGCCAGGGACCCTGCAAGGATTGATGGTGGGGACTAGGAATCTGATACAGACCATGTTGTGAAGCCAATCTGAAGCTAGAAATAAAAAGAAAAGAGAGAAAATTCTCCAAAAAGAAAGAAAAATTCCCCTATCTCTCTCTAATAAAAACGCACTGCAAACTGAACCAAGGCTAAAACATGTTACAAGCACGGGTGCTTTAACCGCGGAGTTCAACAAACCTTAGGTTAGTTCCTGTAGGCCTTTAAAACCTTCACGGCAAACTGAGGCTAGAGTTAGTCAGGTCCGAATCTTAGTTTGTGCTTGAGTACCTCTAGGCCTACTATCGACATTCTAACCTAATCTACAAAAGGAAGCACACAGCAAAGTTTTTAAGCATAAAAAGATTTTATGGTCTAGAATCAAAGATTAATACTTTAAAATTTTACTAAAAGACTAGCAAAAGCTAAGCATGGGGGTATGATGGGAACACCATTATGAGCTGTAACTAGCTTATTTTAACCCAATTAAGTCAATAAATGCTCCTACATAACATCCAGAGAGTCACAAGTCATTACATATTTATTTTGAAAGAAAAATAAGAAATTAGGGCTAAAACTATAATTTTACCATCTCATCATAAATGCAGTACAACCACGAGTTTTCTCAGGGGTTAAATGAAGTTCAATTGGTCTTAAAAAGATAATAAGTGGGATAAAATAGACAGAAAAGGGTTTGCACGTGTTCTGAGAATTAAATGACTTTTGAAACCCTAAAAACAGACCCGCATAATTAACTGAGGTTATGATCAGGATAAAATTCACCTAAACCCTCTAAAATTCATATAAAAATATTCTATAGGGTTTAAAACTTTCAATTTGACCATCATAACCCGTTTTGACCCAAAATAGAACAACAGACAAACATTTGCCCTAATTTAGGTTTTTACATAAATTACCTAGTCAAACATGGTCAAAACCAAAATCCAACTTCACCATTGGATTCCTAAGGTCCAAATTAGGTTTGTATCAAAATTTGGACCCAAGATGATTTTGTCTTGACATAGTTTGCAAATTGGTCCTGTCTAATTTCATTTCTACCCTTAACTTTCAAAATCCTTTCTAATAGGCCCCTAACTTTGTCATCATTCTCACAAAAAGGTCCTTTTCGCCATTAATTCTATTCCTACTTGCTCCAGCAGCCTTAAAATGGAAAGAACTTCCTGATTTCTTGACGAATCCCTTTCAAAATTAAAAGGGAAGTTCGTCAAGAAATTCCCTTCCTTTTGAAACCAATCCCAAGCCCTAAAACCTACCCAATCTCTCATGCGAACACATGAGAGATTTGGGCATCAAGGAACTCCCAAGTCCAGCGAGGCTTTCTAAGCTTGGAAAGCTTGTTTCTCAAGCTCAAATCGCCTCTAGATCCTTATATAAGAGAGCCAAGATCCTCCTGAACTTCTCAAGCTTGAATTCGGCCAGAGACTCCCTCAATTTCTTCTCCCCTCCTTTGACCGATTTGCTCTTCAAGCTCTAGCAATTCTCCTTGTCTTCCCGCATTGTCTGACCACCATACCTGTGGCAGATTCTTCATCCTTATCTTCTTCTGCATCGCGCAGCACCCGCCAACGCTCCTACCCTCTTTCATCCTCGCTGATCGCCTCCCTCTAAGCATCTTCGTCTCTGGCGCCAGCTGCACCTCACTCGGCACCAATCCCGCTCTCCTTCGTCCGCCTCCCCACCTAAATAACTCCTTGACTTCCCCTCTTCATTTTCAGACCCTCACCACCTCGTTTAGACCACCGACTCGCCCCGTCGCCCTCCATCTTCCACCTCACTGGTGTACCTCCAGCAAGCTCGCATGGCCACTACACTCCACCAATCCTGCCACCGTTCATCTCCACACCTCCACCATGTTTCAAAGAGCAAAAGCCTTCTGGTCTTCAAGGCTATTGGCCTCCCCACTACTCCACCGAACACCACACTGTCGCACCTCATATTCCACCACCGTCCAGCCACCTCACACACCCTTACACCTTACGAACACCGCCGTTCGATTCCCTACCTCATGGCGAAGCTTATGAACTATTTTAACTGGGGCTATTAACCCATTTTCTTGCTTTCAGGTTCCCAGGTCTCAAACGCCATTGACGAAGCTTCGATCGAAGCTTGAAGGTCTCATCACGCCTACAGGTCCCACACCGATCCCCCGCACTGCAGATTACCTCCAGGTTATCCTTGCACGGTCAATTGGAGGTTTTAACCAAAGCCTCTGCACCAATTCAACGAACGAAGTCGCTGCTGCAACTGCGCGAAGGAAGGAGGTTGGGATAGTCCCATTTCAGAAGTGGAAAAGTCCTTGCACCTACATAAATTGAAAAAGTGTTAGAGGCTATTCGCCTCATAACACGGGGTGAGGTCCCTCTCACCCACGCACACCTGTGCCTCATCCGCGACTCTGTCCCCCGCGGATCTAGCTGACCCGTTTACCCGCCTAGACTGACCTACACTCCTCGCTCACTACCGCACGTCGATGAGCCTGGACTCGGGTGCGTACAATCCGATAACTCGATACAAAGGCCCTGAGAGGGCGAAGACTAAGAAAGAAGGAGAAGGAGAGCTTGCGCGTAGGGTAGGGGGAGGGTTTTGCTGCTGAAGGCTTTGGCTGACACTTAGCAAATTTGAGAAGTTCCCCTCCCCTGTGAGAAGAAGGAAGCAGAAGGAAGAAGAAGAAGAGAAGGAGGAGACGCAGTAGAGAAAGAAAAGAATAGAAAGAAGAAGAGGCTGAGAAAGGCGGTGCATTGTAGCATCAGGCATTTAAGTCGTCTGGTCCCACTTTCAGACGTCTGATTTGAGCTTCTAAAGCTATAATTAACTCTGATATTATGCTTCTACTTGCTAGTATTGTATAAGGGTAATTGGTGATTTAAAGCACCATTTTACCCTCTTCATTTTGCACATTGATCATTGATTTTTATATCATTCTACTGATGGGAACACCATCATGAGCCCTAAGTAGCTCATTTCGACCCAGTAAAGTCAATAAATGCTCCTACATAACCAACTAAAGGTCATAATTCATTGCATAACCATTCTGAGAGAAAAATAAGAAACTAGGGGTAAAATTGTAATTTTACCAGCTTATCATGAATGCAGTACAACCATGGGTTTTCTCAAGGGCTGAATAAAGGTCAAATGGTCTTAATAGGATAACAAGTGGGTTGGATTAGATAAAAAAGGGTTTGTGAGTGTTCTGAGAATTAAATAACTTTTTGAAACCCTAAAAACAAATCCACTTAATTAACCAAAGTTCTGGTCAGGATAAAATTTACCTAAATCCTCTAAAAATCATAAAAAAATATTCTCTAGGGTTTAGTACCTTCAAGTTGGCCATCAGAACCCATCTTGACCTAAAATGGAGTCTCAGATAGATATTTGCCCTAATTTGGGTTTTTTCATAAATTACCTAATCAAACATGATCAAAACCAAAATCCAACTTCACCATTAGATTTCTTAGGTCCAAATTAGGTTTGTACCAAAGTTTAGACCCAAGATGAGTTTACCTTGACCTAGTTTGCAAAAAGATCCTGTCTGATTACATTTCTACCCCTAACTTTCAAAAACCCTTGCAATCAGCCCCCTAACTTATTCGTCATCTTCACATTTAGGTCCCTCCACCATTATAGTGGAGGAAACCTACTCTAGCGACCTTTGACAGGGACTTTCTCCTTGATTGCTTGGAGAATCTCTTCCAAAATTTGGAGGGAGATCCTCTAAGAAATTCTCTCCAGTATGAACCCATTGATGAGCTTTGATTCCCTCACAATCTCTCATGCAAACGCATGAGAGATTTGGGTATCTTAATAGCTCCCAAGTCTGGCAACCTTCCAAGTTTGGGAAGCTTGCTTCCCAAGCCCTAACCGCCACTCAAATCCCTATTTAAAGAAGCCCAAATCCTCCCGAACTCCTCACGCTCAAATTCAGCCATGAATCCTCTCAAATTCCTCTCTCCCTCACGGTCGAAGGCTCCTCGACATCCAGTGATTCCCTCTGCCCTTTCTCGTCATCCAACCACCATACCTGCGGCGGATTCATCCTCCCTGCCTCCGTCTGCATCTCGTCGTACCAGCAGATGCCCCTTTCCCCTTCATCCTCGCCATCCCTACCTCACCAGAGTCGCCTTCATCTCCGACATCGGTCACACCAGACCCGACGCCATCGCTGTCCCCCTTCGTCCAGCAACTTCCTAGCTAAGTCCCCTGTCTCCTCTACTTCCTTCTCCACTCTTTACTTTCCAAAATCCACCACTGACGCCCCTTCGCACCTCCATCTCGGACCACCCCCTCTAGCGAGGTCATCCCACCTCCACAGGCCACCAAAACCCTCGTCGACAAGTCCACGACCATCACCACACCTCACTAATCACTTCCCCTCTATTTATTCACTTCGCCATCCACCCAAGTCACCCCCTGAACACACCCACTCACACGCACATAGTTTGACCTAGGTACGCACTCACAATCACTCTCACGCCACGCTACCACCCCCATCACATTTGCCATGCTCCGACGATACTCCCTGAGCTCTTTGACGTGGCTGAGAGGTCGTTCTACTAATTTCAGGTATCAGGCCTTGTCTGCCATTGGCGAGAAAGATCGAAGCTTGCTTCAGGCTGCCCCAGGTCCTTGTTGTCCCAGGTTGATGACCCAAGCTGTGCGGAAGAGCCTTGCGCACACACCCAGGACCTCAATTGCAATCAAGAGCCTCAACAGCTGCTGCAATTGTAGAGACACTCCCTACTGCAGGCGCGCGAGAAAAGGGGCACGCGGATAGTCCCACATTGGAAGTTGTTGAAGCCGTGCACCCGCATAAATTGAAAAAGTGCCGGTAGCTATTCACCTTAATTACCACGGGGTGAGGTCCCTCTCACCTTCACCCGGCCTCATCCGCGACACTGCCCTCGTGGACTTAGCCTGACCCGACCCGACCTGCACTCCTCGCTCACCACCACACATCAATGAGCCTGGACCCGGGTACGCGTCTAACCCGATAACCTGGATACCTTTGGCTTTAAGAGAGCGGATCCTAAGAGAGAAAGAGAGAGGAGAGTTGCGTGGGTAGGGGGAGGGTTTTACTGCAGTGATCTTCGGCCGACAGTTAGCCAAATTCTAAAGAGGAAAGCCAAAGAACAAGAGGAGGAGGCCAAAGTAGAAGCTAAAGAAGAGAAAGAAGGAAGAAGAAGAAGGCTTGGAGAGGTCACAACTGAGAAAGCCAAGAAAGAAGAAGAAGAAGGTCTGAAGAAAGAGAAAGCAAAGAAAGAGAAGAAGAAGAAAAAGAAAGGAGAAGACAAAGATAGAGAAGAAGAAAAGAAGAAGAAGAAAGCAGACAACTTTAAGTCATCTGATTTCCAAATCAGACGACAAAACCTAGCTCTCATTTCATAACATTTACATTGAGTTCCTTGGTGATATTGTAGGAGTATTTGGTGATCTAAATCACCATTTTACTCCCATATTTTTGCACATTGCTATTGATCTTATTGCAATCTATTTTAATTTGAATTGTGATCTTGATTTCTAAATCCCATATAGCTCCCTATGTTCGACCTTGGAACTTTTTCGAGTAATAAAAGTTGTATTTGTTTTCAAAGCGATTTCGACTATATTACAACGCTTCATTTTAAACAACAATGTCGCCTTGTGAACATCTACCTTAAACTTTTACTTATATATTGTGCTCAATTATGAATTGCAATTCTTGAGATTTAAATTCCCATATTGCTCCTTGTGTTCGACCTCGGAACTTTTTCGAGTAATAAAATCTATTTGTTTTCAAAGCGATTTCAACTATATTACAATGCTTTATTTTAAAACTCGATTTCACCACGTTAACAGTGTCCATCCCTAACAATCTTTCCAATTCCTCAATTTCATCCCTAGCATCCCTTGTACTATCACAAGTATCTACCTGCACTTCATCAGTGATTATTTCAACATATGGAGTCAACATTTCACCTTCAGACATAGGCGAATCAGAGGGTGACTCCGAATCAAATGAAGGTAGGTTGGAAGCAATAGATCTAGGGATTATCCTATCAATGTCATCCCTAGGTTCTTGTTCATTACTAAAATCCTTCTTGGAGTCTAAATGTGAATCCACATAAATTTCAGAAGTTTCTTCCACATTTTCCATTATTTATCTTCATGAGGAAGAATATTATCAATGGGTGTACTAATGTGACCTAATTTGATCAACTTCGTGACATCTTCGGGAGCTAATTCTTCAAATAAGACATAATCACCCTTAATGTCACTCTAAGTCCTAAGTTCAAGTTCCTTACATAATTCATCCCCCTCAACCATCAATTCATCCTTCACCCAAGGTTTAAATTCATCTAACATTTCTGCAGATCCCTTGGGGCACTCTATCTAGGGTAAAATGTTCCTTTGTATCATCATACTCCTCAGATAGGTGAATTTCTTCAGGGTTAGGTTCCCTAAAGGTGGTCTTGAGTTCCATCTCGTGATCAGAAGGGAGGGTGGGATTAACAACTTGACTTCAGCCCACTTCATCAAATGTGACGAAAATACTATCATCTAGGTTGAGGTCTTCTAATGGTACCATCACTCCCTTCTTTTAACTCTAATATAATTCAGGTGGATACTCAACCTAATCATCATCTTCCTCAGGTTGCCACCTTTCTTCATCCAATATATAGCTACTGTCATACATATCCTCCTCCCACTTAAGGTGTGGACCTCTCAAGAAAGTGTCATCTAGCGAGGAGGTTTCAAAATCAATCCTCGAAAACTAGCTATTCTCCCTTACATAATCCCCAAAATTCCCTTCCAACTTAGGGTGTAGCTCTCCCACGAGAGATGCATCTAGCATAGAAGGGTGCACGTCATCCTCAATGGGGTAGAGTGGGTGGCTAATTTCTTCTTTTTCTTGTTGGCCTGCTCTCGAAAATTCTCCTAATAATTCAATCATTTCGTCTTGCATTTTCTGCATTTCCATCTTCAAGGAGGAGAGGTCATCATTTCTATCAGGAGAGAAGTCAAGATCATGCTTATAGTACCTAGGAGTTTCTATCCAACCATTAAAATCATTAATGGAAGGTGGGTTGGGTATTTCTTTGGTGTGTGGGATATTAGGCAAGGCAAATCCCGCTCCTATGTTCTGCTCACTAATTTGGGGCTTAACTAGGCCAATACTCCTATAATAGGAGTAAAAAGGATCCCACTGGTTGTCATTTTGTCCATCAAAAGATGGACCATCTCGACATATGGGATCGAAGATTGCAGAGTGGGGGTAAGGGTGTGGGCAAGAAGTAAAAGAATGGACATCAACATTGTCAATTCTAACTCACACCATAGTCAGATTTCCCAAGCAAACACAAATCAAAGGACATTTTAAGTCTTTAATCAGTTAAAGCTTTTGCAATTTAAGTCCAGTTGTAGGTGACAAATCAAGTTATCCAAACAATTACGCACCTACTTGTCGACCTACAATACACCTAAGAAGACCTAACTGGGACTCAGGTGATCCTCCCTAAAGCCCAAAAAGTTTAGTCACTACCAAACATGGCAAAGAGGGATGCAAGTAGGGTCAAGCCCTTCCTTTGAAGCACTCCTTTCGTGGTGCTTCTTAACTACCCTCAATCCACAAGTTTTGGAGGCAACTTCACCTCTGAACTAAAGTTTGGGTCACTTTAGACCCCAGTAATAGGAAGCTCTAGTCCTAGTGGTTCCAAACCTAAGGAGTGTCTAAAAGCGTGCCTCGATGCACAATATACAAGTGTGCATACACCACAAAAGATTTTGAATTTTGAATCGCACACCAAGTTTGAAAATCAAGTCCTTGGTTTTTAAATGTCCCTCCTTTAATTAGTCCTTTTTTCAAAAAAATTTAAATGTGACCACTTGTTAGATCTATTCAATACAGATTAGGTGGTCTTGAAATTAATCCAAATGCATTTGCATGACAAGTAGAAATGCAAAGTTAGAAATGCATACCTGATTCCAGCATTCTTCATGCAATATGCCATGTGGGAAATTAGATCTAGATGCTGCTCATTCAATCCAAATGATTTGACCTAAGGGTAGGCAACTTCTAGCAGGCAACTCATGTATTTTTTTTTTTTTTACCTACTTATGCACAAATAATGAAAAATCAAGCCACGAAAGAAAATAAAAATCTAAGTCTAAATAAATGGGAACAGACTCTCAAAAAGTTACCCACATAGGGGCCTAAAAGAAGGTAAGGGAACAAACCCCTCAACTCTACCCAGAACAAGGGTCTCAAATAATGAAGTCTAAGTTTATCTAAATGATAAAGATAATTTTTTTACCCTCTGGGATGGTGGTGTCAAGGTTCACCAAGATGCGAAGCTCCTCCTCGGGTGTGGCCCAAGGTCCACAATGTGAAGATGCTAAGGCAGGTGCGACGATTCTCCCAAAAGACACCTCGCACAAATAGATAGAACAAATTAAATATACCTCAAATAAAATGTGAACCAATAAATAGATAAATGCAAGTTTAACAAGCCTGTTGCCTCCCCAGCAACAGCGCCATTTGACGAGTCAATTATCGCTTAACAAGATGATAATTAAAATGATTTGTCGTTTGTACTTCTAAGTGGTGGAAAATCGACTAATCAAAGTATTGAATTAAAATTAAACCACTCGAGAAGAGCGAGTCGTGTCCATAGGAAGGAACGTACCTGTTAAAATCACAAAAATCAAGAAATGAATGTTCGCAATTGGAATTACGGGAAGTCGATGCCAAAACCCCTCTCAAATGAGGCAGATAGGGCTCACATATGCTGATAAATCAATTAAGGAAAGGAGGGAGGTTCTCTTCACAAAATGGCTATCATATAATACTAATATCATAAATCTTAAAATCCCACAATGGCAACTAAATGTAAAAATAAATAAAGTAGGAAACAGAGGATTTTGTTGCGAGGCTCCCACGCATGGAGGAGGTCTCGACTGGAGGCGAGATTTGGTGGAGATGAGTGAGCTGAGGGCTTCGAGATGGTAGTCGCGACGAAGTGCAAGTTGGCCCGAGGTGGTCGGACGGAACAATGGTGGAGGTGGGTTCTAGCGGTGGCTTTTGTTGTTGTGGGAGCCGCTCACATGGCTAAGAGAGGTGGTGCTGCTGCTACTAGTGCGTACAGCAGGCACGCGGATGCATGTGTGCAGTTGCATGGGGAGCCGGCGAAGGAGGTGATGCACATGGCATCCCTGCTGGGCGTGAAGTGCGGTTGGGTGCGAGCAGGAGCTATGCACCGAGGGTCGGGCAGTGAAGGGCTTGCCCACAGAGGTCGCTCATGGTTGGAGCAGAGGGTGCGCTAGGGGCACGCACATGCGGTTGGAACTGAGGGTGCATCGAAGGGACGCTGTTGGGCATGCGGCGGTGAGTTGCTGCAGCTGCAGCTGCTGCGCAAGCACGTGAGTGCGTGGAGGAGAAGGATAGGTTGCACGTGGAGGCATAGAGTGGATGGGTGCGAGGCGCGAGCTGCTTTCCATGCATGAATGATAGCGGCTGCGTGTTGCTGGTGAAGGTGGTGCGGTGAGGAGGTGATGGGTTCTTTTTGGTGGAGGAAAAATAGAGGATGGGAAGAACATGAATAGTGGTGGCTACGGTGGTGTTGATGGTGGACAAGGGAGGGTGCACAGTGGTGAAGCATGGTGATGGTTGCATGGCTGTCGGAGACACATGCGCACGGTGTTGGCATAACTCCACTGGCTTGGCGCGTTGAGCTATCACCTCGCCAGCCCACGATGTGGTGGAGCTTGGCCTTGGAGACACACGGTGGTGGTGATGGAGGTGAGCTCGAAGCTCTTCACAATGGTGGAGTCAAGGCGGAGTCTCATCGAGCATAGTAGCCGCTCCCCCTCTCTTGTAGCCATCTACAATTCAAATGGAGGAGTGATGGAGATCCGCTTCTTCCGGTCCTTCAATGGTCTTCAATGGTGGCCAGTCGATCCCTTTCGCTGTTAACAAAGAAGAGAATAAATAAATAAAATAAAAAAGAAATGATGGGTTAATTATGCACAAACCCATGACTTCTATGTTAAACCAAAATGATGCATGTAATGCACCTAATTGGTTAACTAATTAAATGCATGCAATTCTAGGTTAATTATAAATGCATTTAGATATGAATGCAATGCATGAAATATGCAAATAAGTGAATAATTAGACTAATCTATTTACATCTTATTATATGCTATTTATATGTCAATATTAATCTAATGTCTAGGCAATTAAGTAACTAATTAGCCCACAAATATGAGCTCATCAACTACGTGTCGAAATGGACCGAAGCAATGCCTACCCGGAAATGTGATCATAAGGCCATCATGGACTTTATTAAGAAGAATATCTTTTCCCTGTATGGGATACCTAAGGCCATGATCAGCGATGGTGGGTGTCACTTCATCAACGCCCAGTTTCATGCTTTACTTAAGAAATACGGGGTCACTCACGATATTGCCACCCCGTATCACCCGCAAACGAACAGGAAAACTGAGGTCTCAAATAGGCAGATTAAGAATATTCTGCAAAAGACTGTAAGACCAACCAGAAGGATTGGTCCACACAATTGGATGATACCCTTTGGGCATACAGGACTACTTATACGACCCCTATAGGCATGTCACCATATCGATTGGTCTTTGGCAAAGGTTGCCACCTTCCAGTTAAGTTGGAGCACCAGGCATACTGGGTTGTCAAGCAATGTAATATGGATTCCCATATGGCCAGAACTCAAAGGAAGCTCCAACTCTCCGAGCTCGAAGAGATTTGTCGGGACGCTTACGAGAATAGTAGACTTTATAAGGAGAAGATGAATGTTGTCCACGACAGGAACATTATTAGGAAAACATTCAAGCCAAACCAACAAGTATGGCTTTTTGATGCGAGACTCAAAACACTTTCCTGAGAAGTTACGATCTAAGTGGACAGGACCGTACTAAGTGGTCAAACCTTTTTCCAATGGGACAGCAGAAATTGCTGATCCTAAGACTGGGCAAACCTTTAAAGTTTATGGTTAAAGATTAAAACATTTTCTTTCCTAGGTTCCATCGAAGGAAGTTTTAACCTTCATAGAGGGTTAAACTGGAGCTTTACCTAGCTGGAGGCAATAAACTCAATGCTTCCTGGGAGGTAACCCAGAGGTTTCAAGCTGACTAGATTCATTGGTGGAACTCAGGTGGTTTCTTTCCTTACTCTTTGCATACATTTATTTTCCAATGAGGACATTGTCCAACATAGGCATGAAAGGGTGGTAATTCTCATTTTCTGAGTACAAAATTACTAGTTTGAACTAATTTTTATTTCTTAAAAAAAAGGGAATTAAGAAAAGAAAACTTAGGCATTAGGAGCTTGTCAACTTTAGGAAATGATACGTTAAGGACCTAAATCCTAGACTCTTCAGGTCTTCGGGCTTAATCGACCCAGGTGTGAACTAAAATGTGGAGTTGTTCTTAAGTCCTCACCACCTTAATTTATATTAACTTGGTTAATAAAGTGGGGTGATAAGGATACAACTTGTCAGCCCGTCCTCTGATTTGGGGGGACTTAGAGTCTAAGCATCTGCACATGTTTTGCACTAACTTACTCCTCGATGATTCTAATGGAAATTGGGTAGGTAATGAACCTTCTAGGGTGGTATGGCTAGCAAGTTATCGTAGATAACAACCCATTGGTTGGTTGTCCAGAGCCTAGCTACAGGACCATTCTCTTTCACTACTACCTTTAGGTAAATCTTAGATCCGAGAAGCCACCTACTTAAAGAAAAAAAATGATGAAAAAAAAAGAAAAATAGAAAAAGGAGAAAAAGAAAAAAAAGAAATAAGCCACACTTCATCGCACGAGTCTGGCTGGTTGTCGTGAGTAACAACCCTTTGGCCGTTTGTCCAGATCCTAGCTCATAAAATGCATAAAAATTCTAAAACACTTAAGGAAGAAGTAGGAAAGTAGAATAATCTAGGGAGATATACACTACATTCGCCCTTATGTTGACCCCACAAAATAAAAGTAGGGTTTAGGCTACCGATCAGGTAGATACACCTTTAGGTAGCATTTTCTTTTCAGGACACCTAGGAGCGTAGAAACCCCAAGTCCATTTTAATTACTATTGAGTCAATCACAATTTTCACGACAAGATGCTTAGCACTTAAAGTCCTTTTCGAGTCTTGGGTGGGTTGGGTAGCCGTAAAAAGTTACACCAAAACTCTCAACTCCAAAATCTAAAAAAAAAAAAAAAAGAAAAGAGGAAAAGAAAGAAAGAGAAGTTGCTTCTATGAAGAATAAGGCTAGGACTCAGGAGGTCTGCATTTTGGCAGGCACCCAGTCACTGTTGAGTCTTTATGGGTTAGTTTCTTGGTAGAAATTTCCTCCTGTGACAAGTAACTTATGCCTTAGCGATTGATTCCTAATTCTAATTGTAAATAGCATTTAGGTTAACCTTGCTAGAGACTAGCAGGGGGTGGGCATGGGAGTATGATAACTCTATAAATAATAGCGTTAATTACATCAATTATAGTCAACTTCAAGGACATATGGGCATAAATATCATGATACAATGGGTTTGGGAGCATTGCATGCATTCTGCATTATTTTATGTTAATACTACTTGGAATTAACATTTAATGGCCAGGTTATAGAATAGCACCTTGAAACAAGCCTCAGATGAGCAATTAGACCATAAGAATGAATCTGGATTGACTAACGAAGTCCAACAAAGCCAAAATTGGCTCAATCCAACCTTCGTAGCTCCCACAACAAGCCCGAGAAGTTCTGACCATTGATCTGATGATCAACAACCTTCATTGCACCATGCAACACCCTCTCCGCCCTCCATCGTGTGCCAGCAGCCACCACCATTTGATCTTCATCAAACACACCTTGTCGTGCCACGTCACTCTTCATCATCCATCGTACGATCATCATCCAACGATCACCACCGCACAAGTGCCTCGTCATCCACGTGACAATCCTTGGGCATGGCGTAATGGCTAGTACCTCGATGCACTCACGATGGGTGCGAGTTCGAGACTTTACAAGGCATAATTGCACGGCACGCGAAGAGGTGGCAAAATTAGGTCACCAAATCTCCATCAAGCGATCGAGAAGCATCCAATTTGCGGACACAATGAGTGCCATCTATCCATTTACATAATACACATGCGATCACACCCGATCGTACGCACGCGATCACACCCGATCGTACTCACGCAATCTAAAGCACATGCTCACGTGCGATCCTGACCCTCCGATGGTGATCTGCGGCTCGTATCCAACGACAGGCGTGCGACGACAACTGTGCATGCACGGACGCTAGCGAGCACATGAGCTGGACTACAGCGACGCTTGCAACTGGCTACAATGACGTCCTTGCTATCACTAATTGTTCGATACCTGTTTTGGCCACTCTCCACTATAAAGAGGCCTACACTCCATTCATGAGCATCTCTCTTCATAGCTTCTACCAAGCATACTCCCACTTCCATAGAGCTCAAAGCAAGGTCCCGAAGCTACCAAGCCGCCAACGGAAGTCTCTCCAATGCCGTGGCTACCTTGATGCCCCATTTTAGCAATTAGTTTCTAGTACTCTTTAGCTCATATTTTTGTACTTTATTCAAGCATGTCTCTATGATGTTTGCAAAACAATTCTTATAAGTAATCATTTCCCTTATGTTTGATATTCTTTTCATGCATTTTAAATTAGGCTTCTATTCTATATGCTTGTGTTGCAATAGTTTTTACTGGTACTTATCTTCTTAGATATAGAATTACAACTAGTATTCTACCACGGATTTTTACTCTCCCTCTCCCTCTCCCTCTCTTTCTTCTCTCTTCACAAGCAAATGGAATAAAATATCTTGTGACATTAAGCGATTAATCGATCCGATTCCATGCCTCCTTGTGTTCGACACTTAGACTCACCATCCATATTCTTTTAAAATTGACGTCGTAAATGCATGCTATAATGAACAAATCATCTAAATGCATTTTCCAATGTCACCCACTAATCAAACCCTTTATTAATGCTACATGTTCTAACATAACTATCCTACGATCCAAGATCCTGTTACTTGCCACTCCTTAGCCAAATCAACCCTTCATGTCGAAGGAGATCCCGATGGTACATTCGTACCCTAACCCCTCCTTGGCCAAAAAAAGGATTAAAGCACTCATGTCCACCAGACAAAGGATACCTGCTCCAATCGTCGGAACGTTGATTGTACTCAGAGTCCTTGGAAAGCTATTCCACATAAGACATCCCTGAGTACCTTGTCCAAAAGACTCAGCGGGAGCGACTTCCCGCTACCCATGATCCCTGGAAGGCTATTCCACACAAGATCTCACGCACTCTCACCCATTCAGATCTCTCAAAGACTATTCCACACAAGACCCGTACAATCCCCGTCACCCGAGAATCCCTGGAAAGCCATTCCGCACAAGATCTCTCGAATCACAGCCTAAGATCCCTGGAAACTATTCCACACAAGATCTCATAGAGCCTCTTGTCAACTCAAACTTGAGACAACCCTGGTGCATCATCTCCATGACAACACCAAGAGAACCCCCAACCAAGAACTATTCTCATTCCTAGGTCGAGCTACAATAGCCTCAAGCTACCAGACTTTCAGGTTTTCAACCAGCAACAGTAAACTCATTGTTCACCAAGTCCCGGTGTCTCACCTAACGACTCACCTATTTAACCTAACTGGTCCTAATTCCTTCCCCCCTAATCGGTACCTGACCAGGAAACCTTAGAACCTACTGGATCACCTGGGGTCATATCCAAGAACTTAAGATCCAAGCATTTCATCTTATTAGATTCTAGCCGAGTCATTAATAGGTTCACCATTATGGATTCGTGTCTTTACTTAACTGGATTATATGGCCTTTTTATCGTATTCTTGGAGCTGGAGAGTTCCTTGCCTCTTGGCTCGAACACACCCTTAACACATTCACAAATTCTAGCTCAGTACCGGTACTGGGCACCAACAACACCATTTCAGGTAACCCAGCCAATACCGATATAGGGCAATCCCAGTATTATACCAATATTTCCATGCCAGTACCGATACTAAACACTAGCACCAGTACTAGGTGCCATCAGCCAATTCCAAGTACCTCAGCCAATATCGGTACTGGGCAGTCCCAGTCACATAGTCTAATGCATCCAGTATCGGTATTAGTCACCAGTATCAATGCTGGGTACCTTAATACCCTTTTATGCTCACTACCAGCCGATGCTAAAATCATCTAGTACCAATACTGGTCGCCAATATCGGTACTAGGTGCTTCCAGCACCCAGACCAAAGTGCCAACCATTCACTTCACATATTTACAAGGTTTAATCCAAATCAAAGGAAAAATCCTACCATTTTACATGCAAACATGGATTTATACCCAAAACACCCTTTTTCTACCATTCCTAGTCTTAGGAGCAAAAGAGGGTATCAAGGAGAGAAAACCCTACATGCGATGAGGAGCTCTTCTCCTTCCTCCTTGCCTTGCAGCAGCAGCAACTACAACAGCAACAATAGTAATAGGATCAACAACAACACTAGCAAGTGCAGCAGCAGCTCACCTCCTTTCCTTCTCCTTCCTTTCCTCTATCTCGCAACAACAGCAACAACAACTACAACAGCAGCAGTAGTAGCAATAATGGCTGGAGTAGCAACAGCACTCGATAAAGAGGAGGGGGATAAGGGGTGTAACCGGTTGGAGAAGGACTCGGCTGGGGAAGAAAGAAAATGAGGGTTTTATTTTTATCTTTTTATTTTCCTCCACTTATACATAGGGGTTAGGATATTTACACCTAAGTCCTTACACTTTTTACTTAGGCTCCAAGCAAGCCCTCCAAACATGCATTCTTAACACATAGCCCGTGTTGTAATCGTAAAATGAGAATTTAGTGAGAAAATCATCGTAGTATAGCGTGAATCATGATACAAACAAAAACTTTATATATCAAGACGGTGATTCCCGGTCAATCTCAGGGAGGCATTTAAGAAGCAAGACTGATTCCGATTTTATACTTGCTCAAAATAGGACCCCAGTTTCTAAAGTGCGGGTTAGAGATGCACCAATCTCATTGTTTACGCAGAAAACATGTGCGTGTGTCAAATATATTGACGGAGAGAGTTTCGCTTATTTATGATAACACTAGAAGGATATGTCGTTATAATTAATGTGGTGGAAATCTCTCAATCAAAAATTAACATAGATATGAATTTAAACCACAATAAAGGATGTTGTATTCACAGGGAGATAGACCAATAAATTCACGAGTCGAGGAATACACAGTTCACAAACTCTTCCGCAACTTTAATGCAAGGAATATGCTATTTTAAATGAAGCTTGCAATTTCCTAAAAGGTTCAGGGGTATTTATGCAGTTTTCACGTCAGGAATTAAGCTCCAAAAATATGTGTATGATGCATGTGTAATGGCTTATCATGTAAATTCAACTTTCATGCAATTCTAATTTGAAATTCAAGGTTAAATCATGCACATAACACAAGTGAAATAATTTCAGGAAAGTATGAGTGCATCAATGCAATGTGGCCTGAATAAAATATGAATATATAATTGGCAATGGCATTGAATGTAATTATTAATCTAGGCAAAAATAGAGGATTTCTCCTCTCTCTTCCTCGTGTGGGCGGCCGTGCACTGTTGGCGGTGAGAGTCGACGGGGAGGTGCGCCTCGATGAGGGCTACACAACGGTTGTGATGCAGCGGCCGGACGTGGCCAGCGATGATGCGCCGGCCGACCAGGAGGAGGAGGATAGCCATCGGCATGTTGGAGGAGGAGAACAGCCACGCGTGGATGCACGGGCACCCTGCTGCTGCAACCTGTGCGGCTACGCGCTTGGCGCGCGTACACAAGGGCGCTGGTGGTGGCGTTGGAGTGGTCCTTTGCAACACCTGCAGGGCGTGGCTGTGGACCTGCGGTCACCTGTGGGTGACTACGGTGGGGTGTAGGGGCGCCTAGGGCGATGGCACAGGGCGTGGTGGATGCAACGCTGGTGCGCTAAGGCGGTGAGCACCTGCGGGCGGGCTTGCAGGGTGCACTGGAGAGGCCTGCAGGCGTGGCGCCTACGGTGTAGCGCCTGCGAGCTTGAAGGGGCGCCTGCTAGCACTTAGCATGGGGGCGCTTGCGAGGCAGAAGGCGCAAGGGAGGTGAAGGGCGTGAGGTGCAGTGAGCCTACAGGGCGCGGTGCAACGCCTGCGGGCTCTTGGGAGGGTAGGCACTTGCGGTGGAAGGTGAAGCGTACAGTAAAGGCTGGTGCATGCCTGCAAAGGGCACGAATGCGCTGGAGGTGGAAGGCAGTGGTGCGGTGGCGTGGTGCTCCTGCAGTGGAAAGGCGATGGAAGGTGAAGCAACTGCAGGCGCACGGTGAGGGCAGTAGGGCGATGGTGTTGCACCTACAGTACGTGGAAGGCCTGGCACAGTGCACGCAGTGCTCACAGGGTTCGCCCTCTCCATGGTGGGGAAGGTGGATATCCCCTCAAGGGGGAGGAAGAATAATCGAAGATGAAGCCCCTTTGCCCAACCTCTCTATTTTTTATCTCCTCTCCCCACTTGGGTTAAGGGATTTTTGAATCCCTTACTAAATTTGGCCATCGGCTGTTGAGGAGCTGTTGAGGCCGGCCGAAAGACTCAATTGAGGCTGGCGGCTGTTGGGGAGGGGAGAATTTAATTCACCCCCCTCATCTCTTGCAATTTATTCCTACAACAACAAAACATAAAATAATTACATACTAAATTATAGAATGCAATAAAATAGATAAAAACTCAAGTAATGATGCATGTACTTATTTAATGACATAATATAATTATTAACAAACATACTATGTTAGAATTAAGTACTTAGGCGTAACAATAGTCCATTAAAATGGACTCATCAAATACCCCCATGCCTAAGATTTGTTTGTCCCTAGCAAAAATGACAAATGGTAAAAGTAATCAGAAGAATTCTTCTTTTCTTATTTCAAAACTTTAGAGATCCAGACAAATGTGAAGTGATGATAACATAGGTAACAGATCCATGTGAAAAAGCCAATTCGCATTGGGAGTTTGTACTTCACCCTTGGTAAATATTGCTGTCAGGATAGGCAACTACTTCAATCAGGGATAAAGCAGAAGATAATCTGTAATTTAACCCCTACATTTGGCTTAGGTAGGAGATATCGAGTAGAATGGATTTGTATTTGGTGGCACACACTCATCTGGTGCTACATGTAGTCTAGTACTACAGACTCTAGATCTCTACACTATTAGACAAGTCAACTCTGAGAGAGGCTAAACAAATGTGCTCTCTTGATGTTCCTAGGCGCTCACTCTTTTCTTTTCTTTCTGAGATCACAAATCTCGCCAGATTCAGTAATTGTACTCACTATTTGATGGCCTCACATGGCATCCACATTTCAATTAAAGTCCCAATAACTCTACAACTAAGTTAGAGTCCTCAACCGGTATTCGAGCGATCAAAAATACTGAAAGATAGGTATGGTTCATATTTAGTGGCACGCGATAGATGTTTTGTTGCCTCAAAAATAATGTTACAACGATAAAATTATAATCCTGGACTCTTTTTTTTCTTTTTTTTTCTTTTCTCTCTCTTTTCTCTTTCTCTTTTTTTTTCTTCTCTTTCTTTTTCTTTTTCTTTTTCTTTCTCTTTCTCTTTTTCTTTATTAATCAACACAACACAATACAGACTTTTATTTATGAGGCATTATTAGGGATGATGATGGTCAAAAGGATATTGTGTGTCTTATTTGGTGGAAGTGCCTATTCTCAGCACCGAGAAGGAATGGATAGGACAGGTGTATTTCTGACCTTTGACACTATTACCCTCCTTCAGCCGAGGACTCTATGAAGGATGGTCATAACCATCCACCATAGTCATAGCTTTATTAAGACTCAATCTCTGTGTATCTGCCTTATTTGGTGACTCTCAAGAATTCGCACAAAGTACGCACACAGGAACAGAGAGTGAAAACTACACCTAACTCTGAAGTATCATCATCTAATTATCCAAAGCTTAAGAGTCCTTACACTTGACTTAGCACACCAGTAATCTATCTACTTTCTTCTCACAAATATGAGGTAGATCTACTAGAAGATAGTATGCCTGACTCCCTATGAACTATCCAAGGGTTCAGTAGACTACAAATGCTTATTGGCTTTCCTCAAGGATCTATTACCAAGTCTACATGCACGTGAAATAAATGTACTGGATTCTAAACTTAAGAAATAATTTAAGAAGAAAAACCTCCAATGACAGATATTTTGCTAGGGACTAACCCATTCAGCTCAAGAGAATTTTTTTTTTTTTTGAATATGCTAACCTAAATGCATGAATACTTCCTACAATGCAAAATGCACCCTCCCATGCCTAAATCCTACAATGTCCCCATTGTAAAATTAAAACAAGAGGAGAAAGGAAAGAAATCACCTGATGACAGTGTTATTCAGACCGCTGGGTTGCCTCCCAACAAGTGCTGCATTTTCTATCAGCAGCCAGACTTAGAAGGAACCTGTAAGTCTGGTTCCAAATAGAAAAGATTAGGCCCTAAAAATATGCGTAATAGTACGGGCCTAGAAAACAGGTAGCCACGAATGTTGGCGAGCTAATGATGCAACGTAATCCCAAATGCTTGCCAGAAGATATGAAAGCAGAAAACCTCGTTGACTACCTGGGGAGGTCTAGGAATAAGAAAGGGAATATGAAAAGAGGCCTCCCGAAATTTAATAAGTGGAGGATAACAAGGATCCTCCAAAATATGATGGGTTTTAAAAGATATAAATATTAATATTTGAAACCCTTGAATGGCGGGAGTAAAAGTACAAGCACCAATCCACACTCGCCAATCTACCCGAGGATGTACTAGCCTGATATGTTCTCCAGAAAGAATGTACATGAGCAGAGATCTGAGCCAAGGATCGATTAGGGAGTATAAGGGTTGTTTGTAGTGTTGGAAGGTAATGGTTAAGTCCAATGAGGGCTTAGTTAGTGTCAGGTCCAATTCCAACAATGATTCAGATTGTGTATATTCCCTAATAGTTGTAGACAACTTCAGGTTACCCTGCCCAGCATTAATGATCGGAGTCATATTTGAATCAAGGGTAGACTCCAAATTACAACTCTTTGATGGCAGGGTCAAAATGTCAGAATCCTTATCATTAAGCTCATCCCCGGATTCATTTGGTTCACTCAATTTTTTGTCGGGGTGTATATGTGATTCATTAGGAGTTGGATCAGTATCCTTAATTATTCCTAAAGGAGGATCGATCTTAATATTTTGGAGCCAGCCTATATCTCTGAATTCGTTATTCTTCTCGAGGTATAAATCCTCAAGTGACGTGTTTTGTCCCCGAGAGTCTCCCATAGACTTCTCATTATTTTTTTTTCCTCCTCTAATATCAACTCCTAATTTGATGGAGGATGACTCTCAAAAGAAGGGAGGAATCTGGATTTCACTATAGTATTTATATCCTCTGGAGGTAAATCCTCAAATATTAAATAATTCCCTTGTGATTCACTCCAGATTTTCAGTCCAGGTTCCTCTATTGGGGCATCCTCGTTCTCTGAAATAGACTCTTCATATCCCTGATACCAAAATTAATCTAATTCATCCTCCATTTCCTCAAGGTCACCTTCATTGAGTGCATTTAAATCCTCAGGATACTGAATGATAGGTGTTGATTCCCTAAGAGGAGGGTCAGGAGTAGGCTCACTAAGGGTAGAATGGGATTCCACCAAATAATCAATGGGTGAAGTGATAGGAACAATACAACCTTGACCCAGGTTGGTAGGGGTAAGGAGAATACTGTCATTGGGGTCAAGGTCCTCAAGAGGTACCATCTTCCCTTGCTTTTGACTCCAATAAAGCTCGGGTGGATACTCACTATCATCGTTCTCCTCTAGTGGCCGTGTCTCATTGGAAGAGTCTAAGTGATAGCTACATAAAATTGGATCCCTATTATCATTGGGTTCCTCAAAATTATTTTCATGATCATGGTCGTATGGGTAGGAATCAAGATTATTGGGAAGCGTGTAGCTAAGCTGTCTCATTTCTTCATTTAACTGTTGACTATTCCTCAACATCTCTCCCATTGATTCCATCATTTCCTTTTGTTGTTTTTGCATTTCTATCATAAAAGAGGAGAGGCTACTATTGTCAGGTTGGGGAGGATAGGCAATTTCAGGCTCTGGTTGCCTAGGGGTATCGGTCCAACCTTGATACGGAAAATCATGAAGGGTGGGAGGGTTGGGTGTTTGCATAGAAGTAGGGATTCCAAGGTTGGAAAATCCCGCTCCTAGGCTTTGCTCAAAAGTGGGAGTTATCAAACCAGTACTCCTAGGATAGGAATATGAATGATCCCATGAATTGTCAATGTACCCATCAAAGGATGGATATGCTCAGGGCATGGGATCCTGGTTAAAAGATGGGAAGTATTGACTCTGATAATCAAAATGATAGGAGTAAGGGTGATCCATTTCTTTAAGCAAAATAGTTTTTTTTTTTTAACTCTCTTAGGGTTTAGAAGAATTCAGAACACGTGCAGAAATTTCCTAGAGAGTTCTACTATCAAAGCAAATGCAAATTCAGTGGGATCGATTTTTAGTAGATTGTAGGTCATAGAATTAAATGTTCAATTGGTGGTCAAACAAGTTTTGCACAAATTACGCTTCCTAGGCCAACCTTCGCTGGTGCCTATAACCTACTCGCAAGGGATGGAAGTCTCGAATCGAGCCCACACACGAGGAACCGAAGTAACTTGGTGGATAGGCTTGTTGATTTCCGACTAACTTCCCTTGTGGTGCAAAAGAGGAGAGGTAGAAATTTATCTAGTGACCTTATGTGTGAGGTGTACAGTGTCTCAGGTGTGCAAACATACAATCGTGTTTTGATTTTTGAAATTTCACAAACAAGATCCTTTTGCACACAATTTTAAGTCAGATTTTAAGGTCCAACCTCTTAGCAGTCCCAATTTTTAAAGTGACCACTGAATTAATTTGATTCAAGCACTTTAGTGGTCTTAGATTTAGGTTCAATGCATATGCATGACAGGTAATTGATGCTCATGAGAAGACGTACATTACTCCAGCTTTTTTCGTGCAATAATGAATGCAATGCAGTAAAAATAAACTAGATGCTGCTCATTCAGTCCTAGATGGTCGTCCTATAGATATGCAGCTCCTAGCAGGAAGTTTAATTTTTTTTTTTAATAATAATAATAAGAAAACATACCTAATCTAACTAACTAACAAACATGCTGTTCAAATAATTCAAATAATCCTATAATCTAAATAAATGGGAACACGCTCCCGCATACAAGAGCGATAAGAAATAAAGAAGCACTGGGAACATGTTCCCAAAAATACCCGTCAAGGGTCCAAAAGACAGTAATTAAATTCTAATGTCTATCTAAACTAAATCTAAACTAAGCTCTATTGACTAAATCAAAAATAGGCTCCTCCATAAGCCTATGTGCATGGGATCAAGGCCCACATGTTCCTGTTGCTGGCCTCCAGGTGGCATCAAGGTCCACCAAAAAGATCGTCTCCATCATGCACGTCGTTCAACTTCAATGTCATCACTCTGCTGCACCTGTCGCCGTGTCAGATTCCTCGCATAATAAAAAAAATGATCAGATAACTGTGCAACTTAGAATATTAAAAAATAATAATGTGAATCTATTGTGTCTGTTGCCTCCCCGACAACGGTGCCAATTTGACGGAGAGAGTTTCACTTATTTATGATAACACTAGAAGGATATGTCGTTATAATTAATGTGGTGGAAATCTTTCAATAAAAAATTAAGATAGATATGAATTTAAACCACAATTGAAGGATGTTGTATCCATAGGGAGGAATAGACCAATAAATTCACAAGTCAAGGAATACACAATTCGCAGACTCTTCCGTAACTTTAATGCAAGGAATATGCTATTTTAAATGAAGCTTGCAATTTCCTTAAAGGTTCAGGGGTATTTATGCAATTTTCACGTCACAAATTAAGCTCCAAAAATATGTGTATGATGCATGTGTAATGGCTTATGATGTAAATTCAACTTTCATGCAATTCTGATTTGAAATTCAAGGTTAAATCATGCACATAACACAAGTGAAATAATTTCAGGAAAGTATGAGTGCATCAATGTAATGTGGCCTGAATAAAATATGAATATATAATTGGCTATGGCATTGAATGTAATTATTAATTGAGGAAAAAATAGAGGATTTCTCCTCTCTCTTCCTCACGTGGGCAGTCATGCATGGTTGGCGGTGAGAGTCGACAGAGCGGAGCACCACGACGAGGGCTACGCAACGGCGGTGACGTGGCGGCCAGAGGTGGCCGGTGACGGCCGGGCAGAGGAGGATGGTCGCTGACCTGTTGGAGGAGGAGGAGAACAGCCGCGCGTGGATGCACGGGCACCCTGCTGCTGTAGCCCGGGTGGCTGTGCGCTGGGCGCGCGCGCACAAGGGCGCTGGTGGTGGCGCTAGTGGTGGCACTGGAGTGGTCCTTTGCAGTGCCTACAGGGCACAGTTGTGGACCTGCTATCACCTATGGGTGGCTGCGGTGGGGCGCAGGGGTGCCTGCGGGCGATGGCGTGGGCCGCGGTGGATGCAGCGCTGGTGCGTGAAGGCGGTGAGCGCCTGCGGGTGGGCGTGCAGGGTGCACTGGAGAGGCCTGTGGGTGTGGCGCCTGCGGTGCAGCGCCTGCAGGCTTGAAGGGACGCCTGCGAGCACTTGGCGTGGGGGCGCCTGCAGGGCAAAAGGCGCAAGGGCGGTAAAGGGCGTGAGGTGCAGTGAGCCTGCGGGGCGCGGTGCAGTGCCTGCGGGCTCTTGGGAGGGCAGGCACTTGCGGTGGAAGGTGAAGCGCGTGGTGGAGGTTGGTGCACGCCTGCAGAGGGCGTTGGTGCGCTAGAGGTGGAAGGCGATGGCGCGGTGGCGTGGTGCGCCTGCAGTGGAAGGGCGATGGAAGGTGAAGCAACTGTAGGCGCGCAGTGAGGGCAGTAGGGCGATGGTGTTGCACCTGCAGTGCGTGGAAGGCCTGGCATAGTGCACGCAGTGCTCACAGGGTCCGACCCCTCCACGGTGGGGAAGGTGGATATCCCCTCAAGGGGGAGGAAGAATAATCGAAGATGAAGCCCCTTTGCCCAGCCTCTCTATTTTTTATCTCTTCTCCTCGCGTGAGTTAAGGGATTTTTAAATCCCTTACTAAATTTGGCCTTCGGCTGTTGAGGAGCTGTTGAGGCTGGTCGGAAGACTCAGTTGAGGCCGGCAGCTATTGGAGAGGGGCGAATTTAATTCACCCCCCTCATCTCTTGCAATTTATTCCTACAACAACAAAACATAAAATAATTACATACTAAATTATAGAATGCAATAAAATAGATAAAAACTCAAGTAATGATGCATGTACTTATTTAATGACATAATGTAATTATTAACAAACATACTATATTAGAATTAAGTACTTATGTATAACAATAGTCCATTAAAATGGACTCATCATATATCACGAATGTGAAAGTGTGTGTTGGCATTCACACGACTTTAATAATACAATGGCAACTAGCGGAAAATGAATCAATCATTAACTCATTAATATCCTCGAGGACCGACATTTTGTTGCATTAAGATAAACACGTAAAGCGGGCAACTGATGATTGCAATATAGATATAAGAAATGGATGGCAGGCAACTATTAATTTCATTTCCTCAAAAAGAATAGTGACATTACAATCGAATCTAGAGGAATGCTCGTACAGGAAAGCTTAAAAACAACACTTCTAGTTATCAAAAAAGTGATGCATGATGGATCTATGGAAGATTATGCATGCATCCGTTCAGGCAGAGGATTACTACTCTACTAAGTAGAAAATTAATGCACGAATTTAAAAATATGGAGAACTAAGCTAGCTAACAGAGAGCAGGGATTGGAGGTGGTCTCTGATGGCTATATGGCTTGAGGTGGTGATGTAAACACATTTACACTACTTAAGATGTCTATTTATGCATGTTCCTAAGCATAGGATTGCATTTCATGATATAAATATTGCATTACATGCATCATCTTGCATTTAGAATACTTTGAATAAAATGGAGGTTAATTGTCTCCTTTTATGTGCTTGGACAGGGCAAATATTTTATCAGGGCCTCGGATCAAAGATCCAACCGTATGGATGTGATTAGGGCGACGATTGGAGTTCAACGACTCCAAGATCGCCTTAATCAGGCATCCGTAGCATCAAATAGAGACCGGGGAATCCTAGAAGATCAAGGGCCAGGATGGTGAAAATCCGCACTTCAGATGAGAAATCCGACCGCACGGATGAATTCGGATCGATGATCGCAGCCCAACGACACAAAAATCGAGTCAATCCGACATCCGTGGCACCATCTATAACTTCCAGAAGATGGGCGGCCAAGATGGTGCCACGTGGCACCATCTCAGCCGCCCAAACGGCCGCCTGTGTCTTGTGAAAACCCCGCGCCCAATCGCTCTCTGCCGTTGGATCTTAATCCAACGGCTATGGGCGCTCGCATTTAAAAACGCCTGCTCGACCATCTACGCCCCATAGCGCAGCGGTCGAGCACGCTATCGCAAGCGCGGGGCACGGGTTCGAGTCGTGGCGAGGAGCGGCGGGCGAAAGAAATTGGAGCGTCGGATGGAGATCGGACGGCCGCGCGTGCCCGATAGCGCCGACGCGCGATTGGACGCGTAATCGGATGCACAATCAGACGCGCGCAGCGCGCGGGCGCGGACGCAACTTAAGCAGTCCGATCTCGCGATCGGACGGCTGAAAAGCGCTGGACGTGCGCGGGCGTTGAGGAGCGGGCAGCCGAGGAGGCGCGCGTGGGCACGGAGGCGACGGCCACGTCAGGTCTTTAGTGACGGATTTATCCGTCACTAAAGACCCCTTATTTATTGTTTTGAAGTTATAATGTCCATTTTGCCCCCACTCCTTGAAACTATAAAAGGAGACCCTCTCCATACGAAATTCTCATCCCTTCTTTCTCCTCTCTACCCCTCCAAAGCTCAAAAGAAGCTTGTCCCACACCCGGGATGCTTCTTGCGAGATAAAGTCCAATTTTCGTTCCCCTTCAGAAGTGGATCCTGCGACAACGACGGCGTGCTGCTCCGTTCCCGTTCTTCTTCTTCGTCCTCCTTCGTCCTGCTTCGTTCTCCTTCGTCCAGGCGTCGTCCCGTCCGGCTCGTCCTCCAAGCAATCGTCGAGGAGGATAATTTCTCTCTCCCATTCTTATTTACAGCTTTTCTAGTGTAGAATTTTCTGCTTTATAGTGTAATTGATTTTTCCGCATTCTAGTGTAACTTTTATAAACTATTGAAATATTGAATGCATGTTCTCTTTCTCTCTCTCTCTCTCTCATAGTTTGATAGCTCCATTGTTATTATATCGCCTTGCTTAACAAAAATCCTAAAAAAAATATAATTGCGAATATAGATCAACGTAGCCTCCCTGTGTTCGACCCGGAATTATTTTCGGTATAAATTTTATTTGTTGAACATGAATTCTTCACTTTCGAACTACAATGACAGGTTTTCCAAAAACCAAACACGTAAGCGTAGCGATTCGCGAAAAATAACGTTCAACATTTTGGTGCCGTTGCCGGGGAGGCAACGATTTCCGATCTTTTCTTCGCATTTCTTGCACTTTATTTATTTTCTAACTAGCTTTCTCTTGTGTCTATTGTTTTGCAGAGACCTCCATCAAGGAATCAACAAGCGGTAGACTGGAGTAAAGTGCAGTTGAAGACAACTGTAAGTTCTCCCCCATTCTTTCCCCCTCCATAGATTTCATTCGCCACATTAAATCCAAATCCCAATTAACCTAGGTGTTTGCATAAATCCTAGGAATAGTTTGGTTGTTTGGATTTCCACTCACATTCATTCCACCCTCATTCATAAAAAAAAATAAAAATAAAAATAAATAACAAAAAGATAATCTTGTGGGGTAATTTTCAACAAACACACAACACACCCACATTCAAGGCACTTGATCAACTTGATTTGTTTTCTACTCAACCGGGTTCTAATCCGTGGAACTGGTACACACAAAGCAACATATAACAGAGTAGAAATTATTCTAGGTTAACCATTTTTGAGTGCCTAACTTAGTGGTGCATTTGTGGCCAATTATTTGAGTTGATTGGGCCGCACCACTTCAAATAAAATAAACTCATCAAGTAGCTGCCTATTAGGTTCAACTTTTAGGGATTTACCAGGCACTCCACATTCTTTTTAAACTTTAAAGGAAAACATTTTCACATGTGCTTGTAAAACTTGGTGTGCCAATAAAACTTATTTGAAAATACCTAAAGTTGAATCCTAAAAGCTACTAAGCAAGATTTGAACCTTAAAATTCACCACATCAAAAATAATCTTGCTTGAAAACCACTGGTTGTTCACACACACACAAATTAATTAATCATTAAGGGCACAACCCATTTAAAGGGCCCATCACATTCCAAAGCACATTCAAACCTAGCCCTAAATAAAACAGAGTAGAAGTTGGCCTTAAGGATTGGACTCGCTCTTCAGAACCCAGAACGAGATTATTTCTGATTAGTCTATTTCTACTGTTCAATCTGATGTCTAGCTAGGGGAGCAGAGTCAAACGATCGTGGCTGGGGGGTACACTAGGAACCGGAAGCGCAAGCCGAAGGAAGAACCTTCTCCCCAGTCCCTCCTTCTAACTGGTTGGATTGAACAGACAGAAGTAGATCAAATCGTTCTTTTATCTCAAGACGGGTTTTGAGAGTCTGTAGGTCTGTAGGCTAACCCATTTAAGGATAGGTTTGATTGTTTGTATTGCAGGGTGCCTTTCTTCCTCCCGAGTCTCATGAATCCTTCCACATATTTCACACATTCCCGCTCTTTCCCTCCTGTTGTGAATTATCCTCAACATGACGATTATCCCAACTCGTATTGTAATCAACCATCAGTTAGTTGGGATAATTCGGATTGGGGATACAATTCCGGACCCCCGTGTTTAGGGTCTAACCCTGAACACTTTGATTCTGATTTCTATCCTTCTCAGAGCTACATCGATTATAGATCGTCTTCCTTTCATGCACAACCTAATACGATCGACAATCAAGAAGGATACATTGATCCTTACCCATCCTCTGATTTCACTGCCTTTAGGTCATCACCATCTTTTCAACAATCTGAAATGACCTATTATCAGGAAGGGTATAACGAATCTCAATTCATTAATTCCTCTGCATTGATGTCAAACCTACCCAACCCTGAACCAACTCATTTGGTTCAGGTTAATCAGGTTCAAGATAAGGTTCTGGCTAACTTGAGGAATATCATTCAATCTTTAGAAGTTCAGCTAATACCTTGCATTGAGAGATTGGAGCCCCTGATTGAAATGATTGATGATTTAAATAAGTCTTTGTTGGATTGGCTCCAGGATGTTAAGGATAAGAACCCGGGTGAGTTTCTACTTGGGAAATTAGCGAAATTGAGGATGAGATTTGTGGTTACTTTAATTCAATCTTGGAATAATTCCCAGGATGAACCCTCTTCAGGAAAGCCAATGACAGAACCCGCTCAGGCACCTGTTGGGGGGAACATGTGTTACGAGGCTAACCAGATTGAATTAAAATAACCAATGAAGGATGATCTGATTTCTTCACCTAAGATCCCTAAGCAGGGTTACGAGGAAACGTATGTCTCCTTGGAACAGAAAGTGACAAATGATTTTGGGACATACATTGATACGGATCCTGCTGGTGAAGATTCAAGTTGCGAAGTCTCACGCGAGTTTTCTGAACACGATTTCTGTGAGACGATTAGGCCTGAGGAATCTGATAGATCATTTGATAGCCCAACAACTGAGGACACTGATCTTATTAGGGCACACATTATGGATCCAGAATCGCATTTTCTAGAGGAATCAATTCCATGCCCTGATTATCAGTTACACCCTGTTGAGCTTATTGATGATTCTAATTCTGAGATAATTAGACCCAAGTCAATTTTGATTCTGCCACATCATTTAGACTTGGAGATTTCAGACGGGGTGATGAATATACAAGAGGTCCTGGAATTTGATAAGCTAAATGAGGAGAATAGGAGATGGGAAGTTCTGATTTGGGAAGTCAATTTTGGAGGAAATAGAAGACTGAGTCGAAGGGTTCCTTTTAAGTTGAAACCATCAAATCAGAACCCTTACGACATTTGTTTCGAGGATTTCAAACCCAAGCACACATTCAACGATTATCCTTTTGAGCTTCAATTCTCTGTAACCCGACTTTTTGGTCTTAGGTTGCATCCTCATAAATCGCAGGCCCGACCCCGCTTGCATTCTGATTTTAGGTTTTGGGTAATTTTTATCCAGAACCTAAGATATTCTCGATTATGGGGTGTGGGTCTGCACCATAATCTGGTCCACATCTGTGGACCTCTGTTAACAGGTCGGAGGATTATTCTATTTATTCTAATTCTGACCTGCACTTGTGAATTCTTCATTTCTTTTCCTTGTATAGTGTGCCTAGCTGAAGGCACTAAACTCAGCACATATACAGTTTTTCTTAGTTTTCATCTTGGAGCGGACCTAACATTCACGTAATTCAGGTGCTTTCTTCGCTTTTCCACTCTATTTTATGTCTTTTTAATACAATGAGGACATTGCATTAGATAGGCATGGGGGGGTGGATATCTATCTCTGAATTCATTCGTCAGCTCCGTAGATTTGTTTTATTTTGATTAAAAAAAAATTAGGAAGGATTAGTTGGACATTAGGACTTTTCAATCCTAAGAAATTTTACATTAGAATTTGAACACAAAGACCCCTCAGGTCTTTGGACTTAATTAGTGATGTAAACACATTTACACTACTTAAAATGTCTATTTATGCATGTTCTTAAGCATAGGATTGCATTTCATGATATAAATATTGCATTACATGCATCATCTTGCATTTAGAGTAGTTTGAATAAAATGGAGGTTAATTGTCTCCTTTTATGTGCTTGGACAGGGCAAATATTTTATCGGGGCCTCGGATCAAAGATCCAACCGTATGGATATGATCAGGGCGACGATTGGAGTTCAACGACTCCAAGATCGCCCTAATCAGGCATCCGTAGCATCAGATAGAGACCGGGGAACCCTAGAAGATCAAGGGCCAGGATGGTGTAAATCCACACTTCAGATGGAAAATCCGACCACACGGATGAATTCGGATCGACGATCGCAGCCGAACGACACAAAAATCGAGTCAATCCGACATCCGTGGCACCATCTACAACTTCCAGAAGATGGACGGCCAAGATAGCGCCACGTGGCGCCATCCCAGCCGCCCAATCGGCCGCAAGAGTCCTGTGAAGACCGCGCACCGTCTCCTCTCCGCCGTTGGATCTCGATCCAACGGCTGCGGTCGCTCGCGTTTAAAAACGCCCGCGCGACCATTTCGCCCGCGTAGCGCAGCGGCGACGCAACTGCGGGCGAAGCGGAGGTCGCGGGTTCAAGCCGCGGTGAGGGGGTCGAAGGCGCGGACGAGCGGACGCGCATGAGCGTCGGATGAAGATCCAACGGCCGCGCGCGCCCGATAGCGTCGACGCGCAATTGGACGCTCTGGTGGACGCTCGATCGCACGCGGGCGGGCGCGCTACGCAGCGGGCGCGGACGCGATCTAAGCCGTCCGATCTCGCGATCGGAAGGCTGAGACGATGCGGACGTGCGTATGCGTTACGCGCGCAGGCCAGCCGAGCGGGCGCGCGTGGGCGCGGCGGCGACGGCGACGGCGGGGCTTTAGCGACGGTTTTATCCGTCACTAAAGACCCCTTATTTATTATTTTGAAGATGTAATGTCCATTTTGCCCCCACTCCTTGCAACTATAAAAGGAGACCCCCTCCATACGAAATTTTCATCCCTTCCTTCTCCTCTCTACCTCTCCAAAGCTCAAGAGAAGCTTGTCCCACACCCGGGATGCTTCTCACGAGATAAAGTCCAAATTTTCGTCCCCCTTCGGAAGTGGATCCCGCGACGACGACGGCGTGCTGCTTCGTTCCCGTTCTTCTGCTTCGTCCTCCTTCGTCCCGCTTCGTTCTCCTTCGTCCAAGCGTCGTCCCGTCCGGCTCGTCCTCCAAGCGACCGTCGAGGAGGATAACTTCTCTCTCCCATTCTTATTTATAGCTTTTCTAGTGTAGAATTTTCCTGCTTTATAGTGTAATTGATTTTCTACTTTCTAGTGTAACTTTCATTTCGTTTGCTTGTATAAACAATTGAAATATTGAATGCATGTTCTCTTTCTCTCTCTCTCTCTCTCTCTCTCTTAGTTTGATAGCTCCATTGTAATTATTTCGCCTTGTTTATCAAAAATCCTAAAAAAACATAATTGCGAATATAGATCAACGTAGCCTCCCTGAGTTCGACCCGGAATTCTTTTTCGGTATAACTCTTATTTGTTGAACACGAATTCTTTGCTTTCGAACTACAACGATAGGTTTTTCCAAAACCAAACACGTTAGCGTAGATTCTCGTTCAACATTTTGGCGCCGCTGCCGGGGAGGCAACGATTTCCGATCTTTTCTTCGCATTTCTTGCACTTTATTTGTTTTCTAACTAGCTTTCTCTTGTGTCTATTGTTTTGCAGAGACCTCCATCAAGGAATCAACAAGCGGTAGACTGGAGTAAAGTGCAGTTGAAGACAACTGTAAGTGCTCCCCCATTCTTTCCCCCTCCATAGATTTCATTCGCCACATTAAATCCAAATTCCAATTAACCTAGGTGTTTGCATAAATCCTAGGAATAGTTTGGTTGTTTGGATTTCTACTCACACTCATTTCACCCTCATTCATAAAAAAAATAATAACAAAAAGATAATTTTGTGGGGTAACTTTCAACAAACACACAACACACACCCACATTCAAGGTACTTGATTAACTTGATTTGTTTTCTACTCAACCGGGTTCTGATCTGTGGAACCGGTACACACAGAGCAACACATAACAGAGTAGAAATCATTCTAGGTTAACCATCTTTGAGTGCCTAACTTAGTGGTGCAATTGTGGCCAATTGTTTGAGTTGTTTGGGCCGCACCACTTTATTTAAAACCAACTCATCAAGTAGCTCCTCCTTAGGGTTTTCAATCTAGGTATATTCTAGGCACTCCGCTTTCTTTCTGATTTTAAAGGAAAACTATCTTCACCCGTGTTTTACAACTTGGTTTGCCTAGAAATTTGATTGCAATTCACCTAATTTGAAACCCTAAAAGCTACTTAAGCAGGATTTGAACATTAAAATTCACACATTATAAATAATCTTGCTTGAAAACCCTGGTTGTGCATGCACTTACACAAATTTCAATCATTCATTAAGGGCACAACCCATTATAAGGGCCCATCACATTCCATAAGCACCACAATCCCAGGCTGTAATAAAATTGAGTAGACGTTGGCCCTAAGGTTTGATTCGCTCTTCAAGGCCTAGTCTGAGATTGTTTTTGATTAACCTACTTGTACTGATTAATCTGATGTCTAGCTAGGGGAGTAGCGTCAAACGACCGCGGCTGGGGGGTACAATAGGAACCGGAGGCGAAAGCCAAAGGAAGAACCTTCTCCCCAGTCCCTCCTTCTAACTGGTTGGATTATACAGACGCAAGTAGAGTAAATCAGTTACAGTCTTAAGGCTGGTGTTGGGAGTCAGTAGATCCTTAGGCTACCTCACTTAAGGATAGCCTTGTTTTGTTGTACTGCAGGGTCCCTATCCCCGGTCCTTCCGACCTACTCCTAGTTTATGCTGGGAAGACGGTCATTGAATCCCCGATTAGAAGGACCATTAGAACATTCTAGGAGGCGCAAGTTAGATTTTGGTCAATTTGATCCCATGGCCGAACAACAGCCTCTTCTGCCTGGAAATCCACAGGAAGAATTTCGAAGGCAGCTGGAACAAATGCAGAGAATGCAAGAATGGTTCCAGAGAATGCAGGGCGTTCAGCCCTTGAAGGATTTTTATGATCCTTCAAATTACGGGGAACGTCCCGGCGTCCAGATTCCAGCTGGTGACGTAGAAATCAAGCCCCAGGTGTTAAGCCTGATTAAACATTATCATGGGCTTGGCTCCGAGGATCCGTTTCAACACTTGGAAGACTTGACCACTTTGGTCCAGACCACCAAGTCTCGAAACGTAAACGAGGAGCAAATGATCATGAGGCTCTTCCCTCACTCTCTTAGGGATAAGGCCGCACATTGGTATAGGACAATAGGAAGACCAATTACAACTTGGAATGAGTTGAAATCGGCCTTTCTGAAGAAATTTTTCCCAGTCGGTCGTACCAATGCTTTAAGACGGGCAATCACTACTTTTACCCAGCGGCCGGGGGAGCAGTTTCATGTGGCCTGGGAGCGATTCCAGGACTTATTGCGGAGGTGTCCACACCACGAGGTGCCGAAATGGCAACTCGTGCAGATTTTTTATCATGGGTTGACTGAGCAACTCAGAAACCATGTGGATGCTTCTTGCGGAGGCAATTTCCTTAATAAAGATGCAGATAGTGCACATGATTTATTTAAGGAAATGAGTGAGAATTCAATAAATCATGCCTCCATGGATACTTTTAACCGGTCCCAACAACCCAGATCAAATGTCAATGAAGTCCATGACTCTCATTCATTTGATATGGAATTGATTTGTAATAAACTTGACAAAGTGGACTTGGTTGCTAAAAGAATGGAAGAGTGGATGGCTGGCAATTCTATGAACAACTCTCAATCCACTCAATCCCAAAATTCGGGATTCCATTCTTCACGAGCTCTTTCTGGACGGGAGTTCGTGAATCAACTTGATGCGACTCAACCTATGAGTCAGCATTTTTCGGAACCCCATGGGTTCCCAACTGGGGCCTTTGATCCCAGTTTTTCTAATCCTTCCTTTTCTTTCTCTCCATCCTAACTTTATGAGGATGTCTGTGCTGTACAAGAGAATGCTAGATCCAACCCCTACTCGAATGCCTATAATCAAGGTTGGAGAAACCACCCTAACTTCTCTTGGAAAAATCCGGGGCAACAGACCCAATTCCGACCCAGCAATTATGCTCCGCAACGACCAATGGGTCAGGGTCAAGTATATACTCAGTTGCCTCCGAATCAGGTCAATCAGCCAGCTTGGAATGCCCGTCAACCCGCAGGGCAGGCTGATTTGAACCATCAAATAGTAGAGATGCAAGGATCTATGCTCCAGCTCATGCAGCAAATGAAAAACTCACTGGACAACTTGCAATCCGGGCTCATTGCTAACTCTCGCCAACCCGGATCTCTACCATCCCAACCCGTACCCAACCCACGAAACATTACGAATTCGGGCAATCAAGCCCAAGGGTACGGAAATCAGAGGGACCCACACGCGCATGCTCAGGTGGTTGGGCAGGGTTCCTCATCTTCTTCTTCTGTAAATCAACAATTCATGGTCAATCAAGTGCCTCCAATCTTTCCTAACCCTCCTCAAGACCCAAATTCTTACGCTTCTGCAAATTCTGTCACTTTGAGAAGTGGTAAGAAGACTCAGGATCCACAACCATATTATTCTAATCTTTTGAATCCTGAAGAATCTGAGGAGAGAGAAGAGAATTCTAAAGGAGAAATCAAGGCTCAGGAATCCGATTCCAAAGATCTGACTCGTGTTCCTTTTCCTGAAGCCTTAACCAAAGCAAAGAAGAAGAAGTCTGTTGATAGCAATGAGGAGCTTCTGAATTTATTTAAGAATGTTGAGATCAATATCCCGCTCCTTGATGCTATCAAGCACATACCGACTTACGCAAGATTTTTAAAGGAATTATGTACACAAAAGCGTAAGTCAAGAGAATCTGTTCCGAGGAAGGTGGTACTCTCCGAGCAGGCTAGTTCTGTTATCCTGCACTACCTCCCTCAGAAAAAGAGAGATCCTGGTGCTCCTTTGATTTCTTGCGTTATCGGAGATTACACATTTGATAGAGCACTTTTGGATCTCGGTGCATCCATCAACCTAATTCCGACTTCTCTTTACGAGAAGTTTGGGTTAGGTGAACTTCGGCCAACTTCAGTAACGCTACAGTTAGCGGATCGTTCGGTCACAAAACCGCGAGGCGTTATTGAAGATGTTATAGTTAAGGTCAAGGATTTCTATTTTCCTGTAGATTTCCTTGTCCTTGACATGGATGTACCAGATAATCTGAGGAACACGCCCATCATTCTGGGGCGTCCGTTCCTAGCTACCGCAAAGGCCAACATTAATTGTGAAAGCGGTAGCATGGAAATCGCCTTTGGGGACCAACGTATGAAATTAGATATTTTTAAGGCGATCAATAAATTTGAGGATTGTGGAGTTATTGAGGAACTTGATGAGGATAATGTTAATATTGAAACTTGTTTGACAGTTTCTTCAATTGAAAGTTCCTCTTTGGTTGATGAATTTGACCCGCAACCCTCTGACTTAACATCTTCGGAAGAGGTTACTGATTTTGTCCACTCACAACCTCTCCCTCTTGTTGAATCTTCAGCATCTACCCGACCATCAATCATCACCCCACCCCAGCTTGAATTGAAACCATTGCCCGAGAATTTGAAATATCAATTTTTAGGACCTCAGAATACGCTCCCTGTGATTATCAGTGCTAAATTGACAAAGGAGCAAGAGATTAAATTGATTAAGGTCCTAAAGGAACATAAGGAGGCAATTGGTTGGACCATTCATGACCTTAGGGGGATCGAGCCATCTTACTGCAATCATAGAATATTCTTGGAAGAGGGATCCCGCCCTTCTCGCCAGATGCAGAGGAGATTGAATCCAAATATGCGAGAAGTGGTCAAAAAGGAAATCATCAAGTGGCTCGATGCAGGAATTATTTATCCAATCTCTGACAGTCCCTGGATAAGTCCCGTTCAGATTGTTCCAAAGAAAGCCGGGATTACTGTTGTGACTAATGAGAAAGGAGAATCTGTCACAACTCGTTCAGCTTCATCTTGGAGAGTTTGTATTGATTACAGGAAGCTGAACACTGCCACTAAAAAGGATCATTTTCCCCTGCCCTTCATTGATCAAATCCTGGAAAAATTAGCCGGGCAGAAGTACTTCTGTTTTCTTGATGGTTACTCGGGATACAACCAAGTTCCTATCCATCCCGAGGATCAGGAAAAAAACTACTTTCACCTGTCCCTACGGAACCTTTGCTTTTCGTAGGATGCCTTTTGGGTTATGCAATGCACCTGCGACTTTTCAAAGGTGTATGCTAGCCATATTTTCCGACATGGTGGGAGAGTTTATGGAAGTCTTCATGGATGATTTCTCCGTTTTCGGAGAATCATTTGACTCTTGTTTGGTTAATTTGGAAATGATTCTTAAGCGATGTATCAAGACACGATTGGTCCTTAGCTGGGAAAAGAGTCATTTCATGACCCAAGAGGGCATCGTTTTGGGTCATGTAATCTCTGAACGGGGAATTGAAGTGGATAAAGCTAAGGTTGATGCTATCGCTAAACTTCCTCCTCCCACATCTGTTAAACAAATCAGATCATTTCTTGGCCATGTGGGATTTTATCGAAGATTCATCAAGGACTTCTCGAAGGTTGCCCGCCCTTTGAGCAATCTTCTTGCCAAAGAAACACCGTTTGTTTTTGACGAATCATGCCAAAAGGCATTTGATTTCCTAAAAACGGCGGTCACCTGTGCGCCAATTTTGCAACCACCTATTTGGACAACCCCATTTGAGATCATGACCGATGCTTCTGATTACGCGGTCGGGGCTGTCCTGGGTCAGAAAATTGATCGAAAGCCCTTTGTCATTTACTACGCTAGTAAAACTTTGGATGAAGCCCAGAGGAATTACACTGTTACTGAAAAGGAATTACTCGCTGTAGTATTTGCGTTGGAAAAATTCAGGGCTTATCTCTTGGGGTCTCATGTTATTGTTTATACCGACCACTCGGCCTTGAGACATCTCTTGGCTAAAAAGGATGCTAAACCCCGGCTTATTCGTTGGATTCTTCTTCTTCAAGAATTCGATCTTGAAATCAAGGATAAAACTGAGGTACAAAATGTGGTGGCAGATCATTTGTCGAGACTCCTAGGTGATTCTTCTTGTCCGGACATTCCGATTACTGACACTTTTCCGGACGAAACCATTCTTACAGTTTTAGGTGTCCACACCCCATGGTTTGCTGACATTGTTAACTATTTGGCCGTTGGTCAAATCCCCCAGGATTGGACCAAGCAACAACGGGATAGACTCAAATCTGAGGCCAAATACTACTTTTGGGAGGACCCTGAACTGTATCGCATCGGCTCTGATCAGATTATTCGCCGATGCATACCGGAGAATGAATTCAACAGTATACTTGAGTTCTGCCATGCATCTGGGTGTGGTGGACATTTCTCCGGGAAAAAGACGGCTGCAAAAATTTTGCAATCTGGCTTCTATTGGCCGTCTTTATTCAAGGATGCCCAGGAGTTCTCACAGTCATGCCCTCGATGCCAGGCACTCGGGAGCATAACTAAGAGAGACATGATGCCCTTAAACCCTATTCTTCCTGTCGAAATTTTCGATGTTTGGGGCATTGATTTCATAGGACCCTTTATCCCTTCATTTGGACATCAGTACATTCTTGTCGCTGTTGATTATGTGTCTAAATGGATTGAGGCAATTCCCACCCGAACCAATGACCACAAGGTGGTCATCAACTTTGTCAAGAAAAATATCTTCAGTAGATTCGGGATTCCGAGGGCTATCATCAGTGATGGTGGCACTCATTTTACTAATGCCCAATTCCGGAGTTTATTGGCCAAATACGGGGCTAATCATCGAATTTCCACACCTTACCATCCCCAAACGAATGGACAAGCCGAGATCTCTAATCGAGAGATCAAGAACATTCTGCAAAAAACGGTTAGGCCCGATCGCAGGGATTGGACTCAAAAGCTTGAGGACGCTCTTTGGGCCTACCGTACGGCGTATAAAACACCTATCGGCATGTCTCCATTCCGTCTGGTGTATGGAAAGGCGTGTCATCTACCCGCAGAGATTGAACACAGGGCATTCTGGGCAATCAAACAATGCAATCTAGATCTAAATCTAGTTGGGAAGACCAGGAAACTCCAACTATCTGAGTTGGAGGAGCTTAGAAATGATGCTTATGAGAATGCCAAGATCTACAAGGCTCGGACCAAAGCTCTACATGATCAAATGATTTCCCGCAAGAGCTTTGAGCCAAACCAGAAGGTCTGGTTATTCGATTCTAAACTTAAGCTCTTTCCTGGTAAACTTAGATCTAAATGGAGTGGTCCATTCATAATTGATCAGATTTTTCTAAATGGTGCCGTTCAGATTTCTGACCCAAAGACGGGTAACACCTTTAAAGTCAACGGTCAACGTCTGAAGCCTGTTGTTGACCATAATCTTCCAGAACCCGTTTCAGACTCTGTTGCTCTAGCCATTCTGTGACTTCTTTGGCTGGACTTCGCCTAGCTGACGGCATTAAACTCAGCAGTTGTACATATAACACAAGGCTGATACGAGCTTCATATCCAGGTGACATCTTTCATATTCTACCCTTTCTTTCATGTCTCTTTTTCAATGAGGACATTGCATCAGCTAGGCATGGGGGGGTGGATTCATCTTTGAATTAGTTGGTCAGCTTTGTGAAATCCATATAAATTGCTCTCTTTCTAAAAAAAAAAATTAGGAAGGATTAGTTGGACATTAGGACTTTTCAATCCTAAGAAATTTTACATTAGGATCTGAACACAAAGACCCCTCAGGTCTTTAGACTTAATTAGCCTGTGTATCTACTAAAATGTGGATTTGTCTTTGAGTTCTCACCATCTTAATTCTATTATAATTGGAATAAATAAGTTTGGGTGATAAGTACACGACTTGTCAACCCACCCTCTGATTTAAGGGAATTTTGAGTCTTAAGCATCTACACACTTTCTTTGCACTGACTCGTTGTTTGGCGATTTTAACGGAAATTGGGTAGCTAATGAACCTTCTAGGGTGATATGGCTGGCAAGTTATCGTGGGTAACAGCCCATAGGTAGGTTGTCCAGAGCCCAGTCACTGGACCTTTCTCTTTTTGCTGCCTTTAGGTAAATCTTAGACCAGGGAAGCCACCTACTTAAAAAAAAAAAAAATCAAAAAGGAGAAAAGAACAAAAAGAAATAAGCCACACTTCGCCGCACGAGTATGGCTGGCAAGTTGTCGGTGGTAACAGCTCATCGACCGGTTGTCCAGAACCCAGCTCAGAAAATGCACTAAAAATTCCCAAAACACTTAGGAAGAAGCGGAGAAGTAGAATAAACCGGGGAGATATACACTGGATTCACCCTTGTGTTGACCCCGTTAAAAAAAAATAAAAGTAGGGAGAAAGCTACCGGTTGTAAAGATACACCTTTAGGCAGAATTCTTTTTGAGGTCACCTAGAGGCGTAGAAATCCGAGGTCCGTTTTAATTGCCGGTCAACGAGTCTATCACAATCACAATAAGATGCTTAAAACTTAGGGTTCTCATCAAATCTTGGGTGAGTTGAATGGCCGTAGAAAGCCACTCTTAAACCCTAAAATTTGAAAATCCAAAAAAAAAAAAAAGAGAGTAAAAACAGAAAAAGAAATTTTTCTTTAAATAAGGCGAGGCTTGAGGCGGTCTGCATTTTGGCTGATACCCGGGCACTGTTGTGTCTTTGAAAGTTCAGTTCTTAAGTAGACAATTTCTTAATGATTGAAAATAACTCAGGTCCAAATAATCTAACCTAATTCTTTTATAAATAGCATATAGTTTTTGCTAGGGACTAGCAAAAGATAGGCATGGGGGTATGATGTAAACACATTTACACTACTTAAAATGTCTATTTATGCATGTTCTTAAGCATAGGATTGCATTTCATGATATAAATATTGCATTACATGCATCATCTTGCATTTAGAGTAGTTTGAATAAAATGGAGGTTAATTGTCTCCTTTTATGTGCTTGGACAGGGAAAATATTTTATCGGGGCCTCGGATCAAAGATCCAACCGTATGGATATGATCAGGGCGACGATTGGAGTTCAACGACTCCAAGATTGCCCTAATCAGGCATCCGTAGCATCAGATAGAGACCGGGGAACCCTAGAAGATCAAGGGCCAGGATGGTGTAAATCCGCACTTCAGATGGAAAATCCGACCACACGGATGAATTCGGATCGACGATCGCAGCCGAACGACACAAAAATCGAGTCAATCCGACATCCGTGGCACCATCTACAACTTCCAGAAGATGGACGGCCAAGATAGCGCCACGTGGCGCCATCCCAGCCGCCCAATCGGCCGCAGGAGTCCTGTGAAGACCGCGCACCGTCTCCTCTCCGCCGTTGGATCTCGATCCAACGGCTGCGGTCGCTCGCGTTTAAAAACGCCCGCGCGACCATTTCGCCCGCGTAGCGCAGCGGTGACGCAGCTGCAGGCGAAGCGGAGGTCGCGGGTTCGAGCCGCGGTGAGGGGGTCGAAGGCGCGGACGAGCGGGCGCGCACGAGCGTCGGATGAAGATCCAACGGCCCGCGCGCGCCCGATAGCGCCGACGCGCAATTGGACGCTCTGGTGGACGCTCGATCGCACGCGGGCGGGCGCGCTACGCAGCGGGCGCGGACGCGATCTAAGCCGTCCGATCTCGCGATCGGACGGCTGAGACAACGCGGACGTGCGTATGCGTTACGCGCGCAGGCCAGCCGAGCGGGCGCGCGTGGGCGCGGCGGCGACGGCGACGGCGGGGCTTTAGCGACGGTTTTATCCGTCACTAAAGACCCCTTATTTATTATTTTGAAGATGTAATGTCCATTTTGCCCCCACTCCTTGCAACTATAAAAGGAGACCCCCTCCATACGAAATTTTCATCCCTTCCTTCTCCTCTCTACCTCTCCAAAGCTCAAGAGAAGCTTGTCCCACACCCGGGATGCTTCTCACGAGATAAAGTCCAAATTTTCGTCCCCCTTCGGAAGTGGATCCCGCGACGACGACGGCGTGCTGCTTCGTTCCCGTTCTTCTGCTTCGTCCTCCTTCGTCCCGCTTCGTTCTCCTTCGTCCAAGCGTCGTCCCGTCCGGCTCGTCCTCCAAGCGACCGTCGAGGAGGATAACTTCTCTCTCCCATTCTTATTTACAGCTTTTCTAGTGTAGAATTTTCCTGCTTTATAGTGTAATTGATTTTCCGCTTTCTAGTGTAACTTTCATTTCGTTTGCTTGTATAAACAATTGAAATATTGAATGCATGTTCTCTTTCTCTCTCTCTCTCTCTCTCTCTCTCTCTTAGTTTGATAGCTCCATTGTAATTATTTCGCCTTGTTTATCAAAAATCCTAAAAAAACATAATTGCGAATATAGATCAACGTAGCCTCCCTGAGTTCGACCCGGAATTCTTTTTCGGTATAAATCTTATTTGTTGAACACGAATTCTTTGCTTTCGAACTACAACGATAGGTTTTTCCAAAACCAAACACGTTAGCGTAGATTCTCGTTCAACAATTAGCCTGTGTATCCACTAAAATGTGGATTTATTTTTGAGTCCTCACCATCTTAATTCTTTCATAATTGGAGTAAATAAGTTTGGGTGATAAGTACACGACTTATCAACCTGCCCTCTGATTTGAGGGAATTTTGAGGCTTAAGCATCTACACACTTTCTTTGCACTGACTCGTTGTTCGGCGATTTTAACGGAAATTGGGTAGCTAATGAACCTTCTAGGGTGATATGGCTGGCAAGTTATCGTGGGTAACAGCCCATAAGTAGGTTGTCCAAAGCCCAATCACTGGACCTTTCTTAGTTTGCTGCCTTTAGGTAAATCTTAGACTAGGGAAGCCACCTACTTTAAAAAAAAAAAAAGGGAGAAAAGAATAAAAAGAAATAAGCTACACTTCGCCACACGAGTATGGCTGGCAAGTTGTCGGTGGTAAAAACTCATCGACCGGTTGTCCAGAACCCAGCTCAAAAAATGCACTAAAAATTCCCAAAATACTTAGGAAGAAGCGGAGAAGTAGAATAAATCGGGGAGATATACACTGGATTCACCCTTGTGTTGACCCCGTAAAAGTAAAAAAATAAAAAAATAAAAGTAGGGAGAAAGCTACCGGTTGTAAAGGTACACTTTTAGGTAGAATTCTGGTTAGGTCACCTAGAGGCGTAGAAATCCAAAGTCCATTCTAATTGCCGGTCAACGAGTCTATCACAATAAGATGCTTAAAGCTTAAGGTTCTCATCAAATTTTGGGTGAGTTGAATGGCCGTAGAAAGCCACTCTTAAACCCAAAAATTTGAAAATAAAAAAAAAATTAGAAAAGAGAAAAAGAGAAAATGAAATTTTTCTTTTAATAAGGCGAGGGCTTGAAGCGGTCTGCATTTTGGCTGATACCCGAGCACTGTTGTGTCTTTGAAGGTTCAGTTCCTAAGTAGACAATTTCTTAATGATTGAAAAATAACTCAAGTCCAAATAATCTAACCTAATTCTTTTATAAATAGCATATAGTTTTTGCTAGGGACTAGCAAAAGATAGGCATGAGGGTATGATGTAAACACATTTACACTACTTAAGATGTCTATTTATGCATGTTCTTAAGCATAGGATTGCATTTCATGATATAAATATTGCATTACATGCATCATCTTGCATTTAGAATACTTTGAATAAAATGGAGGTTAATTGTCTCCTTTTATGTGCTTGGACAGGGCAAATATTTTATCAGGGCCTCGGATCAAAGATCCAACCATATGGATGTGATCAGGGTGACGATTGGAGTTCAACGACTCCAAGATCGCCCTAATCAGGCATCCGTAGCATCAGATAGAGACCAGGGAACCCTAGAAGATCAAGGGCCAGGATGGTGAAAATCCGCACTTCAGATGACAAATCCGACCGCACGGATGAATTCGAATTGACGATCGCAGCCCAACGACACAAAAATCGAGTCAATCCGACATCCGTGGCACCATCTGCAACTTCCAGAAGATGGACGGCCAAGATGGTGCCACGTGGCGCCATCTCAGCTGCCTAAATGGCTGCCTGCGTCTTGTGAAAGCCCCGCGCCCAATCGTTCTCCGTCGTTGGATCTTAATCCAACGGCTGTGGGCGCTCGTATTTAAAAACTCCCGCTCGACCATCCGCTCCCCATAGCGCAGCGGTCGAGCGCGCTATCGCAAGCGCGGGGCGCGGGTTCGAGCCGTGGCGAGGAGCGGCGGGCGCGAGCAATTGGAGCGTCGGATGGAGATCAGACGGCCGCGCACGCCTGATAACATCGACGAGTGATTGGACGCGCAATCGGACGCACAATCAGACGCGCGTAGCGCGCGGGTGCGGACGCATCTTAAGCCGTCCGATCTCCTCGGCTGCCCGCTCCTCAACGCCTACGCACGTCCAGTGCTTTTCAGCCGTCCGATCTCGCGATCGAACGGCTGAAAAGCACTGGACGTGCACAGGCGTTGAGGAGCGGGCAGTCGAGGAGGCGCACGTGGGCGCGGAGGCGACGGCCACGTCGGGTCTTTAGTGACGGATTTATCAGTCACTAAAGACCCCTTATTTATTATTTTGAAGTTATAATGTCCATTTTGCCCCCACTCCTTGCAACTATAAAAGGAGACCCCCTCCATATGAAATTCTCATCCCTTCTTTCTCCTCTCTACCCCTCCAAAGCTCAAAAGAAGCTTGTCCCACACCCGGGATGCTTCTTGAGAGATAAAGTCCAATTTTCGTTCCCCTTCGGAAGTGGATCCCACGACGACGACGGCGTGCTGCTCCGTTCCCGTTCTTCTGCTTCGTCCTCCTTCATCCTGCTTCATTCTCCTTCGTCCAGGCGTCATCCCATCCGACTCGTCCTCCAAGCAATAGTCGAGGAGGATAATTTCTCTCTCCCATTCTTATTTACAGCTTTTCTAGTGTAGAATTTTCTGCTTTATAGTGTAATTGATTTTTCCGCATTCTAGTGTAACTTTTATAAACTATTGAAATATTGAATGCATGTTCTCTTTCTCTCTCTCTCTCTCATAGTTTGATAGCTCTATTGTTATTATATCGCCTTGCTTAACAAAAATCCTAAAAATAATATAATTACGAATATAAATCAACGTAGCCTCCCTGTGTTCGACCCGGAATTATTTTCAGTATAAATTTTATTTGTTGAACACTAATTCTTCGCTTTTGAACTACAACGACAGGTTTTCCAAAAACCAAACATGTAAGCGTAGCGATTCACGAAAAATAACGTTCAACCAGGTGGTGGGAAGGGAAAGAGGGACAACCAAGGTGGTTGGCTAGCCTCTTGAGAAGGTGGTGGAGGTGATCTAGCTCTTGGATGTGGAGTGGAGTGGAGATGGAGGTGATGGAGCTCGCCAATGGAGTGATGAGAGGAGGTGATATCCAAAAACTAGATGGCCCTTTTGGCCGTCCCCTTAGGTCCTTAAATAGACTAAGGGAGAGACCCTCTAGAGAAGTGTGGAGTTCTCTAGAAGAGCCTCCATCATGGCCAACCACCCCATTTGAAATGGGTCTTCTTAGATTCACATTTCATGGGTGTGGTTGTGGACTCCTTGAAAGACTAAAATTAGTCTTCAAGGTGGCGCCACTAAGTGAAGGTTCTAGAGGTCTCTAGAGTAAGTGGCTAGGTGTGTGTGTGTGGGTGTGTATGCGTGAATATGTGGGTGTGGCTAGGTGGCTTAGGTTGAGTCCTATAGGTCAAGGTGATTGGGTTTAGGTAGGTTTCTAGAGATAGGGTTATAAACCCTAATACTAAAGTTATAAGTGCAATTAAACTTATTACAAGTTTAATTGAGTGGATATGTGTCTAATTGGGAGAGAAGTTTCCAATTAGGTCAAGCTTAAGTCAATTGGACTCTCATTAAGCCTAATTAGACTTGTGTTGGTTGAGGTTTGAGCTCAATTGGACTCTACGAGTCCAATTGACTAGGTGAACTGTGACTGACTTAGATCCAAGTCAATTGGGCTTGGTGAGAACCTAGTTAGGTTCTTAGGAAGGTCTTGGGGTAGTGTACTAGGCTTAGGGCACCTTAATTTAGGTTCCCTAGGGTGTAGAATTGGGTTTAAGGCCTTAAGAAATCAAGATCTAGGCTTGATTTCAAAAACAATGATTAAAGAAGGGTTCTAGATGTCTGATTTAGTAATCAGACGACTTAAACTTCAAAATCAGAAATCCAACTCTCTAGTTTGGACATCCAATGTTGAATCAGGGTGAAGTTTAGGTTCTCTCTTGGAATTCTGCATAAATTGGACGTCTGACACCTTGTCTGGATGTCCAATATTCCAACAGAATTGAGTTCTGGTTCTGCGGGTGGTGTCTAGGGGTCGTGGATGCCCAGGGACCTACCTGGACATCCAAATATGGGCTGGAAGATGGGTTTTAAGGCATTCTAAGCTAAGGTGACCTAATGTAAGGGTGGCTAGGGTTTAGGCAGGTATCTAACGCTATCCTAAGGCTAGGAAAGATCCTATGTTCTTCATAATTTAACTCATGCATTAAAATTCTACTAGTAAGGTAGTATACCTCATCCGTACATTATATCTTCATCTTTATTCCAGGGCTTCTATTCTATCTGTGCTGCAGCTCTGGCTTATTCCCTGCTTCAGCTCCAGCTTCAGGTCATCTCCTGAGCTTCTTATTGGCTACACTCCAAATAATGCACTAATCAGTACATTATAACATTATTTCATGATTATTTAAGTAAAGTAGAAGAGATGCAATGTATGCCACTAATGCATGAATTATACTACAATCATACTACGTTCTAACTTAATTTAGGTCATTTAAGTCCTATGATTGCTGCGCAATCATACCTCCATGCCTAAATCTTGCTAGTCCCTAGCAAATGAGAAACTAAGTTATCTACGAGTGGGTCCTTAGAGAATTGATTATTTTTATCAAGCGTACAACTAGAGATTCTTTTCTATTTCATTTTCATCCTAAAATCTAGAAATCCAGACAATTGTGAAAGTGCAGCTTATGTAGCTTATGCAATGGATTCGAGTGAAAAATCGATTCATCTCTAAAGCTTGTACTTGACCCCTAGTAAAATCTATCGAGATAGGAAAACTTCTTCCCTAGGGGTATAATAAGATATTCTATAATTTCGACCCCAACTTTTAGCTTAGGTAGAGAATGTCTAAGTCAAGTAGGTTTGTATTTGGTGGCTCACTCTCATTTGGTGCTACATATAGATTAGTACTACAGAATCTAGATTCCCAAATTATTACGCAAATCAACTCAGAGAAAAGCGAGGAAAACTATGCTCTCTTTGGTTCTTTTGTATCCACTCTCTCTTTTTCTTTTATTCTTTTCTTCTCTTTTTTTTTGTTTTTCTTTTGAGCTCACAATCTCACCAGGTTTACACAGATAATCCATATTTGGTGGTCTCACATGGCATTAACACTTTAATAAAGTTCCAATAACCCTAACACTAAGTCAGAATTTCTCAGCCAGTATTCGAGTGATTAGAAATACAGAAAAGTGGGTTGAGGACATATTTGGTGGATCTCAAATGTGGAGGGTAATGTTGCCTCAATGTTATTGAAATAAATACTAACACACTTATAAACTCATTTTTTTCTATTTATATATATATATATATTCCTCTCTTTTTTTTGTATATATGTTTTTTTTTCCATATCAACACAAGGCAATACAGCACCTGACATACGCAACTTTTATTCTAGAGGCATTATTGGGGATTGGTGGTGCTCAAGAGGATATCGGGTGGCTTATTTGGTGGAAGTGCCTACTCTCGACACTGAGAAAGAGACGGATAGGACAACGTATTTTTGACCTTGGTATCAATATCCTCCTTCAGCCAAGGATTCTGTAAAGGATAGTCGCAACTATCCACCTTTGTCCTAGTTTTATTAGAACTCACTTTCCGCGTATTTGCCTTATTTGGTGGCTCTCAGAAATTTACACAAGATTTAGAAGCAGGAACTAAGAGCGAAACTATGCCTAACTCCGAGTATCATTACCTAATTATCTTGAATTCCAAATTCCTTGCACTAATCTTAGAGCACCAGTAACACTCTACTCTCATCTCACACTATTTGGTGGATTTTTAGAAGAAGATTCACCTGACTTCCTAACCACTGTCCAGGGGTTCAAGAAAAGAAGCACTGCTTCTTCTCGACAAACTAAAGATGTTTCTCGATCTTCATAGTGAATCCATTGCAAAATCTACATGTGAGTGTGAAAATTATACTAGATTCCATATTACAGGAATGAACTAGAGGATAAAATCCCTAATGCAACCTCTTGATAAAATCCTTATTCATGGATGCAATATATATAGATGCTATATACAATTGACCTCTTATGATTGTACTTCAATATTGTTCTCTTATCGGGTTACAATCAACTTAGTCCTCAATTCAGAACATAAAGTGAACGAATGAGTCGAAGGTGGCTGTTGCGAACGATTTTTAGCTCCAATGAGAACTTTGGAGGTGGAGTCAGTTGTTCTTAAATTATGGACCCTAAAGTACAATTATCATACTGCTCGGAGGTTTTTCTAAATGTTGGCATAAAAATTTTCAGTTTTACTGTATACTAGCCCCCCCATGCCTAAGTTCTTGCATGTCCTCATGCATGAATATAACAAAATTAAATTACAATAGGGAGTAAGTGGGTAGACATCACTTGGAATCGTCCCTGAATTTTCATTCAGCATAGGCCAACCTAACGATATGCATAGAAATATGCTAAAAGAAAATATGCTATGTATAAAAAGATATCAAATGCTATTTATAAATGCTGAATTTAATGCCTCCAGCTAGGCGAAAACTCAATCAGATAGATCAGTGATTGCATAAGAGCAGGTCAAGATCAGAAGGAAGCTGTGTTCATGTGCTCCTAGAATCAGTGGTCCACAAATACGAACCAGCTAATGATGCATCCCTCCTCTAAAGAGTCTATCTATAGCAGAATGTGGAATAGGGGCAAGAAGTGGAGGATAATCAGAATGAGGATCATGATGCTAATTCTGTTGATTAATCATGTTCCAGAATTCAATGAAAAATTGCTAAGGAGGTGGATTAATATGATGATGAAAATGCATGTCAGCATCAAAGTCTAGATCATAGGGGTCTTCATAATGGTGATCAACATCAAAAATTATGCTCTCCCCAGACTCTGGGTTGTATGAGGATATGATAAATGCTAGTTTATCATCATTCTTATGTCCTAAAATAGATTTAGCTCTCAGGGTTTTAACTCCGCAAGTGCTTTTTTGGGCTGCATTTAGTCATTTAACTAGGATAGGCATGCATTGCATTTTAGTTGTATTTTTAATGTGTTTGCCTGAGTGTCAAGGATAGATAGAAAGTCAGATCCCGCATACATTGGCACTTAGGAATGCAGAAGATGAAGAAGCTCATTTCAGCTAGATTCCAGCTCATCCCAACTAGATCCCAGCTCATTCTAGCTGGATCAACTCATCCCTAGCTCCATTCAGCTCATCTCAGCTAAATAGTAGCTCAAGCTAGTTCACCTCAACTCCATTCAGCTCACTTCAGCTGGATGGTAGCTTAAACTAGCTAAAGATAGTTGATCCCAACTCCATTCCAGCTTCTCCAACTCAGAAGAGTTCACTGGAAGCTCAACCTGACTAGGACTAGCTACTAGCGAGACTTGGTCAGCTGAAGATGACCTTAACCAGCTCAAGTCCAGCTCCCGGAGGCTCAACTTAGCTCAACTTAGCTGAGCTGAGCTACTTGACCTAAGCTAGCTACTCCAGCTAGCTAGGTAATCTCTGGGAAGACCAGACCCAACCCACCTCAGTTCATTTCAGCAAAAGCTAGCTCATCTTAGCTTGGCTTAGCAGCTAGCAAAGAACTAGCAAGCTAGGCCAGCTAAGGTAGCTCCTTGTAGTTCTCTTCAGCAGCTACCAACTCCAATGCAACTCAAGACAGCTTCCTTCAGTGCTTCTCCTCCAAAACCCTAGCTTCCTCTACCTCTCTACCCTACTCCCTACTAAATAAGTTAGCTTAGCTTAGCTAATCACCTCCTTGGTATCCCTAACTAACCCTAAAACCCACCTACCTAAGCTCCACCAAATAACCCTAAACCTAATCCACCTAAGCTCCCTACTCCCAATCTATCCTGGTGCCACCTTTCAACCCACCACCACCACTAAGAGTCGCCTTGATTTTGTTTCCAAAAACACCTAACTACCCTCTCCATTTTGGCACCAAAATCCCCTTCCATCTCAACCCTCCATCCAACACCTAAACCTATCCTACCCATTCAATCTTGGCGCCACCTAGGATCTCTTCTAGAAGGCCCATTTTGGTGCCAAAACCAAAGGTCACCAGGGGTAGCAACCACCCACAACTACCACCTATGTGACCCTTGGGTCGGCACCAACCCTCCTTAGCCATAGGATCACCAACTACCCACCAAAATCAATCCTAGCCCTCCACTACATCCCACACCAACCACCCTTCTCCCTTCCTATTAATACCTCCCTTAACCACCACCATAACATCATCTTCTCCCTTAGTTAGTGTTGGAACCTAGTTCACTTCTCTTTTATGTTTTGGTGTTAACAAAATTATTTTAAATCTAATGAGTTTATGAAGTGTTATTTACAGGAAATCACAGGATTTAGGAAGTATGGATAATAACAAGGAAGAAGTGTGGATGATATGAAGGATGAAGATTGTTTTTATGTTGTTCATTTGTTGTATTCTAGAATTTTGTATGTCTCCTGAACAAGAAAAGTTGATTTAGGAAGTAAAATCAAAATAGAGATAATTAGGTATCCAACTCATGTTTTAATCATTCGTTTGAAAAATCAAAATCATTTCTTTGAAATATTAATCATGTAGTTAGTTTGTTTACCACTAAAATTGATTAAATCACTTAAAACAAGGTAGTTGTAGCAAGTATCGATACAATTCATAAGTATCGGTACATGTAAGGCACAAGTTTGGGCCCTAGTCTCAAACTGTGAACAAGTGCTGTGGTACCAAGTACTCACAGTTTGTGGACAGTGGTAGTGCCTAAACCTTACAAGTACTGATACTAATCACTAATACTAGTACATGTAAGTCACAGTTTTTAACATGTCTCAAACCTGTGAGTCACAAGTACTAGTACTCATTATGGGTATGGTACCTGGTGACTTAGTTGGTACTAAACTGTAAACACTAAGTATCGGAACCTATGATGAGTAACAATACCCAGACTCTGTTGGGCAGGCTGTTGGATAACTGTGAGCAGTCAGTACCGGTACCACAACTTTAGTACCGATACCAACTAACCGTTGTGCCTGATCTGATTGGCTATTTTGCAATTAATCTTATTCCTAACCTTGTTATTTTGCCCCTAATGGCTAGGAGGCGTAGAGGGGCTGATCAGTGGCCTATAAAAATACTTTTTTGAGTGTCATTTTCATACAACACAAGAATCAAAAATCCTCTTTGCTTTAGATCATATTTCTCTCATTTTAGCTACCAAAGTGATAGACTTGTTGCATCCATCCTTCAAGGAGATTTTCATTTTGGAACAAGTTCCTTTGGTGCATTTGTTTTGTTGTCATAAAATCATTTTCTATGCTTTACTGTTTATCTCTAGATCTTTATATCAAATATCTGTTAAACTAATTCTTGTTGGAGAGTTAGGAATTGAGTTGTAAGCTATTTTATTTCTTGCCTACACCTGTATTAGTTTGCTTATATTTGCTCTTGTAATTGGGTTGAGGTAACCCGTTAATTACCACATTGTTTAGTAAATTGATTTCCTCTGGGTTGAGGGAATCAGGTTAAAAATCCTAAGTCAGGAAACTTATGTAGTAGAGTACCCAAGTGAGGGGAACCACTATATATTTGGTATACTTTTTCTGTGGTTTATTTTATTTGCAATATATTTTACCACTATTCATCCCCCCTTCTAGTGTGCTTGTACCCTTTAAATCCTGCAGGTGGTATCAGAGCGGGTTGCAAAGAAGATGTGACAAACCTCTTTGCTATGGCATCATCATCAAAGTGCACCGAAGGGCAGTCATCTACTCATCCTCCCTATTTCAATGGGACGAACTATGCGTACTAAAAGAAGAGGATGCAAGTCTTCCTCAAGGCAATGGATGAGGATGTTGGAACCTAGTTCCATCTCTCTTCTGTGTTTTGGTGTTAACAAAACCATTTTAGAATCTAATGTGTTTATGAAGTATTACAGGTCAAAAGAATCTATGGATGCAAGCAACAAGATAGAATATGAAGGAAGAAGACTAGAAGACTATAGCTTTTGTTGTATTAATTGTATTTTAGAGTCTTTGTACGTCTCCTAATAAGTAAAACATAATCTAGGATTTAAAATCAAAGTAGAGATAATTAGGGTTCAGAATATCGTTCATTCACTCGTTTCAAAACTCAAAATTGATTTTTTCAAAATCAAGTCATTTAGAGTAGGTTGGATATCTCTAAAAATTGACTTACACTTACAATATTTGGTATTTGTAGTAAGTACCAATACTAGTCATAAGTATCGGTACATGCTAGGCACAGGTTTAGGCCTAAGTCCCAAACTGTGAACAACAAGTACCGGTACTCATCATGAGTACCAGTACCAAGTGGTCCTAGTTTGTGCACTTGGTTTTTTCCTAGACCTTACAAGTACCGGTACTAATCACTAGTATCGGTACATGTAGGTCACTGGATCCAAATCTGTGAGTCACAAGTATCGGTACTCATCATGGGTACCGATACCTAGTGACTTAGTTGGGCTGACTGTAGGTAGTCAGTACCGGTACCAACTAACCGTTGTGACCATTCTGAACAACTATTTTGCAATTAAACCTATCTCTAATCTTCCCAAACTGCCCCTAACAGCTAGTAATCGTAGGGAAGGTGCTTATCGGGTTATATAAGCACTCTTTGAGTGTCTTTTTCACACAACCAAGAAGCCAAAATTCTATCTTTGCCTACACTTTCAATTTTCAATTTACTAGCTGCAAAAGAGCTTGTTTTGTTGCAATCCTCTCCAGGCCACTCTTCACTTACAACAAGTCATCAAAGATGATCGTGTTCCTCTCTGATAAATTTGTTTGTTTTACACTGTAGTATTCTTGTTAGATTAATTTACATACTCATATTAAGCAATATAATTTGATGAGTCAAATTTATTGGACTTCTATTACGCCTAAGAACACTTAAGTTGGGAATTGAACTATATTTCGAGTATGCATTATACTAGGATATTAATTAAACTTGAGTTTTGACCTTGTTGTTTTTAACTCGATATATATGCTCCATGGATCATTTATTGATATATTACTTATATATATTTATTTTATGTAATTTGATTTTATCATGAAATTTGCGGTGCTCAACAACCTCCTTAACCTCCTCCCCTTTTCTCTCAACAGCATGATTTTTTTTTTAAAAAAAAAAAAGAGTATCTTCTCCCAGGCATCAGGATCCTCTCGACAGGGGAAGCAAAACCTCTACCGTGCACCCAACGAACAGTGTGGAAGCTGCTTACACCGTGGGCCGACGCACTCCTCGCCTATCCTCCCCACGCCTGTTCTCACCGCACCCCACTGCTCACCACAGCCACCACCATCATCACCCCTACCTACTCCCCTATGTCTTCTTCTTCTTGTTCACCACTTGCAACTCACAAAAGGACCCAAAGCAGTCGCCGATCATCCTCGTGCGCCACCAGCCACTTCCAGCTGCTCCGCTCACCGACAACACCTCCAAAGGACCGCCACCCTCGAGCGCACCTCATTGACATTCAAGAGGCAGCGGCAAAGAGTGTACCCTCTGCACGCCACCCACACACTGACGGACTCAAGGTCACGCCGCCCGGCTGCCGCAGACCATCTCAACCCGCATCATCATCGCCACAACGAAGCTCCACCTTCAGTCCACCACCGCCAGTAGCCACACCCCCAACCATTGCCTCCACAATGCAACCGGCCACGCTAACACCCCTCCCCTATTTTTCAACAGTGGACGTGGAATTAGATGCAATGAAATGTGAGGAAGTGATTGAGGCTGTGGACTTTTATTTTTTTATATATTTATGTTGCTGAATTTGATCCCTAGCCCCTCTCGTTCCCTCTATTCTGTGGTAAGCTCTCTCTACCTCTCATGACGAAGATGCTTATGAAGCAAGGGAATATTTATTAGGTGAAAAGCACAGGGTGTTTACCTTAATTTTTGAAGTGGCAATTGCATGCAATATCTTTTAACTCTCTCATCCTCTATTAGTTCATCTAACAAAAAGTGTTGATGGGAACAAGAGACATTTAAAGTATAATCTTGCTAAGCATTTTTCTATGAAATCAAGACTAATGTGGAAACATTTATGAGTTTATTTGGTTCATACCTCCCTGTGGATGAGACATCTTTATTGTGGTTTAATTTGATATCTGTTTTAATTTTTGATTGAGAGATTTTCCACCACATAAATTACAACAATAAATCATTCTATTGCTAATTTAATCAAGCGAATTTCTCTTTATCAAATGGCGTCATTGCCGGGGAGGCAACGGGCCTAATAAACTCACACACTTTGCCTGTTCACATTGATTTGTTATTGATGCTATATATATTGATCTATTATCTTGATTTGGGTGAGAGGTGTATCAGGTGGAACAGGGAGAGCCGTACTAGATGCACTTTGGTGGGCCTTGATTCCACCTAGCGAGGTGATGAGTAGCTGGGAGATCGAGAAACCTGGAGTTTCATTAAGAGGACTTATCCTATCCTCCTTCCATTTAATTAGGTGTTAGAATAAACTTTAGATGCAAAATTTTTATTCATTGTTTTCTCGCCCTTGTTCATTAGGGTTGGTTTGAGGGGTTTGTTCCCCAATTTTGTTGGATTGATTGGGCCCTTGTTCTAGGGTATTTTTAGGAGTGTGTTCCCATTTTATTTAGATTATAGGATTATTCGAATTGTTTGAAATGCATATAGGTTAGTTAGTTAGTTAGATTAGGTTTGTTTGCTTAATATTATTAAAAAAAAATCGAACTTCCTGCTAGAAGCTGCATATCAATAGGGCGACCATCTAGGATTGAATGAGTAGCATCTAGTTTATCTTTACTACATTGCATACATTCTTGCACGAAGAAAGCTGGAGTAAGGTATGTCTTTTCTTTAGCATCAAATACCTGTCATGCATTTGCATTGGACTTAAATTCAAGACCATTAAAGTGTTTGGAATTAGGTTAATTCAGTAGTCACTTTAAAAATTAGGACTACTAAGAGGTCGGACCTTAAAATCTGACTTACAATTGTGTGTAAAAGGATCTTGTTTGCAAGATTTCAAAGCTCAAAACACGAACGTATGATTGCACACATGAGACACTATGCACCTCACACATAAGGTCACTAGATAAATTTCTACCTCTCCTCTTTGCACCACAAGGGAAGTTGTTGAAAATCAACAAGCCTATCCACCAAGTTACTTCAGTTCCTCGTGTGTGGGCTCGATTCGAGACTTCCATCCCTTGCGAGTAAGTTGTAGGCACCAACGAAGGTCAGCCTAGGAGCGTAATTCTTGCAAAACTTGTTTGGCCACCAACTGAACCTCTAAGACCTAGAATCTACTAAAAACAGATCCCACTGTATTTGCATTTGTTTTGACAGTGGTAGAACTCTCTAGGAAGTTTCTGATTTCTTGTAAATCCTAAGAGAGTTTAACCTGTTTAATTGAAAGAAATGGACTATCCTTACTCCTATCATTTTAATCAGGATCTCATGCCTCGAGCATATTCATCCTTTGATGGGTACATTGACAATTCATGGGATCATTCATATTCCTATCCTGGGAATACTGACCCAATAACTCCCACTTTTGAGCAGATCCTAGGAGCGGGATTTTCCAACCCTGGAATCCTTACTTCTATGCAAACACCCAACCCTCCCACCCTTCATGATTTTTCGTATCGAGGTTGGACCAATACCCTTAGGCAACCAGAGCCTGAGATTGACTATCCTCCCTAATCTGATGGTAGTAGCCTATCCTCTTTTATGATAGAAATGCAAAAATAGCAAAAAGAAATGATGGAGTCTATGGGAGAGATGTTAAGGAATAGTCAACAATTAAACAAAGAAATTAGACAGCTTAGCTACGCTCTTTCCAGTAATTCTAATCCCTACCCGTACGACCATGATAATGAAAATAATTCTGAGGAAACCAATGACAATAAGGATCCCGTTTTACATAGCTATCACTTAGACTCTCCCAATGAGACATGGCCACTAGAGGAGAACGATCCTAGTAATTATCCACCCAAGCTATATTGGAGCCAAAAGAAAGGGAAGATGGTACCTCTTGAGAACCTTGACCCCAATGACAGTATTTTCGTTACCGCTGATAACCCAGGTCAAGGTCGTATTGTTCATATCACTTCCCCTATTAATTATCTAGTGGAACCCCATTCTACCCTTAGTGAGCTTAATCCTAACCCTCCACTTAGGGAATCAACACCTACCATCCAACATTCTGAGGATTTAAATGCGTCCAATGAAGGTGACTCTAAGGGAATGGAGGATGAATTGGATCAATTTTGGTCTTAGGGGTACAAAGAGTCAATTTTAGAGGAGGATGATAACCCAATGGAGGAACCTGGCCTTAGAATCTAGAGTGAATCATAGGGGGATTATGTGTTATTCGAGGACTTATCTCTTGAGGATATAACTAATCTGGTGAAATCCAGATTCCTCCTTTTGATTTTGAGAGTAATCCCCCGCAAAACCAGGAGTTGATATTGGAGGAGGAAAAACACAATAGTGAGAAGCCTAAGGGAGACTCTCGGGGATAGTACACATCAATTAAGGATTTATGTCTTGAGAAGAATAAAGAATTGAGTGATATAGGCTTCCTCCAAAACATTAAGACTGATTCTCCTTCAGAAATAATTGACGATACTAAAGCAACTCCTTTCTTTACTAATGAATCACAGATACACCCCAACAAAAACTTGAGTGAACCAAAAGAATTCGAGGATGAGATTAATGATAATGATTTTGTTGCTTCGACCCTGGCATCAAAGGAAATTAATTTGGAGTCTACCATTGATTCACATATACTGGAAGGTGAAAATATGACTCCGATCATTAATGATAGGCAAGGTAACATGAATTTTTCTGCAATAATTGTTAGGGAGAATACACAATATGAATCGTTGTTGGAATTGGACTCGACATCGACTAAGCCCTCCTTGGACTTAACCATTATCGCCCAACACCACAAACAACCTTTCCACTCCCTAACGGATCCTTGGCTCAGGTCTCTGCTCACTTACATTCTTTCTAAGGAGTATATCATGCCAGTACATCCTCGGGTAGAATGGCGAGTGTGGATTGATGCTTGTACTTTTAGTCTCTCCATTCAAGGGTATGAAATAATTATGTTTATATCTTTTAAAACCCTTCCTACTTTGGAGGATCCTTATTATCCTCCACTTATTCTATTTCGGGTGGTCCCTTTTCATATTCCTTTTGTTATTCCTAGACCTCCCCAGGCAGCCTACGAGGTTATTTGCTTTCATGTCTTCTGACGAGCATTTGGGATAACGTTGCATCATTAGCTCGCCAACATCTGTGGCTACCTATCTTCTAGGCCCGCGCTGTTACGCATATTTTTAGGGCCGAGCTTTTTCTATCTTGAACCAAACTTACAAGTTTCCTATAAGTCTGGCTGCTGACAGAAAATGCAACACTTGTTGGGAGGCAACCCAGCATTCAGAATAACTCCATCATCAGGTGATTTCCTTCCTTTCTCCCCCTGTTTTAATTTTACAATGAGGACATTGTAGGATTTAGGCATGGGGGGTGCATTTTGCATTTTAGGAAGTATTCATGCATTTAGGCTAGCAAAAAAAAAAGAAATTTCTTGAGCTGAATTGGTTAGTCCCTAGCAAAACATCTTTGTCCTGGAGGTGTCATTAAAGATTTTTCTTCTTAAATTGTTTCTTAAGTTTAGAATCCAGTACATTTACTTCACTTGCACGTAGACTGGGTAATGGATCTTTGAAGAAAACCAATAAGCATTTTTAATCTACTGAACCCTTGGATAGTTAAAAGGGAGTCAGGCATACTATCTTCTATTAGATCCACCTCATATTTGTGAGAAGAAAGTAGAGAGATTACTGGTACGCTAAGTCTAGTGCAAGGACTCTTAAGTTTTGGACAATTAGATGATGATACCTCAGAGTTAGGCATAGTTTTCTCTTTCTGTTCCTATGTGCGTACATTGTGTGAATTCCTGAGAGTCACCAAATATGGCAGATACACAGAAATTGAGTCTTAATAAAACTATGACTATGGTGGATGGTTACGACCATCCTTCATAGAGTCCTCGGCTGAAGGAGGGTAATAATGTCAAAGGTTAGAAATACGCTTGTCCTATCCGTTCCTTCTCGGTGCCAAGAGTAGGCACTTCCACCAAATAAGCTACACAATATCCTCTTGACCGTCATCATCCCTAATAATGCCTCATAAATAAAAGTCTGCATCGTGTTATGTTGATTTATAAAGAAAGAAAAAGAAGAAAAAAGAAACAATTATATTTAGAATATATATATATAAAGAGAGAGAGAAAAGAAAAAAAAAAAGAGTCCAAGTTTATAATTTTATCTTTGTGACGTTGTTTTTGAGGCAACAAAAACACCCATCGTGATCCACCAAATATGACTCATACTTACCTTTTAGTATTTCTGATCGCTTGAATACTGGCTGAGGACTCTAACTTAGTTGTAGATTTATTAGGACTTTAATTAAAGTGTGAATGCCACGTGAGACCACCAAATAGTGAGTACATTTACAAAATCTGGTGAGATTTGTGATCTCAGAAAGAAAAGAAGGAAAAGAGTGAGCGCAAAGGAACATCAAGAAAGCATAGTTGTTTAGCCTCTCTCCGAGTTGACTTGTTTAATAGTCTAGAGATCTAGAGTCTGTAGTACTAGATTACATGTAGCACCAAATGAGTGTGTGCCACCAAATACAAATGCATTCAACTCAGTATCTCCTACCTAAGCCAAAAAATTAGGGTCAAATTTTAGATTATTTTCTGCTTTATCCCTGAGTGAAGTAGTTGCCTATCCTGATAGAAATATTTACCAAAGGATCAGTATGAACTGTAAATGTAAGTTGGTTATTTTCACTTAGATCCATTCCTAGGTTACTATTACTTCACATTTGTCTGGATAACTAAATTTTTGGAATAAGGACAGAAGAAATCTTCTTACTACTTCTATTATTTTTCATTTTTGCTTGGAACTAGCAAAACTTAGGCATAGGGGCATTTGATGAGTCTAATTTATTGGACTTCTATTACACCTAAGAACACTTAAGTTGGGAATTGAACTATATTTCGAGCATGCATTATACTAGGATATTAATTAAACTTGAGTTTCGACATTGTTGTTTTTAACTCGATATATATGCTCCATGGATCATTTATTGATATATTACTTATATATATTTATTTTATGTAATTTGATTTTATCATGAAATTTGCGGTGCTCAACAACCTCCTTAACCTCCTCCCCTTTTCTCTCAACAGCATGATTTTTTTTTTTAAAAAAAAAAAGAGTATCTTCTCCCAGGCATCAGGATCCTCTCGACAGGGGAAGCAAAACCTCTACCGTGCACCCAACGAACAGTGTGGAAGCTGCTTACACTGTGGGCCGACGCACTCCTCACCTATCCTCCCCTCGCCTGTTCTCACCGCACCCCACTGTTCACCACAGCCACCACCATCATCATCCCTGCCTACTCCCCTATGTCTTCTTCTTCTTGTTCACCACTTGCATCTTACAAAAGGACCCAAAGTAGCCGCTGATCATCCTCGTGCGCCACCAGCCACTTCCAGCTGCTCCGCTCACCGACAACACCTCCAAAGGACCGCCACCCTCGAGCGCACCCCATTGACATTCAAGAGGCAGCGGCAAAGAGTGTACCACTGCATGCCACCCACACACTGACGGACTCAAGGTCATGCCGCCCGGCTGCCGCAGACCATCTCAACCGGCATCATCATCGCCACAACGAAGCTCCACCTTCGGTCCACCACCGCCAGTAGCCACACCCCCAACCATTGCCTCCACAATGCAACCGGCCACGCTAACACCCCTCCCCTATTTTTCAACAGTGGACGTGGAATTAGATGCAATGAAATGTGAGGAAGTGATTGAGGCTGTGGACTTTTATTTTTTTATATATTTATGTTGCTGAATTTGATCCCTAGCCCCTCTCATTCCCTCTATTCTGCAGCAAGCTCTCTCTACCTCTCATGACTATGATGCTTATGAACCAAGGGAATATTTATTAGGTGAAAAGCATAGGGTGTTTACCTTAATTTTTGAAGTGGCAATTGCATGCAATATCCTTTAACTCTCTCATCCTCTATTATTTCATCTAACGAAAAGTATTGATGGGAACAAGAGACATTTAAAGTATAATCTTGCTAAGCATTTTTCTATGAAATCAAGACTAATGTGGAAACATTTGTGAGTTTATTTGGTCCATACCTCCCTGTGGATGCAACATCTTTATTGTGGTTTAATCTGATATCTGTTTTAATTTTTGATTGAGAGATTTTCCACAACATAAATTACAACGATAAATCATTCTATTGCTAATTTAATCAATCAAATTTCTCTTTATCAATATACTTGTTGGAGACTTAGGGATTAGTTGTAAGCTTTTATGTGCATTTTGCTTACTCCTGTATCTTTATTTTTTTAATATCTTGTAATTGGGTTGAGGTAACCCATTAATTACCTCAAGTTTTAGTAAATTGATTCCCTCCAGATTGAGGGAATCAGGTTAAAAATCTGGAACCACTATATATCTTGTGCATTTTGTGGTTTGCTTTGTCTTGCAATTTTTTTTTATCTACCACACTATTCATTCCCCCCTCTAATGTGCTTGTGATTTACAAATCCTACAGGTGGTATCAGAGCGGATCGTGAATAGAACTATTCTCTCTCACAATGGCATCTTCTGTAAAGCGCACAGAAGGACAGTCATCCACATGTCCTCCCTACTTTGATGGGATGGACTATGGATACTGAAAGAGGAGGATGCAAATCTTCCTTAGGGCCGTGGATGAGAACTCATGGACTCTTATCCAAGAGAAGGACATGGATCCGGAGCCGCAGGAAGGTGTTGTTTGGACTACAGAATAAAAGGAAAAGATCATGGGAAATGCGAAAGTGATGAACGCACTCTATTGTGCGTTATCAAGGGAAGAGTTTAACCATATCTTCGCTTGTGAGTCTGCATACGAGATATGGAACACACTGCAAGTCACCTATGAAGGTACAGGTAAGGTAAAAGAAACACATATTTCTATTCTAACATAAAGCTATGAGTGTTTCAGGATGCAGAAAGGTGAAACAATCAAAGGAATGTACACAAGATTTGGAGAGATCATAATTCCAATGAAGAACCTTAGAGTCAAGCTGAAGGAGGAGCAGCTTGTAAGGAAGATCTTGAGATCCCTTACAAGTGATTGGTCTCCAAAGACCACAGCCATCCAAGAGGCAAAAGACCTTGCTACTCTCTCCTTGGATGACTTGATTAGAAGCCTCATGACATATGAAGTTCAATTGGAAGATATGAAGAAGATTGAAGAAAAATCCATAAGCAAGAAGAAGGAGCTTGCTTTTAAAGCTATAAAGGAGGAGTCAAACCTCGATGATTCCAACTCTGACAAAGAAGAGGAGCTTGCTCTTTTAATGAGAAGATTCAAAAGATTCATCCGAAAACAAGGTAAGAAAGTAAATAAATTTACAAATGACATTATTTGTTTTGAATGCAAGAAGAAGGGGCACGTACAAAAAGATTATCCAATGATCAAGAAGAAGAAGGAAGAAAAGAAGAAAGACAAAGAACTCTATTGAGAGAAGAAGATTTCAAGAAAGGCATACAAGGCAACTTAGGATGATAGTGATTCCGGCATGGAATCATCTTCTGAGGAATCTGAAGAAACAAAAGTTATACATCTTTGTTTAATGGCGAACAACGACAGTTCAGAAAATGAGGTAGACTCTAAAGTCACTTTTAATGAGTTATTACAAGAATATGAAGATTTGTATCACAAAGCTAGGTTGATTAAAAAAGAAAATAAAGTCTTGCATGATAGTTATAAAACTCTAGAAATAGAGAAATCTTGTTTAGAAATAGAATTAGAAATGTCAAAAGAAACTAACAATCAATTGCATGCAAAAATAGTAGAATTAGAAGATATTTATGAACACTTTGAGGACACTTTGAATAATTTCAAGACAACAACTAGGATGAATACAAAATTTTGTAATAATTTAAAAAGCAAGTTCAATAATAAAGAGAACACACAAAATAAATCACATGCACCAAGACATGAATGGATTTATCAAAAGGTCAAGAATCCTAAGAATTATAGATCTAACACTAAAGTGATCTATAAACCTAAGGATTTGAAGGGTACTAACCATCAAGGACCGAAAAGAAAATGGGTACCTAAAATAGATTTAATAAACTATTTTGCAGGTCAAGAAGGATAAATGGATCCTAGACAGTGGGTGTTCCAAGCACATGACGGGACACTCCGACCTCTTTATCAAGTGGACCAGAATCGAAGATGGAGGACACGTCAAGTTGGGCGACAACAAACGTTGTTGCATTATTGGTAAAGGTACAGTAGGTAATTCTTCTAAGCAAGTACGTAATGTTCTTTTAGTAGAAAACTTAAAACATAACCTACTTAGTATTAGTCAAATATGTGATAATGGATGTGATGTTTTATTTACTAAAGTTGGATTTAAAATATTAGAAGAAGGAACAAATACAGTCTTAATTGAAGGCTTTAGATATGAAAATATCTATGCTCTTCATTTTTCACAAGAGAAATTTGTAAAATGTCTACTTGCCTCCCATGTTGAAGTAGATCTTTGGCACCGTAGGCTAGGTCACATTAATCATAAACATCTTAATAGGTTAGCCAAAAATGAGTTAGTAAGGGGCCTACCCAAACTAACTTATAAAAAGGATGTTTTGTGTAAATCTTGTGAACTCGGAAAAATGCACAAAGCTTCTTTTAAACCTAAAGACTTAGTTTCAACAACACAACCTTTAGAATTGTTACATCTTGATCTATTTGGACCAACACGATTTGAGAGTCTAAATGGATCAAAATTTTGCCTGGTTATTGTTGATGACTTCTCTAGGTTCACTTGGGACATCTTCTTGAAACATAAAGATGACTCATTTGGTTCCTTCCTAAGTCTTTCTCAAAGACTTCAAAAGGAAAAATCATCCTCTATTCTTAGACTTAGGACTGATCATGGGGGTGAATTTGAAAATGAAAAATTTTCAAGTTTTTGTGTCAATTCTAGCAGAACCCATGAATTTTCATTTCCTCAGGCACCATCTCAAAATGGTGTTGTAAAGCGCAAGAATCCCACTCCACAAGAATGTGCCCGAACTTTGCTCTTGGAGTCTGGGCTTCAAAAATATTTCTGGGCAAAAGCCACTAATACAATATGTTATGTTCTAAATAGAACTCTCTTAAGGCCTATTATTAAGAAAACTCCATATGAGCTTTATTATGAGAAGTCTCCTAGAATTTCATATTTTAGGGTGTTTGGAAGTTAATGTTATTTATTAAACACCTGTGATCGACTTATTAAGTTTGATGCTAAAGGTGATGAAGGCATTTTTATTGGCTATTCAACAAGAAGCAAATCTTATCGAGTCTTTAATAAAAGAACTTTTGTTATAGAAGAATCCCTGCATGTTTCATTTGATGAAACAACATTAGGAGAACCAGAATCAAATCAACTAGAGTCTGATGATGAGGATACCCCCTTCATCAATGTATCAAAAATGGAAGATACACGAAATGTACATGATCTTCCAAAAGAATGGGTACACCATAAAGATCACCCTCAAGAACAAATCATAGGTGATATTGAACAAGGTGTAAAAACCCGATCTCACTTTAGAGCTAATTTTGTCCTTAATGCCTTTGTATCACAACTTGAACCCAAGAAAGTTGATGAGGCATTAAAGGATGAGTCTTGGGTTGTAGCTATGCAAGAGGAACTACTCCAATTTACTAGGAATAATGTATGGAAGTTAGTACCCACTCCTGAGGGTAATTCCATCATTGAAACCAAGTGGGTATTCCCAAATAAATTGGATGAATCTAGTTCAGTGATCAGGAATAAAGCCAGACTTGTAGCTCGAGGCTATAACCAACAGGAGGATATTGACTTTGATGAGACATATGCTCCTGTTGCTCATTTGGAGTCCATACGGATGCTACTTGCCTTTGCAAGTGCAAAGGACTTCAAGCTATATCAAATGGATGTCAAGAGCGCCTCTCTTAATGGTTATATTAAGGAAGAAGTTTATGTTCATCAGCCTCCTGGGTTCGAGGACCCAGCACACCCAGAGCACGTATACAAGCTCAATAAGGCGTTATATGGACTTAAACAAGCTCCCAAGGCCTGGTATGATAGGCTTAGGATCTTTCTTCTTCAGCACGGATATAGGATTGGAGTTGTTGATTCAACTCTTTTTGTAAAAGAAGGAAATGACATCCTACTGGTTCAAATATATGTTGACGATATTATATTTGGATCAACTAAGGAGTCCATGTGTCAACATTTCTGTGAGACTATGAAGACTAAGTTTGAAATGAGTATGATGGGTGAACCCAAATTCTTTTTAGGATTCCAAATTCAACAATTAGACACAGGAATTTACATTAGTCAAACAAAATATATTCTTGAAATTCTCAAGAAATTTGACTTTGAAAATGTAAATGGCAAAGAGACTCCGATTGCTCTATCTGCTTCTTTTGGTGAAGATTTATCCGGCAAGAGGGCAGATGAAAAGAAATACCGGAGCATGATAGGTTCACTACTATATCTTACAGCTTCTAGACCTGATTTTCTTTTTGCTACATGTTTATGTGCGAGATTCCAATCCGAACCCAAGGAATCACATTTTAAAGCAGTAAAAAGAATATTTAGATACCTAAACAACACAAAAGATCTTGGTCATTTCTATCCTAAAGCACAATCCTTAGCTCTATTATCCTATAGTGATGCTGACTATGCAAGGAGTCGGACAGACCGAAAGAGCACTAGCAGCACATGTCATTTTATTAGGGAATCTCTAGTCTCATGGTTCTCTAAGAAACAGACTTGTGTTTCACTTTCTACGACTGAAGCAGAGTATATTGCTGCTTCACTTGCTTGCTCTCAGGTCATTTGGATGAGACAGACTTTGTCCGACTTTGGATTGATTTTTGCACAATCCAAAATTTTATGTGATAATATAAGCGCAATAAATTTATCCAAAAATCCAATTTATCATTCACGTATCAAGCACATAGATGTTAAACATCATTTCCTTAGAGATAATGTGCTTCAAGGATCAATTCAATTAGAATTCATTGACACACAATACTAATTGGTAGACATCCTTACAAAACCTCTTGCAGTAGAGAGATTCTGCTTTATCAAAAGAAAATTAGGCCTTTGTACAATAAAAGAGATTCAAAACTAATAAGTTGATTGATATGGAATTTATTTGTATTTATAAAAATCTCTTAGGTTCTCACTGCAATTTACCCATGCTTTAAAAAAAAAAGGGTAAACTGTAATATTTCCATATGTCTAGAAATATTTGGATGTTGTTTGCAATATGGTTGCTTAACTTAAGTTGTTGACTACATTATTTATTCAACACCTAAGTTATAAATTTTTCTTCTCTCAACCACTTAAGTGGTCATGTGACAAGCACATGACCCATCCCATATAAAAGAGACCAAGTGCAAACACTTGCCTCATTTTGTCTTAAGAAAACCCTAGTTCTCTCCACAAGTGTCTCTCCAAGCCCTTGTCAAGAAGAAAAAAGATCACCTCCAAGCTTCTACTCTTGGTATATTCTTATCTCCTGAGTAGATCTTGCTATTATAAGTCATTCTATGTCTTGTCTTTTTCTTTCTCTCAAGTCCTTTCTTGCTACTACATTTGTTTCTCATCGAGTACCAGGTGGTACCGGTACCCATCACTAGTACCGGTACTAGCTTGGCGTAGCAGTGCTTGCTTTAGTGAGCAGGTACCGGTACTGAAGATTACTACCGGTAGTAGCTCAAATTTCTGGTTGGAACAAAAACCAACCAGTACTGGTATCAATCACCAGTACCGGTACATGCAGGCTTAAATGTGTTTTTTTTTGTACAAACACATGAAAGGAAGTTTTCTATATTTCTAATCGTTTCCCTATTCCTTGCTATTGCATGTTTACAGATGACAGCTAAATCAAAAAGTAAGGGAAAAGCACCTCAAGATGCTTTTCACAAGTTTTGTATTAATAAGGATGCTAAGTCAAAATTCGATTGGTATAAAGGACTAAAACTCCATCATTGTAGGCCAGTTCAGTGGAAAGATTTCTCTCTTCAAATCTTTAGTTTTATCACTCGTCTTTCCAAAGAAAAACTCACGCATTTCTTTGATGAATCATTCTTTGCCGATGTTCCTGGAGTATACCCTGATGTTAATTGTCTATTCTTTGCTAATCTCCAAGAACAAGAAAATCGATGTCACCTTGTCTTCACAACAAATGTTTTTGGTCAGAAAATCACCATCACACCAAAATTCTTGTGAACCATTACTGAATGTCCTAAAGAAGGTCATGCATTTAACACACTTAAGGAGCAATTTCCTACTCATAAAATCCATGAAACTCTCTTGCTCCCTAACTACCAGGGCAAAGCATTAGTTGCCCCAAATATGACCCTTTTTGCTCGCGTCCTTTTTCGTATCTTAGCATGGAACTTAAGGGCTAAAAATTCAGGATTTCACAAATACCTGTTGCTATTTTACCCTTAATTTATGCTATCATTATGAGCCTTCCGATCAATTGGAACACAGTGTTCATTCACTTTCTTAGACCCCATTACCATGCATCAGCTTTACCATTGGATATTTTGGTGTCACACATTATTCATAAAAATAAAATTGACCTCTCTAATTTTACTCCTCTTAGAAAAGTGGTCTATTTTAAATGGTCCACTCTCCAAAAAATGGGAGTGAAACTTGATAGAGAGGAATCCTCTAGTGATGATGAAGAATAAGAAATTAATCCAAATACTCAATCTTCTTCTCATCCACCTCATGAATCATCCTCCACTTTCGTTCCATAACCTACCCATATTCAGAAGCTGAAATACCTTGGGTAAATCTATCTAACGTGTCTAGAACAAATCCCAATTTGATAAATACCTTCAATTACATTGGTCAAAATTTAACCAATCTAAATTTTGCCTTCCGTCACATGGAATGCAAATTCCATGACCTTTCTCTTTCTATTGAGTCCTCCCATGTCACTTTTTCCACTCAACAACCTAAATAAAGGAAGTAGACACAACCGAAAGCACCTCAAGAATACAGTGAAAGAAGGAAAAAGTATTTTCAAGATCCATCTCCTGTTTCAATGGCAAAAGAACCTATTCTTCATGATGATGATGAAGCAGACACGGAAGATGACGAAGAAGTTTCATATGAAGATAGTGATGATGAAGATGAAGAAGATGATGACAACGATGATGGTGACGATGATGATGATGATGATGGTGGTGGTGGACATGTGCAAAAGCTTATTAGAAAATGTCCTAGAAATTAGCTTAATTTTCATTTTGTTGCTTGTTAAATTTATATGACTTTTGAGAAAATTATGTGTTAAAGTTATTCTAAGCCTTATCTTTATGAACTTTATCATGTTATGATGATTATATAGAGTTGGTTATTCATGTATCATGCTTTGTTTGCTTATGTGAAATATATCATGTTTTATTTCTATTATTTTCTCATCTTCTTTCTTGCTTAACAAAAAGGGGGAGAAATGATTGGATACTTCATATTTAAAATAGGGAGAGCCTAGTTTGAGGGGGAGGGTTTTCACTCCTTGTGGAGTTTTTTATTCTTCTCTTATTTAGTCTCTATTTATTTTTAAATATAAGTATCTTGTTTGTTTTGTCAATGCCAAAAAGGGGGAGATTGTTGGAACCTAGTTCCATCTCTCTTCTGTGTTTTGGTGTTAACAAAACCATTTTAGAATCTAATGTGCTTATGAAGTATTACAGGTCAAAAGAAACTATGGATGTAAGCAACAAGATAGCATATGAAGGAAGAAAACTAGAAGACTATAGTTTTCATTGTATTAATTGTATTTTAGAGTCTTTGTATGTCTCCTAACAAGTAAAACATAATCTAGGAGTTAAAATCAAAGTAGAGATAATTAGGGTTCAGCATTTCATTCATTCACTCATTTCAAAACTCAAAATCAATTTTTTCAAAATCAAGTCATTTAGAGTAGGTTGGATATCTCTAAAAATTGACTTACACTTACAATATTTGGTACTTGTAGGAAGTACCAGTACTGATCCTAAGTACTGGTACATGCTAGGCATAGGTTTGGGCCTAAGTCCCAAATTGTGAACAACAAGTACCGATACTCATCGTGAGTACCGATACCAAGTGGTCATAGTTTGTGCACTAGGTTTTTGCTTGGACCTTACAAGTACCAGGACTAATCACTAATACCGGTACATGTAGGTTACTGGATCCAAATCTGTGAGTCACAAGTACTAGTACCTGGTGACTTAGTTGGGCTAACTGTAGGCAGTCAGTATCGGTACCAAAAGTTTAGTACCAGTACCAACTAACCGTTGTGACCAATCTAAACGGCTATTTTACAATTAAACCTATCTCTAATCTTCCCAAATTACCCCTAATGGCTAGTAATCGTAGGGAAGGTGCTTAGTGGCTTATATAAGCACTCTTGGAGTGTCTTTTGCACACAACCAAGAAGCCAAATTCTATCTTTGCCTACACTTTCAATTTTCAATTTACTAGCTGCAAAAGAGCTTGTTTTGTTGCAATCCTCTCAAGGCCACTCTCCACTTGCAACAAGTCATCAAAGGCGATCATGTTCCTCTCTGATAAATTCATTGTTTTACATTGTAGTATTCTCGTTAGATTAATTTACATACTCATATTAAGCAATATACTTGTGGGAGACTTAGGGATTAGTTGTAAGCTTTTATTTGCATTTTGCTTACACCTGTATCTTTATTTTTTTTAATATATTGTAATTGGGTTGAGGTAACCCGTTAATTACCTTAAGTTTTAGTAAAATGATTCACTCCGGATTGAGGGAATCAGGTTAAAAATCCTAAGTTAGGAGAATTAGGTAGTGGAGTACCCAAGTGAGGGGAACCACTATATATCCTGTGCATTTTGTGGTTTGCTTTGTCTTGCAATTATTTTTATCTACCACACTATTCATCCCCCCTTCTAGTGTGCTTGTGATTTACAGATCCTACAGAGGAGTCATGGACCCTTATTGAAGAAAAGTATACAGATCCGAAGCCACAAGGAGTAGCATAGATGGCAGATCAGATGAAAAGATCGTGAGCAACGCAAAGGCGATGAATGCATTGTATTGTGATTATCAAAAGAGTTCAATCATATCTCAGCTTGCAAGTCCACATACGAGATGTGGAACACGCTGCAAGTCACCTACGAAGGTACAAATAAGGTAAAAGAAACACGCATATCTATTCAAACAGAAAGCTATGAGTGTTTCAGGATGGAGAAAGGTGAAACCATCAACGTGATGTACACAAGGTTTGGGGATATAGTCAACCCCATGAAGAATTTAGGAGTGAATGATGGGAATACCATCATGAGCCATAACTAGCTCAATTTAGTCATTATCAAGGAATAAATGCTCCTACATAACCTAATTCATTGCATAATCATTCTGAGAGAAAGATAAGAAAATAGGGTTAAAACTGTAATTTTACCATCATATCATGAATGCAGTACAATCACGAGTTTTTCCTAAGGGGTAATTAAGGGTCAAGTGGCCTTAAATGTCCAACAAGTGGGTTAGAACAGACAGAAAAGGGCTTTCACATGTTTTAAGAATTAAATGACATTTGAAACCCTAAAAATAGACCCGTTTAATTAACTAAGGTTCTGATAAGGATAAAATTCACCTAAACCCTATAAAATTTATATAAAAATATTCCCTAGGGTTTGGTACCTTCAATTTGACCATTAGAACCCATCTTGACCCAAAATAGTCTCAAACTGACATTTACCCTAATTTAGATTTTTGCATAAATTACCTAGCCAAACAAGGTCAAAACCTAAATCTAACTTCACCATTGGATTCCTTGGGTCCAAATTAGGTTTGTACCAAAATTTAGGCCCAATCTGAAATCATCTTGACCACGTTTGCATTTTGGTCCAGTCAGACTCTTTCTATCTCATTCAGACCCTTAACTTTTGAATTCCATACAAATAGCCCCCCAACTTCTTTATCTTCTTCACAGAAAGGTCCCTCTGCCATTATCGCTCAAGAATCCTACTCCGATGAGCTTCATTTGGAGAGATCTCCTTGATTGATTAATGAAACCTTCCCAAAATCAAACCAGAGATTCTTTAGGAAATTCTCTTTCCAATGGGACCAACCTTGGATCCCAACTCCTTCCCAAAAGCTTGTGCAAACGCTTTGAAGAAATGGGTATCCTATTTGTGTGTAAGCTCCAAGGTTCCCAATCTCGTTTCCAAGCTTGGAACCCCCTCATGAGCCCTATAAAAGGATCCCCAGGGCACGACCATGCTCTTCAGCTAGTTTTAGGGCCAAAAACCTCTTCCTAACCCTACCTCCAGCCTCCTCCAACCTAGCTCCGGCGAGCATCCTCCCCCGTCGTCCCACGGCCTCCCCACAGCCAAATTGGGAGCGTCTTCTTCCTCCCCAACTTCCTCTGCCTCTCGACGACCACATCAAAGGTGCCCTGACCCCTTTCTTCGCCTCCGTTCCCCTCCCGGAGGATTCATCTTCCACATGTCCGACCATCACACCGACGTGGGTTTTCTACCTCCTTCAACCGTTAGATTAGGTTCTCTAAGTTTCCTCTCCTTCCCTAAGTTTGTCTATTCTTCTTTTTCCCAAATTCGACCTCCGCTACCATCGTTCACCCTCATCTCTTTCATCTCTGGCGACCACTCTGACAAGGACTTCCACTCTCTACACAACTTCATCCTCCTCACAGACAAGTCCCCGACCTCCGCCACATCCACCTGCACGAAAGCCCTAACTTTATTGGGCCGCTCGACCACCCCAACCACTTGTCGACCAACCCATCATTCTCCGCCCAACTCCATCATCCGACCACCACAGACCACCATCCTCCACGAAACCACTTCTGCTACACTCGTCGTGGTCCAGCGAAGCTCCTGTGGTATTCTAACGCAACCACGAGGCCCTATTTCATGTTTCAAGTAGCAAGTCCTCTGCCGCCATTGCCGAAGCTTCGAGCAAGGCTTCAAGCTTGCTCCAGGATGCAGTCACTTCAGGTGCTTGCTCCAGGTGACACAGATTCGTTCCATATCTGTGTCCAGGTCCTCAATTCAGGAATCCAATAACAACATCACCTCCAATTGAACGAAGAACCCTGCTGCTATGCTGCGCGAAGGAAGGGTGGGACTTTAGTCCCACCTCGGAAGCTGATGACCAACCAATGCCGCATATATTGATTTTATGCTTAAGGCTTATTGCCTCAGCAAGCACAGGGGGTGAGGTCCCCATACGCACCCTCACACGCCTCGCCCGCGACACCTTACACGTGGGTCTGGTCGACCCGATAACCCGCCTAACCTAAGCACTGCTCGCTCACCACCCACACCAGTAGCCTGGTCCCAGGTGCACGTCCACCCATTTACCCAACTACACTGACTTGTGGCCCTGGGAGGGTGGATCCCAGAGAGAGGAAGAGAGCGCGAGCCAAGGGAGGGTTTTGCCCTATGCGACACTTAGTCAAATATGAGATGGCCACCCTCTGTGCGTGAAGAAAGAAGATAAGGAGAAGAGGCTGAAGACAAGCAAGAAGAGAAAGAAGAGGAGGAGAAGGAAGAAGGCTCGTGCGTAAAGGGAGAGAGCAGCTGAAGAAGGAAAGCTAAAGAAGAAGAAAGGAGAAAAGCAAAAGCAAAGAAGATAAGAGAAAAAGAGAAAGAAAAGAAGAGCAGTGCTAGAGAAGCACTATAGCACTTGTTGGATAAGTCGTCTAATTCAATAACCTGATGTCTAATTTGAGGTTTTATCTGGTTATCTAAGTACCTAAGTTTGATGGTTGATGGCACTGTTGCATTATTTGCATATATGCTTAAATTGAATAATTGGTGATTTAAATCACCATTATTTTAGCTTCTCTACCTTTTTTATTGCCTCAAGATACATGAGAATTCATTGAATATCTAATGTGACAAATTAGTATTTATTGAATATCATTATTTGGTTTAAATTCTTGTGCTCAATTACACATTATTTGAGATTAGTGTGTGAATTCCTATTTTCTCCCTATGTTCGACCTCGGACCTCATTTCTGATATTCGAGTAATAAATATTATTTATTTTTAAGAGATTTCGACCCATACTACAATACAACTTTTATAAACATCAATCTCGCTCTGTCAACAGTGAAGTTCACTGAAGAATAGCTTGTAAGAAAGATCTTGAGATCTCTTACAAGCAACTGGTCCCCTAAGTCAATAGTGATCCAAGAGGCAAAGGACCTTTCAGTCCTTTCTCTTGATGATCTGATTAGAAGCCTCATGGCCTATGAGGTCCAACTGGAGAACATGAAGAAAAATGAGGAGAAATGATAAGCAAGAAGAAAGAGATTGCTTTCAAAGCTCTAAAGGAAGATTCAGATCTCGACGATTCTGACTCTGACGAAGAAGAGCTTGCTCTTCTAACAAGAAGATTCCGACGATTCATCTGAAATCAAGGTAAAAGAGTAAATAAATGTTCAAATGATATAGCTTGCTTTGAATGCAAGAAAAAGGGACATATATGAAAAGACTGCCTGATGATTAAGAAGAAAAAGCAAGAAAAGAAGAGAGAAAAAGAAGTTGATTGGAAGAAGATCTCAAGAAAGGCATATAAAACAACTTGAGATGACAGCGATTCTAATACGGAATTGTTGAACGTTACGAATCGCTACGCTAACGTGTTTGGTTTTGGAAAACCTGTCGTTGTAGCTTGAAAGCGAAGAATTCGTGTTCAACAAAAAAAATTTATATCAAAATTAAAATTCCAGGTCGAACACAGGGAGGCGGACGTTTGATTTAAAAACTATGCGTTTCTTTTTATTTATCATGGAATAATTCAATTTAAAACTATCTAATTATTTACAATAAATAGAAGAGAGAGAGAGAGTAAGAGAGAAAGAGAATATTACATAGAGAAATCAAAATGAGATGTAGAATAAACAAGGAATTTATCATTAAGGAGATTGTGCATTTCACTCTTACAACTACAAAGCATAAAATAATTACTCTAGAAAGCGATAAATTTACTCTAGAAAGCATTAAAAGAATGGAGGGAGAAATATCCTCCTCGATGATTACTTGGAGGACGAGCAAAACTACACTAGAAAGCAATAAATCTATACTAGAAAGCAGTAAAAAGAATAGGGAGAGAGAAATTCTCCTCGACGGTTGCTTGGAGGACAAGCCGGACGGGACGACGCCTGGACGAAGGAGAACGAAGCAGGACGAAGGAGGATGAAGCAGAAGAACGGGAACGAAGCAGCACGCCGTCGTTGTAGCGGGATCACTTCCGAAGGGGGACGAAAATTTGGACTTTATCTCGCGAGAAACTCCCGGGTGTGGGACAAGCTTCTCTTGAGCTTTGGAGGGGTAGAGAAGAGAAGGAAGGGATGAGAATTTCGTATGGAGGGGGTCTCCTTTTATAGTTGCAAGGAGTGGGGGCAAAATGGACATTACAACTTCAAAATAATAAATGAGGGGTCTTTAGTGACGGATAAATCCGTCACTAAAGCCCCAACGTGGGCGTAGCTCCCGCACCCATGCGTGCCTCCTCAGCTGCCCGCTTCCTCAACGCCATCGCACATCCAACGATCCTCAGTTGTCCGATCTCGCGATCGGACGGCTTAAGTCACGCCTTCACCCGCTGCGCACCCGCCCGCGTGCAATCGCGCGTGACGCTGCGCGTTCAATCGTGCGTGAACGCTATCGGGCGCGTGCGGCCATCCGATCAAGATCCAACGCTCCACGCGCCTGCTCGCTTGCGCCTGATTTGAGGCTCGCGAGACTCGATCTCGCGACCTCTACTTCGCCTGCAGCTTCGTCTCCACTACGCTACGCGGTCGAAAAGGTCGCGCGGATGATTTTAAAGAGCTGCGTCCACAGCCGTTGGATCGAGATCCAACGACGGAGAGGGGGCGGGTGCATGGTCTTCATAGAATGTAGGCGGCCGTTTGGGCGGTCGAGATGGCACCACATGGCACCATCTTGGCCGTCCATCTTCTAGAAGTTGTAGATGATGCCACGGATGTCGAATTGACTCGATTTTTGTGTCGTTGAGCTGCAATCGTCGATCCGAATTCATCCGTGCGGTCGGATTTGTCATCTGAAGTGTGGATTTGCACCATCCTGGCCCTTGATCTTCTAGGGTTCCCCGGTCACTATCTGATGCTACGGATGCCTGATTAGGACGATCTTGGAGTCGTTGAACTCCAATCATCGCCCTGATCACATCCATACGGTTGGATCTTTGATCTGAGACCCCAATAAAATATTTTCCCTGTCCAAGCACATAAAAGGAGACAATTAACCTCCATTTTATTCAAACTACTCTAAATGCAAGATGATGCATGTTATGCAATATTTATATCATGAAATGCAATCCTATGCTTAAGAACATGCATAAATAGACATTTTAAGTAGTGTAAATGTGTTTACATCAGGAATCATCCTTCGAAGAATCCGAGGAAAACGAAGTTCCCCATCTTTGTTTGATGGCAAATGACAACTCAGAAAATGAGGTATATTCTGAAATTACTTTTAATGAATTATTGCAAGCATATGAAGATTTGTATCACAAAGCTAGGTTAATTAAAAAAGAAAATAAAGTTTTGCATAATAACTATAAGATCTTGGAAATAGAAAATTCATGTTTAGAAATAGAGTTAAATATGGAAAAAGTCACTAATTCACAATTACATGCAAAGATAGTAGAATTAGAGGATATTTATGAGCATTTTGAGGAAATGTTAAACAATCTTAAAACAACTAGTAGATTGAATACTGAATTTTGTAATGCTTTAAAAGTAAAATTTCAAAGTAAAAAGAACACACAAAATAAATCACATGCACCTAGGCATGCATGGATTTACCAAAAGGTCAAAAATCCTAAGAATTATAGATCCAGCACAAAAGTGATCTATAAATCTAAGGATTTGAAGGGAACTAACCATCAAGGACCCAAAATGGGCACCTAAATCAGATTTATTAAATTGTTTTGCAGGTCAAGAAAGATAAGTGAATCATAGACGGTGGGTGTTCCAAGCACATGATGGGACACTACAACCACTTTATCAAATGGACAAGAATTCAAGATGGACACATTAAGCTGGACGACAACAAATGTTGTCGCATTATTAGTGAAAGTACAATAGGTAATTCATCTAAGCAGGTACGAAATGTACTTTTAGTAGAAAATTTAAAACATAACCTGCTTAGTGTTAGTCAAATATGTGATAATGGATGTGATGTATTGTTTACAAAAATTGGATTTAAAATATTAAAAGAAGGAACTAATACAGTTTTAATTAAAGTTTTTAAATATGAAAATATCTATGCACTTCACTTTCACAAGAAAAATTTGTAAAATGTCTGCTTGTCACTCATGTTGAAGTGGATTTATGGCACCGTAGGCTAGGTCACATAAATCACAAACACTTAAATAAGCTAGCCAAAAATGAGTTAATAAGGGGCCTACCTAAACTAACTTATAAAAAAAGATGCATTGTGCAAATCTTGTGAACTCGGAAAAATGCACAAAGCTTCTTTTAAACCAAAAGACTTAGTTTCAACCACACATCCTTTAGAGTAGTTACACCTTGATCTATTTGGGCCAACACAATTTGAGAGCCTAAATGGATAAAAATTTTGCCTAGTTATTGTTGATGACTTCTCAAGGGTCACTTGAGTCCTTTTCTTGAAACATAAGGATGACTCATTTGATTCCTTCCTAAGTCTTGCTTGAAGACTTCAAAAGGAAAAATCATCTTCAATTCTTAGATTTAAGACTGATCATGGGGGTGAATTTGAAAATGAAAAATTTTCAAGTTTTGTGTCAATTCTGGCATAACACATGAATTTTCATTCCCTCGAGCACCATCTCAAAATGATGTTGTAGAGTGCAAGAATCGCACTCTACAAGAATGCACCCGAACTTTGCTCTTGGAGTTTGAGCTTCAAAAATATTTCTGGCCTGAAGTCATTAACACCTCCTATTATGTTCTTAATAGAACTCTTTTAAGGCCTATTATTAAGAAAACCCCATATGAGTTATATTATAAGAAGTCTCCTAGGATTTCATAGTTTAGGATATTTAGAAGTTGATGTTATTTATTAAACACCCGAGATCGACTTGATAAGTTTGATGCTAAAGGTGATGAAGGCATCTTTATTGGATATTCAACTAGAAGCAAAGCTTATCGAGTCTTTAACAAAAGAACTTTTATTGTAGAGGAATCCCTACATGTTTAATTTGATGAAACAACATTAGGAGAACCAAAATCAAATCAACTAGAGTGTGATGATGAGGATACCCCCTTCATCAATGTATCAAAAATGGAAGATACATGAAATGTACATGATCTTCCAAAAGAATGGGTACACAACAAGGATCACCCTCAAGATCAAATTATTGGTGATATTGAACAAGGAGTAAAACTTGAACTCAATTAAGGGCTAACTTTGTCCTTAATGCCTTTGTTTCTCAACTTAAACCCAAGAAAGTTGATGAGGCATTAAAGGATGAGTCTTGGGTTGTAGCTATGCAGGAGGAGCTACTCCAATCTACAAGGAACAATGTATGGGACTTGGTACCCACTCCTGAGGGTAATTCCATTATTGGAACCAAGTGGGTGTTCCAAAATAAATTGGATAATCTCGTGCAGTAATCAAGAATAAGGCCAGACTTGTAGCTCAAGGCTATAACCAACAGGAGGGAATTGACTTTGATGAGACGTTTGCTCTAGTTGCTTGCTTGGAGTCCATTCGGATGCTACTTGCCTTTACAAGTGCAAAGGTGATGAGAGCCTCATCATGAGCCATAACTAGCTCATTTTGACCCAATAAAGAAGATAAAAGCTCCTACATAACCTAGAAAAGGGCTTAATTAGAGAAATAAGTGTTCTGAGAAGAAAACATAAAATAAAGGTTAAAACTGCAATTTTACCATTACAGTACATAAACGGGATTTCTCAGAGGCAAAACATAGGTCAAATGGTCTAAATAAGATAAAAAGTGGGTTGAGTCAATCAGAAATGGGTTTATGTGCAATCCAGGAATTAAATGGCATTTGATAACCCTAAAACAGACCCGCTTAAATCAACAAGGTTTCGATCAGGATAAAAATCAAGTAAACCCTCTAAAAATCATGGAAAAATATCCTCTAGGGTTTAGAACACTTAATTTGGCCTTTGGAACCCAGTTTGACCTAGATTAGGGTCCTAGCTCATCAACTAACCTAATTTAGGTTTTTATGCAAAATGTCCAGTCAAACGTGGTCAAACCTAAAATCCAACTTTACCATTGGATTCCTTATTTCCAAATTAGTTTTATACCAAAATTTGGACCTAAGGGGAGGTCATCTTAACCTACTTTGCAATTTAGTACACCCAAATCATAATTTGGTCCCTATCTTTTAAAAATCATCGCAGAGAGCCCCCTAACTTCCTCGCCAACCTTACAATCAGGTCCTTCTGCCATTATTGGAGCAGAATCCTTCTCCGGCAAGGATTAGAGAGGGAATACTCTCTGATTCCTCAGAGATCCCCTCCCAGAAATGGAAGGGAGATTCTCTGAGGAATTCCCTCCCATCTGAGGCCTACCATGATCTCTAATTTGATCTCTCATGCGAACACACGAGAGATTTGGGTATCCACCCACTTTCCTTCTCCGGTGAGCCATCGGAGATGATTGCGCGTCCTCCACACACTAGAAAGTTCGGTCAGCACCTATAAAAGAATCCCCAAACCCGGCCGCTCAATTTCAGACTTGTCTTGGCGGAGATTCCCCCAAATTTTCTTCTCTTCCATATCCGACCAAGGAACTCGCAAGCTCCGGTGACCTCCTCCCCTCCTTCTCGTCGCTCTGCTGCCATACCAGCAGCAGAGTCCACTTCGCCTCTTCCTCCCGCGTCGCGTCGTACCAAGCACTCGTTCCCCCAACCTCTTCCTCGTCGCTGCTCCCTCCCTCAGAGTGCTTCTTCTCCGACGACGGCAGCTACAAGCCATCCACTCCGCTGCCTCCTTCTCTTCCTGAACAGTCCAGATACATTCCCCATCTTCCCCTCTCTCTTTTCCCCCTTGCATTTCATTTAATTACCCCTCGACCACACCTGACCACCACCATCTTCCATCCCTCCGGCCAACCTCCGGTGAATCGCTCCCGTCGCTCCACACTTCGGCATAACTCGCCGACCAACTCAGAGGCTCCGCCTCACCACAAGGAACATCCTCCACCCACCCACTGCCGCTCTACACCCACACAATGCTCCCCCGAACACACCCACATCTCCGGTCACAGGACGACCTAGGCACGCAGGCCTAGGTCGTCCCACAACCTGCTGCACCTTGCACCACCTTCGCCGTGCCACGGCGAAGGTCCTCTGGTGATCTGATTAAGCCGATAGGCTTGTTTTGTGTCTGACAGTTTTCAAGCCCCAGCCGCCATTGACAACGGTGGAAGCAGCTTCCAAGCACGCTCCAGGCTCTGTGGCTTCAGGCTTTCAGTTGCTGCAGATTGGAGTAAGTTACATGCAGGCAGCCAGTTAGCCAGTGAAGAGAGTTGAGGCTGCGGCTGAGCAGAGCGCGAAGAATCGTCCTGCGGGTGCACGTGAGAGCAGGGTGGGACTAATAGTCCCACATCGGTAATCTACGAGGCACAGGTACGGTTTAAATTGAATTTGTGTTATTCTCTTATCGCCTCCGAACGCACAGGGGTGAGGTCCCTCACCTAACGCTTGCCTCGTCCGTGGTTTCACCTTGCGGATCTGGCGGGATCCGATCGGACCCTATCTGAGCACACCTCGCGCATCACCCTCACGCCGGTGCTCCTGGTCCTGGATACGAAACCCGACCCGATTACCCGTGGCTCTGTTAGAGCATCCTGTGAGTGATTTGCAGAGAGAGAGAGACGTGCGGGTAGAGGGAAGGGGTAGGTTTTGCTGTGTTGTGTGCAGGCAGGCCGAGCACTGAAGAGAAGAAGCTCAGCCGCAGGAAGGAGAAGAGAAGAAGAAGAAGCTCTGAAGAAAAGGCTGAGCAAGGCAGAAAGAAGAAAGAAGAAAAAAAGGCAAGGCAGTAGGGCCAAGGAAGAAAAAGCCTTCGCAGAAGAAAAGAGAAGAGAATCCAAAGAAGAAGAAGAAGAAGAAGACCAAGAAAGAAGAAGAAGAAGACAGAAGACAAAAGAAGCAAAGGCAGGAAGAAGAAGACCTGTAGATCAAAAGAAAAGAAAAGAAGAGCCTACATAGAAGAAGAAGGCAGAAAAGAGAAGTAAGGAGGAAGACTGCAGAGAAGGCCAAAACAGAATCAAAACAGGAAGAAGAATAGCTACATTTAAGACGTCTGATATAGAAATCAGACGTCCAATCCTGTTATTTTTTAGCAACTTTTTATAAATCTCTCTTTGAATCAATTGTCTTTCATTTAAAATTTGTATTCTCTAGTTTTTAAAAGTACTGAGATTGCTCCCTGTGTTCGACCTCAGATACTCCGGTTTTCGAGTAAAAGATTCTTTATTTGTTTTGAACGCTTTTTCGGCTATATTACAACGTGTTATTCTTTAAAACCCGATTAAGCGCGATAAAGAAAAGGGCTTCAAGTTATTTCAAATGGATGTCAAGAGCGCTTTTCTTAATGGCTATATTAAGGAAGAAGTTTTTGTTCATCAGCCTCCCAGGTTCGAGGACCTAGCACACCCAAACACGTATTCAAGCTCAATAAGGCATTGTATGGACTTAAACAATCTCCTAAAGCCTGGTATGATCGACTTAGGTCCTTCCTTCTCCAGCATGGATATTGAATTGGAGTGATTGATTCAACTCTTTTTGTAAAGGAAGAAGGAAATGACATCCTGTTGGTTCCTCTGATTGGTCTCAACCCTTTGAGATCATGTGCGATGCATCTAATTATGCTGTAGTGGCGGTACTTGGGTAGAAAATAGATGGGAAACCTGTGGTCCTCTACTACGCTAGCAAGACACTTGAAGAGGCTTAGCGTAACTATACAGTTACTGAGAAAGAGCTGTTAGCCGTAGTATTTGCCTTGGAAAAATTCAGATCATATCTTTTGGGTTCCCATGTTATCATATACTCAAATCACACTACAGTGAGGCACCTCCTTGCGAAGAAGGACGCGAAACCTCGACTAATCCGCTGGATCTTGTTGTTGCAAGAATTTTACCTTGAGATTTGTGATAAAGCAGGAAAGCAGAATGTGGTTGCTGACCACTATCCCACCTTCCTTCTGACAGTATTAACCCTTCCGGACCCATCACAGAACATTTTCCCGATGAACACCTCCTGACTATTAGTACGGGACTTCCTTGGTTTGCTAATTTAGTAAACTACTTGGCATCACATCAGATCACGTCCGATTGGCCGAAGCCCAAGAAAGACAAATTGCTTTCCAATGCCAAGTACAACATGTGAGAAGATCCGTACCTCTTCCACATAGGTGCTGATCAGATCATCAGACGGTGCATCCCGGAAGCTGAAATTCAGGACATTTTGTCCTGCCATGGCCAGGGCTACGGCAGACACTTTTTCAGACATAAAACCACAGCAAAAGTCCTCCAGTGTGGCTTTTATTGACCCACGGTTTTCAAAGACGCATGCGATCACTGTAAGGCATGCACTCGTTGTCAGACCTTGGGCAACATGAGCCACCGCGATATGATGCCTTTACAGTCGATTCTTGTATGCGAAATCTTCGACATCTAGGGGATTGATTTCATGGGACCCTTCCCTATTTTGAACGACTTCGAATGCATTATTCTCGCTGTTGACTACGTGTCCAAATGGATCGAAGCCGTTCTGACCTGAACCAACGATCATAAGGTGGTAATCAAATTCATTCATCAGAACATCTTTTCTTGGTTCAGAATTCCACATGCCATTATCTCTGATGGAGGGACCCATTTCACAAATACTCAATTCAGATCACTGATAACCAAATATGAGGTGTCGCACCAAATCTCTACTCCTTATCACCCCCAAACCAACGGTCTAGCTGAGCTATCAAATCGGGAGATCAAGAAAATCCTTCAGGTCACTATCCGACCTGACAGGAAGGATTGGTCGCCCCAACTTCCAAAGCCTTGTGGGCTTATAAGACTGCCCACAAAACCCAATTGGGCATGTCTCCTTTCAAATTGGTGTACTGGAAGGCATGTCACATCCCTGTCGAGTTGGAGCACTGACGTGCGAGAGACGTGTTTGTTTAAAAGGATCATTATAGTTCATGCTCGCAACGTCGATTTTAAAAGAAGAAACGGACGTGAGTTCGAGTGTCAATCACAGGGAGGCGTAAAAATCAAATTTTCTTTGTCACTTTATGTCACGTAGATAGCGAGTTTTTGCTTGCAAGAAGACATGGTAGAAAAACAAGTAAGAGAGAGAAAGAGAGAGAGAGTAGGGTTAGAGTCTTTTAAATCATAGCCATTGCTCAAAGTAACATCAACACTATATTAAACATGCAATTCAAGTTTTACAAATACAATAGTAGCTAAATGCTTGAATAAAAAGGAAGTAAAGGTAGATTAAAGGGAAATAGAGAGAGAGGGGAGACGAAAAGGTGGCCACAGTGGTGGAGGGAAGCTCCGTCGGTAGCTCGTCGACTCCATTGACTACAAGAGGACCTAAAGGGGGCTAGGAGGGTATTACAACACTTGCAAGATGAATTCAATGCATTCCATGCGTGGTTGGAAGGGGTTTAAATAGGGGAAGGTCCTTCCAAATGAAGAAGGGGTTTTAGCGACGTCCAGGACGTCACTAAAACCCCTTCTTTATTTGGAATGGGACGTCGCTAAAACCCTCCTCAAAATGTCGGTGAAGCACCCTCCCCAGCGGTCGCTCGCACGCGCTGTTCCTCCTCTTCACGCACGATCCATGTGCGCGCATTGTAGGTCGTCCGATTGAAGATCGAATGGCCGAGATCTTTGCGAAGGGCGTGCTTGGATCGTGCCTCGAGCGCGCGTGAGCGCAAGCATCGTCGACCAACGTTGGCGTACGCGTGGATGATCGACGCCTAAGGACGCGCTACATAGCACTATCGAGACTGCTCGATGGCAATCGAGCGGTCGAATTTGAGCACACGGGTGAAATCAACGGATGGCTACAGTGGGCGATTCAAACCCGCACCTCCTTCATGCAAGGAGGGGGCGCGACCGTTGCACTGCGGGCACGGATGGTCACACCTCTTCACCAATCGTCAACCGTTAGATGGAGATCGGATGGCTGTGGTTAGATCTTGTGTGATGGGGTGACGTGGCACGTGCAGGCAGGCGCTCCTGATGCTACCACGTGGACACCTTGTGGCCGTTGATCTTCAGATCAACAGTCAAAACTTCTTGGGTCATTTGTGGGAGCTCCGGATGTTAGATTTGGCCAATTTTGGGTCCGTTAGACTCCGTTTGTCACTCTGAATCCATCTGTGCAGTCCGCTTGCTCATCTGAGGCTTGTTTTGACATGCACTTGTACACATGGCCATTAATAATGTTCTATAAGTAATCTTAATGTGCGATGCATGCAATGCTCCCATTCCTGTGTCTTCTTTGCATTTTACCCTTAAGACCAACCCCTTTTGGTAGAATTAACATTGTATAATATAGTGTTATCATACCCCCATGCTTACACCTTGCTAGTCCCTAGCAAGGTTTATTCTAGCCATTATTTCCAGTCAGAATTCAAGAAGTAATTACTTGGACATTTCGTCACTTGTCAATAGAAGGAAATATACTAAGATCCTGATCTACAAAGACTAAGCAGCGCCCAGGTGTCTGCCAAAATATGAATCGCCTGAATCCTTGCTTTAAGGCATGTATATATATATTTCATTTTTTTCTTATTTTTAGATTTTTGGAGTTAAGATTGTGTTGGTAACTTTTTACGGCTATCCAACCCACCCAAAACTCGAAAAAAAACTCTAGGTGCTAAGCATCCTGGTGTGAAGATCGTGATAGACTCACTCAATGGTAATTTAGACAGACTTCGGGTCTCTATGCCCCTAGGTGACCGGAAAAGGAAGTGTTTTGCCTAAAGGTGTATTTGTTCGATCGGTAGCTTTCTCCCTACGTTTGTTTTACTTGGGGTCAACACAAGGATTTTTCTAGTGTATATCTCCCCGGCTTGCTCTACTTCCCCGCTTCTTCCTTAAGTGTTTTGGTTCTTTTTGTGCATTTACTAAGCTGGGTTCTGGACAACCGACCAATGGGCTGTTACCCACAGTCACTTGCCAGCCATACTTGTGTGGTGAAGTGAGGTTTATTTTATTCTCTCTTTTCCTTCTCTTTTTTTTATTATTATTTGGTAGGTGGCTTCCCTGATCTCAAATTTACCTAGAGGCAATAAAGAGAAGGTGATCCTATGGTTGAGCTCTGGACAACCTACCAATGGGCTGTTACCCACGACAACTTGCCAGCCATACCACCCTAGAAAGTTCATTAGCTACCCAATTTCTGTCAGAATCTCCGAGGAGTGAGTCTGTGCAAAAAATGTGTGTAGCCGCTTAGACTAAAAGTCCTTCTGAGTTAGAAGGTGAGTTGATAAGTCATATGCTTATCACCTTATTTAGTTGGTGGATTAGAATAGATTAAGGTTGTGAGGATTTGAAGCTAAATCCATATTTTAACGGGCACCAGGGCTGATTGAGCCTGAAGGCCTGAAAAGTCTGTGTTCAGGTTCTTTCCGTATTATTTCCCACTATTGACAAATTTCTAATGCCTAAGTTTTTCTTCCTAATTTCAAAAAAAAAAATTTATTCTATTCAGACTGAAAATGAACTCAGAATCATGCCATTTACCACCCCCCCATGCTTAAGCTGGACAATGTCCTCATTGACAAATACATGGATGCACAGGGGTCAAAAAGATATTACCTGAGTGAAGTAAAATACCAAATCAGTCTGAATCTTCTAGGTTGCCTCCCAGGAAGCGTTGAGTTTAATGCCTCCAGCTGGGCAATGCTTTGTGTCATCCCTCAATGAGGGTGACAACCTCGTTTGGGGGAACCTGGGTAAGGAAGTGTTTCAATCTCTGGCCATTGACTGTGAAAATGTGCCCAGTATTCGGATCAGCGATTTCAACTACCCCATTGTAGTAGGGCTTGACCACCCTAAATGGTCCTGTCCACTTAGACCTGAGCTTCCCTGGAAAGAGTTTCAAACGGGCATCAAAAAGCCAAACTTGCTTATTAGGCTTGAAGGTTTTTCTATGGATGAGTCAGTCATGGACAGCTTTCATTTTCTCCTTGTATAGCTGACATTCTCAAAAGCGTCCCGATGAATTTCCTCAAGCTCGGAGAGTTGGAGCGTCCTCTGCACACCGGCTAACTGGGGATTCATGTTACACTGCTTGATAGCCCAGTATGCCCGATGTTCCAACTCGACAAGAAGGTGGCAAGCTTTGCCAAAGACCAGGTGATAAGGCGACATGCCGATCGGGGTCTTGAAAACAGTCCGATATGCCCACAAGGCATCATCCAGTTGTGCAGACCAATCCTTCCTATCAGGTCTCACAGTCTTCTGTAGAATATTCTTGATCTGCCTGTTTGAGACCTCGGTCTGCCAATTTGTTTGCGGATGATACGGGGTAACAATGCGGTGGTTAACCCCATATTTTCTGAGTAGGGCATGGAATTGGGTGTGGATAAAATGACTTCCACCATCACTAATCACAGCCTTTGGTATTCCAAACTGAGAAAAGATGTTCTGCTTAACAAAGTCCATGATAGCCTTATGATCGCATCGGCGGGTGGTGACGGCTTCAATCCATTTGGAGACATAGACTACAGAGACTAAGATGTACTCAAAGCCATTGGATGGTGGGAAGGGGCCCATAAAATCAATACCCCAAACGTCGAAGATCTCGACAATCAAAATGGGTTGGAGGGGCATCATATCTTTTCTGGTCATGGTCCCCAGAGTCTGGCAATGAGAGCAAATCTTAGCGAAATTGTGTGCATCCTTAAATAAGGAAGGCCAGTAAAATCCGGACTGCAGAACCTTTGCAGCGTTTTCTTTCCTGAGAAGTGGCCACCACAAGCTTGGTCGTGACAAAAAGATAACACACTCTGAACTTCATCCTCAGGGATACACCTCCTGATGATCTGGTCGGCACAGAAGTGAAACAGCATGGGATCGTCCCAGAAATAGTGCTTAACCTCGGCCAAGAACTTGTCCCGTTGATGTTTGGACCAGCTGTGCGAGGTTTATCCTACAACCAGATAGTTGACATAGTCAGCATACCAAGGTAGTTTCTTGTCTTGCACAGCCAGAATGTGCTCATCGGGAAAGGTGTCGGATAAAGGCAGGGAGGGCCCAATGTGGTCTGGGTGGAGTCTGGATAGGTGGTCAGCCACCACATTCTTTGATCCGGCTTTGTCGCGGATTTCCAGGTCAAATTCCTGCAAGAGCAAGATCCATCTGATGAGCCTAGGCTTCACATCCTTTTTAGCCAATAGGTGCTGGATGGCTAAATGGTCTATATAGATGGTCACGTGGGATCCCAGAAGGTAAGATTGAAACTTTTCAAGTCCAAAAACTACAGCGAGCAGTTCTTTCTCTGTGACCGTATAATTTCGTCGGGCCTCAACCAACATCTTGCTCGTGTAATAGATCACCATGAGTTTCTTGTCTTGTCTTTGTCCCAAGACGACGCCTATGGCAAAATCTGATGCATCACACATGATCTCAAAGTCCTGGGACCAATCCTAGGGCTGAAGTACAGGTGTTGAGGAGACTAAGTCCCGGAGGGTGTGGTAATCCTGGATGCAATCACAGGTCATATGGAATAGGGCGTCATTGGCCAGAAGGTCGGTCAAGGGTTTGGAAAGCTTGGAGAAGTCCTTGATGAACCTTCGACAGAAGCCAACATGTCCAAGGAACGAACGAATCTGCCGAACTGAGCTGGGAGGAGGAAGTTTGGAAATCAAATCAACTTTAGCCTGATCCACTTCAATGCCCCTATGTGATATGTTGTGACCAAGGATGATTCCTTCTTGAACCATGAAATGGCTCTTTTCCCAACTTAACACCAAATTAACCTTGATACATCATTTCAGGATTTTCTCCAAGTTGCTCAAACAGTGGTCAAATGAATTCCCAAATACAGAGAAATCATCCAAAAAGACCTCCAAGTATTCACCCACCATTTCTGAAAAAATGGCTAGCATGCAACGCTGAAAGGTAGCGAGTGCGTTGCATAACCCGAACGACATACAACAGAATGCAAACGTGCCATACGGGCAAGTGAATGTGGTCTTCTCTTGATCTTCAGGAGCAATTGTGACTTGGTTATATCCTGAATATCCATCCAGGAAGCAAAAATACTTATGCCCTGCCAATCTTTCAAGAATCTGGTCGATGAATGGCAGGGGAAATGATCCTTCTTAGTTGCTTCATTGAGTTTCCTGTAATCAATACACACCCACCATGCGGTGGTGGTGCAGCTGGGGATGGATTCGCCATGCTCATTGGTGACAACGATGAGCCTGGCTTTCTTCGAAACCACTTGAGTGGAACTCACCCAGGGGCTATCGGAGATGGGATAGATGACGTCGGCTTCAAGCCACTTGATAATTTCCTTCTTAATGACCTCCCGCATATTTGGGTGTAACCATCTCTACATCTGACGGGAGGGTCATGCCCCATCTTCTAGGTAGATCTTGTGGGTACAATAGGTGGGGCTAATTCCTCTCAAATCTAAAATAGTCCAGCCAATGGCAGTCCTATGTTTTGATAGGGTTGCTGTCAATCTAAGTTCCTGATCCCTAATTAGGTTGGCATTGATAATTACGGGGAAGGTCTGGTCAGGTCCCAGGAAGACATACTTGAGATTCTCGGGTAGCGGCTTCAATAAAGTATGGGTGGCACAATGTTTGATGGAAAGGGGAAAGGCGGGAGTTAATCAACATCAATTTCCTCGAATGGTGTTGGTTGATGGTAATTAGCCCTACAGAGGTCCATGGGCATAGATGGTGATGGGTCAGAACAGTTGTTATAGGATTGGTAGTCCAAGACAGAACTAAGGGTGAGGCATTCCTCGACCAAAGGTTCCACGGGATCATGTTCCTCGATACAGTCGCAATCAAAAGACTTGGTCACCCGGAAGATATCCAACTGCATTTTCTTATCTCCGAAGGTGATTTCCATGCATCCCGTGTCACAATCGATGTTTGCCTTAGCCGTAGCTAAGAAGGGTCTGCCTAGGATCATGGGTGTGTTCTGTAGATGCTCAAGGACTCCCATGTCGAGCACCAAAAAGTCGACTGGAAAATAGAAGTCCTTGACCCACACAATTACGTCCTCGATAAACCCCTTTGGGGTTTTCACAGATCTATCAGCCAATTGGATTGTAACAAGTGTGGGTGTCAATTCTCTGAATTCAAATTGGTGGTATAGGGTTGTCGGAATCAAATTGATGGAAGCACCTAAGTCCAGGAGCGCTTTATCAAATGTCATGTCCCCGATATTACAGGATATCAGGGGTGCTCCTGGGTCAGTTTGCTTGAGCGGAAGGTGGCTTGATATTACGGAACTAGCTTTCTCTGAAAGCACAACCTTCCTAGGTGCTTGAGGTCTTGGCTTACATCTTGGTGTACAGGCATCCTTTAGGAACTTGGCGTAAATCGGAATGTGCTTGACAGCTTCAAGGAGTGGAATATTTGAATATTAATCTGAACCTGCTTAAAGATCTCCAAAAGCTCCTCAGTTTCCACAACACTTTTCTTCTTCTTGATTGTCTCCAAGGCCTCGGGATATGGTGTCTGAATGTGGATAGGATCTATTTTTGGGTCCTTGGGTTTTTCCTGTGCTTCTTCTGAGTCGGGTGTTTCAAAAGGTGAAGTCTCAGGAAGAGTCGGCCATTTGGGATCCTGGGTTTTGGTGCCGCTTCTCAAGGTTACCGCATTTGCAAAGGCATTGGGACCATGGGTTGATCCTTGAGAAGATGAGGATGAAGAAGCACCAAACCTAGGGGGTGTTTGTAGGGCTGACTGGACCATGTGAGCCTTCCTAGGATTGCTTTGGAACCCTTGCGAATTGGGGCCTCTGTTAATCATGTTTCGCGAGTTTGATTGTGGCTGGGAAGGCAGGGATCCTTGTTGTTTGCAGTCCAACAGCTGGCTTAACTGTCCCTTTACTAAAGCCATTTCTTCCTAATGTTTTTGGTTCATTTCAGCCATCATCTTTATCAAGGTGTCCATTTGGTTTTGTGGGAGAGGGGCCACCCTATTCGAATTATATAGGGGTCTAACTGGTGGTCCTTGCTGATAGGGGGCAAGTTTGGCTATTGGTTTGGCCTGGGCTGGTTCTGGAATTGAGGTGGTTTCTAGTTTGTCTAACCAAAGTTTGGGTGATTACGCCAGCCGATGTTGTAAGTGTTGGAGAAAGAGTCAAGTTTAGCATAACCTTGGACAGCCCGTACATCTTCAAGGATAGCAGATGTCGAGGGGGAGGGAAGAGAGTAATCTAGGGTTAAGGGAGCAAAGGTCCCTCATTGGAACATGGTCAGGGGTTGTTCCAGGTTCATTTGGATTAAGGGCTGGACCAGGTCAACATTGTGAGCTCCCTTTGCTAGGGAGAAGGTCTGTAATGGGTTCCCGGTCTGGTTCAGTAGCTCATCTATCTTTTTGTCCACCAATTCCACTCGATCTAATTTCTTGGCAATGATATCCATGTCAACCATCCCAGAATTTGCTTGTACCTCATAAATCCCACCACAGGGTTGACTGGATTGGCTAAACTGGGTCATGGAGGCATTGTTGAGTGAATTTTCGCTCATAGACTCAAAGAGCTCAAATGCGCTCTCCTCGTCTTTGTTTAGGAAGTTCCCCCCGCATGAGGCATCGACGAAGTTCCGTAGGTTGCTATCCAAACCGTGGTAAAAGAGTTGGGCCAATTGCCACCTTGGTACTTCGTGGTGTGGGCATTTCCTTAATAGTTCATTAAATCTTTCCCACACCTCATGGAACTATTCCCCGCCCTGGAGTGTAAAGATAGTAATAGCTCTTCTAAGGGCATTGGTTTTTCCTATAGGGAAGAATTTCTTTAAGAATGCATGCCTTAGTTCTTCCCAGGTGGTGATGGGTCTACCTACGGTTCTAAGCCAGTGAGATGCTTTGTCTCTCAGCAAGAAGGGGAACATCTTAATAAAAACAATGTCAAGGATAATATTCCTAGGCTTCACAGTCCGGGTGATCTGGTCAAGATCCTCTGGGTGTTGGAAGGGGTCTTCATTTGAGCTTCCATGGAAGTGGCTCTGAATTAGACTTAGGACATTTGGTTTCAGCTCAAAATCATCTCCCCCTTCGGGGATCCTAAGGTGTGGCTCGATTCGAATAGCGGAAGGATTGTAGAAATCATGAAGGGGCCTAGGTTGGTCCTGGAATGGTGGTGGATCAAGTGGCGGTTGCCCTTGTGGGCCTTGGAAAGGTGGTGGTGGTTGTCCCTATGGGTTCTGCAATCGGTGTATGGCTTGCATGATGGTGTGGATTTGTTGCTGTTGAAGCCTGTGGTTTGCGTTAATCTTGGCCTGGATGATGGCCATTATGTCTGGTGGGGGTTGGTCCTCAACCTCATCTACTCTAGGTTCAGCCATGTCTCTGGCAGAATCAGGTCGCCTGGATTCCTGTCCCAAAACAAACAACTTGGGATGAAGTGATCATCTCCCATGCATACACTAGATAAGAATAGGAGGGGATGCGAAAAGCGACAGATGCAAGAAGTGTGTGTGTACAATCAAGCAAACAAGCCTAGTCCTTATGGTGTATTCCTTAGGGGACCTAGAAATCTCCAAAGGGGTGATCAAATCCGTAAGCACTGGACTTCCCAAAGCTAATCTAGCCAGGTTGATTACAAGGGGATTGTAGGGAAGGTTCTTCCTTTGGCTTGCACCGCCGGTTCCATAGACCCCACAACCGCGGTCGTTTGACACTTCCCCGCAGCCTAGTCACCAGATTCTACTAAGGGAATGAAAGCCAAGTGCCCAACGAACAAAACCACGCCTCTTGAGACTTAACTCGGTCCTACCTAGGGCACATCTACTCTGTTTTAAAAGGGCTAGGATAGTGCTTGTGCTAGGGTTATGTGATGAGGCATTGATTGGGGTGGTGCCTCTTAGTTTTCCAATTCTAGTGTGTGTGCTCCTATCAAAACATGGTTTTCAAGCAAGGATTTTTTTTAAGATGTGTCTTTTAATGTTTTATCTTTACTTTTGTGTCTTTTAGGGTTGACGTGTCTTAATGTTTTCAGACAAGTTTCAGGTGGGCACGTCAAGTTTTGCACACAATTGGTGAGAGTAGATTTCCTTTGATGTGAAGAGGCTCTAAAACCCTAAAGCACTCATCTAGTGTTCATGCAACTGCTATCAGATGAGTTGATTTTAGGGTTGAGTGGTGCGGCCCATGTCAATTCACGGTGGCTTCTCAAACACCACTCAAAAAGAAAGAACACTCCAAAAAGGTTACGTCATTAAGAATGTTAGAGTGTATTTTTTTTTTGTTGGGTGATGTGTTAAGAATGTGGATCAAGCAATCATGCACCACACCAATTTTTTTTCAATTTTACAATTTTTTTTAGATTTTTAGGCAAGCAAACAACCACGGGTGAAGAATTACTCATGACCAGTCCTTGTTGCGCTTACTCCCTCCTTACCATCACAAGTTGCACTACTTCACCGTCCAAGCGCCGAATTCCTGCAACCATCAAGTAGAAGGAGAAAAGGCATTAGATGATGTAAGCATGGATGTAAAATGGAAGTGCCAAAATAAATCCATTGCCGCCCCAGCAACGGCGCCAAAAACTGACGTGTGAGAGACGTGTTTGTTTAAAAGGATCATTATAGTTCATGCTCACAGTGTCGATTTTAAAAGAAGAAACGGATGTGAGTCCGAGTGTCGATCACAGGGAGGCGTAAAAATCAGATTTTCTTTGTCACTTTATGTCAAGGAGATAACGTGTTTTTTCTTGCAAGAAGATGTGGTAGAAAAACGAGTGAGGGAGAGAAAAAGAGAGAGAGAGAGTAGGGTTAGAGTCTTTTAAATCATAGCCATTGCTCAAAGTAACATCAACACTATATTAAACATGCAATTCAAGTTTTACAAATACAATAGTAGCTAAATGCTTGAATAAACGGAAGTAAAGCTAGATTAAAGGGAAATAAAGAGAGAGAGGGGAGATGGCGAGGCAGCCACGGTGATGGAGGGAGGCTCCATCGGTAGCTCGTCGACTCCATTGACTACAAGAGGACCTAAAGGGGTCTAGGAGGGTGTTACAACACTTGCAAGATGAATTCAATGCCTTCCATGGGTGGTTGGAAGGGGTTTAAATAGGGAGAAGGTCCTTTCAAATGAAGAAGGGGTTTTAGCAACGTCCGGGACATCGCTAAAAGCCTTCCCAAAACATCTATGAAGCACCCTGCCCAGCCATTGCTCGCGCGCGCTGTTCCTCCTCTTCACACACGATCCATGTGTGCATGCTGTAGGTCGTCCGATCGAAGATCGGACGGCTGAGATCTTCGCGAAGGGCATGCTTGGATCGCACCTCGAGCGCACATGAGCGCGGGCGTTGTCAACTGGCGTAGGCGCACGCGTGGATGATCGACGCCTGAGAACGTGCCGCATAGTGCTATCAAGATTGCTCGATGGCGATCGGGCGGTCGAATTTGAGCGTGCGGGCGAAATCAGCGGATGGCTACGGCGGGCGATTCAAACCCGTGCCTCCTTCGTGGGAGGAGGGGGCACGACCGTTGCGCTGCGGGCGCGGATGGTCGCACCTTGTCTCCAATCGTCAACCGTTCGATGAAGATCGGATGGCTGTGGTTAGATCTTGTGTGATGGGGTGATGTTGCACGTGCAGGCAGGCGCTCTTGATGTTGTCATGTGGCCACCTCGTGGCCGTTGATCTTTAGATCAACAATCAAAACTTCTTGGGTCATTTGTGGGAGCTTCGAATGTCGGATTTGGTCGATTTTGAGTCCGTTGGACTCCGTTCGTCGCTTTGAATCCATCCATGTGGTCCGATTGCTCATCTGAGACTGTTTTGACATGCATTTGTACACATGGCCATTAATAATGTACTATAAGTAATCTTGATGTGCGATGCATGCAATGCTCTCATTCCTATGTCTTCTGTGCATTATACCCTTAAGACCGACCCCTTTTGGCAAAATTAACATTGTACAATGTAGTGTTATCAAGCACAAAGCCTATTGGGTTGTACAGAGGTGTAATCTTGATCTTTCTAAGGCAGAACCCACAAAAAGCTTCAAATGAGCAAGATCGATGAATTACGCAATGATGTGTATGAGAACTCGTGAATTTACAAAGAACGGGTTAATGCCTTTCACGACAAGCACATATCTAGAAAGATCTTTCACCCTGGTCAGAAAATCCTGCTCTTTGATGCCAAACTCAAACTGTTCCTAGGAAAACTCAGATCAAAATGGATTGGACCATATCTTATCAAACGGATCTTTGGAAATGGAGCCGTAGAAATCAGCCAACCCAACCTTGATTCAGAACCCTTTGTCAAGAATGGTCAACGACTTAAGCCGTTCATTGAACTCACTGATATGAACAGGGCTGAGGTATCTTTTGATCTCCATTCTCCCTAAGCTCATTGCACCTGGCTGATGGCGTTAAACTCAGTGCTTAATGGGAGGCAACCCATCATCTTTTTGAAAAAATTGAAACCCTTCTTGACACATCTTATGCTAAACTCATATTGCACCTTAGGGTTCATCCATTAAAACAACCGACTCCACCTCTAGTACCCGTACCCAAGATTGAAATCGTCCGCAACAGTCACACCGACCCATCCACCCACCCAAAACCTATTCTAATGAATCATCTAAGCTAAACTCAAACCCACCTAATTTACAATGAGGACATTGCAAATCGTAGGCATGGGGGGGTATTAAAGTGCAAAATGCTGTGAAAATCACTTCACAAGAAAGGGTTTCATAAAAAAAACACATATTCCAAAAACCAAAAAAATTAAAAAAAAATGAAAAAAGAACAAAAATAGAAGGGAGGAAATTTTGAATGAATTGATTGCTTATCATTTTTTAGGAGAAAAGGGGAGGAGATAAGAATGTCAAAAAGGTGCACAATTTGAAAAGAAAAGAAAAAAAAGATAGTCATTAGTAAAAGATTAAGGAATTTGACTTAGTTCTAGACCAAATCAAAAAGAAAGAAAATGAAAGACAAAAAGTGCTAAGAGACAAAAGAGATTAGTATGAACGCTGATCTTAGGCCTCCAAGGCTGTAATTCTAAGCTCAAAAATTCAAGTATCCATTAAGATCTAGATAGTCCTCAAGAGGTTGGGGAAAATGCGAAGCTTAATTATTAGGTCTAAGGCTTAGGGATTATTCAGCCTCGTTAACTGACCTCTGGCTTTTGAGACTCGGTAACGTAAGCACCCCAATCCACACACAGTCTGGTTTAGTGTGCATAAGTATCAAAATCATGCAAATGCATTAAATCTGTTCTGAAAAAGTTACCTAGATTAGGAGTGGCTGATCAACACAAGTTGATTTGGAGAGTTCCCGGCTCGGAGAGGCGAGAAATCCCCCTTGAAGATGCCCAATAACATATCGTCTCCTCAGTGCTTGTCTCCTAGGATATCTAAATATCCTACTGGGGGCATGTAAGCACCTTATGCTGGTTCAGATTGTATGAGCGGCATTATCACGAAATGTCAATTGTCAGGGTCTAAATTTAGCTACAGAACGCCCTGAGCGAGATTATCTTGAAATCTCGAAAGCCAGGGTTCTGGGGGTTGCCATGGGCGGTGCTATCTTGAAGCATCGATTGCCAGGGACCCTACGAGGATTGATGGTGGAAACTAGGAATCTGATACAGACCGTGTTGTAAAGCTAATCCAAGGCTAGAAATAAAAAGAAAAGAGGGTGAAAACTCTCCAAAAATGAAGAAAAATTCCTCTGTCTCTCTCTTACAAAAAATGCACTGCAAATTGAACCTAGGCTAAAGCATGTTACGAGCATGAGTGCTTTAACCGAGGAGTTCAACAAACCTTAGGTTAGTTCCTGTAGGCCTTAAAAACCTTCGCAGCGGACTAAGGCTAGAGCTAGTCAGGTCTAGATCTTGGTTGGTACTTGAGTACCTCTAGGCCTACTATCAGCATTCTGACCTAATCTACAAAAGAAAGCACACATCAGAGTTTGAGCATAAAAAGGCATATGGTCTAGAATTAAAGATAATTCCATGAGATTTTGACAAGGGACTAGCAAAAGCTAAGCATGGAGGTATGATGGAAACACCATCATGAGCCATAACTAGCTCATTTTTATCCAATTAAGTCAGTAAATGCTCCTACATAACTGCCAGAGAACCATATTTCATTGCAAAGTCATTCTAAGGGAAAGATAAGAAAACAGGGTGAAAACTGTAGTTTTACCACCATATCATGAATGCAGTACAATCACAAGTTTTCTCAAGGGTTAATTAAGGGTCAAATGATCTTAAAAGGATAACAAGAGGGTTAGAACAGACAAAAAAGGGTTTTCGCGTGTTTTGAGAATTAAATGACTTTTGAAACCCTAAAAATAGATCCGCTTAATTAATTGAAGTTCTGATCAGGATAAAATTCACCTAAATCCTCTAAAATTCATAGAAAAATATTCTCTAGGGTTTAGAACCTTCAATTTGACCATCAGAACCTGTCATGACCCAAAATAGAGTCTCAGACAGATATTTGCCCTAATTTGGATTTTTGCATAAATTACCTAATCAAACGAGGTCAAAACCAAAATCCAACTTTACCATTGGATTCCTTAGGTCCAAATTATATTTGTATCAAAATTTGGACCCAATCTAAGATTGTTTCAACCTAGTTTGCATTTTGATCCAAGTCTGACTTTATCTCCAATAGCCCCTCAGCTTTTAAACTTCTTACAAAAACCCCCCCAACTTCTTTGTCTTCTTCATAAAAAGGCCCTCGCCGCAAAGAAATCCTAATCCTAAAGCTTCGGCAACAATCAACCAAGGATTTCTCCTTGATTGATTGATGAAACTTCCTCAAATTTGAACCGGAGATCCCTCTTGAAATTCTCTTTCAATCAGACCGATTCTTGAGCTTCAATTCTTTCCCAATATCTCAAGCGAATGCATGAGAGAGTTGGGTTTCCAACTCCGACAACCTTCTAAGCTTGGGAAGCTTGCTTCCCAAGCTCAAGCACCCTTTAACAGCCTATATAAGACTCCCCGGGGTAGACCGTTCGGGGCACGCTCGAATTCGACCGGAGTAACCCCCAATTCTTCTCTCCTCCTCCAGCCAAAGTGCTCTTCGAGCCCCAGTGACTCTCCTTGCCTCTCCTCATCGTCTAACCGCAATACCAATGGCAGATCCTCCTTCCTTGCCTTCTTCCGCATCCAACAGCACCAGCCGGCGTCCATATCCCCTTCATCCTCATCATCCAACCCTTATTAGAGTCAGCTTCGTCTCCGACGTTGGCCATACCCCAACCAGCGCCATCTCTGCCCCCCATCATCCGCTACATACCTAAATTGACTCCTTAGCTTTTCTACGTCACGCCAGTACCTCCGACACTCCTCTTCGACCTCTCCGCCAGCCTCCGCGACTCCATCTTCCATCTCTCGAACATACCTCCGGTGAGCGCTAGCGGCCACCACAGAACACCTACGCCACCGCTTCCACGCTCCACACCTCTGTCTCGACCTTAGGAGCAAAAGCCCTAACTTTGTTAGGCCAATTGCTCGTCCAAACCCTCTGCCAAACTCATGCTTCTCCGACCACCCTCCGCGAGGTTGACAGGCCTCTTCACACACGCTCACTGTACACCACTACCACCGTCACACTCGCCGTGCTCCGGCGATAGTTCGTGAGCCTTTTGACACTGCCGAAAGGCCTTATTTGAGATTTCAAGTTCCAACCCCCCTCCGCCATTAAAGCCAACCTTCAAGCAAGCTTCAAGCTCACTCCAGGGCACCTTCACTCCAGGCTTTGGCTCCAGACCGCGCGGAGTCATCACACGCACACGCCTAGGTCTCCAATTGAGGGAGATACCCTCAGTAGCTGACCCAATTGAGGGAGAGTTCCCTACTGCTGCGACATGCAAAGGAAAGGTGGAACTTTAGTCCCACCTTGGAAGCTGAAGAATGCGTGCTATCACATAAATTGGATTTGTGATAGAGGCTTATCGCCTCAGACACAAGGGGTAAGGTCCCTTACACCCCTCACGTGCCTCATCCGCGACCTCTCCTCCGTGGACCTGGTACACCCAACCGCCTAAGCCCACACCTCGGCTACCACCCACGCCGGTAGCCCTAATCCTAGGTACGCTCTTGCCCGAATCCGACTACCCGATACTATGTGTGGCCTTGGGAAGGCAAGAAAGAGAAGAGCCTAGAGAGAAAGGAAAGAGAGCGTGGGGGTTGGGGGGTTTTGCTACAGAGAATAACTGCTGACACTTAGCCATGTGAAGAAGGATCCCCCTTTATTTGTGAAGAAGAGAAGAAGAGAAAGAAAAGAAAAGAGAAGTCAAGGCAGAAGAAGAAGAGGCACGTAGAGCTAAGGAGAAGAGACAGAAGCCAAAGAAGAAGGGGAGCTACACAAGAAGAAAGGCAGAAGAAGAAAGAAGAAGAAAGAAGGAAGGAACAGGACCCACACAAACAAAGAAGGAAGAAAGAAGAAGAGAAGAGGAAGAGTTTAAAAAGAAGATTTCCTTAAGATTGTTAATTGATATTGTGTCTAATTTAAGCTTCTTAATTAATACTATGCATCTCTCATTGGTGATTCAAATCATCATTTTACTCCATTCTTTTTACAGTATTGGCATTAGCTTTCATTGATATGTCATTATTTCTTGGAGTTTCATTATAAATTGCTCATACTGTGCTTAAATTGCAATTTTGAGATTGAATTCCACATTGCTCCCTATGTTCAACCTCGGACTTCAAATTTGAGTAATAAAATATTATTTATTTTCAAAGCGATTTCGGCTATACTACAACACAGTTTTTAAAACCTCGATTTCGCTTGCGAACAACGGGATATGATAAGTTCACTACTATACCTTACAGCCTCTAGTCCTGATATTCTCTTTGCTACATGTTTATGTGCGAGATTCCAATATGAACCTAAGGAATCTCCTTTAAATGCAGTACAAAGAATATTTAGATACCAAATAGCATAAGAGATCTTGGTCTCTTTTATCCTAAAGCACAGACCTTGGACTTATTATCCTATAATGATGCAGATTATGCAGGGAGTTGGACAGACCAAAAGAGCACTAGCAACACTTGTCATTTTATTGGAGAATCTCTGGTCTCATGGTTCTCTAAAAAATAGAGATGTGTTTCACTTTCTACGACCGAAGCAGAATATATTACTACTTCACTTGCTTGCTCTCAAGTCATTTGGATGAGACAAACTTTGTCCGATTTTGGATTGATTTTTACGTGATCTAAAATTTTATGTGATAGTACAAGCACAATTAACTTATCTAAAAATCTGGTACATCATTCACATACCAAGCACATAGACGTTTGACGTCATTTTCTTAGAGATAATGTGCTTCAAGGTACCATTCAGTTAGAATTCATAGATACACAAAACCAATTGGTAGATATTTTTACAAAACCTCTTGCAGCAAAGAAATTCTGCTTTATAAGAAGAAAATTAGGGCATTATACAATTAAAGAAATTCAAAATTAAATGATTGATTTCCTTATAACTTATTTGTAATTATAAAAAAACCTAAGGGCTTAACTGCAATTTACCCAATTTAATTAAAAAGGGTAATATTGTAATATTTTCATATTTCTAGAAATATTAGGTTGTTGTTTGCAATATGGTTGCTTAACTTAGTGTATTGATTACATTATTCTTCAATACCTAAGTTTTTAATTTACATCTTTCTCAACCACTTAACTGGTCATGTGACTTGCACATGACTGACGTGCGGTTGTGCGTGTGTTAAGAAGTGTTGTTATAGTCACACTTGCAATGTCGGTTTTAAAGTAAATAAACGGAGGTGAGTCCGAGTGTCGGTCTCAGGGAGGCGTGAAAATCGGATTTTTCTTATCACTTGTCACAGAAAGTGCAGAGTTTTGCTTGCGGAGGTGTGGGTTGAAAAGAGAGAGAGATTAGGGTTAGAGTGTTTCTTATTTGATCATGCAACTTAAATAAAAATTAAAGTAACAACTGAATAGAAAATAACTTCATTAATCATGCACTTTTAGTTCATAGCTTACAACATTAAATACATGCTCAAACAAAGGTAATGGAAAGCTTAAAAGAGAGAGAGAGCGAAGGGAGAGTGACGAGGCAGCCACGACGATGGAGGAGGCTCCGTCGGTGGCTCGTCATCTCCGGAGATTACAAGAGGGCCTAAAGCTAGCTAAGAGAGAGGTGGAGTAGTTGCAAGGGAAGTGAATGCCTTGAATGAGTGGTTGGAAGGGGTTTAAATAGGGTTAAGGGCTTTCTAAAAGAAGAAGGGGCTTTAGCGACGTCCGGAACGTCGCTAAAATCACTCCAAAAGCATCGGTGAAGCCCTCCAGCCCGCCGGTCAACCGCACGCGTCGTTCTTCTTCGCGTTAAATCTGCGGCCGCTGTGTAAGAGCCGAAGATCGGACGGCTGAGATCTTTCCTTGGCCGCGCTTGGATCGCGCCTCGAGCGCGTGTGTGCCCGGGCGTCATCGCCCGGCGTGCGCGCACGGGTGGGCGCTCGCGATCCATGGGCGTGTCGCGTGGCACAATCTCGGCCGCCCAATTTCGTCGTGCGTGCCTTCATCTTCAATTTCACGACCGCGTGGCTCGAACCCGCGTCGCGTGCGTGCTGGCGTGCGTGCTAACCGTTGCGCCACGCCCGCGCTTTGTCACGGTGATTGCGGGCGGGCACGCGAGTCTCGGTCGTCCGATCGAAGATCGACGGCTGAGATCTGATCTCGGCTGGATGAAGAGGTGGCGTGCGGTGGAGTGGGGGTGACATGGCGCAATGAGGGCCGTTGATCTCCAAATCAACGGTCGAACTTCTTGGGCCCATTGTAGGAGCTCCGTATGTCGGATTTGGCCGATCTTGAGTCCGTTGGACTCCGTTCGTCGTTCTGAGTCCATCCGTGCGGTCCGATTGCTCATCTGAGGCATGCTTTGACAAGTGATTACACAAATGGCCATTAATACAGTTTTATAATCAATCTTGGTACATGATGCACGCAATGCTCCCATTCTACTTATGTTGTGCCTTTTATTCTTAAGATGGGCCATATTCAACATAATTATCACCCCCTTGTGTAGTGTTATCATACCCCCATGCTTACTCCTTGCTAGTCCCTAGCAAGGTTTATTCTAGCCTTTATTTTCTTTCAGAATTTAAGAAGTAATTGCTTAGACACCTCGTCACTTGTCAATAGGAGGACATATACCAAGATCTTAATCTACAAAGACTAAGCAGCGCCCGAGTGTCTGCCAAAATACGAATCGCCCAAATCCTTGCTTTAATGTATATAACTATACATATGTATATGTATATATATATTTTTTTTTAGAATTTTTTCGGAATTCAGTGTGGGTTGATAATTTTTTACGGCTACCTAACCCACCCAAAACTCGGTCAAAACCCTAAGTGCTAAGCATCTTGGTGTGAATGTTGTGATAGACTCACTTAACTGTAATTTAGACAGACTTCAGGTTTCTACACCTCTAGGTGACCGGAAAAGGAAATAAATTTACCTGAAGGTGTAATTGTTCGATTGGTAGCTTTCTCCCTACGTTTGTTTTAATTGGGGTCAACACAAGGATTTTTCAAGTGTATATCTCCCCAGCTTGTACTACTTCCCCCACTTCTTCCTTAAGTGTTTTGGTTCTTTTTGTGCAGTTATTGAGCTGGGCTCTGGACAACCGACCAATGGGCTGTTACCCACGATCACTTGTCAACCATACTTGTGCGGTGGAGTGTGGTTTATTTTCTTTTCTTTTTTTTTCACGTAGGTGGCTTCCCTGATCTCAAATGTACCTAGAGGCAATGAAGAAGAAATGGTCTGTGGCTGGGTTCTGGACAACCTGCCAATGGGCTGTTACCCATGACAACTTGCCAGCCATACCACCCTAGAGAGTTCATTAGCTACCCAATTTCTGTCAAAATCTCCGAGAAGTGAGTCTGTGCAAAAATGTGTGCAGATGCTTAGACTCAAAGTTTTTCTGAGTTAGAGGGTGAGTTGATAAGTCGTATACTTATCACCTTATTTAGTAGGTGGATTAGAATGGCTTAAGGTTACAAGGATTCGAAGCTAAATCCATATTTTAACGGACACCAGGGCTGATTAAGCCGAAGGCCTAAAAAATCTAAGTGTTTAAGTTCTTTTTATATTATTTCCCACTATTGACAAGTTTCCAATGCCTAAGTTTTCTTCCTAAATTCAAAATTTTTTTTTTATTTGATTCAGATGGATTAAATGAGCTCAGGATTATGTAATTTATCACCCCCCCCCATGCTTAAGTTGGACAATGTCCTCATTGGCAAGTACATGGATGCATAAGGGTTCAAAAAGATAGTACCTAAGTGACGTAAAATATCGGATCAGTCTAAATCCTCTGGGTTGCCTCCCAGGAAGTGCTGAGTTTAACGCCTCCAGCTGGGCGGTGCTCCGTGTCAGCCCTCAACGAGGGTGACACTCTCCTTTGGGGGAACCTGGGCCAGGAAATGCTTCAATCGTTGACCATTAACTATAAAAGTGTGCCCAGTGTTAGGATCAACAATTTCAACTGCCCCATTAGAGTAGGGCTTAACCACCTGAAATGGTCCTGTCCATTTGGACCTGAGTTTCCCCGGGAAGAGTTTTAGGCGGGCGTCAAACAGCCAGACTTGCTGGTTAGGCTCAAAGGTTTTTCTATGAATGAGTCGGTCGTGGACGGCTTTCATTTTCTCCTTATACAGTTGACTATTGTCAAAGGCGTCCAGACGAATTTCTTCGAGCTCAGATAATTGGAGCGTCCTCTGTGCACCAGCTAACTGGGGATCCATGTTACATTGCTTGACAGCCCAGTAAGCCCGGTGTTCCAATTCGACAGGAAGATGGCAGGCTTTGCCAAAGACTAGGCGATAAGGTGACATGCCTATCGGGGTCTTGAAAGCGGTCCTGTATGCCCACAGGGCATCATCAAGTCGTGTGGACTAGTCTTTTTTGTCAGGTCTCACAGTCTTCTGTAAAATGTTCTTGATTTGTCTATTGGAGACCTCGGTCTGCCCGTTTGTTTACGGATGATACGGGGTAGCAATGCGGTGGTTCACCCCATATTTTCTAAGTAGGGCACGGAATTGGGAATGAATAAAATGGCTTCCACCATCACTGATCATGGCCTTGGGTATTCCAAACCGGGAAAAGATGTTCTTCTTAACAAAGTCCATGACAGTCCTGTGATCGCATCGGCGGGTGGCGACGGCTTCAATTCATTTGGAAACATAGTCTACCGAGACCAAGATTTACTCGAAGCCGTTGGATGGTGGAAAGGGGCTCATAAAATTGATACCCCAAACATCAAAGATTTTGACAATCAAAATGGGCTGAAGGGGCATCATATCTTTCTTGGTCATGGTCCCCAGCGTTTGGTAGTGTGAGCAAGTCTTGGCAAAGTTGTGTGCATCCTTAAATAGGGACGGCCAGTAAATCCAAACTGCAAAACTTTTGCAGCTGTTTTCTTTCCAGAGAACTGGCCACCACAAGCCTGGTCATGACAAAAGGAAAGCACACTCTGAACTTCGTCTTCGGGGATACACCTCCTGATGATCTGGTCAGCACAGAGGCGAAATAGCATGGGATCATCCCAGAAATAGTTCTTGGCCTCAGCCAAGAACCTGTCCCATTGCTGTCTGGACCAACTATGCGGGGTTTGTCCTACAACCAAGTAGTTGACGTAGTCAACATACCATGGCATTTTTTTGTCTTGCACAGCCAGGATGTGTTCATCAGGGAAGGCGTCAGATAGAGGTAGGGAGGGTCCAATGTGGTCTGGATGAAGTTTAGACAAGTGGTCAGCCACCACATTCTTCGATCCGGCCTTGTCTCGGATTTCTAGGTCAAATTCCTGCAAAAGCAGGATCCATCTGATGAGCCTGGGCTTTGCATCCTTCTTGGCCAACAGGTGACAGATGGCTGAATGGTCAATGTAAATAGTCACGTGGAATCCCAGCAAGTACGATCGGAACTTTTCAAGTCCAAAGACTACAGCGAGCAACTCTTTCTCTGTGACCGTATAATTTCGTTGGGCCTCGTCCAATGTTTTGCTCGCGTAGTAGATCACCACGGGCTTCTTGTCTTGCCTTTGTCCCAGGACAGCGCCTATGGCAAAATCTGATGCATCACACATAATCTCAAAGTCCTGGGACCAGTCTGGGGGTTGAAGTACAGGTGCGATGGAGACTAAGTCCCGGAGGGTGTGATAAGCCTGGATGCAATCAGGAGACATGTGGAATATGGCGTCGTTGGCTAGAAGGTCGGTCAAGGGTTTGGAAAGCTTGGAAAAATCTTTAATGAACCTTCGGTAGAAGCCAAGATGTCCTAGGAAGGAGCGAATCTGTCGGACCGAGCTAGGTGGAGGAAGTTTGGAAATTAAATCAACCTTAGCCCGATCTACCTCGATGCCCCTATGGATACGATGTGACCGAGGACAATTCCTTCTTGAACCCTAAAATGGCTCTTTTCCCAACTTAACACCAAGTTAACCTCGATACATCGTTTCAGGATTTTCTCCAAGTTGCTCAGACAATGGTCGAATGAATTCCCGAATACAGAGAAATCATCCATAAAGACCTCTAAGTATTCACCCACCATTTCTGAAAAAATGGCTAGCATGCAACGCTGAAAGGTCGCAGGTGCGTTGCATAACCCGAACGGCATTCGACGGAATGCAAACGTGCCATACGAGCAAGTGAATGTGGTCTTTTCCTGATCTTCTGGAGCAATTGCGACTTGGTTATATCCTGAATATCCATCCAGGAAGCAAAAGTACTTCTGCCCTGCCAATCTTTCAAGGATTTGGTCAATGAATGGCAAGAGGAAATGATCCTTCTTAGTGGCTTCACTAAGCTTCCCATAATCAATACACACCCGCCATGCGTGGTGGTGTGGGTGGGGATGGATTCGCCATGATCATTGGTGACAACGGTGAGCCCAGCTTTCTTTGGAACCACTTGAGTAGGGCTCACCCAGAGGCTATCGAAGATAGGATATATGATGTCGGCGTCAAGCCACTTGATAATTTCTTTTTTAACGACCTCCCGCATGTTTGGGTTTAAACGTCTCTACATCTGGCGGGAAGGTCGTGCCCCATCTTCCAGGTAAATCTTATGGGTGCAATAGGTGGGGCTAATTTCTCTTAAGTCCGAAATGGTCCAACCAATGGCGGCCCGATGTTCTGAAAGGGTCGCAGTCAACCTGAGTTCCTAACCCTTGGTTAGATGAGAATTAATAATCACTAGGAAGGTCTGGTCAGGTCCCAGGAAGACATACTTGAGATTCTCGGGCAATGGTTTAAGTTTAGGTGTGGGTGGAACCACAGTCGATGGGAAGGGAAAGGGCGGGAGTTGATCAACATCGATCTCCTCAAATGGTGTCGTGTGATGGTACTCAGCCTTACAGAGGTCCATGGGTAATGATGGTGATGGGTCAGCATAGTCACTACGGGTTTGGTGGTCTAATACAGAACTGAGGGTGAGGCATTCCTGGATCAGAGTTTCCACAGGATCATGTTCCTCAACCCAATTGCAATCAAAAGACTTTGTCGCCCGGAAGATATCCAATTGCATTTTCCTGTCCCCGAAGGCAATTTCCATACATCCCATGTCGCAATCAATGTTTGCCTTAGCCGTAGCTAAGAAAGGTCTACCTAAGATTATGGGTGTGTTCTGTAATTTTTCAGGGACTTCCATGTCGAGCACCAAAAAGTCGATCGGGAAATAGAAGTCCTTGACCCGTACAATCACGTCCTCGACAACCCCCTTCGGGGTTTTCACTGATCTATCAGCCAGCTGGATGGTGATAGGGGTTGGTGTCAGCTCTCCAAAACCAAATTGGTGGTACAGGGTTGTTGGAATCAGATTGATAGAAGCACCTAAGTCTAGGAGCGCTCTATCAAATGTCATGTCCCCAATATTGCAGGAAATCAGGGGCGCTCCTGGGTCAGTTCGCTTGAGTGGAAGGTTGCTTGATATTACGGAACTTGCTTGTTCAAAGAGCACAACCTTCCTAGGTGCTTGAGGTCACGGCTTACGCTTAGGTGTACAGGCATCCTTTAAAAACTTAGCGTAAGTAGGGATGTGTTTGACGGCTTCAAGGAGCGGAATATTAATCTGTACTTGCTTAAAGATTTCCAACAGCTCCTCAGTTTCCACAACATGCTTCTTTTTCTTGATTGTTTCCAAGGCCTCAGGGTAGGGTGTCTGAATGTGGATTGGTTCTATTTCTGGGTCCTTGGTTGGTGCCTCTTCTGAGTCGGGTATTTCAGGGGGTGAAGTCTCGGGGAGAGTTAGCCATTTGGGATCCTGGGTTTTGGTGTCGCTTCTCAAGGTCACCGCATTCGCAGAGGCATTAGGGCCATGGGTTGATCCTTGAGAAGACGAGGACGAAGAAGCACCAAACCTAGGAGGTGTTTGCGAGGCTGGCTGGACCATGTGAGCCTGCCCGGGGTTGCTTTGGAACCCTTGCGAATTGGGGCCTCTGTTAATTATGTTTCGCAAGTTCGGTTGTGGTTGGGAAGGTAGGGATCCTTGTTGTTTACAGTCCAAGAGTTGGCTTAACTGTCCCTTTACCAAGGCCATTTCCTCCTGATGTTTCTGGTTCATGTCAGCCATCATCTTTATTAGGGTATCCATTTGGTTTTGTGGGGGAGGGGCCGCCCTATTCTGATTATATTGGGGTCTAATTGGTGGTCCTTGCTGATAGGGGGCAAGTGTGGCTGCTGGTTTGGCCTGGGCTGGTTTTGGAATTGCGATGGTTTCTGGTTTGTCCAACCAAAGTTGGGGTGGTTACGCCAGCCAGTGTTGTAAGTGTTGGAGAAAGGGTCAGGTTTCGCATAACCTTGGACAGCTTGCACATCTTCTAGGTTAGCCAATGTTGATGAAGAGGGAAGGGAGTAATCAAGGGTTGACAGAGCAAAGGTCCCTCCCTGGAACGTGGTCAGGGGTTGTTCCAGGTTCAGTTGTGTTAAGGGCTGGACCAGGTCAATATTATGTGCTCCCTTTGCTAGGGAGAAAGTCTGTAAGGGGTTCCTGGTCTGGTTCAGTAGCTCATCAATCCTTTTGTCCACCAATTCCACTCGATCCAATTTCTTGGCAATGATGTCCATGTCAACCATTCCAGAATTTGCTTGTACCTCATAAATCCTACCACAGGGTTGACTGGACCTGTTGAACTGGGTCATAAAGGCATTGTTGAGCGAATTCTCGCTCATAGACTCAAAGAGCTCAAACGCGCTCTCCTCGTCTTTGTTCAGGAAGTTCCCCCTGCATGAGGCATCGACGAAGTTCGGCAGGTTGCTATCCAGACCATGGTAGAAAATCTGGGCCAATTGCCACCTTGGTACTTCGTGGTGTGGCCATTTCCTCAAAAGTTCATTAAATCTTTCCCACGCCTCATGAAATTGTTCCCCACCCTGGAGTGTAAAGGTAGTGATAGCTCTTCTGAGGGCATTGGTCTTTCCTATGGGGAAGAATTTCTTTAAAAATTCATGCCTCAGTTCTTCCCAGGTGGTGGTGGGTCTATCTAGGGTTCTAAGCCAATGAGAAGCCTTGTCTCTTAATGAGAAGGGAAACATCTTGATTAGAACAATGTCAAGGCTAATGTTCCTAGGTTTCACAGTTCATGCTATGCGGTCGAGATCTTCTAGATGCTGAAAGGGGTCCTCATTTGAGCTTCCATGAAAGTGGTTCTGGATCAGACTTAAGACATTCAGCTTCAACTCAAAATCATCTTCCCCCTCGGGAATCCTAAGGTGTGGCTCGACTCTAATAGCAGAGGGATTATAGAAATCGCGGAGGGGCCTCGGCTGATCCTGAAATGGTGGTATATCAAGTGGTGGTTGCCCTGGTATGTCTTGGAAAGGTGATGGTGGTTATTCTTGTGGGTTCTGTAACCGTTGTATGGCTTGCATTATGGTGTGGATTTGTTGTTGCTGAAGCCGGTGGTTAGCATTGATTTGGGCTTGGATGATGGCCATAGCGTCTGGTGGGGGTTGATCCCCAGCCTCATCTACCCTAGGTTCAGCCATGTTTCCAACAGAATTACATCGCCTAGATTCCTGCCCCAAAACACACAACTCGGGATGCAGTGAGCGTCTCCCGTGCATACACTAGAGAAGAACAGGAGGGGATGCGGAGGGCGACAGATGCAAGAAATGTGTTTCAATCAAGCACACAAGCCTACTCCTTATGATGTATTCCTTAGGAGACCTAGAAATCTCACAAAGGGTGATTAAGTCCGTAAGCACTGGACTCCCCTTCCCAAGGCTAATCTGGCCAGGTTGATTACGAGGGGATTGCAGGGAAGGTTCTTCCTTTGGCTTGCGCCTCTGGTTCCGTAGACCCCACAACCGTGGTCGTTTGACACTGCCCCGCAACCTAGTCACCAGATTCTACCAAGGGAATGAAAGCTAAGTGCCTAGCGAATAAAACCTCGCCTTTCGAGACTTAACTCAGTCCTGCCTATGGCACGTCTACTCAGTTTTAAAGGGCTAGGATAGTGCTTGTGCTAGGGTTATGTGATGAGGCGTTGATTGAGGTGGTGCCTCTTAATTTTCCACTTTCAAGGTGTATGCTTCTAGCAAAACATGGTTTTCAAGCAAGGATTTTTTAAGATGTGGTGTCTTTTAGTGTTTCATCCTTACTTTAGTACTTTTTAGGGTTGACGTGTCTTAATGTTTTCAAACAAGTTTCAGTGGACACGTCAAGTTCTGCACACAACTCGGTGAAAGTAGATTTCCTTTTATTCTGTAGAGGCTCTAAAACCCTAATGTACTCATCCTAATGATGATGCAGCTTCTATTAGATGAGTTGGTTTTAGGGTTGAGTGGTGCGGCCCAGGTCAACTCACGGTGGCTTCGCAAACACCACTCAAGAAAAAGAAAAGAACACTCCAAGAATTTATTCAGAATGTTAGAGTGTACATTTTTTTTTTTGGGTGATGTGTTAAGGATGTGGGTCAAGCAATCATACACCACACCAATTTTTTTCAATTTTTATAATTTTTTTTTTAGTTTTTTCACGCAAGCAAACAATCATGAGATAGGAATTACTCACTATCGGTCCTCGTAGCGCCTACTCCCTTGCTATCGTCGTGGGATGCGTCGCTTCGCCGTCCACGCGCCGAATTCCTGCAACCATCAAGTAAAAAGGAAAATAGGGCATTAGACGATGTGAGAATGAATGTGGAATGGAGGTGACAAAACAAATCCGTTGCCTCCCCTGCAACGGCGCCAAAAACTGACGTGCGGTTGTGCGTGTGTGTTAAGAAGTGTCGTTATAGTTGCACTTGCAACGTCGGTTTTAAAGTAAATAAACGGAGGTGAGTCCGAGTGTCGGTCTCAGGGAGGCGTGAAAATCATATTTTTCTTATCACTTGTTGTCACGGAAAGCGCAGAGTTTTGCTTGCGGAGGTGCGGGTTGAAAAGCGAGAGAGAGATAGAGAGAGAGAGATTAGGGTTAGAGTGTTTCTTGTTTGATCATGCAACTTAAACAGAAATTAAAGTAACAACTGAACAGAAAATAACTTCATTAATCATGCACTTTTAGTTCATAGCTTACAACATTAAATACATGCTCAAACAAAAGTAATGGAAAGCTTAAAAGAGAGAGAAAGAAGGGAGAGCGATGAGGCAGCCACGGCGGTGGAGGCTCCATCGGTGGCTCATCGTCTCCGGCAATTACAAGAGGGCCTAAAGCTAGCTAAGAGAGGGGTGGAGTAGTTGAAAGGGAAGTGAACCCCTTGAATGAGTGGTTGGAGGGGGTTTAAATAGGGTTAAGGGCTTTCTAAAAGAAGAAGGGGCTTTAGCGACGTCCGGAACGTCGCTAAAACCACTCCAAAAGCGTCGGTGAATCCCTCCAGCCCGCCGGTCAACCGCGCGCCGTTTTTCTTCACGCTCAATCCGCGACCGCTGTGTGAGAGCCGTCCGATCTGAGATCTCTCCTTGGTCGCGCTTGGATCGCGCCTCGGGTGCGCGTGTGCGTGGGCGTCGTCGCCCAGCGTGCACACGCGCGTGGGCACTGGCGATCTGTGGGCGTGCCGCGTGGCGCAATCTCAGCCGCCCGCTGCTAATCGGGTGGCCCAATTTCGCCATGCGCGCCTTTGTCTTCAATTTCACGCACCGTGCGGCTCGAACCCGCGTCGCGTGCGTACAGGCGTGCGTGCTAACCGTTGCACCACGCCCGCGCTTTGTCACGTCGATTGTAGGCGAGCGCGCGAGTCTCGACCGTCCAATCGAAGATCGACGACTAATATCAGATCTCGGCTGGATGAAGAGGTGGCGTGCGGTGGAGCGGGGGTGACGTAGCGCAATGAGGCCCATTGATCTCTAGATCAATGGTCAGAACTTCTTGGGCCCATTGTAGGAGCTCCGGATGTCGGATTTGGCCGATCTTGAGTCCGTTGGGCTCCGTTCGTCGTTCTGAATCCATTCGTGCAGTCCGATTGCTCATCTGAGGCCTGCTTTGACAACTGCTTACATAAATGGCCATTAATATAGTTTTATAAGTACTCTTGGTACATGATGCATGCAATGCTCCCATTCTACTTATGTTGTGCCTTTTATTCTTAAGATGGGCCATATTCAACATAATTATCACCCCCTTGTGCAGTGTTATCAATGACCCATCTCATATAAAAGAGGGCAACTGCAAACACTTGGCTCATTTTGCTCTCTTCAACCTTAGTTCTCATTCTCTCCAAGGCCTCCTCCAAACCCTAGCCAAAAAGAAGGATCTTTTCCTCCAAGGCTCTACTCAAGGATTCAACGTATTCTCTTCTTCTCTAGTTAGATCTTCACCATCCTCAACCTAGTTTTCTTTATTCCACATCTCATTCTTAGACACTACGTACTACTGCATATCATTTTTCTTCGAGTACCAACTGGTACTGGTACCCATCATCAGTACCGGTACCGTTGGGTGCAGCAGAGCCTACTATAGGCAATAAATATCGGTACTCATGATCTGTACCGATATTCGCTCAATTTTCTGGTTGGTACTGGAAGCAACCAGTATCGGTACACGCAGGCTTACGTGTGTTATGAATGCACGCATGAAGGGAAATATTCTTGCTTTCTCATTGGTTTTTTCTACTCTATTGTATGTTTACAAATGGCACCTAAATCCAAGAGTAAGGGAAAGGTACCTCAAGATGCATTCCATAAGTTTTGCATCAATGAGGATGCAAAATCCAAGTTTGATTGGAATAAGGGCCTTAAGCTTCATCATTGCAGGCTCGTTGAGTGGAAAGACTTTTCCTTACACCTGTTTAATTTCACTACTTGTTTATTCGAACAACATCTAATGCATTTCTCTAATGAGTCATTTTTTGTTGATGTTCCTGGAGTCTACGCTAACATTAATTGTCTATTTTTTGCAAATCTCCAAGAACAAGAAAATAGAGGGCATCTACTCTTAACCTCTAATATCTTTGGTCAAAAAGTAATGGTCACACCAAAATTCCTTTCTACTATAACACAGTGTCCAAATGAAGGTCATGCATTCAATACCCTTAAAGAAAATTTCACTACTTCTCAAATTCATGAAACCCTTTTGCTCCCAAACTGTCAAGGAAAAGCTTTGGTTGCACCTAACATGACCTTATTTGCAAGAGTCTTATTTAGAATTTTAGCATAAAATTTAAGGGCCAAATCTTCAAGATTCTATAAAATTCCTGTAGATATTTTACCGTTAATCGATGCTATCATTACTAGTTTCCCTGTTAATTGGAACAATGTATTCATTCAATTCCTTAGACCTCACTACCGTGCTTATGCTCTCCCTTTTGATATACGTGTTTCTCATATACTTATCAAGAGTAGAATTGATCTCTCAAACTTTACCCCACTTAGAAAAGTGGTCTACTTCAAGTGGACCACACTCCGGAAAATGGGAGTAAAGCCTGCTAGAGAAGAATCATCAAGTGCTGATGAAGAAGATGAAGTTGATCCTAATGCTCAATCTTCTTCTCATCAAGTTCCTGACTCATCTTGTACATTTGTTCTTATGACCTATCCTTATCCCAACGCTATGCCTTGGGTAAACTTGTCCCATGTACCTATAACTGATCCCAATATGATTAACACCTTCAACTATATAGGTCAAAATCTTACAAATATCAACTTTGGTATTCTACACATGGAATGCAAGTCTCATGAGCTTTCACTTTCTATTGAGTCCTCCCATTTTGCTTTTTCCACTCAACAACCTAAGCAACGGAAGTGCACTCAACCAAAGGCACCAAAAGAATACAGTGAAAGGTGGCAAAAGCATTTTCAAGACCCATTTATTATTTCCTCTCAATGGAAGAAGAAGAACCTATCCTTCGTGATGATGAAGAGGAAGAAGAAAATGAAGATGAAGAAATCTCATATGTCGAAGGTGAAGATGAAGACACTGAAGAAACTGAAAATGAAGATGACAAAGATGAAGAAGCTAATGATGATGATGATGATGACGATGATAGTGGAGATAACGACAATGGCAGTATACTTGTTGCTCAAAAATATAGAAAACGAGTTCGGAATTAGTTCAGTTTATGTTTTGTTGTATAAGACAATTTATTTTGATTGGTTGTATGGTGTATGACTTTTAAGTAAAGTGATTAATGCTTTAGTTCATCTTTAATGCTCTTTACGATGTTTATTGAATGCCTTTCTCTACATAATTCACCAATGCTTGATCATTACCTATGCATATTGTTATTCTTTTTGTCTGTTTGACAAAAAGGAGGAGAAATGGTAAATACTCATATTTAAAAGAAGGAAGCTTAGTTTGAGGGGGAGGTTTCACTCCTAGTAGAGTTTTTTTATTCCTTCTCTTATGAGGTTTTTATCATTTTAAATATAGGTATTTCTTTTGTTTTGTCAACACCAAAAAGGGGGAGATTGTTGGAACCTAGTTCTACTTTTCTTTTATGTTTTGGTGTTAGCAAAACTGTTTAAAATCTAATGAGTTTATGAAGTGTTATTTATAGGAAATCATAGGATTTAGGAAGTATGGATCATAACAAGGAAGAAGTGTGGATGATAAGAAGGATGAAGATTATTTTTATGTTGTTCATTTGTTGGATTCTAGAATACTGTGTGTCTCCTAAACAAGAAAATTTGATTTAGGAAGTAAAATCAAAATAGAGATAATTAGGTATCAAACTTATGTTTTAATCATTCGTTTGAAAAATCAAAATCGTTTCTTTGAAATATTAATCATGTAGTTAAGTTTGTTTAACACTAAAATTGATTAAATCACTCAAAATAAGGTACTTGTAGTAAGTATCGGTACTGTTCATAAGTACCGGTACATGCAAGGCACAAGTTTGGGCCCTAGTCTCAAATTGTGAACAAGTACTGAGGTACCAAGTGCTCACAGTTTGTGGACAATGGTAGTGCCTGGACCTTACAAGTACCGGAACTAATCACTAGTACTGGTACATATAGGTCACAGTATTTGACTTGTCTAAAACTTGTGAGTCACAAGTACTAGTACTCATTATGGGTATCGGTACCTGGTGACTTAGTTGGTACTCAACTGTAAGCACTGATTATCGATACCTGATGTGCATACATCTGCTTAACCGAAAATGTCCATTAATGCATGTTCTTAGTGTCACATTAGCATCATACATTGTAAATAGTGCATAACATGTATAATCATGCATTTAGATCAAGTTGTATAAATTGTACAGTAATTGTCTCCTTTTTATGGCCAGGGACAGGATGACCTTTTATCGGGGCCTCAGATCAAAGATCCAACTGTACATATCTGATCAAGGCGACGATTGGAGTTCAACGACTCCAAGATCGCCCTAATCGGACATCCGTAGCACCAGATAGAGACCAAGGAACCCTAAAGATCAAGGGCCAAGATGGTGTTAATCCACACCTCAAATGACAAATCTGACCACACGGATGGATTCAAATCGATGATCGCAGCCTAACGGTGCGAAATCAGTCCAATCCAACACCCATGGCACCATCTACAATACTCAGAAGATGGACGGCCAAGATGGCACCACATGGTGCCATCTCAGCCGCCCAACCTGCCCCAAGGACCCACCTCTGCCTTTCCTCTTCATCTGATAGACACTTCTCCACCGTTGGATGCTCATCCAACGGCTGCAGGCCCGCGTGCACAAATCCTCTTCGCGACATAAAGCCCCACATAGCACAGTGGTCGAGCGCACTATGTAAGCGACCGATCGCACGTTCAAGCTCGCAATACCTCAAATTAAAGAGCGGAAGAGCGGGCGCGTGAGCGAGCAGGGCTGCACGATGAGGATCGGATAGCGCTGCACGAGCGATAGCACCCACATGCGATCAAACGTGCGGCGCTGACGCGTGATGGCACGCAAGCACGCGGTGCGGGCGAGGATGGTTTAAGCCGTCCGATCTCTTGATCGAACGACTGATATCGCGTGTACATGCATAAGCTTTTAAGGCGAGGAAGAGGAGTGGGCACGTGCGGCGCACGCACAAGTCAGCCACGATGCACCTTTAGTGATGTTTAAATCCGTCACTAAAGGTCCCATATTAATGCTTTTCAAATTAAAATGTCCAAAATGCCCTCACTCCTTGCAACTATAAAAGGAGACCCCCTCCATACGAATTTCTCATCCCTTCATTCTCTTCTCTCCCTCTCCAAAGCTCAAGAGAAGCTTGTCCCACACCCGGGATGCTCCTCAAGAGATAAAATCAATTTTTTGCCCCCATTCCTAAAGCGGATCCCGCGACGACAACGACGTGCTGCCTCGTACCCGTTCCTCCTGCTCCAACCTCCTTCTTCCCACTCCGTTCCTCATCTTCCAAGCATTGTCTCATCCGACTCGTCCGCCAAGCGATCATCGAGGAGGATAACTTCTCTCTCCCATTCCTTTTTTCTGCTTTCTAGAGTGGAATTTTCCTGCTTTCTAGTTGTAATAGTTTTCCTGCTTTCTAGTGTAATTTCTCGCTTTCTTAGATGTACAAATATTTTGCAACTTCAAGTGGATGTTTTCTCTCTCTCTCTTATTGTCTATAGTTATTTCATTTTATTGTGATTACTCTGCTTTTTAAATAAAAAACACAAAAATATAATTGCGAATCTTGATCGACGTACCCTCCCTAAGTTTGACCCGAGATTTCTATTCCGATATAAATTTTATTTGTTGAACCCGAGTTCTTCGCTATTCAAACTACAACAACAGGTTTTCAAAACCAACTCCGATAGCATAGTCCTCCGACGTTCAACATTTTGGCGCCGTTGCTGGGGAGGCAATGATTTTTCCGATCTTCTTTTCGCATTTCACGCACTTTACTATCTTCTAACTTGCTTTTTCTCGTGTCTATTGTTTTGCAGATACCTCTATCAAGGAATCGTCAAGCAGTAGATCGGAGTAAAGTGCAGTTGAAAACAACTGTAAGTGCTCCCCATTCTTCCCCCTCCATAGATTTCATTTGTCACATTAAATTCAAATTCCAATTAACCTAGGTGTTTGCATAAATCCTAGGATTAGTTTGGTTATTTGGATTTCCACTCACACTCACATTTTACACTCGCTTATAAAAAAAATAAAAAGATAATTTTGTGGGGTAATTCAACATACACACAACATACACCCACATTCAAGGCACTTAACCTACTTGATTTTCTTCTACTCAACCGGATTCTGATATGTGGAACCGATACACACAAATCAACACATAAAAGAGTAGAAATCATTTTAGGTTAATCATTTCTATGTGCCTAACCCAGTGGTGCAATTGTGGCCAATTATTTGAGTTGTTTGGGCCACACCACTCAACCTAAAATCAACTCACCAAGTAGCTTCCTCTTAGGATTTTCAATCTAGGTTCATACCAGTCACTCCACTTTATTTCTAATTTTAAAGGAAAGCAATCTTCACCAGTGCTTGAAAACCTGGTTTGCCTAAAACTTGATTGAAATCAACATAATTCTAAACCCTAAAAGCTACTTAAGCAAGATTTGAACATTAAAATCTATTCATCACAAATAATATTGCTTGAAAACCTTGGTTGTGCACGCACTTACACATACTCAATCAATCATTAAGGGCACAACCCATTTTAAGGGCCCACCACATTCCATAAGCACTACAATCCCAGGCCTTAATAAAATCGAGTAGACATTGGCCTTAAGGATTGATTCGCTCTTCGAGGCCAAGTCTGAGATTGTTTATGATTAACCACTTGTACTGATCAATATGATGTCTAGCTAGGGGAGTAACGTCAAACGACCACAGCTGGGGAGTACACTAGGAACCGGAGGCGCAAGCCGAAGGAAGAACCTTCTCCCCAGTCCCTCCTTCTAACTAGTTGGATTGAGCAGACACAAATAGAGTAAATCGTTTATAATCTTAAGGCAGGTTCTGGGAGTCTGTAGATCCTTAAGCTACCCCACTTAAGGATAGGCTTGTTTTGTTGTGCTACAGGGTTCTTATCCCCAGTCCTTTCGACCTTTTCCTAGTTTACGCTGGGAAGAAGGGCATTGAATCCCCGATTGGAAGGACCACTAGAGTATTCTAGTAGGCATAGATTAAATTTTGGCCAAATCGATCCCATGGCCAATCAACAACCTCCTTTGCCTTGGGATCCATAGGAGGAATTTCGAAGGCAACTAGAACAAATGCAAAGAATGCAAGAATGGTTCCAGAGAATGCAGGGTGCTCAGCCCTTGAAGGATTTTTATGATCCTTCAAATTATGGGGAATGTCCCGACATCCAGATTCCTGCCGGAGACGTAGAAATCAAGCCCCTAGTGTTAAGCCTGATCAAACATTTCCATGGGCTTGGCTCTGAAGACCCATTTCAGCACTTGGAGGACTTGACCACTTTCATCCAGACCACCAAGGTGCAAAACATGAATAAGGAGCAAATGATCATGAGGCTCTTCCCCCACTCTCTTAGGGATAAAGCCGCTCATTGGTACAGGACTATAGGAAGACCAATTGCAACTTGGAATGAGTTGAAATCGGTCTTTCTGAAGAAATTCTTCCCTGTCAGACGTACCAATGCTTTGAGACGGGCAATCACTACCTTTACCCAGCGGTCGGTAGAGCAGTTTCATGTGACCTAGGAGCGATTCTAGGACCTATTGAGGAGGTGTCCACACCACGAGGTGCCGAAATGGCAACTTGTGCAGATCTTCTACCACGGGTTGACTGAGCAACTCAGAAATCACGTGGATGCTTCTTGCAGAGGCAATTTCCTCAATAAAGATGCAGATAGCGTGCACGATTTGTTTGAGGAAATGAGTAAGAATTCGATTAATCATGCCTCCATGGATACTTTTAACCGGTCCCAGTAGCCCAGATCGAATGTTATTGAAGTCCATGACTCTCATTCATTCGATATGGAATTGATTTGTAATTTGATAAGGTGGACTTGGTTGCTAAGAGAATGGAGGAGTGGATGGCTGGAAATTCAATGAACAACTCTTGATCCACTTCATTCCAAAATTCGGGATTCCATTTGTCGCGAGCTCCTTCTGGACGAAGTTCGTGAATCAACTTGATGCGGCTCAACCTGCGAGCCAGCATTATTCGAAACTCCACGAGTTCTAAACTGGGGCCTTTGATCCCAGTTTATCTAATCCTTCCCTTTCTTTCTCTCCATCCTCACCCTATGAGGGTGTTTGTGCTGTACAGGAGAATGTTAGATCCAACCCCTACTCCAATGCTTATAATCCAGGTTGGAGAAACCACCCTAACTTCTCCTGGAAAAAGCTGGGGCAGCAGACCCAATTCCGACCCAGCAACTATGCTCTACAATGACCAATGGGTTAGGGTCATGTTTATACTCAGTTGCCCCCAAATCAGGTCAATCAGCCAGCTTGGAATGGCCGTCAACCCGTAGGGCAGGCTGATTTGAACCAACAAATGGTAGGGATGCAAGGATCCATGCTCCAGCTCATGCAGCAAATGAAAACCTCCCTGGACAACTTGTAAACTGAGCTCATAGCTAACTCTCGTCAACCCGGATCTCTACCATCCCAACCCGTACCCAACCCACGAAATATCCTGAATCCGAGCAATCAAGCCCATGGGTACGAAAATTAGAGGGACCCACACGCACATGCTCAAGTGGTTGAGCAGGGTCCTTCCTCTTCTTCTTCTTCTACAAATCAATGATTCTTGGCTAATGAAGCCCCTCCAATCTTTCCTAACCATCCCCAAGACCCAAACTCGTATGCATCCGCAAATTCTGTTACCTTAAGGAGTGGTAAACAAACTCAGGATCCACAACCACACTATTCTGATTTACCAAATCTTGAAGAACCTAAGGAGAGAAAGAACTCTAGAGAAGAAATCAAGGCTCAGGAACCTAATTCCAAAGATCCGACTCATGTTCCTTTTCCTGAAGCTTTGATCAGATCAAGGAAGAAGTCTGTTGATAGTAATGAGGAGCTTCTAAATATTTTCAAGAATGTCGAGATCAATATCCCACTCCTCGACGCTATCAAGCATATACTGGCTTACGCGAGATTTTTAAAGGATTTATGTACATAGAAGCGTAAGTCGAGAGAATCTGTTTCGGGGAAGGTGGTACTCTCCGAGCAGGCTAGTTACGTTATCCTGCACCACTTCCCTCAAAAAAAGAGAGATCTAGGTGCTCCGTTGATTTCTTGTGTCATCGGAGATTACACTTTTGATAGAGCACTACTGGATCTGGGTGCATCCATCAACCAAATTCCGACGTCTCTTTATGAGAAGTTTGGATTAGGTGAACTTCGGCCGACTTCAGTAACGCTACAATTAGCGGACCGTTCGGTCACAAATCCGCGAGGCGTTATTGAAGATGTTATTGTTAAGGTTAAGAATTTCTATTTTCCTGTAGATTTCCTTGTCCTTGACATGGATGTACCTGAAAATCTGAGGAACACGCCCATCATTCTGGGGCGTCCATTCCTGGGTACCGCAAAGGCTAACATTAACTATGAAAGCAGAAGCATGGAAATCGCCTTTGGGGATCAACGAATGAAATTGGATATTTTTAAGGCGATTAATAAATTTGAGGATTGTGGATGTATCGAGGAACTTGAGGATGATAATGTGAATATTGAAACTTGTATGATGGTTTCTGCATTTGAAAGTTTCTCCTTTGATGATGAATTGGACCCACAACCCTCTATGGCAGACCCACCATCTTCTGAAGAGGTTATTGATTTTGTTTACTCTCAACCTCTTCCTCTTAATGAGTAATCAGCATCTTCCTTACCTTCAATCATCTACTCGACCCAGCATGAACTGAAACCATTGCCTGAGAATCTGAAATATCAGCTTTTAGGACCACACAAGACTCTCCCTATGATTATCAGTGCTAAATCAATAAAGAAGCAGGAGAGTAAACTGATTAAGGTCCTGAAGGAACACAAGGAGGCAATTGGTTGGACCATTCATGACCTTAGGGGGATCGAGCCATCTTACTGCAATCATAGAATATTTTTGGAAGATGGATCCCGCCCTTCTCACCAGATGCAGAGGAGATTAAATCCAAATATGCGAGAAGTGGTCAAGAAGGAGATTATGAAGTGGCCCTATGCAAGAATCATTTATCCGATCTCTGATAGTCCTTGGGTAAGTCCCGTGCAGATTGTTCCCAAGAAAGTCGGGATTACCGTTGTGACTAATGAGAAAGGAGAATCTGTCACAACTCGTTCAGCTTCCTCTTGGAGGGTTTGTATCGATTACAGGAAGCTGAACACGGCCACAAAAAAGGATCCTTTTCCTCTGCCGTTCATTGATCAAATCTTGGAAAGATTAGCTGGGTAGAAGTACCTCTGTTTTCTTGATGGCTACTCGGGATACAACCAAGTTCCTATCCATCCCGAGGATCAGGAAAAAACTACTTTCACCTGTCCCTACGAAACCTTTGCTTTCCATAGGATGCCATTCGGTTTATGCAATGCACCTGCGACTTTTCAAAGGTGTATGCTAGCCATATTCTCTGACATGGTGGAAGAGTTTATGGAAGTCTTCATGGACGATTTCTCTATTTTTGGAGAATCGTTTGACTCTTGTCTAGCTAATCTTGAAATGATTTTTAAACGATGCATCAAAACAAGATTAGTTCTTAGCTGGGAAAAGAGTCATTTCATTACACAAGAAGGCACCATCTTGGGTCATGTAATCTCTGAACGGGGAATTGAAGTGGATAAAGCTAAGGTTGATGCTATCACTAAACTTCCTCCTCCCACATCTGTTAAACAAATTCAATCATTTCTTGTCATGTGGGATTCTACAGAAGATTCATCAAGGACTTTTCGAAGGTTGCTTGTCCTCTGAGCAATCTTCTCTCCAAAGAAACACCGTTTGATTTTGACGAATCATGTCATAAGGCATTTGATTTTCTCAAAACGGCAGTCACTTATGCTCCGGTGTTGCAACCACCAGTTTGGATAGCCCCTTTTGAGATCATGACCAACACTTCTGATTACGCAGTCGGGGCTGTTTTGGGTCAGAAAGTTGATAGGAAGCCCTCTGTCATCTACTACACTAGTAAACTCTGGACGAGGCCCAGAGGAATTACACTGTTACTGAGAAGGAATTACTAGCTGTAGTATTTGCTTTAGAGAAATTCAAGGCTGATCTCTTAGGGTCTCATGTCATTATTTATACCGACCACTCTACCTTGAGACATCTCTTGGCCTAAAAGGACGTCAAACCCCAGCTTATTCATTGGATTCTTCTGCTTCAAGAATTTTATCTTGAAATCAAGGATAAATCCGGGGTACAGAATATGGTGGCGGATCATTTTTCAAGACTTCTGAGTGATTCTTCTCGTCCGGACATCTCGATTTCTCATACCTTTTCGGGTGAAACCATTCTTACAGTTTCACGCGTCCAAACCTCGTGGTTTGCTGACATTGTTAATTATTTGGCCGTTGGTCAAATCCCCCAGGATTGGACCAAGCAACAATGGGATAGGCTCAAATCTGAGGCCAAATATTACTTCTGGGAGGACCCTGAACTGTACCACATCGGCTCTGATCAGATTATTCACCGATGTGTTCCGGAGAACAAATTCAAAAGTATACTCGAGTTCTACCATGCATCTACGTGTGGTGGACACTTCTCTGGGAAAAAGACGACTACAAAAATTTTGCAATATGGATTCTATTGGCCATATTTATTCAAGGATGCCCAGAATTTCTCAAGGTCGTGTTCCCGATGCCAGGCACTCGAGAGCATAACTAAGAGAGATATGATGCCCCTAAACCCAATTCTTCCTGTCGAAATCTTCGATGTTTGGAGCATCGATTTCATGGGACCCTTCCTCCCTTCATTTGGACATCAGTACATTCTCATCACTATTGATTACCTGTCCAAATGGATTCAGGCGATTCCCACCCGAACCAATGACCACAAGGTGGTCATCGATTTTGTCAAGAAAAACATCTTCAGCAGGTTCGGGATTCCGAGGGCCATCATTAGTGATGGTGGCACTTATTTCACTAATACCCGGTTCCGTAATTTACTAGCTAAATACGAGGTTAATCACCGAATCTCCACACCTTACCATCCCCAAACGAATGGACAGGCCGAGATCTCCAATCAGGAGATCAAGAATATTCTACAGAAAACGATTAGGCCTGACCGCAAAGACTGGACTCAAAATCTTGAGGACGCTCTTTGGGCCTATCGTATGATGTATAAAACGCCCATCGGTATGTCTCTGTTTCATCTAGTGTATGGAAAGGCATGCCATTTACTCGTAGAGATTGAACATAGGGCATTCTGGGCAATCAAGCAGTGCAATCTAGATCTGAGTTTACCTGGGAAGACCAGGAAACTCCAACTATCTGAGTTGAAAGAGCTTAGAAATGATGCATATGAGAATGCCAAGATCTACAAGGTTCGAACCAAAGATCTACATGACCAATTGATTTCCCGCAAGAGCTTTGAACCAAACTAGAAGGTCTGGTTATTCAATTCTCAACTTAAGCTCTTTCCCGGCAAATTTAGGTCGAAATGGAACGGCCCATTCATTATCGACCAGACTTTTCCAAACGAAGCCGTTCAGATCTCCGACCCAAAGACGGGTAATTCATTCAAATTCAACGGTCAACGTCTGAAACCTGTTATTGACCATACTCTTCCAGAACCCGTCTCAGACATGGTTGCTCTAGCCATGTTGTGACTTCTTTGGCTGGACTTCGCCTAGCTAACGGCATTAAACTTAGCAGTTGTACATATGACTCAAAGCTGACCCGAGCTTCATATTCAGGTGATACCTTCCATACTATACCCTTCCTTTCATGTCTCTTTTTCTCAATGTGGACATTGCATCAGCTAGGCATGTCAGCTCTGTAAAATTCTTGTAAATTCTATTTCTCTTCTTTTATATGCATAAAAAAAATAAAAAATTAAAAAGGAATACTTGGACATTAGGACTTTTCAATCTTAGGAAATATTACATTAGGATCTGAACACAAAGACCCTTCAGGTCTTTGGGCTTAATCAGCCTGTGTATCCACTTAAATGTGGATTTGTTTTTCGAGTCCTCGCCATCTTAATTCTATTGTAATTTGATTAAATAAATTTGGGTAATAAGTACACGACTTATCAACCCGCCCTCTGATTTGAAGGAACTTTAAGTCTAAAGCATCTATACACTATCTTTTCACTGACTTGTTGATCGACGATTTTAACGGAAATTAGGTAGCTAATGAACCTTCTAAGGTGATATGGTTGGCAAGTTATTGTGGGTAACAACCCATAGGTAGGTTATCCAGAGCCCAGTCACTGAACCATTCTCTTCTTGCTGCCTTTAGGTAAATCTTAGACCAGGGAAGCCACCTACTTAAAAAAAGAAGAAGAAGAAAAAAAGAAAGTCAAAAAGAAAAGAAAAAAAAAAGGAGAAAAGAAAGAAAAAAAATAAAACAAAAGAAATAAGCCACACTTCGCCACACGACTATGGCTGGCAAGTTGTCGGTGGTAACAGCTCATCGACCGGTTGTCCAAAACCTAGCTCAATAAATACACTAAAAATTCCCAAAACACTTAGGAAGAAGCGGAGAAGTAAAAGAAGCCGGGGAGATATACATTGGATTCACCCTTGTGTTGACCCCATAAAAATAAAAGTAGGGAGAAAGCTACCGGTCATAAAGATACACCTTTAGGCATAACTCTCTTTTTAAGGTCACCTAGAGGCATAGAAACCCGAAGTCCATTCTAATTACCGATCAACGAGTCTATCACATTCACAATAGGATGCTTAGAACTTAGGGTTCTCATCAAATCTTGGGTGGGTTGAATTGCCATAAAAAGCCACTCTTTAACCCTAAACTCAAAAATCCAAAAAAATTAGAAAAGAAGAAAAAGACGAAAAGAAATTTTTCTTTGGATAAGGCAAGGGCTTGAGGTGGTCTGCATTTTGGCAGATACCCCGGTGCTATTGTGTCTTTGAAAGTTCAGATCCTGAGTAAAAGAATTTCTTAATGTTGAAAATAACTTATGCCCAAGTAATCTAACATAATTCTTTTATAAATAGCATGTAGTTTTTGCTAGGAACTAGCAAAAGATAGGGATGGGGGTGTGATGTACATACATCTGATTAACCTAAAATGTCTATTAATGCATGTTCTTAGTGTCACATTAGCATCATACATTGTAAATAGTGCATAACATGCATAATCATGCATTTAGATCAAGTTGTATAAATTATACAGTAATTGTCTCCATTTTATGGTCAGGGACAAGGCAACTTTTTATCAGGGCCTCAGATCAAAGATCCAACCGTACGGATCTGATCAGGGCGACAATTGGAGTTCAACGACTCCAAGATCACCCTAATCAGACATCCGTAGCACCAGATAGAGATCAAGGAACCCTAAAGATCAAGGCCTAAGATGGTGTTAGTCCACACCTCAGACGACAAATTCGACCACACGGATGGATTTGGATCGATGATAGCAGCCTAACAGCGCAAAAATCAGTCCAATCCAACACCCGTGGCACCATCTACAATACTCAGAAGATGGACGACCAAGATGGTGCCACGTGGTGCCATCTCAGTTGCCCAACCGGCCCCAAGGACCCGCCTCTGCCTTTCCTCTGCATCTGGTTGATGCTTCTCCACCTTTGGATCTCATCCAATGGCTGCAGGCCCACGTGCACATATCCTCTTCGCGACACAAGGCCCCACATAGTGCAGCGGTCGAGTGCGGTATGTGAGCGACCGAACATGCGTTCGAGCCCGCAGCACCTCAAATTGAAGAGCGGAAGAGCGGGCGTGCGAGCGAGCGGGGCCACACAATGAGGATCGGAAGGCGCTGACGCGTGATCTCACGCAGGTGCACGGCGCGGACGAGGATGGTTTAAGCCGTCCGATCTCTTGAATGGACGGCTGATATCACGTGTACATGCGTAAGTGTTTAAGGCGAGGAAGAGGAGCGAGCGCGCACACGTCGACCACGACGAACCTTTAGTGACATTTAAGTCCGTCACTTAAGGTCCCATATTAATGCTTTTCAAATTAAAATGTCCAAAATGCCCTCACTCCTTGCAACTATAAAAGGAGACCCCCTCCATATGAATTTCTCATCCCTTCCTTCTCTTCTCTCCCTCTCCAAAGCTCAAGAGAAGCTTGTCCCACACCCGGGATGCTCCTTAAGAGATAAAATCAATTTTTTGCCCCCATTCCTAAAGCGGATCCCGCGATGACAACGACGTGCTACCTCGTACCCGTTCCTCCTGCTTCAACCTCCTTCTCCCCACTCCGTTCCTCATCTTCCAAGAGTTGTCTCGTCCGGCTCATCCTCCAAGTGATCGTCGAGGAGGATAACTTCTCTCTCCCATTCCTTTTTTCTGCTTTCTAGAGTAGAATTTTTCTGCTTTCTAGTTGTAATAGTTTTCCTACTTTCTAGTGTAATTTCTTGCTTTCTTAGATGTACAAACATTTTGCAACTTCAAGTGGATGTTCTCTCTCTCTCTCTTATTGTCTATAGTTATTTCATTTTATTGTGATTACTCTGCTTTTTAAACAAAAAACACAAAAAGAAAATAATTGTGAATCTTGATCGATGTAGCCTCCCTGAGTTCGACCCAGGATTTCTATTCCGGTATAAATTTTTTTTGTCGAACCCGAATTCTTCGCTATTCAAACTACAATGACAGGTTTTCAAAACAAACTCCGATAGCATAGTCCTTCGACGTTCAACAATACCTATGATGAGTATCGATACCCAAACTCTGTTGGGCTAGTTGCTAGATAACTATGAGCAGTCAGTACCGATACCACAACTTTAGTACCGGTACCAACTGACCATTGTGCCTGATCTGAATGGCTAGTTTGCAATTAATCTTATTCCTAACCTTGTTATTTTGCCCGCAACGGCTAGGAGGCATAGAGGGGCTGATTAGTGGCCTATAAAAACACCTTTCGAGTGTCATTTTCATACAACAAAAGAATCAAAAATCCTCTTTGCTCCAGATCATATTTCTCTCATTTTAGCTGCAAGAGTGATAGACTTGTTGCATCCATCCTTCAAGGAGATCTTCATTTCGCAACAAGTTCTCTTGACGCATTTGTTTTGTTCTCGTAAAATCATTTTCTGTGCTTTATTATTTATCGTTAAATCTTTATATCAAATATCTACTAAACTAATTCTTGTTGGAGACTTTGGAATTAAGTTGTAAGCTATTTTATTTCTTGCTTACACCTATGTCAGTTTGCTTATATTTGCTTTTGTAATTAGGTTGAGGTAACTCGTTAATTTTTAGTAAATTGATTTCCTCTAGATTGAGGGAATCGGGTTAAAAATCCTAAGTCGGGAGACTTAGGTAATGGAGTACCCAAGTGAAGGGAACCACTATATATTTGGTGTACTTTTTCTGTGGTTTGTTTTAATTGCAATATTTTTTACCGCACTATTCATCCCCCCCCCCCTTCTAGTGTGTGTGTGCCCTTTAGATCCTACAATTAGGTCCACCATTAATCCACCCATTCTCCACGACAAGGAAGAAGAAGGAGAAAAGAAGATCAAGGGGGCAACCTACCCGCCCCCTTGGTGCCTTCTTCCTCTCATTCTTCTCCCTTAGCCATGCCAAGGAGGAGGTCATCTTCACACCTAGAGGAGATGGCCAGGCAAGAGGAGGAGACTTGAGGTGGTTGATGCCCACCTTGAGGAGAGACTGCCTAGAGGAGGACAACTACAAGAAGAAGCTAAGGAGAATTCTTTTCAAGTGTAGGGCCACTGCACTTGGAGTAAGGGTTCTCCAAAACTTTTACAGAGGATTTTCCTTCTTTTTTATCTTATTTTATCTTGTATTAGCTAGTGTTTTTGTTTGTTTTCATGTAACAAGCATTCCGCTACATTTCTTCTAGTTGCTAGTAATACAAATTTTATTTTGCCTTCCAATTTTCATGTTCTAGTTAGTGATTTTTTCTTGTTATTTCTTAGTGTGCCACATCCTCCTCTTCTAATTACCCTAGGTGCACTTGCCTAGGGTGAGCTTAGAAGAGAGGATTCCATCCTTACACTTGCCTAGGTGCACTTGCCTAGGTGTAGTTGTTAGGGTACTTTCATCTTTGCATCCATTGCCCGACTATTTCTAAAAACCCTAAAAATAACAAAATCAAAAATACAAAAAAATATGTGTTGATTTGAGAGGTGAGAGAGAACCACTCATGTGATTAACAAATTGGCCTCCTTGGACGACCCTAGATACTCCACTATCTAGGGATTACAATTTAAAAGCAATTACGAAATTGTGCATTGCAATGACTCAAAACCCTAATTTTATCAAATAACACATTTTTGCTATCACTTTTGCAAGATTGGGGGTTCTGCATATAGGTCACTGAAATCCTCATCAGAAATCATCTCATCCTCATCGGTACTGATCTTAGATTCATCGAAAGCTATCTCAGTCTCCGAGTCAAGCCATCCATTAGATTGACTAGGATTGTGAGTAAGTCCCCAATTCATTCTGCTCAGTATTTCATCCTCATAAGTAGTGGGTTCTGTTGGTGCTAGAGCACCACGATCATTTGTTTTGATGATAACAAAACACGTGTTATTTAACATTTGCACTTGGAGTCTTAGATTTCAGGTCCATTGCAAATAGAGACGTGATTAGACGGAATTCGAGCTCGCATCTAGGATGGATTGGAGGAGCTTGATGGAGAACAGAGGGGATTCGCGAGGAGCGATAGATTGAAGATGGAAGGACAAGAAGAATAGGATAGAATTCCATTTTATTCCTTTCATGTACTTTTGTCGTTATTTTCTTGCTCTTTATTTCCTTAGAACATTATGTTAAAGAGCCTCAAAGTACCCTAACAGTAGTCCTAGGAACACCCGCACAACGCTAGGATACTTAGGTTTTCTGTAGAAAACTTAGAAAACCAATATAGGGTTCAAACAGAATTTCCAGACGTCTAATTCCCAAATCAGACGTCTGATAATGTGTTTTAAGACGTCTGACTGTTGATTCAGACGTCTGATAACATTTAGGCTGGACATAGTTAGTTCTGTCTGATGAAATCAGACGTCCAGACCTTAGACCAGACATCTTAGGAGACGTCTGATGACTTTGTCGGATGTCCAATTAGTGGACCGTTGGCTCTCTTAGCATACACTCAAGGATATGACCGTTAGAGCCTTATCAGACGTCCTTAAGCCTTTCCAGACGTCTGATAATTGACTGTTTTGCCTCGACTGACCCGAAAATCTCTTCTCAGAGATTTTCGAGCCGTTGCAAATCCATTCCCACGAAAAAGTAGGTTTCCAGACATCCATACATAGTGCCATACGTCCTGTATGTCGTCTGATGGACTTGCGCTAGAACCCTGTTTAGATCTGATTCAAGTCAGGAAGAGACCCGCCCAAAATCAGATGTCTGACCTTATTTTCAGACGTCTTAAAGTGGTCTTCCAGACGTCTGATGCCATAATTAGACGTCTGATTACCCTGTCAATGCAATCATTGTCCTTGATTTCGGCCTGATTCTCTTGGGCTTTGCACCCAACGGCTGTGGAAGCTTTCCTAAGCCTTCCAAAGCCTTCCTAAGGCCTCTATAAATAGAGGGGAGCCTTGACACACCTAGATACACAAGAAACACTTTGTAATACACTTTCAAACCATTTTGTGTCTCTTGATCCTAAGAAGAAAAGCTCTTGCTCTCCAAGCTCAAGTTCCATCATCTTGAGAGCATCAAGCCTTCGCGCACCCGCTCTCCCGCCATAGTTCACGAGAGCGACGTTGCGCCGTCGCGTGGCTCACGCACCCGCGTCATCAATTCGACGCACTCCTTGCAAAGGGGAGTTTCCAAATTCCTATAGAAGCTAGGTTTAAAATACTTTGTTGGCTCTATAGGATTGTTGTCATTTATCTTTGTTATTTGGTTGGGTATTCGCTTTGCGAATTCCCGTCTCCTTCATGAGACAAAATCCTTCTCGTGAAGAGAAGGGGTTTGAGGTACGCTACCCTCGTATAAAGTAGCGTGGTTGTAATTGAGGATGAATCACCCTCGTTTAAGTGATTCGGTTAGTGGATTTGATCAACTTGGTTGATCGGAAAATCCTAACTCGAGAGGGTTAGGTGGTGGTTTTCACCCGGTTTGGGTTTCCACCTAAAAATTATTGTGTACTTTGTGCGATTGATTTTATTTTGTGAGATTGCTTTATTTTATTTCCGCTATTATTACGTCACCTCCTCCTAGTAGGGAATCCACAGGTTCCTCATTAGATAGCATTTCCATTTCCCTAGGCAAATCATCCAAAGCCATTCCTGATATTTGGATATCAGTATTAGGAATAGAGAGTGTAGTCTCAAAGTTTCCCTCATCACCCTGGTAGGCGAAAGGAGAGAGATGCAAATCAGATGGTGTTGGATTAAAATTGGATTCACTTCCCATGTGAAGTGACTCAGACTAATTAGTAGTGTCTAATTCAGATGTTGCACTCAATTTATCCAAGCACATATGATCATCAGGAATGATTGATTCTTCCAAATGGAATGTTCGTACCTTAGGGCTTCAATCAAGATCCATATCCTCAAGTGGATCTACTTCCTCTTAACCGGGTTGTCCAACCCATGAAGTATCTCCCAGGATTCAGGGTATTCAGATTGAGTCAATTTTGGAGATACTAATCCTTTCCTCATCACTTTCATGAATGGGGTTCTCAGATGAGTCCCTTCAGGTTATTCCCGGCTCATGTCCCATATCCACACTAGATGTTTCTCCCCATGAATTCATTCCAAGTATCTAGCCCAACAAATCCCTCGTAGTACTTTCAGGTGCAGTCACTTCAGGTTCTTCGATGTCCTCGAGGCTACTCTCCACTTGATACTGCAAAAGTAGTATTTCTTGAAGTGTCCAATTCTGTTCGATTAGCCTTGTCATGGATTCTAATTCCTGAAGGGCTGTCATTAAAGAATCGTGGGTTGGAATCCAGGTTTGTCTTTATTCCAGATCAGTAGTAGTCTGGACTTCATGCAGATAAATTGTGACCTTCTCCTTAGTCCTGGCTATCATTCGTTGCAATGTGAACTGTGGTCACATATGCAATGGCAGCTCATCAGGGATTCCAGGAGGTGAGTCAGGTCTACTAATGTTCCACGGGTGAGATGCCAAAGTATGAAATGCATACCCTGGGACATAAGATGGGGTCCTTTGTGGAGCCAATTGGTATTGGTCATAATGACCAGGGTCAAGATATGGGTTAACTGTTTCAGCAACCCGAGAAGATGGATCAGGTGAAGCGAAAAGTCATCTTTGCCACCTTGGGTTTGGTTCCTAAGGTTGTTCTGATTCAATGGCCCGGGCTTCCAAATGAGCCATCAGGTCCATATTTGCTAGATTATGACCAGGACCAGGTCTAGGGTTAGCCATCTCAGTTAAACGAGTAGAAAGAGAAAAAGGTAGAGGAGAAGAAGGTCCAAGCGAAGCAACGAATCGCCTTTGCCTCCTTGGGATTGGCTCCCAAGGTCCAACCTGTTGAGGTCTAAGAGACCTCCTCCCTTGCATACACCAACCAACCCAGGGTTGGTGCAACCAAGCCAAACAAGGATAAGGCCTTGCCAATCAAGTGGTCCTTATGATCGGGTGACCATATTTTTCGTTAAGGTTCTAATTTATGAAGAAAAATTTGTTATAAAATCGTCTGAAAGTAATCCCAAACCCCCAAGCTAACCTAGCCAATCTATATAAGGGGACTAAGGGGAAGGTTCTTCCTTTGGCTTTCGCCACCAATTCCTTTGTACCCCTTAGATGCGATCATTTGATACTACCCTGAATATTCGGCTAAGGTTCGACTAGGGTAGTTGTGATGATCCAGTAGTTCGACAACAAATGTAGGTTAATTAATGTATTTTATGCAATTTTTACTTGACCTTTTCCTTCAAATTGGGGGTTTTTGGCGAGTGGCCCACAACGTGACCAAGCTCACCAGCTAGCCACTAGACTTGAATAAGTCTAGGTTAACCAAGTGTGGTCTCTGAGTTTCAACCCTAAAAATTGATCCTAGGGTTCATGCAATGGCTAAGTGTTCAGCATACCACAATTCAATTTAAAAACATTCTCTACAGCACATTTTAAATCCAAATAATTTGAAATTTTATAGGCAGATTCTTTTTTTAAGTAGCTTTTTAGAGACCATTTTTTTGACATTTTTCCTATTTCAAGCGATTTAATATGAATTTTTAACTATCAGGGGTCAGATATGGAATTTTGACCCCTTGTCAGTTTTTCAATTTGAAACAATATCAACTTAACTCCAAAAATTCAAGAAAGATATATAAATGAAAGCTAGTTTGATAACCTTTCAAACCCCACCATTGTTTATCAAATCTGATTTGTGTGCAGTTCGGAATCACTTTTTGAAATTCAAAAATTTCCAAATCTGAATGAGTTTGACTTCTTGTATGTCACAAATTTTCAAAAATTACATGATTCGAATTTTTTCAAATGAATGGTGTTGTTTGAAAAATAATTTGAAAATAATCTTTAGTCCAAATTTTAGAATTTTTGGCTTAGGAAATACTCGGCAATCAAATTTTTAAGTCGCAATAAAAATTTGGCCGAATTTCAAGGAAGGGTAAAAAGGCTTTTGAAAGGGTTGAAAATAAAAAATAAGCCTTTTTCACCAAAACATTTTTCTTCTTTTTTTTCACGAAAATATGCAGAGTTTTTTCTTTTTTTTTTTCCAAAAGCACATCTACCTAGAAGCCATATCTACCTAGGGTTCAAATGGAAAACCTAAAACTAAGATTGTGATGTGCACCTGACCTCTTCAACTACGCCTGATGTGTGTATAGAATCCACTTTTCCTGTTCCTACACATCCAAAAAGAAAGTAGAAGCAGATGTGTCAATGTTAAGCTCAAAACTCAGAAATCAAAATCATGTTGCTTCCTTGGCATCGATGCCATTTGTTGTAATCGTAAAATGCGGATTTAGTAGGAAAACCATCGTAGTATAGCGTAAATCATAACTCAAACAAAAATTTTATATATCAAGACAGTGAGTCTCGGTCGATCTCAGGAAGGCATTTAAGAAGCGAGATTGATTCTAATTTTATACTTGCTCAAAATAGGACCCTAGTTTCTAAAGTGTGGGTTAGAGATGCACCAATCACATTGTTTACACGGATAACATGTGCGTGCATCAAATATATCACGAATGTGAAAGTGTGTGTTGGCATTCGCACGACTTTAATAATACGATGGCGACTAGCAAAAAATGAATCAATCGCTAATTCATTAATATCCTCAAGGATCGACATTTTGTTGCATCAAGATAAGCATGTAAAGCAAGCAACTGATGATTTTAGTATAGATATATGAAATAGATGTTAGGCAACTATTGATTTCATTTCCTCAAAAAGAATAGTGGCATTACAATTGAATCTAGAGGAATGCTTATACATTAAAGCTTAAAAACAACACTTCTAGCTATCAGAAAAGTGATGTATGCATGGATCTAAGGAAGATTATGCATGCATCCGTTCAGGTAGAGGATTACTACTCTACTAAGGAGAAAATTAATGCACGAATTAAAAACTATGGAGAACTAAGCTAGCTAACAGAGAGCAGGCATTGGAGGTGGTCTCTCATGACTGTGTAGCTTAAGGTGGTGGCATGGGAAAGAGGGACAGCCAAGGTGGTTGGTTGACCTCTTGAGAAGGTGGTGGAGGTGCTCTAGCTCTTGGACATGGAGTGGAGTGGAGATGGAGGCGATGGAGCTTGCCAATGGAGTGATGAGTAGAGGTGCTATCAAAGAACTAGATGGCCCTTTTGGCCGTCCCCTTAGGTCCTTAAATAGACTAAGGGAGAGACCCTCTAGAGAAGTGTGGAGTTCTCTAGAAGAGCGTCCATCATGGACGACCACCCGATTTGAAATGGGCCTTCTTAGATCCACATTTCATGGGTGTGGTTCTGGACTCCTTGAAAGACTAAAAATAGTCTTCAAGATGGGGCCACTAGGTGAAGGTTCTAGAGGTCTCTAGAGTGGGAGACTAGGTGTGTGTGTGTGGGTGTGTATGCATGAATATGTGGGTGTGGCTAGGTGGTTTAGGTTAAGTCCTATAGGTCTAGGTGATTGGGTTTAGGTAGGTTTCTAGAGATAGGGTTATAAACCCTAATACTAAAGTGATAAGTGCAATTAAACTTATTACAAGTTTAATTGAGTGGATGTGTGTCTAATTGGGAGAGAAAGTTCCCAATTAGGTCAGTCTTGAGTCAATTAGACTCTCACTGAGTCCAATTAGACTTGTGTTGGTTGAGGTTTGAGCTCAATTGGACTCTATGAGTCCAATTCACTAGGTGAACTGTGCCTGACTTAGATCCAAGTCAATTGGGCTTGGTGAGAACCTAATTAGGTTCTTAGGAAGGTCTTGGGGTAGTGTATTAGGCTTATGGCACCTTAATTTAGGTTCCCTAGGGTGTAGAATTGGATTTAGGGCCTTAGGAAATCAAGATCTAGGCTTGATTTCAAAAACAATGATTGGAGAAGGGTTCCAGACGTCTGATTTAGTAATCAGACGACTTACACTTCAAAATCAAACGTCCAACTCTCTGGTCTGAACGTCCAATGTTGAATCAGGGTGAAGTTTAGGTTCTCTCTTGGAATTATGCAAAAATTGGATGTCTGACACCTTGTCTAGGTGTCCAATATTCCAACAGAATTGGGTTCTGGCTCTACGGGTGGTGTCTAAGGGTCGTGGACGCCCAGCAACCTACCTGGACATCTAGATATGGGCTGGAAGATGGGTTTTAAGGCATTCTAAGCTAGGGTGACCTAATCTAAGGGTAACTAGGGTTTAGCCAGGTATCTAAGGCTATCCTAAGGCTAGGAAAGGTCCTATGTTCTTCATAATTTAATTCATGCATTAAAATTCTACTAGTAAGGTAGTATACCTAATCTATACATTATGTCTTCATCTTTATTCCAGGGCTTCTGTTCTAGCTGTGCTGTAGCTTTAGCTTCTTCCGTGCTTCAGCTCCAACTTTAGGTCATCTCTTGAGCTTCTTATTGCCTACACTCCAATAATGCACTAATCAATACATTATAACATTATTTCATGATTATTTAAGTAAAGTAGAAGAGATGTAATGTATGCCACTAATTCATGAATTATACTACAATTATGCTAGGTTCTAACTTAATTTAGGTCATCTAAGTCCTATGATTGCTGCGCAATTAGCCCCTTAACTTTTCACTTATTAACATTTTGTTAACCTTTTTAAGGTTTTTCTTAATTCCGATGCTACCATCACCAAATTAAGGTTTCCGAAGCCCTTAATCCCATATTAAGCAGCAAATTAAGATTTTAAATAGTCCATTAAAGGTATTACAAATTCAGGTTGTTACACCTAGGTTTCCAACTTGAGGGTTTGCAATTATTCTAGAGACCCACTGGACTCAATTGGGACTCAATTGAGTCCATTGCCTAGTGGTGAGACTTGATTGCTTGGTTGACAACCTCACCCACCTTGATTGAAAAATATAGCTATTAGGTCAACTATAAGAGTTAGGGTTAATTAAAATAAACAAAAATTTTATCTTAACCTGAATTGGTTATTAAACTATTGAATTGTCTCAATTTCTTGGATCAAACCTAGTATCTAAGCCTACGAGATAGTTCCAAATGGCCATAACTAAGGGGTATTAAGGAGCCTTGTGCTGAACCGTCCCTTTAGTCCCCCTCTACTCAAGCTAACTAGGTTAACATGAGAGACGCGAATTTTATTCACTTGGTTTGTAACAAGTAAACTTCTAATTCAGAATGTGAATTTGAAAATCAGGTTAATTAAAGGATCACATCTTTTCCAAGGCCTTTGCCTTATTCTGTCACCAGCCCCTTATAGCTGGTGAGAGGTCACTAAGAGCTCTCTTGTGTCTTCTTTATGAAGACTTTCCACCTATCTAATGTCCATGGATCAATATTCTTTCTACTACCCTCAAGGTTCTTCTTCCTCTTCTCCTGACCCAACTATGATTCCCACTCCTATAGGGCAGGAGACCCCTCCACATTACCCAAGGTATGATTTCCATACCTATACTTCTCACCCCTGGAATACACTTAGGCCTACTTCACCTTCTTGGAGCCCCACACAAATCATCACTGATGAGTCGCCTACGGACTCGCAACCACTTTTCATATTACAACAAATGGCAGTAAAGTTCAAGGATAAGGTTGCGATTTAACTACATGAAGTCCAAACCACCACTAATCCGAGGCAAATATAGGCTTTGATCACAATATGAGATATCTCATGATGGTCCTTCAAGAATTAGAATCCCTGACTAGGCTGACTCAACAAAATCGCACACTTCAAGTCAAGATATACTTCTTTTGCACTACCAAGTGCAAAATAGTCTTGAGAAACTTAGGAAACTTGACATGGTTGTACCTGAGATTGCTATCAAGGATTCTTTAGGTCAGATATCCGAAGTGGATAATGCCAATGTCTCAAAAGGTGATTCTAAAATGAAAGATGATTCAATGGAAGAGACATCTGATGGGTTCATGGGAAATGATCTTGGCATATCTGGAATGGAATGATTTAAGAGTCCCATCCTGAAATATAATGAAGAAAAGGGTTGGCACCCCCAAGACAAATTCTCAATCCAAAGACCCTGAATCTTGGGAGACAACTTATGTTCATGAAATTAATTTACATTGTCAAACAACCTCGTTGAGATTGAGGAGGAAGACTCACTCGAGGATCTAGATCCAGATGGAGGCCCTGAAATGCAAGCGTTCCATTTTGAGGAACCAATTTTGATAGGCCTGAGTATAATTCCTTTGTATTCAAGGATTCACAGATTGACCATGAGGATGGTCTAGAGTTGAATATCTTGAGAGATTTGGGGTAATTTGAACAAAGAAAGGATGAACAAGACAAAAATTATGGACAAACAGAAGAAACCCCCCAGGGAGATAGAGAAACTAATGACCTTGACACACCCAGCTAGGCACATTTGGGTAGTTCGGAGATGATTTTGTCTATGGATTATGATGATCATATGTGCCTGCATGAATTGATTACGGTATCTGGATTTGACACTACTTATCACTCTGAGACACTTCCTATAAGAGCCGAATTTGTTTTCACTTCTACATCATTTGATTCTCATCATTCTCTTCCCACCTACTAGGGTCCTAAGGAAAACCCTGATTCTACAATCCCTACTCCTGACTCTGATCCCCAAAATTAGGAGATTGAACAAAATAGACAATTCCCCTATGAAAGAGATGTTCAAGAGAATGAAGGATTATTTGGGAGGACTTCTAATGATTTACTTGAGGAAGTGGAAATTTCATTTGAATTAGGCAATTATGGGGAACTTGATATGAGTAATAAGGAAAAAGAGAATGGAGTTCAAAATAGAGTAAATTGGGGACTAACTTATAATCCTAGTAACTCTAATGGATGGCTCAACTCTAAGACTGACACAAATTCTGATGAGCATGAAATTATTTCTGATGATGAAGAGATCTCTGACGAGGATTTTAGTGAATTCTACACAGAATTCCCTATCTCCCAAACTTTACCTTTATCCTCATATGACCCGAGGCCTAGAGAAATCATGATTATTGATGTCAATCACCATTACGAAGATTCTTATGATTCAGATTTTGAAGCTGACTTGCATTTCAATCATAATATTATCCACTTCCTCAGCAACCTCTCATTGAACTCTAAAACAAGATTAATGAGCAGGCTTTGCATTACGAACCTCGGTCTCATTATCCTCATCTATCTATCCCTATTCCACAATCTAAATTAGAAAAACTCTTTAGAGTAGGGATCCACCATCAGTTGGTCCGCATTTGTGGACCACTAATTCTTACAGCATATGAACATATCTTCCTATTGATCTTGACCCTCTCTTCAACAACCACTGATCCATCATATTAAGTTTTTGCCCAGCTGGAGGTGTTAAACTCAGCATTTATGAATAGCATTTGTTTTTCTTTTTATATATACCCTTTTTGTTCGATTTCATAGGTGTTGGAATAAGCTGAACGAAAAATTCATGAGCTATTCCAGGTGATTTCTACCCTTTTATACATTCTGCCCTTCATTACTGTTCATTCTGTTTATATTCATGCATGTGGACATGCAAGAATTTAGTCATGGGGGTAGTACACCTACACTGATTATTTTTTTGCCAACGCCTAAGACTTTCAATAAAATTTTTGCATTTTCATATTTTCTCGCAGTATTCCTTGTGAATAAGTTTTTAAAAGAAAATATATATATTTATATATATAGTTTATCTATATAGAAAAAAAGAAAAAAAAGTGTGTTTTCAGCATTGTTTTTAGAATTTAAGTTAGGAGGAATCGATAATTCTTGATTCTGAGGATTTACCGATGTTAGGAAATGCAGAACAAAGTCTTTCCGCCTAGACTCTTCAGGTCCTTATGGACTTAATTTCTCCAGTATTTACCTAAAACTGGATTTATTTTCCCGATACTTTGAAAGGAGTTTGAAAAAGCTAGAAGTATTAAGTCAGAGTAATGAGTAAAGGACTTATCATTCCGCCCTGTGGTTTGGATAGCCTTGGAGTTCCAAGCATCTTCACTTGCACATTACACTGACTCATCTTTTGGGTGATTTTGTTGAGTCCTTAGTGCTCAATAAGATTTAGTCTTAGGTCTTGCAGATTCAAAGGACCTTGCCGTGTTTCTAGCTCTTAGGATTGTTTCTGTTTGTAGGGGAAAGCATTTAGAACAGATAAAGGAGAGCCACTCACCTAGAAAAAAAATTTGGAGAATATATATATATATATATATTCAACCAAAAAAATGAGAAGGAAAAATATATATATATAGAAAAGAAAAAAAATTATATTCCACCAACTAAAAGCATCTCACTACATATGGATGCTACCCTTTTCCATTTCTAAATAAAAACATCTCTCTACAAATGGATGTTTATCCTATAGAAAAAAAGAAAAAAATATGGAGAAAAAAATTAGGAATAAGAGACCAATAGGTCCAGCCGAAGAGATATATACCTAGTGTGTTGACCTTGGGGTAGAAAAGTGCTGAGGAGAAAGCTGCCAAGTCTTAGTATGGCCTAACTGAAGACAGGATTATCTCAAAGAGAGTATAGAAATATTCTAAGTTTTATTGAATGCTAGGAATCAACTCAGTTACCCGTCTGCCAAGTCACATAATAATCACAGACAAGATGTTGATTTCTCACATTCGATTCAAACTTTAGGTGGGTCGACTTAGTCAGAAAAAGTTGCTTTCATGACCCAAGTCTAATGGCTAATAGGACTTCTAATTTGATTTGGGAGGTCTAGATTTGAGTCAGTACTCAAGAGCTATTGAAGTCTTTATCGTTAAGGATTTATCCATAATTTCTTTTCGATGGTGAAAAATCGTATTGAGATTTTTGATTCAAACTCACTTGATTCCTTAACAACTCAGTTTACAATAAAAGTATATATGTAAAAGAAAAAACGAGTTTGTTTCACTTTGCTTCTGAAAATAAATCTGCGTATATAATTTTCATATCTTCTTCGCAAGATTTTCATATGTTAGTTTTTCTAGAGACTAGAAAAAGTTAGGTATGGGGGTATGGTTGCACAGCAATATAGGACTTAATTAACCTAAATTATGTTAAAATCTAGTTTAACTTGTGAATAGTGCATTCATAAATTGCATATCATGCATTGCATTTCTTTATTTAGCTGCATATGTTATAATACCATTTTTCCTTGCTAATTAGGGTTTATTCTTGTTTGCAGGTCATGAGTAGTTTAGAAGTTGTTCTGGATAGAATAAAGCTGGATAGGAGCGAAGGCTGTAGTAGAGCTAGAGTTGGATTATGTGAATAAAGAATAAAGACACCAGCTGAAGAAAAGAATGAAGGAACAAAGGACTATCTATCTAGAACAAGAGTAGAAAGAAAGAATGAGAAGAACTAGGATAACCCTATCCTCAAAACTCTAGGATAACCCTTTTCCAGTACCTATCCCTAGACTAGCTCAAAACCAGGATATCTGAGCTCAAAAGCCAAAAACATAGATAACAGTATACATATACCTATCCACCCTATCCCTACCACTTTCCTACTATCTATAACCCTATTCTACCTATCCTCTACCCAATCCCCAACTTAGATATCTATTTAGGTCCATGCCATACCTAATTGACTCAGGCTGAGTCAATTGAGCTAGTCACCAGTCAATTGGGTCCATTGGACCTAATTGGAATAACCCTAAGTTGATTGGACTCAATTGATTCTAATCATGCCTAACCTAAACCCATTAGACCTAGCCACATCCAATTAGGTGTAGTATAACCTAATTGGGTACAACCAATTCTGATTAGGTTCAGGTGGAACCTAATTAGACTCAATGAATCTAATTGGACCTAACCCAAATCCAATTGGGTGCACTTACACCTAATTGGGTTCACTCCTCTCTAGATTTGGCCACCCTAGACCCAATTAGGTTCACTTCCAAACCACCTAGTCTAATTAAACCCATTTAGATTAAAACCTAACCTAACATAGGTTGAACCAACCCAAACCCACTTAAATCCACAACCTAGGTCTACAAAATCCACTCACACACATATCCACAAACATACAAACAAAAACCACCCTTACACACCAAGGAAGAGGTTTTATCCTCCTTAGCCGTCCAACCTAAAAGATCTTATCTCTTAATCTTTCTTAAGAAAAGATCAAGAGGATAAGACCTTTTGACAACAACCACCACCTTAGGAACTTTTATCCTAAGGTGGCTGTCTAACACACCCTTCTCTTTAAAAAGACCCATCGCTGACCCCTTTAGAATATGATCTTCTTCCATCTTCTTCCATCTTCTTCCACCTCCATAGCCATCCACCTTCATACCTTGGTGGCCAGTCACCTTCTTCCTCCCACCACCTTTCAAGGCCACCAAGGGAGACTCCTTGGTGCCCTACTTCTAGTAGCCTGGCCGTAGAAGAATCTTCTCATTAGTTTTTCTATTTCAGTTCTAGTAGTATTAGTTCTAGTTCTAATCATTCTTCTAGTTGGTTTAGTAGTCATTTAATTGATTAGCAAGTTGTTTCCCAAGCTTTCATCTACTAGAGAATTGTTCGTATCTTTATTTGATGAATGAAAGATTGATTTTGTTTTCTCATCATAATTTCTATTAGTAGTTCTAGTTCTTTATTTTCAAAAAAATCAAAATCACAAAAAATCCAAAAAAGAAAAAATCTTTAAAAAAAATAGATGGCGACTCTCGCCCACATTAACGAATTAGCGCTTTATCAAAACTCCCTCAACATTACACACATAATTTGTGAATTTCAAGATGAGAGTTATTATTATACATGTTACATTTATTTGCACTACACTATGGTTGTGTGTTTTGAAAGAGCGACGAGTGAATTTGTCATTCAAGAGATCCACCATCATCTTTAGATTTAGATTTTAGATTAGATTTTGCTTAAATCTAGGTCAATTTCACAAGCATGAAAAAAAGGTAAATGGAAAAATTGCTTTTGCATCACCTCCCAGAGATCAACCGGGACTCACCTAGAGTTTCGTTAAACATATTTTGGTTAGGTTGATTTCACAACTATACTATGACTATGAACTCATTATTATCTCGAAGCCATAAAAATTAGGAAAAGGTCCCATGAAGTTAATGCCCCATATGTCAAAGATCTCGCACATTATAATTGAGTTCAATGGCATCATGTCTCAACAACCAATACTATCGAGAGACTGACAGCGTGAACATGGCCTAGTAAAATCGTGTGCGTCTTTGAAGATCGTGGGCCAAAAGAATCCACTTTGTAAGACTTTAGCAGCAGTCTTTTTGATAAAGAAGTGACCACCACACTCCTGGTCATGACAAAACGACAATATACTCTCTTTCTCCTTATCTGGGACACACTTTCTAATGATCTGGTCAGGGAAAGATTTAAACAACCAAGGTTCTTCCCAAAAGTATTGATTGGCTACTGCTCTAAGTTTGTCTCTCTGTTGTCTAGTCCAGTCAGGAGGAACTACTCTAGAAGCCAAGTAGTTGACAATGTTAGCATACCAGGGAAGATCTAAGTGAATGACCAGCAATTTCTCATCAGGAAAGTGGTCAACTATAGGAAGTGAAGGAGAAATCACATTAGAAGGAAGGTGGGATAAGTGGTCAGCTACCACATTCTACTTCCTAACCTTGTCATGAATCTCTAAATCAAATTCCTATAGGAGAAGGATCCATCTAATCAAACGAGTCTTCACAACCTTCTTAGTGAGAAGATGTTGAACTACAGTGTGGTCAGTGTAGACTATGGTGTAAGAACCTAAAAGATAAGGTCTGAATTTCTTTAGTGCAAATACTATTGCTAGCAATTCCTTTTTAGTGACTGTGTAATTCCTATGTGCTTCATCTAAGGTCTTTTTTTTTTTAAAGCCAAAGGGCGGTTATTTAAATAATAACAACCCAAAATCATTCCATTCCAAAAAATCGATTTACATCAGAGATTACAGAATATTTCCCTAGAATACCACCTGGGAAGAAATCGAAGAAACAAGGTTCTCAACATAGTGTCTCTCCCCCCTAAAAAGTACCCCATTCCTCCCTAACCAAACACCCCACAAGACTGCCAAAACCTTGGCTCTATCCATCTTGGATCTAAAGGTGATCCCTCCGTCACAAACATTTCCTCTGCGAAACGAGGACCAGAAAGTAACTACATCCCGATGGGCAATCCAATCGATCCCCATCCTTTTCCAAAGCTGTATCATAAACGGACACTAGAAGAAGAGGTGTTAGACATCTTCATCGACTCCGCCACAAAGGAGACAAGCTAGGTCATCCGTCTAGGTCTATCTTGCTCTCCATTGCTTCATCATAATTCTTCCCCTTGTCACCATCCAGGCAAAGATCTTCACCTTCAAAGGGCACTCCATCATCCAAAGCAATCTACAGTCCTGTTAGAAATCAATGTCCGAGCTAACCATGCCACTCCCTAATCTGCGAAAGACCTTTACCATCGAGAAGTCTCCTTCCTCCCAGGAGACAGCATCAGAACCATCCTCTGGTGCCCAACCTTCCAGTACTTGCAATAACCATTGGAACTCCTCACATCTTTGGTCAGAGAGACCCCCCTAAAAAGTTGGACACCAAGCCCCATCCCAACAACTTCCCACCATGGCCGATGGGTCCACAACACTCCCAAAAAGGTAGGGGAACCTATTGATGTTCACCTTTCCCACATCCCTAACCCCCAGACCCCCTTCCTAAATCAGTCTACATACCTCCTCCCTAGCCACCAACCTCGCCCCCTACCTATTGACCCTACATTAGCCCAGAAGAAGTCCCTCATCAACCCCGAGATCTTCTTCACAATCTGGCATGTCAATCTGAAGATCAATAGGAAAAATGATGGCATGGATGTCAAAACCGCCTTCACTAAGGTCAATCTTCCACCTCTAGATAGGAGTCTAGAAGACGATCCCGCCAACCTCCCCTCCATCCTCTCCAACAGAGGTATCCAATCCTGTAACCTGAGGTGCCGATCTGATAAAGGAAGCCCCAGGTGCACCAACAGCAAGGAGCCCAACTCTATCCCCAAAGCACTGCCCACCCTCTCTATTTCTATGGCTAATAGGTTAAACGAGACAAAAGTTGACTTCTGATAATTAATCTGCAACCCTAACACATTGCCAAAAAGCTCCAATAGGATTCTCATCCTTCTACCCTCCAGATTTGTACCCTCTACTAGAAATAGTGTATCATCCGCATACTGCAAGATCGCTATCTCCCTACCCTCACTGACCACAAAGCCTTTAATCAGACCCCTATCACAGGCCCCATGCTCTACCTACACCAGAGCATTCGCCACAAGTACAAAGAGCATAGGTGCTAGAGGGCAACCCTGCCTGACCCCCTCCTAAGCTATACCCATCCTCTTCACACACCTCTTCATCCTATCAATCCAAACTGCGGGACAACCTCTCCTCAATAACGAAACCCATATAAAATCCTACGGTACTGAGTCGTACGCCTTGCTGAAATCAACCTTCCACAGAAAGGCTTGCTTCTTCTCCCTTCTCCAAGTGGCCAGTGCCTCCAAGGCAACCATAAAACCATCAAGGATTCCTCTCCTTGGGATAAAGGCTATCTGTACTGTGGAAATTAGGTCTCCAAGAAGATCCTTGAGCCTGTTGGCCAAGACCTTAGCAACAATAAATTAAATGGCATTAGACAACACAATCGGTCTGAAATCCTGGATCGCTTCTGCCCCTTCCTTCTTAGGCAGCAAAAACAAGTAGCATATATTTAGTTTATTGAAACCTCTATTCCCAATCGCGAACTCTTCCATCATCTGCATCACATCCGCCCCCGCTAGGAGCCAGAATTCCCTGAAAAAGAAGATAGGGAAACCATCTGGGCCAGGACACCCCTCCACATTTAGGCTCCAAACCTCCTGTCTCACCTCATTCTCCAAGAAGCTAGTAGTGAGTCTCTCCACCTGAGTCTCCATGACACATTGAACATTCTCCCCTTTCCACTTCCAATAACCACCAACATGCCTCCCAGTGAACTCTCTAAAGTAATCTGTTGCTGCTCGTCCCACCTCCTCCCTACCTAAGAAGGTCTCTCCATGTATCAACATCTTCTCAATCCAGTTTCTCCTCCTCCTAGGAGAAGCCATTTGGTGGAAGAACCTGGTATTGGAGTCGCCTTCCTTCAACCACCTCTGCCTCGACTTCATCTTCCACTCCACCTCTGCCTTTCTATCCTCCTCCTACACCACAGTGTCATTCTCACCCTGACCTCCCTATCCTCTAACAAGATAGGGGCTTGATCCTCCTACCTGTCAATCCTGGTAATCTCTCCCAAAGCATCCTCCTTCCTGCCCCTCCTGGGCTCCTTGATTTCTCTCCTGTACACCCTCAAGTGGTCTCGCAATGCACTGAGTTTCTTCGCCAGATGACACACTGTCGATCCCTCCACCTCTAAGGACCTCCATTTCTCCTCCACCATACTCCTGAATCCCTCCTCCAACAGCCAGGATCTATCAAATTTGAAGTATGTGCCAACATGCGTCCCCTCATTTGGCTGCCACATAAGTGGCATATGGTCTGAGAAAGGTCTCTCTAAAGCAGACACATCTGCCACAGGGAAAGCTTCTGCCAACTCCACATTGGAGAGGAATCTGTCAATCCTAGACATCTGGCTATTGTTATTCCTCCAAGTGTAAGCACAAGATGTCGGAGTCCAATCCACGAGGCCAACAAAGTCCACAAAGAGATCCGACCCAGGGTCTTGTCTTCCCCACCCTCTAGGCCTGTCCTCCAACTACAAGGTGATGTTGAAGTCCCCTCCAAGTAAGCAAGGACTCCCATGGCACACCGTAGCCATAGATGTGAGCTCCTCCCACATGACTCCTCTCACATGTGTATCTAACGGCCCATACACCCCCGTGACAATCATCTTGGCTCCTCCCACCTTCATAACCAACCTCATGGAGATGACATGCTCTCCGCAAAAGTAGTCCTCCAGGGAGAAGACATCTTCCCGCCATCCAAGGATCTATCCACTTGAGCGACCAATTGCATCAAGGGACTGAAACCCTTCCATCCAAAAACCCCCAATCTCCTTACATAGTCGAACGTCACAGTCGGCCAATTTTGTTTCTTGCAACAGCACGACACCTACTCTCCAACCTCGAATATACTGTCCCAAAGATGCCCTCCTTGAAGGGTCATTGAGACCCTACACATTCCACGTAAGCACACCATTCATCTACAAACATTGTGGGCCTCCATAGCCTATTGGAAGCCACATGCCTTCGCAGTCCTACGCACCTCCTCACCCTCATGAACCAACATCATTCTCTACCGCGAACACTGTGGTGTCCTCCCACGACCGTCCACCACCACCCTCAGTCCCTGACCTCCATGAAATCTCCATTTCCTTTAATAGCGAAGAGTGCCACCTTGGCTGTCGTGCACCAAACGTGACCTCCACCCAGCAGAGGGATCTCCACCCCATTGCCAAATGTCGAGGCAACTCCATTCGACTGCTGCATCTACGAGGATTCTTCGGTTTGAGCCTTGGGAGGCTCGCTCGCCTCACGTGGGAGCACCACCACTGCCTCATCGGCCGGAGGGCAACCGAAGAACCCTCCAGATGACGCCGGAGCCGCATCCACTACCGTAGCCATCTCTCTCCCACTCTCCCCCAGAGAGGGAGATGCTACCGAGGGCTTCACACCATCCGCATCAAGGAAGATCGAGGGTTGCTCTCCTTTTGTGCCTCCACCACACTTCGAACCTCCCTCCATCAACCTCAAAGGCAAGGTCGAATGGACGTCGGAACTCCTTTCCTCAGGTGAAACCCCAGGAGGGAGTCGGAACTCAAGGCTCCCACCGTTTGAGTCTACCCGAAGAGGTTTATTGGATCCTGCAGCCGGATCAAAGTCCACACTCGCTTCTCCACAGTGAGCCTCCACATCTGCTTCGAATGTGGGTGGGTTTAAAATCACCATCACCTTCTCCTCGGGATAATGCAACCCATTAAATTTGACGTTTGCCCCTTCTGCTCCTGAGATCATCGAGTGCTCCTCAATCTCTAGCGGTGCCTTCGACTCATCACACGAGATCCACATGAATCTCCCAGGGATCTGAGCCATGTTAGCAACTGATCATCTCCCCCCACCATCATCGGCTTCCACCTCGCCTTCCACTTCAGATCGGCTGCTTCGACCAGTGCTGAGGCACCTTGGCATTCTCCACGAGGCAAGTAGGACACCACCTAAGAGGAGCCTCCAAGCTGCAGTACAACCTTGTCCATCATCACCGCACTGACCTTCAACTCGAGCACTGCCACCACTAGCCCTTCGAATAGGCCAATCACCTCACAGCTCTTGAGTCAAGCAAACGGGGACACGACCACCTCCACCAACCTCAACCACCACAGGATCCCCACAATGGCCACCTCAAGCGACGAACTCTCTACTGGGTGCTCCGAGGATGGCCCATCGTGCGGGGAAGGGTGAAGCCATCTCCATTCCTCTCTCGGTGGCGACTGATTGCACAGCAATCATGCAACCTAAATCACCAGAATTAAGCTAGATTCTAGCATAACTTAGGAATAATGCAGTCATAGGCAACGTAATTTATACAGTAGCAAGTTTATTAGTCATATAAATAATAATGTCATCTTATGACCTAAAAGAGAAATGATTTTAATCACAGAAGATTCGAAGCCGCAGATGTCAAATCAAACCAGACAAATCTGATCAGAATGACAACGGGAGTTCAACACTTCCGAAATCATCTCGATCAGACAACCAAGGCATCTTTTGCAGTCCATAAAAGAACGAAGATCATAAAGCCAAAGGGAAAAGATCCAAGCCTCAGATGAAAGATTCAACTGCATGGATGGATCCGGATCAACGATCTCGATCCAACAACGTAAAAATCGTCTCAATCAAAGGTCTACATCACCAGATACAAAGAAAGGAAGATGGACGACCACGATGGCTCCACGTGACATCGTCGCAGCTGCCCCCTCATCACCGCCCCATCTAACAAGGCTCTTCCACTGCACACTGTGGGCCATTGGATCATCATCCAACTGCCATGAAGTGCCCATGTCATCAGCGGCCCCCAGCCATCAAGGAAGGAAGAAGATCAGCCGTTGGATCTTCATCTAACGGCTGATAGCGGCTGCGCGTGATTTGGAAACACAACACAAGAGAGGGCCTAGCACAATGGTTAGCGCCTTTTCCCTTAAGAGAATGGTGTGGGTTCGAAATCGCTTAAGTACGAAATCAGGAAAGCGTTGAGCACGAGTGCGATTGGAGATTGGATCAGCATCAGAGGGTGGAGGAGCGAAAGCATGGCGTGATCTAAGCGCTCGGCGGCTACACGCACACATCCACGCACGAACTCACATGTTTCCTTCATCGCGAAGGAGATGCGAGCTCAAGTTAAGCCATCCGATCTCTCGATCAGACGGCTGAAGTTAAGGTGCAGGATTTAAGCATGCGAGCGCTCGCAAAGAGAGAAGAGTGGTTGGGCACGCACTGGAGCATCTGATGGCTATCTGAAGGCTGAGAAGCTGCCATGTGTCAAGCCCAGGTTGAATCCGAGCATTTTAAGCACAAATGAAGGTGTTTTCAGGTAAGATCTAATCTGCTAATCTCCCAATCAATGGATCTGATCAAATAAGAGTTGTTGCACGAGATAAAGGGGTTAAATACCCACTTTGCCCCTCATTAAAACTATAAAGAAGGCCCAGGTCCCCCCAGTTGAAGCATCTCTCTTCCATCAACTCTAGATATCTTCCACCTTCTCTACAAATTTGCTCCGACCTTTATCCCGATTTTCTGGATTTGAGGTACTGCCGCACCTTGCACAAGCATCCTACAAGCAACGTCGTTTCTCTGCCACTTTCTATCTCTCTCTCTATCTCTCTATTTAATTCTAATATCATTCTTTATTGTGAAAACTCTGTTTAATTGCAATAAGATTCTGATCTTTTGAATGCATATATCTGATTCCTATACATATATACATATATAAATATCTATTTAGAACAAGTTCTATTGAAACGCTTCTACATTAATTGCGATTGCCTCCCTGCGAACGATCCGATACTCACTGATTTTATAAATTTATTTGTCGACATGTTTTCGCGCTATACTACAACTGAATTAACTTTTAAAATGCAAATTACACACCGAACAACGATCTCCGAGGAAAGGAGTTCCTCCCTCCTTGAGGTGGGGAGGCTGAGGACGAAGAAACTCCCCCCATTTAGCACTAGAACCCTGGCCCCCTCCTTCAACAGATCCCTACCCAAAGCCTTCTCCACCATCGCCCACGTCACCTACCCCTCCAGAACATCAACCACCAAACTGCCCTTGATTAGCAAGGTTTTTGCGAGGAAAAGTTAGGGTTTCGGGAAACCCGTCATCGCAATCACAAAATCCGCAAACCAAATAAAATTTATCGAAACTCGAGAGGGAGCCCCAGGTCGAACACGAGGAGGTGAACGTTTGGTTTTGAAATCCGCACTTTCAATTTTATTTATTTTTATTATTTTTATGTTTTGTAATTTTTTTGTATTTTTATAAGGCAAGAGATCAGGTCAAAATAATTTCTATCTAATCTACTTGCAGAGAGAGAGAAATAATCACATATATATCTCAAATAATTTGCTACAACTAAGAAAGTGGAAAACTACACTAGAAAGCAGCAAAAGATAGATAGAGGTGAGAAGAGTCCCCCTCGACGGTGCCTTGGAGGATGACTCACTCTAGCGTTGCCTAGAGGAAGGTGGGGAGGAGCAAGACGAACAAGGACGAAGCCGAAGGACGAAGGGCGGGGCAAGACGACGTCGTGGTAAGGATCTTCTTCCGGAAAGTGGTGAAAGGACGACCACAGAATGCTCCACAAATGGGGATGAGAGGTAGGAAAAATATTTGGCTTTCTACTTTAGAGGAGCATCCCGAGCTTTGGACAAGCTCTCTCTAGAGCTCTGGAGGTGGTGAGGGAGAGAAAGGAAGAGATGAAGGTGGATGGAGGGGTGTTGGTCCTTTTATAATGGAAGGGAGAGGACAATTCGTACATGAGCAATTAGTGACATCTAAAGATGTCGCTATAGACCCGCCTTAGACGTCGCTGAAGATCACGCACCCACCGCTGGCGCTCGCAGCTGTGCTTGCGTGCTCCGAGCTGCCTTGCTCACTCGTCATTCAACTGTTGATGACCGATCGAGATTGTGCTAAGATAGCACACTCAGATCGCGCACTAAGATGCACGTGCGATCGTGCGTTCACACCCACACACGTCTAGCCATTGGATGCTCAAATGGATGGTTGGGATCGTGCGAGACCTACACTCAAATCGTGCACTAGAGGGCGCATCAGATCGGGCATTGGACTACGCTTAAGATTGCGCATGCACGTGCGGGCTCATCCATGCTCATCCACGCATCCACGTGGAGAATTCTATGTCATTTGATGAAGATCGTATAGCTCTAATTAGCCACCCATGCCTGTGTAGTTGTTTAGAGGCATCAGAGGATTCGAACGCACGCCCCTTCTTTGCAAGCCGAGAGCGCTATCGTTCAGGCAAGGGCGCGACCTTGTCATCTTGATGGAAATCGTGGCGCCTGGTCTCAATCGTTGGATGAAGATCCAATAGTTGAGATCTCATCTAGGCTCTCTCTTTTGAGGTGAGGCAAAGGCTGCGACTGGTCTTGGGCGACTGTAATGGAGCCACGTGGTGCCATCATGGCTATTTGTTTTCTTTGCTTTATAGGTGGCACCACAGACGTTAGATTGGATTGATTTTCACGTCGTTAGGTTGCGATCATCGATCCAAATCCATCCGTGCAGTTGGATTTGTCATTTGAAGCTTTGAATTGCATCACCTAGTCCCCTGGCCATTGATCTTTCTCGGACTACATAAGGTGTTACCGGATATCGATCAAGACAATTTTGGAGGCGTTGGACTCCAATAGTTATCTTGATCATATCCATACGGTCGGATCATCAATCTGATGCCCCAAAATAATTTTCCTTCTCTCCTGGCCATAAAAGGACACGAATTAACCTAAACTTTATACAAACTATTCTAAATGCAGAATGATGCATGCTATATGATATTTATACTATGGAATGCATATCTAAACCTAGGAACATGCATAAATAGGCATTTTATCCTAAATGAATGTGTCTACATCAGCCCTCAACCTCCCACCCCAAGCTTCGGACTCCCTCTAACCAAGGTGCCTCCACCTCCACCTGCAGCACACCCTCCAACGATGATGGCAATAGTCTCCCACCACCAAAACGGCCACCATGACACTACACACTCCTGTGGCCAAGGCCCCCACACCTCCAACAATGCCAAGGATCGCAGCAGTCCCGCACATAGTGGTTTCGACTGAGGCACTTGAAGCATCTCCTCCTCCCTTCAGCGTTGCCACCCCCGCGAGCAAACCTTCAAGGAACAGCCGACGCTTGAAAAGCCCTCCTCCAACTCGCTACCACCGGCCACCCTCAATCCTCCCCCGCCCTCCCACCTGCCTGGAGTTAATACCTCTATTTTGATGAAACAAAATTATATTTTATTGTGAATTAATCTTTCAAGATCACTTTCGCACCAATCAAGTCAATTATTCTCCGTGTGGATCAAAGTGAAGATTATCTTTAGTCAATGTAATTATTTTATATTTCTTGAGTCTAGAATTACTGTAAGGAACCTCAGGATTAAAGAAAAACCTTTCTAAATCATAAAATAAACATCTAGACAGTATTGATTGACCAAAATATTATAATTGATCGATCAAAATAGGAATATTGATCGACTAATTTAGCCTATGGTCATATCCAATTTTCTCGCAATTGATCGACCAATTAAATATTTGATCAATCAGTAATTGATCAACCAATTAAGTAAATTGATCGATCAAAATGAAAATTAATCAACCAATTAAATAAATTGATTGACCAATTTGGTTCGAATGATTTTTCTCAACATTCCAAAAAGGCTCTATTTTCACCTATAAATAGGGCTCTACACCCCTCATTTCAAAACACACCTTGAAAAACATATCAAAGAGAAAAAGCGCATCCACTCTAATTCTTACTCATTCTTTCGTGCTCATTCTTCTATGCTCTTCAAAAGCACATCACTCTGCGCTTCTAAAAAGAAAACTCAATTTGCATATTTTAATTCCTTGAGGTTCCATAGGATTAATTTCTATATTTCTTTTATTTCTTCCATTTCAATTGTTGGGATTCTGTGTTGGAATTCCCAACATCGTTTGTGACTTCTCTTTGTTGGTAAAAGAGAAGTGGTTTGTAAGAGGTTGTGCTACCCTCGTTCATGTGGTACATTAGTGGATTGACTAGCGTTGCTTAGTCGGAAAAATCCTAAGCTGGGAGGCTTAAGTAGTGATTTTTACCTATAGGAGTTTCCACTGTAAATCATTGTGTATATTGTAGGATTTCTTTTATTGTGCCGTAATTTTTTACAATCGATATCACACTTGATCTTGTGTTTGTGGCCAAGTAAGATCCGCAGCACCTTCACCCGATGCTTCCCGTCGCATCTCTTCACACCTGCCAGACGAGACCCCTCACCCCTCTCCTTCCCCAGGTGCCCTCTCCCTCTCTCACCCTCCAAGGTTTGAAATGTTGATTTCGACACTATGCCGAAAAAATTCTAAGTGTGCATTTCGTGGGCATGCCGAGGGCACGTCGTGGAAATGCCTATTTTTCGATGGGCATTCCAATGAGCATATCGAGGGCACGCCATGTAAATTCTGAGGGCATGCCGATGCATGTCGACAAAAATGACAAAAGTAGTCAAAAAAGCCAGCAACAGCCTTAGCATGACCATCGATTTCGCTAGCATGCCGACCATGCTGACGGCATGCCGACATATCCCAGCATTTCGACAACTTTACCATGTCGGCATGGGCTTTTCCCAAAAAAGGCCTTTCCAACGGCATTTAAATCACTGCCACCCTCTCTCTATCGCCTTACCTCTCTCCCTCTTTCTCGCTCTCCATCAAGTCTCTTGTTTGTTATATCCTTCATCTAGGGTCTTGCTAGCATAATAAATGATTGTAGGTTTCCCATCCAATTTTTGCCCAAGGATAGCCCCTGTTGCATAATCAAAGGAATCAAATGTGATCTCAAAAGGGTAAGACCAATCCAAGGGTTGCAATATTGGTGCCTTGGTAGCCATATCATGAATTATCGTATAAGCACGAACACAATTGTCAGAGATATGGAAGTCTACACCCTTAGAGAGGAGATTGGTAAGAGGTCAGGCTATATTAGAGAAGTCTACTATAAAGTGGTGATAAAAACCAACATGCTTGAGAAAAGATTGAATATGTTTAATCGAGGAAGGTAATGGCAGGTCAGATATCAATTTTAGCTTCGCACAGTCAACCTCAATTCCTCTCTCAAAAACAAGGTGACTTAAGACAAGTCTCTCAGGTACCATGAAATGTGACTTCTCCTAGGAAAGTACTAGATTCACATTAATATGTCTCTGCAGGACCTTAGTTAGGTGGGTTAAGCAAGAGTCAAATGTATTCCCAAAGACCGAGAAGTCATCCATGAAGACTTCAAGGCAATCACCTACCAAATTGGAAGAGATTGCAAACCTACATCGCTGAAAGGTAGCAGGTGCGTTACACAATCCAAAGGGCATCATACGGAAAGCAAAGGTTCCATAGGAGCAAGTGGAGGTCATTTTCTCCTGGTCGTCAGGGTGAATTGCCACTTGATTATAGCCTGAATAGCCATCCAAAAAGCAAAAGAATCTATTCCTTGCCAATCTTTCTAGTATTTGATCAATGAAGGGCAATGAGAAATGATCTTTCTTCATGGATTGGTTAAGCTTGCGATAATCAATACATACTCGCCACGAGCTTGCAATCCGTGTTGGAATGACTTCTACAGACTCAGTGTTTATGACGGTAAGTCTACATTTTTATTTAATTACAATTTTACTTGTTAGTTTCTAGGTCATTCACTGGGAGGCAATTATTGATATACACTACTCTCTAAGTCCAAAAATATTCTTTTATTCCAAAAATGTTAATTTTATTTACAATAAGAATGAATGAATCAATTAATGATAGAATTTATTAATTACCTACACACGAGTCAATTAATTCTATCTACAATGCCTTAAACAAATGTACAATTAACAGGTATTAAAAACTAGCCAATATTACACCTATGTTAATTATATACAACTAATATAAGTAATACCTAAGTATAGGTACAAAAATAGCTATTAGTATATACTATGCTAAGTTATATTAACATACTAATATCTTTAGTAACATATATATACGTTAGTGTAGCCTTAGTAAACTATATACATGACTTAAGGCAAAAAATGACTATCTATACTAACATATTTACATATCTACAAATGTATCTATCGCTAAAGTCCAAGGTTGTTTATATATAAAAGAGGCTCAAACATATCTATACTTTACATATATATATATACACTCGTATTATTTACATATAATTATTTACGTACTTATATACATCTACTATTATACATTTATTATATATATTTACATATATATGCACACACACACAAGCACTCAGTGTCCAAATACTTAGCCGCATTTGCGACTCTTTTCCTTCTCTTCTCTCTTTACACTTAGAAGATTTAGGTGTTCTTTCTCTCTTAACACGGTTCAACTACTGTTCATAGGCCCAAAAAATTATTTTAATGGGCGGGCCGACCCATTTTCGGGCGAAGCACAGCACTCCATTAGGGTGGGATCAGACCCCTACTAGTGGGTCTACCCTAGTTATAATTTAGGTTTTTTTTTGTTCATTTTTAGGCCTAATATAGGCCCACCAAGCCCACACACTTGTCTACACGCACCCACGCACATGCCCACGCATGCCCACAAGTGCATGCAGATTGAGGATAATTCATGCTCATGAGAAGGGATGGGAATGAGTTACTTGGCACCTAGCGCCTGACAACCGAGCTACCTATGCAGTGAAAATAATTTAAGCGGCATCGACAGCATAGCATCCAATGATGTGGGATAAACTAAAGCGCCGAATTGGCGCAAAGCTATGCTCAGTTCTGTATAGAATTGATAATTTTGGCCCTCGATTTGAGGGCCATAAATTAATATAAATTAAAAATAAATTATATATTTACAAAGCTCTTATATAGGGCTATATGATTATACAATTTATTTACAAAAGTAAATTATTTAGATATATAATGAAATTAGTTAAAGTTGGCTGTTTATACATGTTAAATTAAGAGTTAATTTCTTAATTGAAGATAATTAGTTAATTAAACAAGAATTTGACTTAATACAGAGTTAATTTACATAATAAAGTATTTATTATACATTTTTAATTTATTTTAGAGACATTATTTTAATTTATTTACATTTAAGTAGACATTTTAGATAGTTATGTATTTAAATAATTTATAAATACTGTAATATAGCATAACTACAGTACAAATAGGTTAAAAATACTTAATATAATACTATACACATGTACATTATAAATTACTTCAGTATTAACTTAAATTACTAATTTATTTTATTTTAAGTTAATAAATTACTTAATTAACTTAATAACTTAATTACCTAATTAAATTAATTTACAGGTACTATACGGTATATAATACATAGTTAAATATGTATGTACAGTATTAGGTATAACTATGTACATATGCATAGGTTTATATAATTACTTAAGTTAATATACATTTAGTTTATATAAATTAATGTATAATTATACAATAAAGTTATATATACAATAAATCATTCTAAATATTTAATTTAATATATAGAATACATATATAAGTTAATTATATACATTATTTACATATTATACAACTTATGCATTTAGCTTAGTTTAAGTTATATTTACAAGTATATACATAGTATACAAGGTATTTTTAGGTATTTTTGATGATTTTCTGATTTTATTAGTTTTTGTAGGTATAGTAGAGATAGGTGATGAGAGAGAGGAACTTTTCTTTGTGATTTTTCATCTTTGGTCTTTTATTAAATTTCAAGGTATATCGAACTGTCAGCTGATATGTTCTACTAAGCTGGGGTTTCAGAATACCTTGAAACTTAACACACACCTAGAGAAATACATGATCTTACTCAAGATAGATTTATTTTATTTTTTAATGATTTTTTAATGTATTTTATTTATTTACAAATCAACTCCATTTTAGGCCTTGATGAGTGTTTAGAAAGGAACCTAAGGCCTCTAAGTGTGTTCTAAAGGTTAGAGAAGTAGAGAAACGGTTCATACATGCTCAGAACAACACATGGAAGGGGTTTGAGCCAATAAACAAGATTTTCACCATGAATTTTCATTAATCACATGGGTTGGATAGATAATACATTGATTTACTGAAATTGAGCTCAAAGTATGGATAAGATCCATTACAAATCAGATTCAAGATCTTAAATTGAAATTTAACTATATGGAAACCTGCAGATAATATGATTAAACATTAAAGCATAATTTTTTACCTTGATTTCATCAAATAACAGATTAGACAGTTAGGATAGCTGACAATGACTCCATTAAGTATAAAAAGCACTTCAAACTAAATTAAAATTGATTTTCAGATACATGAATGCTTGTTCATTACTATTTTACAATTAAACACACATCAGCTACATAACAACACAGATTTCCAACTCAAATTCAACTTAAATCTCTAGCTGATTTGCTACTACTGCCTGCTTAGCAGAACTACTATTGCTGCAAGTTGGAGCTTCAGACCTAAAAGGCTTGATCAGAGGCTCATGAAATCATTCTAGGATATGGACAGTTAGATCTAAGGGCAGCCAATCTCAGAAAATCTATTTCTTCATCAAATCACTTAAAATCAGGGAATAAAATCCACAAATCAATCAATTCAAACAATAGAACAGCTACTGAAGATATGATCTAAATCAAATCAGATTTTAATCTTGAAAATTCAATTCTCAGCTATGTAAACCTTTCAAACAAGATTTAGAAATATTTTAGACCTGAGCCCATTCTTCTTGTACGGGTTAAAACAATTTGGATGCATGACACTATGTTTCCCATGTGGCTGTTAATATTAGCATGCTCAGGTGATCTGAGCATCTAGAGATCCTACACACCATTCATTGATGTTCAGGATCTCTAGGTGATGCTCTCAAAGTCATTCCAAGAGCTTCAAAGTTGTGCATCAAAACATAGCTCCTACTACCTCAGACAATAAATGCAAACAGGAAATACACTTGATTAAAATCCAACTTCAAGAGTTCCAATTCATTGCCATGCTCAATTGGACTCAAACACTCTCAATTCACTCAATTAAACACAAATTAAATCAAATTAAGTCTTTGATCCATAAATCAGGCATGAGAATCAAATATATACTAATTGAGCTAATTGTCACAGTTAAAACAAAAGAAGAGGGGGCTTGTGAACAGATGGGTTGATTGGAATAGCCCCCAAGTGGGATTAGTGATCAATCAGATCTAGATGCTATGGAGCATCAGATCTGATTGATGCATAAATTAGTGAGTGAAAGATGAGATAAGTTGCAAGGGAACAAATCAGAAAGCAATTCGTGACATGGTGAGGAAGAAGAGTGAACAGGCAAACGATAATAAATTCATCTTCTCTGATCGGAGTTGATTAGAGGAGGTGAGGAATCATTACACTAATCTACTCCTAACTAAACTACCAAGTCCATGAGATGACTATCTGATTCTACTCCTAGAAAACAGTAAATCTACTCTACGAAAGCATTAAAAATTCCTAGCTAAGTGGACGAATGGGATGCATGGATCCAAAGTGGGTTGTTGTGGCGACGAAGGAGGATGAGAGGATCTCCAACAAGTTAATGAGGTCCCTAGGCTACAGCTGGTCGCTACAACGATGAAATTGAGGAAGAACCACCCTTATCACCAACAGCTCTAATGAAGGAGGAGGAGGAACTAGAGATGTGGACGAGGTGATCGGCTCAGGTGGTAGGGAGTCGATGCTTGCGCAAGGAACTCAGGTAGGTCCTTAAGTAGGTGCACAAGCTGATCAGGGCACCGCAAGGGTTAGATTAGACGAGATGTGAGCTAAGAGGAGGGCAGGAAAGGTTTGAGATGAATCCCACTGTAGGATGGAATCTGGGTGGGGGGGTGATTCTACACATGAAGGCACACAAAGCTTGGAGGTGATTCGACCATTTGATCGAGGTCTCATGCAATCAACAACTACGAAGGAGCGTGTTCTTCGCAGCTACAGTGGTCACTGCTCTCGTAGGTTTAAATGGAAATTTGCAAACAAGCCCTGAAAAGCGAAATAGTATGACATTTGTTCAAAATCCCATAAGTAATAAGTTTTAATGCAACACCATCCCTAGGTCATGTAAATAGGTCCCCGACGTCTTTCAAACAAGTCCCTGAAAGGTTTTGTATTCATAAAATGTGAATTCCTAAGGACCTAAGTGAAAAGTGATTAATGCAAGGTCTTAGATGTCCAAATGCTATGAAATTTTTGTTAGAGCTTAATTGAACATTTAGGAAGTTACTTTTGAACCTAAATATTTGTTCAATTTGCAATTGGATCACCAAGTACACTTAGTAATAGAATATCTCATTTTGTGACCTAATTATGCGTTTTTAACACAAATTGGATGTTTTAGGTCATTTCTGTTAATTCTCACACTTAACCTATTTCTTGTGTTAATTATGTATTGTTTAACCTAGTTTTTGGCTTAACTTGGGCATTTTAGCTATGATGAGCCACACCTCATCACAAACCTACAACCCTGGATGGTGTAATTATCCAAATTTCTTGTGGTTGGGAAATTCACAAAGACCAAACTTCCAACAACCTTCTGCACCACCACTTTAAAACCTGACCTGAGCATCACCTCCACCACAACTACCACAACACGGATACCCTCCACATGCCTACTAGCAGCCCCAACCAAGGCCCACCCAGTACTCTCGATCTGGGCCTACACAAGATGAGCAGTTGGGGTCGATCATGAAAGCTCTTGCTGACATGCAACAATAGAATATTGCTATGCAGCAAAGGCAGGATGTGGCATTAGCTGAGATGAGAGCCCAGCTATCACACTTAACGGAGTCCCGTCAATCACATTCACGCCCATCTCAAGCACATTCTCGACCTCCTATGCAAGGTCAAGCACACTTTTTTTCACAAACCTTGCATGAACTCGAACTCTACACTGATCCTACTTCCTCCTATTCTGATCCACAACCACCTATTCTACCTGATTCTGATTCACCGTTTATGTCTCAAGATGATTTAAATGCCATCACTACTAGGAGTGGTAGAAGCACAGTTGATCCACGTTTTCCTACTTCTACATCTCAACCTGGACCTTCTAAGCCTTTATCTAATTTACCTCCTAATGACAACTCTTATGAACCTTTGATTGATCCTCCCACTCGCACTTTTGTACCTTTTCTAGAGGCCTTCGAGAAGAAGTGTAAGAAAAGAAGAAACATAATAGTGTGGCTCCTAAGGATGACTTCCTTAAGCTCTTTGAGCAAGTCCACATAAGCATCCCCTTGTTGGATGCAATCCGCCACATTCCTCCTTACGCTAAGTTTCTTAAAGACCTATGTACACATAAGCGTAAAGTGAGAATCCAGAAAGGGAGTAGTCCTATTATCCTATTGGAACAAGTGAGTTCCATTATTTCTAACCTCCCTATTAAGAAGAAAGACCCAGGCACACCTCTACTTTCCTGTATGATAGGGAACACCACTTTCAATAGAGCTTTACTTGACTTAGGTGCTTCCATCACTCTTATCCCAGCCTCCCTCCTTACTCATTTTGAGGTTGGCAATCTAAAGCCAACTGAGGTGTTTCTGCAATTTACTGACTGATCAATTAAAACGCCTCAGGGAATGTTGGAGGATGTTATAGTGCGAGTCAAGGACTTTTATTTTCCTGTGGATTTTATTTTCCTCAACATGGAAGTACCTAAGGATATACAGAACACACCAATCATATTAGGAAGACCTTTCTTGGCGACAACTAAAGAGACTATAGATTGTGAGGAGGGCTTATTAGAGTTGAAATTTGGAGATCAGAAGATTAAGATATTTTTCAAGATCGAAAGGGGCCATCTTGTAGCTTGATTGAGGAAATTTGTTCCTTGGGTTCTTTGGATAAGATGGTTGAGGATGCTTTGATTGATTCACTCACTTTAGAACCCCAATTCCCTTTGACTTCTGATTTGACTCTTCCTGAGACACCTTCTAGAGAGACTTTGGACCCACCTCCAATACCTTTAGTGTCTTTAGGATCTTCTGATACCTCCACTCCTACTCCGTCCCTTGATCCTACACCTGTTGACATTAAAACTCTTCCTGATTCACTCAAGTATGTCTTCTTAGGACAAGGTCAGACTTATCCTGTGATTATTAACTCTCACTTATCTTCTGATCAAGAATCACGACTCATTTCTATCCTGAGAGCACATAGACAGGCCATAGAATGGAGTTTGGTAGACTTGATTGGCAACGGACCTTCTTATTGCACTCATAGAATTTTCACTGAAGAAGGATCTGGACCTACTAAGCAGCCTCAGCGTAGACTGAATCCTACACTTCAAGAGCTTGTTAAGAATGAAATGATTAAGTGGTTAGAGAATGGAATCATCTTTCCCATTTCTGATAGTTAGTGGGTGAGTCCTGTTTAGGTAGTTCCTAAGAAGGGTAGACTTACCGTCATAAACACTAATATATTACCATAATCTTTCTAAATATGTTCGCAGGGAGCAAGATAATTGCAATTCAAACACTAATCCAATATTCAAACAAAATTTGAGATATATGAAAAATATATTCAATGAATATCAAAATGTATGTCAGAGTCAATGGATAAAAATAATGGAGAGAGAGATATATGGAGCAAAAATAATGGTGGTTGAAACCACCAATGAAACCCTTGAACACTTAGGTTATTCTCGCAACTCAAAGCTCAAGTCAAACAACTCTCAAAGACCTCAGATGCCTTAAATCCTCAACTCTTCTTCAGTTCAACACTTAGGTTACAAGCTCTCTGAAGCAAACCCCCCATCTTTTCTCTTAAAGCCTTTCTTCCTCTCTCCCTCTCTTCACTCTATTCGGGTAAATGGATCCATGCCCAGACCCGCATACATGTGCACAGGCGAGGGCTTATGTATGCTCGTGGGGGTAGGGACCTAACCTTAGCTAAAGTGTACGATTCAATAAATATCAAATTCTGAATTAAATCTTCATGATGTGGCACTATCTCTTCCAATTCCTCCTTTGCTACAGGCGCGAGGAGAATCACTCCTAATCGGAGCTCTTGTTGTTGTTCCTTCATTAATTTGAAGCCCCATAACCCTTCTTCAAGTGGTTATGCACCAGCTGGAGGTGCAAGCGAGACTGGAGATCGGCAGACAGCGACGAAGTTGATGTGATCGGTGGCGAACACCTATAACAAGAAACACGAGATCTAAGCCCCAATTAGATGGTTTAGGAGCATCGTCGTGATGCGTGAAATGTAGTGGTGGTGGTGTTTTGGTGTATGGAGGCATGTGGAGGTCAATTGACGTCGGAGTTGGTGGCGAATGATGGGTTTGTTCGGGGAGGAGTTACAAAGATCAAAGCTCTCAATAAATTGAGGGCTTTTGATCTTTGAGGTACAGGAAAGGTTGTGGTGGTGGTGGTTTGTCGTTTGATGGAGTGTGGTGTATGCACGAGCTCATCGGAGCTCCTGCTAGAGGCAAAGAAGACGGACAATGTTGGAATACGATTTCTACGCTAAAAGATTGAGTTTGAAAACCCTGTCATTGCAGTTACGTAAAGTCCATCAAACAGATAATTTAACCAAAACTCTTATGAGTCCCTGGTCGAACAAGGGGAGGTGAACATTTGATCAAAAACTGCATTTATAATTATTGTTATGAAGCATATTAACTGGTCAAATTAAATCTATGCTAGCTATCTACTTAAAGTATAATTAATAGAAGAGAGGAAAAAAATAATACAAATAAAGAGAAAATAGGGAGAGAATAAATAAATATTTCATAACCATTGAATCAAGTTCATTACATCTAATCGCTAAACTAGAAAGCAGGAAATCTATACTAGAAACTGATAAAAGAGAAGGTGATGAGAAGTTATCCTCCTCGACGGCTGCTTGGAGGACGAGTCGTGTTAACGAGGGTGCCCGGACAAGGCTGGTGAGATGCTAGATGAGGGAGAACGAAGACAGAGGAAGGAGGATGGAGCAGAGCAACGTCACAGCGGAATCCACTTCCCGAACGGCAGTGAGAGGACAATCGCAAGCGCTCCACAAATGGGGATGAGAAGGTGGAAAAATTGTATTTAAAACTCTAATTGAGCATCCTGGGTTAGGGACAAGCTCGTTGAGCTTTGGAGGGGGTGAGAATAGAGAGGAATGGATGAAGAATGAGGTAGTAGAGGTGGCCTTATATAGTTGTGGAAGTAGGGGCATAGATGTCATTTTAAAACCTTACAAAATAAATGATGGGGTCTTTAGTGACAGATATAAACATCACTAGAGATTGAGCGTTGGTGAAGCTCACTCACGCCCTCACCCTTTCACCTTCAGCCACTACATACGCGCACGTGTGATGCAATCTCGGTCGTCCGATCAAGACATCGAACGGCTTAGAATTGCCTAAGCCTTTTCGCCTTCAAGTGTTCAGCGCACCTGCGTCAGATCGCACGTGCACATCAGCGCTCATCCATGCCGCCACATAGCCACATTCGAGCCTCTCATCGTGCATCGAACAATCCAATTCCGCCCGTGCGCGATCGCCACTTCAATTTAAGGCAAGGGAGGGCTCGAACCCACGCCTCCCTCTTCGCGGACGAAGGCATAGCCAACATGCTACACTTCTTCTTGTGTCGTGCTTTTGATTAAACGCACACACGCCCTCAGCCATTGGATCTCAATCCAATGGCTTAGATCACGCTTAATCGTACCTTTAGAGGTGAAGCGGAAGGCTTGGACAGCATTGGGTAGCTGGGATGGCGCCACATGGCACCATCCTGGTTGTTCATCTTCTCTAACTTGTAGATGGTGCCATGGATATCGGATTAGACCAAATTTTGTGTCGTTGGGCTACGATCGTCGATCCAAACGCATCCGTGTGGTTGGATTTTTCGTCTGAGGTATGGTTTACACCACCTTGACCCTTGACTTTTGATCTCTCTCAGACTGCATCTGATACTACGGAGGTCCAATCGGGGCAATCTCGGAGTTGTTGAAATCCGATCGTTGCCCTGATCAGACTTGTACGGTTCAATCTTCAATCCGAGGCTCTGATAAATGTTGCCCTATTCCCTGACCACAAAAAGGGAGAATTAACCTAAAATTTGTACAATCTAACCTAAATGCATGATGATGCATGATATGCAATATTTATAATGATGAATGCTTTTATGACACTAGAAACATGCATAAATAGGCATTTTAGGTCAATTAGATGTATGCACATCACACCCCCGTGCCTATCTTTTGCTAGTCCCTAGCAAAACTATATGCTATTTATAAAGGAATTGGGATCAGATTTCTTGGGCAAAAGTTATTTTTCAACACAAGGAAATTTCTACTAAGGACCTGAACTATAAAGATACAACAGCGCCCAGGTGTCTGCCAAAATGTAGGCTGCCCAAGCCCTCACCTTATTCAAAATGAAAAGCATCTTTTTCCTTTTCTTCTTTTTCTAATTTTTTTTGGGGATTTTTTAGTTTAAGGTTTTGAGGTAGCTTTCTACAGCTACCCAACCCACCCAAGACTCGAAGATAACTCTAAGTACTAAGCATCTTTTTATGTGCATGTGATAAACTCACTGATCGACGATTAGAACAGACTTCAGGTTTCTACGCCCCTAGATGACCTTAAAAAGAAATTCTGCCTAAAGGTGTATCTATTCAACTGGTAGCTTTCTCCCTACTTTTTATTTTTATGGGGTCAACACAAGGGCAAACGCAGTGTATATCTCCCTGGCTTATTCTACTTCTCCGCTTCTTCCTAAGTGTTTGGAATTAAATGTGCATTTTTGTGAGCTGGGTTCTGGACAACCGACAGATGAGCTGTTACCACCAACAACTTGCTAGCCATACTAGTACGATGAAGTGTGGCTTATTTCTTTCTTCTTTTCTTTTTCTTTTTCTTTTCTTTTTCGATCTTTTTCTATTTATTTGTTTATTTTATTAAGTAGGTGGCTTCCCTAATCTAAGATTTACCTAAAAGCAGCAAAAAGAGAATGGTCGTGTGGCTGGATCTGGACAACTGGCCGATGAGTTATTACCACCAATAACTTGCTAGCCATACCACCCTAGAAGGTTCATTAGCTACCCAATTTTTGTTAAAATCATCGAAAAGCGAGTCAGTGCAAATAGTGTGTAGATGCTTAGGCTTAAAGTCCCCTCAAATCAGATGGTGAGTTGATAAGTCATATACTTATCACCCCAACTTATTTAACTAATTAAAATGGTAAGGACTCGAGAAATAAATCCACATTTTAGTGGACACCCGGGTTTATTAAACCCGAAGACATGAAGAATCCAAGTATTCAGGTCCTAACGTATTATTTCCTATGGTTGACAAATTTCTAAAGCCTAAGTTCTCTCTTCCTAATTCAATTTTTTTTTTCAAAAATAAAGAGAAAATAAAAAGAATCTATGGAGCTCACAAGATGATTCAGAGATGATATCCACCCCCCATGCTTATCTAATGCAATGTCCTCATTGTATTAAGAAGACATGAAACATAGTGGAGTAAAGTAGAAAGCACCTACATTTCATGATTAATAGGTCGGCTCCAAGATAAAAAAGAGACTATATACGTGCTAAATTTATTGCCTTTAGCTAGGCACACTATACAAATGAAGAAGAAATAAAGAATTCACAGGTACAAGTCAAAATCAGAATAAAAAGATTCACCTCAGGACCTGCTAGCAGATGTCCACAAATGTGGACCAGATTATGGTGTAGACTCATGCCCTAGGGTCGAGTGTATCTAAGGTTCTGAATAAAAATTACCTAGAACCAAAGATCAATATGCAAGCGGGGCTGGCCCTGCGATTTATGAGGATGCAACCCAAGTCCAAAAAAGTTGGACAATAGGAAAATCAAAGTCAAAAAGATAATCAATGAATTTTTGCTTGGGTTGGACATCCTCGGAGTTGAAAATGTCATATAGGTCTTGGTAGAAGGCTGGTAGTTTCAGATCTATAGGAACCCTTAGACTCAAATTTCTACTTCCCCCAGAATTGGCTTCCCAAATCTTCATTTCCCAGCTCCTATCCTCCATAATCATAATTTTTAGGACCTCACAAATGTCATCATCCCGTATAAAATATTCAAGTCCAAGATTTGTGACTGAATCAGAATTGACTTGGGTCTAGTGATCTCAAAAATCAAATATCATTATGCTCAATGGGGTGTGATTGAGGAATGGGACTATGAATTGAATCATCCATGAAAGCAGGATTTGTATCTTCCAAGCTAGCCCCAACAGGATCAATTTCCTCAATTATAGGGCCATCAAATGATTAATTGAATTCCTCAGGCCTAGTTGTCTCACTGAAATCATTTCCTTCAAACTCAGGTGAGACTTCACATAACAATTCTTCACCTTCAAAATCAAAGAATTCTAGATCCGCAATTATATGTCTCAAAATCATTTATCATTTCCTAGTCCATGGAGACATATTTTTCCTCGTACCCTGGCTCAAGGTCTCGGGTGAAGAAATCAATTTATCCACAATTAGTTGCTCTAGACCAACCTGGTCATCCCCGATTTTGTAAAACATGTCCCCACTACAAGTGCCTAAGCGGATTCTGACATTTACTCTCATGAAGGGGGTTCATCCTGGAAATCATCCCAAGATTGGACTAGAGCAATTACAAATCTCATCCTCAATTTGACAACTTCCCAAGTAAAAACTCACCCGGGTCCTTATCCTTAACATCTTGGAGCCAATCCAACAAATATTTGTTAAGATTGTCAATCATTTGAATCAAAGGCTCCAATTCTTCAATGCAGGGTGTTAGCTGAGCTTCTAAAGACTGAATGGTATTCCTTAAGTTAACCAACATCCTATCTTGGACCTGGTTCACCTGAACCAAATGGTTCAGTTTAGGGTTGGGTGGATTTGGGGACAATCCAAGGGAGTCAAGGAATTGAGGTTCTTGGTACCCTCCCTGATAATAGGTAGTTTCTGATTGTTCATAAAGGGGTAGTGACCCATATGCAGTGTAATCTAAGGAAGGGGTAAGAGTTGTAATCAGGATATCCTTCTTGATTGTAGATCGGGTTAAATTGATCATCAAAGGGTGGAGATCTGTAATCATTTTAGCTTAGAGAATGATAGAAATCACAATCATGATGTCCAGGGTTAGACCTTAAACATGGAGGTCTAGAATTGTATCCCCATTCTGAGTTATCCCAACTAGTAGATGGTTGATTACAGGATGGGTCTAGATAATAATCATCATATTGGGGATAAGAAATGTCAGGAGGGCAGGAATGGAAATGTGTGTAGGATGTGGAAGGATCTATGACAAAATAGGAGGAAGAAAGGTGCCCTGCAATACAAACACTCAAACCTATCCTTAGGCGGGGTAGCCTAAAGATCTACAGACTCCCAGAACCCATCTTGAGATGCAAGGAACAATTTGATCTACTTCTTTCCTGTCAATCCAACCAATTAGAGGGAGGGATTGGGGGAAGGTTCTTCCCTTGGCTTTCACCTCAAGTTCCTTTGATACCCCCCAACTACGATCGTTTAACTCTACTCCCCTAGCTAGACAATAGATTGAACAGTAGAAGTAGATTAATCAAAAATAATCTCGATCTAGGCCCCTAAGAGCGAGTTCAATCCTTAAGGCTAATGTCTACTCTATTTTAATTAGGCTTAGGTTTGAATGTGCTTGGGAATGTGATGAGCCCTTTATCTGGGTTGTGCCCTTAATGATTAGTTTTGATGTGTATACATGCACAACCAATGGTTTTCAAACAAGGTTAATTGATGATTTGTCTTTTATGGTTCAACCTTCTTTAGTAGCTTTTAGGGTTCAACTTTAGGTGTATTCAGTCAAGGTTCAGTTAGCACACCAGGTTTTGAAAGCACAAGTGAAGATGTCTTCCTTTAAAACTTAAAAGAATGTGGAGTGCCTGGTTAATTCCTAAAAGTTAAATCCTAAGAGGTAGCTACTTGATAAGTTATTTTTAGATGAAGTGGTGCAACCCAAACAACTCAAACAATTGGCCTGATGCACCACTGAATTAGGCACACAAGTGGTTACCTAATCTGATTTCTACTCAATTATGTGTTGATGAGTGTACCAGTTCCAAAGATCAGATTACCGATTGAGTATGAAGAATCAGAAGAGGTTGTGTACCTCTATGAGATTTTTTTTAGATTTTTTTTTTATAAGTGGAGGGTGAGGTGGGTGGAGGCGACAAACAAGCAACCAAACTAAGCCTAGGGTTTATGAGAGCTCCTAGGTTAATTAGGGTTTCTGTTATTAGGTGATGGAATGAAAACAAGTGGGTGGGAGGTGGGGTATACTTACAGAACCTTCATCCGCACTTTTCTCCCATCTAACCACTCTGTCCTGCCTCGGAAGAGTTCCTACAATCACAGTAAGATCGAAGAAAAAGTGAGATAAAAGTTTGGCAAGGCGGAAAACATGAAAAATCAAAGATCCTTGCCTCCCTGGCAACAATGGCAAAATGTTGAACGGGGTTTCTATACTAAAAGATTGAGTTTGAAAACCCTGTCATTGCAGTTGCGTAAAAATCCGTCAAATAGATAATTTAACCGAAACTCTGGTGAGTCCCAAGTTAAACACGAGGAGGCGAACGTTTAATAAAAAATTACATTTATAATTATTGTCACAAAGCAAATTAGCTAGTCAAATTAAACTTATGCTAGCTATCTACTTAAAGAATAATTAATAGAAGAGAGGAAAAGAATAATATAAATAAAGAGAAAATAGGGAGAGATTAAACAAATATTTCATAACCACGTAATCAGGTTCATTACATCTAATCGCTACACTAGAAAGCAGGAAATCTATACTAGAAAGTGATAAAAGAGAAGGTGATGAGAAGTTATCCTCCTCAACGGCTGCTTAGAAGACGAGCCACGTTGACGGGGCGTCGAACGAGGGTGGTGAGATGCTGGACGAGGGAGAATGAAGACGAAGGAAGGAGGACAGAGCAGGGTGATGTCGCAGCAGGATCCGCTTCTCGAATGACATTGAGAGGACAACTGTGGGTGCTCTACGAATAAGGGTGTGGAAAAATTGTATTTAAGACTCTAATGGACCATCCCGGGTTCGAGACAAGCTCGTAGAGCTTTGGAGGAGATGAGAGTAGAGAGGAAGGGATGAAGAATGAGGTGGTAGGGGTGCCCTTATATACTTGTAGAAATAGAGGCATAGATGTCATTTTAAAACTTTACAAGATAAATGCTGGGGACTTTAGTGACGGATATAAATGTCACTAAAGACTGAGAATTGGTGAAGCTCGCTCGAGCCCTCACCATTTCACCTTCAGCCGCTACACGTGCGCGCGAGTGATGTAATCTCGACCATCCGATCAAGAGATCGTACGGCTTAGAATCACCTAAGCCTCTTCTCCTTCGAGCGTTCAACACACCCGCGTTAGATCGTGCGTGCACGTCCGCATCAAATCACGCATGCACGTCCACGCTCATCCGTGCCGCCACGTAGCCACATCCGAGCCACTCATCGCGCATCAGATGATCCAATTTTGCCCGCACGCGATCGCCACTTCAATTTGAGGCGAGGTGGGGCTCGAACCCACGCCTCCCTCTTCGGGGACGAAGGCACGGCAACGTGCTATGCTTCTTCTTATGTCACGCTTTTGATTAAACACACACGTGCCCTCAGCCATTGGATCGAGGTTGAGATTGCGCTTGATCGTGCCTTCAGAGGTGAAGCAGGAGGCTTGGCCGATGTTGGGTGGTTGGGATGGTGCCTTGTGGCGCCATCCTGGCTGTCCATCTTCTCTAACTTATAGATGGTGCCACGGATGTCATATTGGACCGACTTTTACGTCGTTATGCTGTGATCGTCGATCTGAACCCATCTGTGCGATTGGATTTGTCGTCTAAGGTACGAATTTACACCACCTTGGCCTTTAGCTTTTGATCTTTCTTGGACTGCATTTGATACCACGATCCGATCGGGGCGATCTTGAAGTAGTTGAACTCCGATCATCGCCCTTATCAGATCTGTATGGTTGGATCTTCAATCTGAGTCCTTGATAAATGTTGCCCTATTCCCTGACCACAAAAAGGGAGAATTAACCTAAAATTCGTACAATCTGACCTAAATGCATGATGATGCATGTTGTGCAATATTTATAATGATGAATGCTTCTATGACATTAGAAACATGCATAAATAGTCATGTGAGGTGGAAAGCTAATCCTAAGATCCTAAAATTAATCTAAAGAAGGAGAGGGAGATGAAGACCTATTCTATTAGATGGAAGGGGGAGGACTCCTCACTGATGTGCCTTGCTGGATGCGAGGAAGACGAATTTCTTCGATGAGAGAGACAGCGACAACGACAAGGAGAGGGGGCTCAACTCTAGTATACTAGAGTCGGAGGAAGGTGAGGAAGAAGATGGACCACCCAATTTGGTGGTTAGGTGGCTGGCTGGAAGAGGGTGTTGGAGTAGGTCACCGGACGCAAGTTGGAGATAGCCAGAGAGGGAAGAGAAGATGGAATTTTGGCCAAAACTTGGTTGAGGAGCACGTTGGGACGTAGGAGAGCTTATATAGAGCTCAAACGTGCCCTTAAATTGGAAGCATTAGCGAGTTGGAATTTTAAACCAGTGTTTCTTTTTTGTGAATCCTAAAGCTCGATGGAGCTTTTTGGGTCCAAATTGAGACACAATCAAGTGCAAACGCTAGAGGATGATTTGATCATCAATCCCACCAAATTTAGAGGGATTTGGTGGTCAAATGAGGAAGATCTTCTCAATCGCAAATCAGTTTGTTTGGGTTCTTGATTCTCTGTTGGTTGCATTTAGAAAAGAAGGAAGAAGGCGGTGAGGGTATTTTCATGAAAAATATGAGAAGTTGGGGGTGTCATTGTAAAGGAAATGTAGAAATTAGGGATCTAGTGTAAGGAATTGAGAACTGGGGCTAAAATACAAACTAGGTCAAGATGGACTCTGATATAGCCTAAATTTTGGTGTTAACCTAATTTGGACCCAATGAATGTAATGGTGAACTTAGATTTGGGTTTTGACCACGTTTGACTGGTTAAATTACACATAAGCCCAAATTAGGGCAAATTTTATTTGAATCTCTATTTTCGATTAAAATGGGTTTCGATGATCAAATTGAAAGTACCAAACCTATTAAATTATTTTTCAATGATTTTTAGGAGGTTTAGATTGAATTTATTTCTACTAGAACCCTTTCAATTAGAGTGAGGCTGATAATTAGGGTTTTTTATGCTAATATAGTCTTCAAAATGCATGAAACCCTGATTCAGTTATTCTGAGCCCACTTCTTGATCTTTAATTTCATTTGACCTTTTGTTTGCCCTAATTAACCCCTTAGTTAATCTATATTAATGATGAGATGTTAAAACAGCAGATTTAACCCATTTTCCTATCTTCTCATATTCACTTCAGAACAGAGTTGTGATCTTCTGATGAATATTTAGGAGCATTTATTATAGTAGCTAGGTTAATTTAAGCTCACTAACACCAATGATGGTGCTATCATCATACCCCCATGCTTAACTTTTGCTAGTCCCAGGAAAAATCCTATGGACCAAACAAGATTTCTAAGCTAGATTTTAACCGTCAGGATGCCTTACCGAGTCGTATCTCTAAAAAATTAGATCAAAATACTAGCAATAAGCCTAGAGATACTAAGTACTAGCCAAGATCCAGACCTAACCAGCCTCAGCCTTGGGTCCGCCGAGAAGGTTTCTAAGGCCTGCAAAAATTATCCAGAGGTTCGTTGACCCCACCAGTTAAAGCACCCGTGCATATGTGTAGAAAGTCTAGGTTCAGTTTGCCAGTGCATTTTGATAAGAGAGAGATAGGGATATTTATTTTGAGAGTTTTCTCTCTTTTCTTTTTAAATTCCCCAAAATCCAACATTAGATTGGCCCTAAACATTGTTTGTATCAGATTCCTTATCCCTACCATCAATCCTCACAGGGTCCCTGGCAATCGATGCTTTGGGATAACATCGCCCATGCCAACCCCCAGAACCTTAGCTTTTGACACTTCGGGATAGTGCCGCCCATGGTGTTTTGTAGCTAAATTCAAACCCTGGCAATCCACATTTCGAGATAATGCCACCTATGGAACCTGAACCAGCACAAGGTGCTTACGTAGCCCCGGTAGGATATTTAAATATCTTAGGAGATAAGAACCGAGGAGATGGTATGTTATAATACATCTTCGAAGGGACTTTTTTTATTCCTCCTCTCCACACCGGGAACTCGTCCAATCAACTTGTGTCTTCGAACCGCTCCTAATTCAAATCATTGGGAAAACATTTTCAGAACATAACACTTTTTTGCAATTATCTTTATTAAGCGTACTGAACCAAACCGGTGTGTAATTTTTGGGTGCTTAGGTTACCAAGTCCCGCCAACCAAAGGGCAGGCAATGAGGCCAAATAATCCCTAAGCTTTATACTTAATACATTAGCGTCGCAACTTCCTCAACCTCTTAAGGAATAGTCTAGATCATAACAAATGCGTGAATGTTTAAGCTCTAGAACAGGCCCAAGAGGCCTAAGGTCGGTATCCTTCACTTATCTCCAAAGATTTAGCTGTTCAAGTTTTAATTTATCATCTGATCCAACCTAGAACTTAGGTAAGTTCCATACTCAATCACTGGGAATAACATAATTTTTTTTCTTTTTGCTCCTTTTTTCTCTATTTTTCTTTTCTCTTTTTCCTCCTCAAATCAACCTTTTCGATTCAGCTCATATTTGTGTTTCCTCATTTCACCCTCTCCATTTTTTTTTGAATGAAACCCTTCAAATAATCAAATTTCTCAGTGTTTTGCACTTTAATACACCCCATGCCTATGTTTTGCAATGTCCTCATTGAAAATTAGGTAAGTTCAAGTTCAGCTTAGATCGTGCAATAGAATAGGTTTATGTTGGTGCTAGGGCACCATGATCGTTTATTTTGATGATAACAAAACATGTGTCTTTTAACATTTGCTTTTTAATCCTAGTTTTCAAGTCAAATTGCAAATGGAGACAGGTGTTTAGAAGGAGTTCAAGCTTGCATCCATGGCGGATTGGAGGAGCTTGACAGAGGCGGAGGAGCTTTGCAAGGAGCGAAAGCTTGAAGAAGGAAGGAGATGAAGAATAGGATAGATTACATTTTATCCTGTTCTATGTATTTTTGTTTCTTTGTTGTGCTCTTTATTTCTGTCTTAGATCTTATGTTAAAGAGCCTCAAAGGATCCTTAAAGTAGTCCTAGGAGCACCTGCACTACCCTAAGATACTTAGGTTTTCTATAGAAACTTAGAAAATCAAAAAAGGGATCAGACAGCCTTTTCAGACGTCTAATCTGGATTTCAGACATCTAATAAAAACTTTTAAGACGTCTGACTATTGACTCAGACGTCCGATTATTTAAGCTGGACTTAGTTAGTTCTGTCTGATGAAATTAGACATCCAGACCTTAGTCCAGACGTCTTAGGAGACGTCTGATGCCTTTGCCAGATGTCCAATTAGTGGACCGTTGCCTTCCTTAGCAAACGTTGAGGAAATGACCATTAGCCTCATATCAGACGTTCGTAGAGGACCCCAGACATCTGATACATGATCGTTTTGCCTCGGCTGACCCAAAATCTCTTCTCAGAGATTTTCTAGCCGTTGTCTCCCTTGGGAATCCATTTCCTCAGAAAAATAAGTTTCTAGCCATCCATACCTTATGCCAGACATCCTGTGTGTCATCTGATGGACATACACTAGAATCCTGTTTAGATCCAATTCAAGTCAGGAAGGAAACCCACCTAAAATTAGACGTCTGACTTAACTCCCAGATGTCTTAAATGGGTTTTCCAGACATCTGATGCCAGGAACAGACGTCTGATGACCCTGTCAGAATCATGATTATTTTTGACTACGGCCTGATTCTCTTTGGCTTTGCACCCAACGGCTATGGAAGCCTTCCAAGGCCTTCCAAAGCCTTCATAGGGCCTCTATAAATAGAGGAGGACCCCTTGGCTTGCAAGACACAACAAGAAACACACTTTCACATCATTTTGTGTCTTTTGATCTTAAGAAGAAAGCTCTAGCTCTCCAAGCCTAGTTCTACATCTAGAGAGCTTGATTCCTGTGCACCCGCTCTCCCTCACCGACATTACGAGAGCGACCAAGAGCTGCTGCGTGGTTCACGCACCCACGTCGTCACTTCGACGTACTTCCACCAAAGAGAAGTTTCCTAACTCCTATAGAAGCTAGGATTAAATATTTGAGGCTCTATAGAATTATTTTACTTTATATTGTCTTTGGTTGGGTATTCGCTTTGCAAATTCCCATCTCCTTCGCGAGACAAATTCCTTCTTGTGAAGAGAAGGGGTGTTGAGGTACACTACCCTCGGTCTAAGTAGTGTGGTTATAATTGAGGTTCAATCACCCTCGTTTAAGTGACTGGGTTTAGTGGTTTTGATTGACTAAGTCGATCGGGAAATCCTAACACGAGAGGGTTAGGTGGTGGTTTTCACCCGGTTTGGGTTTCCACCTAAAAATTCTTGTGCTCATTGTGTGTTTGTTCATTTTGTGAGATTGTCTATTTTAATTCCACAAATTTTTATTACATCACTCACATCTCACCCCCTCCAACCAAGAAATTACAATTTAGAGGGGTGGGTGAATGGGTTAGGATGACAGTTGCAGATGATTTCAAGCTCCAATACAAATACCGGAGGTGGAGTCGACTATTCTAAGGGCCGAACCCTAAAGTGCAATAAGAATTCAACTCAGAAATGGGCAAGAAGGGTCTCATGTTTTTCAAATGACAGGTTGCCTCTTGTTAAGTGCTAAGTTTAATGCCATCAGCTGAGCGCAATGTAGCTCAAGAAGAATGGAAATCAAAAGATTCAGTAGCCAAATTCGAATCAGTGAGTTTGAGGAATGGTTTCAATCTCTGACCATTAACAACAAAGGGTTCTGAGTCATGGCTGATTCCACTAATTTCAACAGCTTAATTTCCAAAGATCCTCCGGACTAGAAAAGGTCTGATCAATTTTGATCTCAGTTTTCCTAGGAAGAGCTTAAGCTTGACATCAAAGAAAAGCACTTTTTGACCACGACAGAAAGATTTTCACAATATGTGCTTGTCATGGAAGGCTTTGATCCGTTCTTTGTAGATACGTGAGTTCTCGTAAGCATCATTCCATAACTCCTTGATTTCGCTCATTTGCAATCGGCAGTGGATTCCAGCCTTCCTAAGATCTAGATTGCATTTCCGTACTGGCCAGTAGGCTTTATGCTCTATCTCTACAAGAAGGTGACATACCTTCCTGTACATGAGTCTAAATGGAGACATTCCTAATTGGGTTTTATGGGCAGTCCTATAGGCCCATAAGGCTTTTGGAAGTCAGGAGAACCAATCCTTCCTGTCAAGCCAAACAGTGACCTAAAGGATTTTCTTGATCTCTTGATTAGAGAGCTCAGCCACAATGTTAGTCTGGGGGTGATAAGGAGTTGAAATATGGTGAACACCTCGTACTTCTTTACCAAGGATTGGAAGTGCATATTCGTGAAGTGGGACCCGCCATTGCTGATGATGGCTTTAGGAACCCCAAATATAGAAAAGATGTTCTCCTGAATGAATTAGAGAACAACTTTATGATCATTCATTCTTGTGGGTACAACTTCAATCCATTTTGAGATATAATCAACAATAAGTAAGATGTGCTCAAAGCCATTAGATCCAGGAAATGGTCCCATGAAATAAATCCCCCAAATGTCAAAGTTCTCGCACACGATAATTGGATTTAAGGGCATCATATCGTGCAGGCCCATGTTGTCGAGGGTCGGGCAACAAGCACATGCCCTACAGTAGGATTGTACACCTTTCAACATAGTGGGCCAAAAGAACCCACACTAGAGGACCTTCGCTGAGGTTTTACGCCCAGATAAATGGCCACCGCAGGCCTAGTCAGGGCAGAAAGAGATGGCATCATTGACCTCATTGTCGGGAATGCATCTTTGAATTACTTGGTCATTACCAATGTTGAACAGATAGGGATCTTCCCAAATATAGTACTTGGCATCGAAAATCTACTTGTCCCGCCAGGTGTTTGCCCAATTAGGCGGACCATTCCGAGTAACCAAGTAATTCACAATATCAAGGAACCAGGGAAGTCCATTAACAACCAATAGATGTTCATCTGAAAAATGCTTGGTAATAGGTCCAGATGGGTCAATGATCGAAGAAGGGAGGCGAGATAAATGGTCAGCTACCACATTCTAGTTTCCTACCTTATCGTGAATTTTAAGATCGAATTCTTGCAACAATAAAATCCATTGGATTAATCTCGGTTTCGTATCTTTCTTCGTAAGTGCCTCACTACAATGTGATCCGAGTAAACAATGACGTGGGATCCTAGGGGGTATGATATCTCCAGACCAAATACTATAGCCAGTAGCTCTTTCTCCGTAATCATGAAATTCCGTTGATCCTCATCCAATGTCTTGCTAGCATAATATATTGAACGGGAGATTTTGCTTATCAGAAAAATATGTTGTAGTAATGTAAATCGTGGTGGAAAAATCCCAAATCAAAAATATTTATCAGTAAAACTAACCACGAAGAGTCAAGTCGTATCCATAAGGGGAACAATTGCAATAAATTCACAAATACTTTCCCCTTATATTCACCCAATCATGTGTGGAATCCGTGCCCAAATCTGATGTGAAATAAGGTGAAAGGAAGAAGACACAATAACTCAAGAATGCGAGGGTTCTATGAGTAATTTTCCTTAATAACACGCAATGGCATGTAATGTAAATAAAATGACAATTCAAGATATTGGGCTTTCTCCTCTAGGCAGGGTATGCACTTGTTGATATTTTATGCATGCATGTTAAGAATCTATTTCAACATATAAAGAGTTGAGTGCATGAGAGAAATAGAGTGGAAGCTTTAGGGCATGCATGCAAAGTCACTCAAATGGTTTAACTCACCAAATAAGGCAATAGTGTTTCGGCAATGGCATTGGTGGTAATTTTAATTTAATAGAGGGATTTACTATAGTGAAACAAGGGATTGGTTCCTTTGGCTCACACGAGGAGAGAAGGGGTCGGCTGGAGGCGAGCCACACGTGGAGGTCGCCAGTGGCAAGCCCTACTCGTGAGCGATGGCGGCGTGTCGACCGGTGGTCGGTGGTCATCGGTCGGAGGAGAGGTTGGCCAGTGACGTGGGCTCTTCCAGAAGGCAAGACGGCTACCAGTTGGCTTGTTCGAAGGCGTGGTCATACTCGTGAGGGCGAAGGGAGTGTGTTGGCGTCAACAGCGTAGAGTTTCATGGCTGGAGCTGATGGCTGCGTGTGGAGGAATGGCGCGGGTGATGGGTTCCTCCTTGTTGGTCGGTCGGTGATGAAGAAGAGAAGGAAGATGCCGGTGAGAGCAAGAGATTGCGGTGCGCAGGTTGTGGCTGTGCAGAGGTGGACAATGCCGGTGGTTGAGTAGAGGAGAGGGTGGCGCTAGTGGCTCACGCGCGACAAGGGCACGGCGGGGGTGGTGCTAGTGACTACGCGTGAGGGCATGTGTGTGAGGCTGGTAGGCGTGGTGGTGGCGTCAGTGGCTGCATGCAAGGGCGTCGATGGGCGCAGAGGTAGCCGACCGTACTGGAAGCTGTGCTGTGCACTGTTGGTTGCATGCAGCTAAAGGAAGGGTGGCCGACGTTGATGGGTTGGTTGGAAGGAGAATCAAAGAAGGAAGAGGAGGAATTGAAGGTGAGGGGAAGGCCTTCCTTCCTGGATGTCTGGAAGCCCTCCCTAATGGCTTAATTTGCCCCCTGTTCCTGTGTGGTCTACGAGGGAGAGGAAGATGACAGCAATGGGTCCAAGCATGGAGGAGTTGCGATAGCGATAGTGAACACAGTGACGGCATCGTGGTGATCATCGTCGTTGCGGTCGTGGGAGAGACACGGTGATGAACGTCGAGGCGAAGTTGTCGCGATTGCGGGTGTCGGTGCTGTCACCACCGACCGCAATGATAAAATTGGCGAGGGTGTAGGTGAGATGCGGTGGTCGATGGTCTATTGGCATGTGAAGAAGAGGATGAAGGTGGCCAGCAAGTTCTCCCTCCGTGGGGAGGAAGATGATGAAGGAGAGATTGTTGTTCATGGAGAGAGGGCTCTCCTCCTCGTGTGAGGAGAGAGATGATCACCCATCTGTCTTTGTGTGCATCTATTATAGAGAGAAAATGAGAGAGAGAGAGAGAATGAGAGAGAAAGAAGTTAACGGGGGGGAATTTAGGAAAGTGGCCCTTCTAAAAATGTCCACCCTCCATTAGCAAATAGGTTACTCCAATCAAAATGCTTGTTACTATTCCAATTAAGAAGTAAACCATATTGAAAAAGATTCTCAAGATATTAATGTAGCACAAAAATATATCTCCCCAATAGGACCTTGCAGAAAATGCGTATACATAAATAATATGTCATGAAATGATCATCTCTTAATTACCAAAATGTATGCATGTGGTGTATAACAATTAAACAAAACTGCAAGACCGTCCAAACACAAACATAACTAATTTCTCAATGTAATGCATGATCTAAATTAAATTCACATCTCAATGATAATGCACTTAGGCTTAAGTTTAGTCCACTAAAGTGGACCTATCATATATTACCACTGGCTTTCCATCGATTTTCTACCCCAGCACCACTCCTACGTAGTCAGACGCATCGCACATGATCTCGAAGGGTTGAGACCAGTCAGGGGACTATCGGATTGGAGCTTGGGTAACTCGGTCACGTAGAATTTCGAATGCATGAATGCACTCACTTGTCAACTTGAAAGGAGTGTCTTTTAAGAGAAGATTCGTTAAGGGACACGATTTTTGAGAAATCAGATATAAATTGTCGATAAAAGCCAAAGTGTCCTAGAAATGATCGGATATCTTTGATCAAGGAAGGCACATGTAATTTGGAAATCAAATTCACCTTAGCTTGGTCAACTTGGATACCTTTCTCTGATATGAGGTGTCCAAGCTCGATGCCTTTTAGAACCATGAAATGGCTCTTTTCCCAGGATAGAACCAAGTTCACATCAATGCCTCTTTGGAGGATTTGAACCAAATGCAGAACTCAATCATCGAAAGATTGACTGAATACCGAGAAGTCATCCATGAAGACTTCAAGGTATTTACCTACCATATCGGAGAATATTGCTAATATGCACCGCTGAAAGGTGGCAGGCATATTGCATAGCCCGAATGGCATCCCGCGGAATGCATACGTACCATAGGGGCACGTAAAGGTGGTCTTTTCTTGATCTTCAAGATGAATTGCCATTTGGTTATATCTGGAGTAGCCATCCAAGAAATAGAGATATCGATTCCCCGCCAGTTTCTCAAGAATCTAATCAATGAACGGGAGAGGGAAATGGTCTTTCTTCGTGGAGGTATTCAGTTTCCGATAATCTATGCAGATTCTCCATGAGTTTGCAATTCAAGTTAGGATGGTTTCTCTAGATTTGGTCGTAATCATGGTGAGCCCTGCCTTTTTAGGCACAACTTGGATAGGACTCACCCAGCGACTATCAAAGATGTGCTAGATAATTCCTGCATCGACCCACTTGATAATTTCATTTTTCACGACCTCCTGAAGATTTAGTTTTATTCTTCTTTGCATCTCGCGAGAAGGTTGTGAGCCCTCTTCGGCATAGATATGATGAGTGCATTAAGAGGGACTAATTCCAGTCAAGTCATCTAGAGTCCATCCAATGGCTCTTCGATGCTGTTGGAGGATAGAAATCAATTTCATTTCCTGATCAGGAGTAAGTCGAGAGTTGACAATCACAGGAGACGTTTGATTCTAACCTAAAAACACATATTTCATATGATTCGGGAGGGGCTTTAATTCTAGCACTGGGTTATTGGCAACAGGTGGGGGTTCGAGATTGGCCTTAGATGATAAGGTGGAAGCTAAGGATAAATCTGGATCAACCTCAACCTCCTCGATCTATGAGCCAAGATCTTCTTGTGGTTGAGGTCCTTGGAGAATCAGGTTCACCTCGGGAATCGACTCCTCAACCAGGGAACCTATGTCGTAGACTTCTTCGATTGCCCCACAATTTATTTCTTTCTGGGCCTTAAAGATATCGATCCTCAACGTCTTATTCCCAAATTTTAACTCAATCTAGCCCTCTTCGCAATTGTTGCCCTAGCTATAGCTAGGAACAGTCTCCCTAAGATGATCGGTGTATCTCTTAGATTTTCAGGAGTATTCATGTCTAATACAAGAACTCCTCTTGGTGACTTTATTAATTTGGCAGCCAGCTGTAGAGTCACCTCAGTTTGTTTGAGCTCAGTTTCCTCAAAGTGATCTAGTAGGGTGGTGGGAATCAAGTTTATGGAGGCTCCTAAATCCAATAAAGCTCGATCGAACTCTAGGTTAACTATCTTACACAAGATTAGAGGGGTGTCAGGATCTTTCACTTTCTATGGGAGTTTACTCAAAATTATAGAGCTAGCTTGCTCAGACAACATAATCAGACTCCCGTCTTTGTTTCGTGACTTATGCTTTGGTGTACATAAGTCCAAAAATTGTGCGTAGGGTGACACGTGGGGGATCGCATCCATCAAGGGAATGCTTATTTGGATTTGCTCAAAGAACTTGACCAAGTCCTCCTCAAGTGCCACAGGTTTGTGTTTCATGTTTCCTTTGGTCAAGGCCTCAGGAAATGGAATCTCTGTTGGTTTCTCTAGGATTGGTTCAAGCACTGGATCTGGAATAGGTGTGTCCTTGATATCCATCCTAGGTGTAGGTTCTGAATTACTAGGACTAGAGTGATTAGGATAAGGTGGGTCCTGAGTAGTTTTGCCACTACGCGTAGTGATAGCATTTGGGCCTGCCTAGTTTGGATTTAGAGTTGCAGGAGTGGTGGTTGTTGTTGATATCCTGAGTATGATGTGGAAGCCTCCAACTTGTCAAGTGGAGGTGCGAAAATGGCCTGATAGACATAATGAGCTTGGCCCTGATTTGGGTTCATAACGCACCTTTGGTTCAGCATGCTATTTGAATTCAGTAGAGATTGGGAAGTGCACTAGGCTGGTGAGTCCCAGCCATCTATGCAAGTTGGTTGAGAACCTCTGTGATTTCTACCTTATGCTATTTATGTATAGCCGCGTTAGTCTTTTGCATATCAACCAACATTTGTAAAATCAAGCTCATTTGGTCTTCCTTTCTCAACCCGGTTTGGAAGTTCAGGTTGGGCCTAGGTTGAGAGGACTGATATGGCCGCAGAGCTTGTGGTCGAGGTTGGAATTGAGGTCTCGAGTTTTGATTGTTTCCCAACCACGCGAAAATCAGATGATTGTGCCATCCAAGGTTATATGAATTGGAGAATGGATCATTCTGCATGACGTGGAGATCCTCGCAGGTCTGAGGAGCTCCAAACTAATCAAAGTATGAGGATTCAGAGATCCCCTAACTAGAGTAAGATGGTTCGGAGTTTCCTCCGAAACCAGGATCAAACAGTGTTGGATACATGTCCATCCCTTAATATGGGTGGTGATGAATGTTATGCACGGCCTCCCTACCTGAGGGCGGATGTGCATACATGTTTTGCTGTGAAGAGGTGGCTCTCTATAGATGGTGAGTCAATTCATCCACCTTTTTCTCATTGATAGAGACCTTATCCAAACGACTGGCTACCAACTCCAAATCGACGGATGCGGATAGGTCTTGTGTTTCGTGTGCCCCTTGCGTGTTTGTCAAGGAACGGGTAGTCGTTTGGTTGAACATACCCATACTCATTATTTATGGAGTTCTCACACATGTTCTCGAGAATCTCCCAAATGATGTCTTCATGCTAACCCATGATGTCGCCACCACAAGTCACATTGACAAATAATCTAATGTCCTCACAGAGTCCCTAGTAAAAAGACTGGATGAAATGACCCTTTCCAAGGGTCGTTCGTAGTTTTTCAGAAAGATAGGGCGTAAGCATAATTTTAAACCCCCTGGGTTTAGGTGTGTGGGCCCTACGAGAAGAGAAAGATTTCGTGGGGGGAAATCTCATAATTTTTCTCTCTCTCTCTCTTCCCACACAACACACCCACTCACCCACCCTCCTCTCTTTAAAACCCCCTCCACCCTCTCCATTTCCTCACCACCCTCACCATCTCCCTCACCTCTCCACACCACCACCACCTCAACCTTTGTTCCTCCACCCCCTGCCGGCAACCACTTCTCTTCCCCGTCCCCTTGCAGCCACGGGTAAGGGAAGGAGGGAAGCTCAAGACAGAGATGTAGAGAGCGAGAAGCATGGGCAAGAGAGAGGGAGAGTGAGGAGCTCGGAGGAGCTTGGGAGAGAGGGTGAGGGGAGGAGTCGAAGGTGTTCGGAGGAGCTCGGGAGAGGAGGTGCGACCTTTTCTACTTCTCCCTGGCTTGCTCTACTTCCCCGCTTCTTCCTTAAGTGTTTTGGTTCTTTTTGTGCAATTACTGAGCTGGGCTCTGGACAACCGACCAATTGGCTGTTACCCACGATCACTTTCCAACTATACTCGTGCGGTGAAGTGTGGTTTATTTTGTTTTCTTTTTTTTTCTCCTTTTTTTTTAATAGGTGGCTTCCCTGATCTCAAATTTACCTAGAGGCAATAAAGAGGAGGTGGTCCCATGGCTGGGCTCTGGACAACATGCCAATGGGTTGTTACCCATGACAACTTGCCAGTCATACCACCCTAGAGAGTTCATTAGCTACCCAATTTCTGTCAGAATCTCCAAGTGAGTCTGTGCAAAAATGTGTGCAGATGCTTAGACTAAAAGTCTTTCTGAGTTAGAGGGTGGGTTGATAAGTCGTATACTTATCACCTTATTTAGTTAGTGGATTAGAGTAGCTTAAGGTTGCAAGGATTTGAAGCTAAATCCATATTTTAACGGACACCAAGGCTGATTAAACCTGAAGGCCTAAAAAGTCTAAGTATTCAAGTTCTTTCCGTATTATTTCCCATTATTGACAAATTTCTAATGCCTAAGTTTTTCTTCCTAAATTCTCTCTCTCTATTTTTTTTTTATTCTATTCAGACTGATTAAATGAGCTTAGGATCATGCAAGTTACCACCCCCCATGCTTAAGTTGGACAATGTCCTCATTGACAAATACATGGATGCAACAGGGGTTCGAAAAGATATTACCTGAGTGACGTAGAATACCTGATCAGTCTAAATCTTCTGGGTTGCCTCCGAGGAAGCGCTGAGTTTAACGCCTCCAGTTAGGCGCTGCTTCGTGTCATCCCTCAATGAGGGTGACACACTCCTTTGGGGGAACCTGGGCTAGGAAGTGTTTCAATCTTTGGCCATTAACTGTAAAAGTATGCCCAGTGTTCGGGTCAGCGATTTCAACCGCCCCATTGGAGTGGGGCTTGACCACCCTAAATAGTCCTGTCCACTTGGACCTGAGCTTCCCTGGAAAGAGTTTTAGGCGGGCATCGAAAAGCCAGACTTGCTGGTTAGGCTCAAAGGTCTTTCTATGGATGAGTTGGTCATGGATGGCTTTCATTTTCTCCTTATACAGTCGACAGTTCTCAAAGGCGTCCCGACGAATTTCTTCAAGCTCAGAGAGTTGGAGCGTCCTCTACGCTCAGGCTAGCTGGGAATCCATGTTACACTGCTTAATAGCCGAGTAAGCCCAGTGTTCCAATTCGACAGGAAGGTGGCAGGCTTTGCCAAAGACCAGGCGATAAGGCGACATGCCTATCGGGGTCTTGAAAGCGGTTCTATATGCCCACAGGGCATCATCCAGTCGTGTGGACCAGTCTTTCCTGTCAGGTCTCACAGTTTTCTGTAGAATGTTCTTGATTTGTCTATTTGAGATCTCGGTCTGCCCATTTGTTTGCGGATGATACGGGGTAGCGATGCGGTGGTTAACCCCATATTTTCTAAGTAGGGCACGGAATTGGGAGTGAATAAAATGACTTCCACCATCACTGATCATGGCCTTTGGTATTCCAAATCGGGAAAAAATGTTCTGCTTAACAAAGTCCATGACAGTCTTATGACCACATCGGCAGGTGGCGACGGCTTTAATCCATTTAGAAAAATAGTCTACCGAGATTAGGATGTACTCAAAGCCGTTGGATGGTGCAAAGGGGCCCATAAAATCAATACCCCAAACGTCGAAGATCTCAACAATCGAAATGGGCTGGAGGGGCATCATACCTTTTCTGGTCATGGTCCCCAGTGTTTGGCAGCGAGAGCAAGTCTTGGAAAAGTTGCTCATCCTTAAATAAGGAAGGTCAATAAAATCCAGACTACAGAACCTTCGCAGTCGTTTTCTTTCTCGAGAAGTGGCCACCACAAGCTTGGTCATGACAAAAAGATAGCACACTCTGAACTTCATCCTCAGGGATACACCTCCTGATGATCTGGCCGACACAGAGGCAAAACAGCATGGGATCATCCCAGAAATAATGCTTGGCCTCGGCCAAGAACTTATCCCGTTGCTGTCTGGACCAGCTATGCAGGGTCTGTCCTACAACCAGGTAATTGACATAGTCAGCATACCAAGGCAGTTTCTTGTCTTGCACAGCCAAAATGTGTTCATCGAGGAAGGTGTTAGATAAAGGCAGGGAGGGTCCAATGTGGTCCGGGTGAAGTCTGGATAAGTGGTCAGCCACCACATTCTTTAATCTGGCTTTGTCGCGGATTTCCAGGTCAAATTCCTGCAAGAGCAGGATCCATCTGATGAGCCTGGATTTCGCGTCCTTTTTAGCCAACAGGTGCCAAATAGCTGAATGGTCAGTATAGATGGTCACGTGGGATCCCAGTAGGCAAAATCGGAACTTCTCAAGTCTGAAAACCACAGCTAGCAATTCTTTCTCTGTGACCGTAAAATTTCGTTGGGCCTCGTCCAATGTCTTGCTCGTGTAGTAGATCACCACGGGTTCTTGTCTTGTCTTTGTCCCAGAACAGCGCCTATGACAAAATCTGATGCATCACACACAATCTCAAAGTCCTGGGACCAATCCGGGGGCTGAAGTACAGGTGCTGTGGAAACTATGTCTCAGAGGGTGTGATAAGCCTAGATGCAATCAGAGGTCATGTGAAATATGGCGTCGTTGGCCAGAAGGTCGGTTAAGGGTTTGGAAAGCTTAGAGAAGTCTTTGATGAACCTTCGGTAGAAGCCAACATGTCCCAGGAATGAACGGATCTGCCGGACCGAGCTAGGCTGAGGAAGTTTGGAAATCAAATCAACCTTAGCCCGATCCACCTCAATGCCCCGGTGCGATACGATGTGACCGAGGAAGATTCCTTCTTGAACCATAAAATGGCTCTTTTCCCAACTTAACACCAAATTAACCTCGATACATTATTTTAGGATCTTCTTCAAGTTGCTCAAACAGTGGTCGAATGAATTCCCAAATACAGAGAAATCATCCATAAAGACCTCCAAGTATTCACCCACCATTTCTGAAAAAATGGCTAGCATGCAACGCTGAAAGGTAGCAGGTGCATTGCATAACCCGAACGGCATTCGACGGAATGCAAACGTGCCGTACGGGCAAGTGAATGTAGTCTTCTCTTGATCTTCAGGAGCAATTGAGACTTGGTTATATCCTGAATATCCATCCAAGAAGCAAAAATACTTTTGCCTTGCCAATCTTTCAAGGATCTGGTCAATGAATGGCAAGGGGAAATGATCCTTCTTGGTTGCTTCATTGAGCTTCCTGTAATCAATACACACCCGCCATGAGGTGGTGGTGCGGGTGGGGATGGATTCGCCATGCTCATTGGTAACAATGGTGAGCCCGGCTTTCTTTGGAACCACTTGAGTGGGGCTTACCCAGGGGCTGCAAAGATGGGGTAGATGAGGTCGGCGTCAAGCCACTTGATAATTTCTTTCTTAATGACCTCTCGCATGTTTGGGTTTAACCGTGTCTGCATCTGGCGGAAGGGTCGTGCCCCGTCTTCCAGGTAAATCTTATGAGGGCAAAAGGTGGGGCTAATTCCTCTTAAGTCTAAAATGGTCCATCCGATGGCAGCCCAATGTTCCGAAAGGGTCGCGATCAACCTGAGTTCCTGATCCTTGGTTAGATGAGAGTTAATAATCACAGGGAAGGTCTGGTCAGGTCCCAAGAAGACATACTTGAGATTCTCAGGTAGTGGCTTTAGTTCGGGTGCAGGTGGAACAACAGTCGAAGGGAAAGGGAAAGGCGGGAGTTGATTAATATCAATTTCCTCAAATGGTGTTGTTTGATGGTAATCAGCCTTACAGAGGTCCATGGGTAGAGATGGTGACAGGTCAGAATAGTCGTTACAGGATTGGTGGTCGGAGACAGAACTAAGGGTGAGGCATTCCTCGACCAAAGGTTCCACGGGATCATGTTCCTCAACACAATCTCAATCAAAAGACTTGGTCACCCGGAAGATATCCAACTGCATTTTCTTGTCTCCGAAGGCGATTTCCATACATCCCATGTCACAATCGATGTTTGCCTTAGCCGTAGCTAAGAAAGGTCTGCCTAAGATTATGGGTGTGTTCTGTAGTTTTTCAGGGACTTTCATGTCAAGCACCAAGAAGTCGACCAGAAAATAGAAGTCCTTGACCCACACAATCACGTCCTCGATAACCCCCTTTGGGGTCTTCAAGATCTATCCGCCAACTAGATGGTGACAGGTGTGGGTGTCAACTCTCCGAAACCAAATTGGTAGTATAGGGTTGTTGAAATAAAATTGATGGAGGCACCTAAGTCCAAGAGCGCTCTATCAAATGTCATGTCCCCGATATTGCAGGATATCAGGGGTGCTCCTAGGTCAGTTTGCTTGAGTGGAAGGTTGCTTGATATTACGGAACTTGCTTGCTTGGAGAGCATAACCTTCCTAGGTGCTTGAGGTCTTGGCTTACGTTTGGGTGTACAGGCATCCTTTAAAAACTTGGCGAAAGCAGGGATGTGCTTAACGGCTCCGAGGAGTGGAATATTAATCTGAACCTGCTTAAAGATCTCCAAAAGCTCCTCAGTTTCTACAACACTTTTCTTCTTCTTGATTGTTTCCAAGGCCTCGGGGTATGGTGTCTGAATATCGATAGGATTTATTTTTGGGTCCTTGGGTTTTTCCAGTGCCTCTTCTGAGTCGGGTATTTCAGCTGGTGAAGTCTCGAGAAGAGTCGGCCATTTGGGATAATGGGTTTTGGTGCCGCTTCTCAAGGTTACCGCATTCGCAGAGGCATTGGGACCATGGGTTGATCCTTCAGAAGATGAGGATGAAGAAGCACCAAACCCAGGGGGTGTTTGTGGGGCTAGCTGGACCATGTGAGCCTGCCCGGGATTGCCCTGGAATCCTTGCGAATTGGGGTCTCTGTTAATCACGTTTCACGGGTTCAGTTGTGGCTGGGAAGGTAGGGATCCTTGTTGTTTACAGTCCAATAGTTGGCTTAACTGTCCCTTTACTAAGGCCATTTCCTCCTGATGTTTCTAGTTCATTTCAGTCATCATTTTTATCAGGGTGTCCATTTGGTTCTGTGGGGGAGGGGCCACCCTATTTGGATTATATCGGGGTCTAACTGGTGGTCCTTACTAATAGGGGGGCAAGTTTGGCTGCTGGTTTGACCTGGGTTGGTTCTGGAATTGAGGTGGTTTCTGGTTTGTCCAACCAAAGTTGGGGTGATTACGCCAGCCAGTGTTGTAAGTGTTGGAGAAAGGGTCAGGTTTAGCATAACCTTGGATAGCTTGTACATCTTCAAGGATAGCAGATGTCGATGAGGAGGGAATAGAGTAATCAGGGGTTGAGGGAGCAAAGGTCCCTCCCTGGAACGTGGTCAGGGGTTGTTCCAGGTGTTGAACGTTTACGAACCTACGCTAACGTGTTCGATTTTTGGAAAACCTGTCGTTGTAGTTCGAAAGCGAAGAATTCGTGTTCAACAAATAAAATTTATACCGAAATTAAAATTCCGGGTCGAACACAGGGAGGCAGACGTTTGATTTAAAAACTACACGTTTCTTTTTATTTGTTACAGAATAATTTAATTTAGAACCATCTAATTATTTACAATAAATAGAAGAGAGAGAGAGTAAGAGAGAAAGAGAATATTACACAAAGAAATCAAAATGAGATGTAGAATAAACAAGGAATTTTTGTATTGAAGAGATTGTTCATTACAACTAGAAAGCATAAAACAATTACTTTAGAAAGCGATAAATTTACTCTAGAAAGCATTAAAAGAATGGAGAGAGAAATGTCCTCGACGATTGCTTGGAGGACGAGTAGATTAATCTAGAAAGCAGTAAATCTATACTAGAAAGCGGTAAAAAGAATAGGGAGAGAGAAATCCTCCCTCGACGGTTGCTTGGAGACAAGCCGGACAGGACGACGCCTGGACGAAGGAGAACGAAGCGGGACGAAGGAGGACGAAGCAGAAGAACGGGAATGAAGCAACACGCCGTCGTCGTCGCGGGATCCACTTCCGAAGGGGAACGAAAATTGGACTTTATCTCGCAAGAAGCATCCCGGGTATGGGACAAGCTTCTCTTGAGCTTTAGAGGGGTAGAGAGGAGAAAAAAGGGATGAGAATTTCGTATGGAGGGGGTCTCCTTTTATACTTGCAAGGAGTGGGGGCAAAATGGACATTACATCTTCAAAATAATAAATAAGGGGTCTTTAGTGACGGATAAATCCGTCACTAAAGCCCCGACGTGGCCGTCGCCGCCGCGCCCACGCGCGCCTCCTCGGCTGCCCGCTCCTCAACGCTCGTGCACGTCCAGCACTTTTTAGCCGTCCGATCACAAGATAGGACGGCTTAAAACGCGTCCGCGCCCGCTGCAACCCGCCCGCCTGCGCGTGCGATCGCGCGTTACGCGGGGCGTCCAATCGCGCGTCGGCGCTATCGGGCACCCGCGACCGCACGATCTCCATCCGACGCTCCACGCGCCTCAATTACCCACGCCTCCAATCCCCTCGCCGCGGCTCGAACCCGCGCCCCGCGCTCGCGTAAGCGCGCTCGACCGCTGCGCTGCGGGGCGCGGATGGTCGAGCGCATGTTTTAAGCGTCGGGCGGCCACAGCCATTGGATCTCCATCTGACGGCGGAGAGCGATCGGGCGGGGGCCTTCACAAAATGCCAACGGCCTTTTGGGCGGCTGAGATGGCGCCACGTGGCGCCATCTTGGCCGTCCATCTTCTGGAAGTTGTAGATGGTGCCACGGATGTCGGATTGACTCGATTTTTGTGTCGTTGGGCTGCGATCGTCGATCCGAATTCATCCATGCGGTCGGATTTGTCATCTGAAGTGCGGATTTATACCATCCTGGCCCTTGATCTTCTAGGGCTCCCCGGTCTCTATCTGATGCTACGGATGCCTGATTAGGGCGATCTTGGAGTCGTTGAACTCCAATCGTCGCCCTGATCATATCCATATGGTTGGATCTTTGATCCGAGGCCCCGATAAAATGTTTGCCCTGTCCAAGCACATAAAAGGAGACAATTAACCTCCATTTTATTCAAACTACTCTAAATGCGAGATGATGCATGTTATGCAATATTTATATCATGAAATGCAATCCTATGCTTAAGAACATGCATAAATAGACATTTTAAGTAGTGTAAATGTGTTTACATCACTAGGTTCAGTTGGCTTAAGGGTTGGACTAGGTCAACATTGTGAGCTCCCTTTGCTTTTGTATTTTTTTTTTTAGGATTGATGTGTCTTAATGTTTTCAGCAAGTTTCAGTGGGCACGTCAAGTTTTGCATACAATTCGGTGAAAGTAGATTTCCTTTTGTTGTGTAGAGGCTCTAAAACCCTAATGTACTCATCCTAGGGATTATGCAGCTTCTATTGGATGAGTCGATTTTAGGGTTGAGTGGTGCGGCCCAAGTCAATTCAAGGTGGCTTCGCAAATACCACTCAAAAAGAAAATAGAACACTCCAAGAATCTTACATTATTCAGAATGTTAGAGTGTATTTTTTTTTTGTTGGGTGATGTGTTAAGGATGTGGGTCAGGCAATCATGCACCACGCCAATTTTTTTTCAGTTTTACAATTTTTTTTTAGATTTTTAAGCAAGCAAACAACCATGGGTGAAGAAATACTCACGACCGGTCCTTGTTGCGCTTACTCCCTTGTTACCATCATGAGTTGCACTCCTTCACCATCCAAGCACCGAATTCCTGCAACCATCAAATAGAAGGAGACAAGGCATTAGACGATGTAAGCATGGATGTAAAAGGGAAGTGACAAAATAAATCTATTGCCTCCCCGGCAACAGCGCCAAAAACTAATGTGTGTGTGACGCGTGTGTTTAGAAGAGTCGTTACAGCTTGCGCTCGCAACATCGATTTTAAAATGAAGGAATGGACATGAGTCCGAGTCTCAGGGAGGTATGAAAATCAGATTTTTCTTGTCACTTAATGTCACGGAAATAGCGGGTTTTTGCTTGCGAAAAGTCATGGGTGAAAAGCGAGTGAGAGAGAGAGAAAGAGAGAGAGAGAGAATAGGGTTAGGATTCTTTTCATTCACAGCATGCAACTCAAACATAAAAGAGGGCAAGCAATTGAATAGAAAACAACTTCATTTGTCATGCAACTTTAGTTCATAATTACAACACTAGATGAATGCTTGAACATAAGTAAAGTAAGGCTTAAGATAAAGAAGGAAAGAGAAAGAGAGAAGACGGCGAGGCAGCCAAGGCTGTGGAGGGAGGCTCCGTCGACGACTCGCCATCTTTGGCGATTACAAAGAGGGCTAATGGTAGCTAAGAGGGGGTAGAACACTTGCAAGTGGAGTGAATGCCTCCCATGGGTGGTTGGAAAGGGTTTAAATAGGAAGAAGGACTTTCCAAATGAAGAAGAGGTTTTAGCTTGCAAGTGGAGTGAATGCCTCCCATGGTTGGTTGGAAGGGGTTTAAATAGGAAGAAGGGATTTCCGAATGAAGAAGGGGTTTTAGCATCGTCTGGGACGTCGCTAAAACCCTTCCAAAAATGTCGGTGAAGGCCCCTGGCCACCGGTCGCTCGCGCACGTCTGTTCTTCTTCGCGCCTGATCCGCATGCGCGTGTCGTAAGCTGTCCGATCGAAGATCGAACGGCTGAGCTTCTGCGCGAGGCACTGGCACGGATCACGCTGAGGTGCATGCGTCTACCGCGTCGCGCGCGTGAGCCTCTACGCTCATCCGTTGCGCCACGCGGCTCCATCTGCACCATTCGCTGCCGATTGAGCGGTCGAATTTGCACGCGCCTCAAATCGCACTGAAATTAGGGAGCTGCGGGCATTTCGAACCTGAGCCCCTCTTTGCGAAGTTGAAGCACCGACTACTGCGATGTCATAGAGGATTGTCGCGGCGAGCATCGGGCGCGCGGGCATTCTCGACTGTTCGATCGAAGATCGATGGCTGAGATTCATCCTCCAGGTGAAGGTGGAAGCGGCCTACGATCTGGATGCAGCGATCGGGCGCCACGTGGCGCACCGTGGGCCGTTGATCATCAGATCAATGGTTAGAACTTCTTGGGCCCATTGCAAGAGCTCCGGATGTAGGATTTGGCCAATTTCGAGTCCGCTGGACTTCGTTCGTCGCTTTGAATCCATCTGTGTGGTCCGATTGCTCATCTGAGGCCTGTTTTGACAAGTACTTATAAAAATGGACATTAATACTGTTTTATAAGTAATCTTGATGTATGATGCATGCAATGCTCTCATTCTATTTATGATGTATTATCTGTGCATTTTGTTCTTAAGATGGATCCCAATTAATAGAATTATCACCCCAAGATGCAATGTTATCAGTGCGCAGACTATTGAGGGGTAAGACCCCTATTCTGAGTGGTGAGACCCCTGTTATGTTCTATGTTGTACGCTTGGGCGTACCTGCTAGTGAAAATGACTAACTACGTGCCAGTGCGGGATAGCTACCCATGTGTTTATCATGCGTGTCGTAGTCACCGCTACATTGCGATCGTGACCTCGAGGTGGTAGACCAGGTGTAGGACTACCATGGGGGTTCTCCCAGCCAGGAGAGTGCCACGTGTACATCTTACATCACGGAATAAACTACAATCAAGATCGTTCCCTTAGGGAAGAAGAGGATTAAGAAATGTTGTAGACCCTTATTAGAATAACCGAATCAAAAACACCTGGTTCAAATAAATGGAAATGAATGAATAGTTATTTTCTTGTTTCTTTTAGTTAAATTGCATATAAATGGCTTAACCACCACTTTACTCAGTGTTAGCTGACCATGGATTGTATAACCATGTTCAAGCTAGGGAGTTGAGCAGCCTGCACCATCGACTGCCGAGGGTGCTGGGCTCAGTCAAGCCCAGCCTAGTGTTTTTCTCCTTTCTATTTCAGAGCTCTTGTAGTAGTGAGTACATTTAGCATGTATTAGATGTTTCTGCTATATTTCTATTCATGTTATATTTCCCTCTATTGTAATTGTGATGGCTATGTATGTTGTAGTACCCTTCCGCGTGTGGCATGTAATAGTTTTAAGACTTCTCATTCTGTTTTCCATTACTACCTCTTATTTATTTCTGCTTAGTTACATTGCATGTGTGGTTGTGGAATATTTTCTGCTTTTGGTTATTTCTCGTTGGACGACTGGGTCTTGGGATTAGTCGAGGTGAGCCAATCTTGGGTCCTATAGGGAACTAGGATCGGGTCGTAACACTGGACTTGTTCCCATTTAGGAACTCCGTGATGAGGACCTTCCCGCATGAGATCCAGAAAGCGATCTCATGCCTCATGAAGTGGTTCCTATGTGAAATGTGTGATTTGGTGTCTCAAAGCATTAGTGCAACCCACTGGGAAGAATTTCTTCAGGAATTAAGCTTGTAGTTCCTTCCAAGTGTTGATTGGTCGAATCAAAGATTGATACCAATGGGCAGCTTTGTTCATCAGAGAGAAGGAGAACATCTTCATGAGTAGGATGTCCCGATTTTGAACAAGTGATCCAAAAGTCTAGGCCAGATGTTTCAGTTGTTTGATGTGCTGCAAAAGATCTTCGGAGTTCAATTCATGAAATTTGGGGATCGCACTGATAAGATTCGGCTTCAATTCTGTATCAAGTCCTCCAACCGGGATTTGCACCCTGGGTTTGATGGCTACCGCTACGGGATTGTAATGGTCTCGCATCTGTAGATGCGATCAGGGGTTCATGAATGCATGAAGTAGATCTATGAGATTCCATAATTGGTTCTAGAAGTCTGGTACTTGGCCTCCTCCTTTAAGATCCTGATTCTCCATGGAAGTAGAGGATGGAGAACTAGGCACAGATGTGGAATGATCAGAAGAGATGTTGATTTGATTGTAAGGGGACCCAAACAGTTAAACCTGGGCTTGACCCCGACGAGAGTGAACTGCTAATGGAGATCTCAAGACTAGTCTTAAGGACCTCCTCCCGTACATGCACTATAGAATCAGATGAGGGATAGAATGTGTCTTGGACCCAATCAAGGAACCCAAAAAGGCTGGGTGACTAAGGTAGTTCGAGGCATATGGACCTCTAGATCAGAAACTCACCCACCCGAGAATTACATGGGCAATCAGGAAGGGAGAGTCCTGCAAAGATCCCTACACAGTAGAGCATCCCCACAGGCTATAGGGTTTCTCCCACCCGACCTTCATTGTCACCGCGACTCCAAGGAGACCAGAATGTGTGAGTTGAGACCTAAGTCTACCAGTTTTAATCCTGCTTGTGCCTTGAATTTCACTTGAATTTAGAATTGATTTGATTTGTGACTTAATTTGGAGGTTGGTTGATTCACAAAGTGAACCAACTTCACCTAACATGCCCTAAGGTTAAGAATGAAGTTTAGGCCAAAGCACCCAAATCACCCTGAATTGGTTCCTAAATAGCTTATTAGGTCCCAAATTTTAATGATCCAAGTGATTAGAAAGCCTTCATTTTAGGGTCAACTTGTTAAGATCAATTCAAGCAAGGGCTTGGGTAGCACACAATGCAGGAATATTTTTCTTTTTAAGCAAGAAAATGTGTACTAGTCCTTGAAACCATAATGTGGAAATCCTAGTTTGGCTCTATTTCCAAGTCCAATTTTTTCCAAAGATGGTACCTTGGGCTCAATCAAGAAGGTGAATAGCCCAAGGAACCTTATGTCCCTAACAGGTGCAAGTATCAGGATGGGGCTCTCTAATTAAATCACTCAAATCCGATTAGACTAGGAAACTTTTGCCTTGAATGATGATTACTAGGAAAATAGGACAAGTTGGATCCTAATTGATTTATTTCCTTTTCAATAGTAATTACCTGCTCCTGGTGTGGTTGCTTGAGCAGTCAATCTTTGCGATGGTTCACCTCGCAACAACACAACAAAATAGATATAGCAAGTTAGAATCAAAATAAGCATGACTAGTGATTGAAGTACGCATTGCTCTTTGGCAACAGTGCCAAAACCTTAACAATGAATTTCTATCTTTTTAGAAAAATACGCGTCATAGTATAGTCGACGAAAATCGCATCGACATTTAAATTTATAAGCTTGAAAAACGTGTGAGTTCCAAGGTTGTTTGAAAGGAGCAAGATAATTGCAATTCAAACACTAATCCAGTATTCAAAAAAAATTCAAGATATATCAAAAACACATTCAATGAATATCAAAATGTATGTCAGAGTCAATGGATAAACATAATGGAGAGAGATATATATGGAGCAAAAATAATAGTGGTTGAGACCACTAATGAAATCCTTGAACACTTGGTTATTCTCGTAACTCAAAGCTCAAGTCAGACGACTCTCAAAGGCCTTAGACACCTTAAATCCTCAACTCTTCTTCAGTTCAACACTTAGGTTCCAAGCTCTCTAAAGCAAAACCCTCCCTTCTTTTCTCTCAAAGCCTTTCTTCCTCTCTCTCTTCTCTATTCGAGTAAATAGATCTACATCCAGACTTGTGTGCATGTGCATAGGCGAGGGCTTATGTATGCTCGTGGGGGTAGGGACCTGACCCTAGTGTCTCAAAGTTAACATGCTAAAGTGTGCGATTTAATAAATATCAAATTCTGAATTAATTCTTCTCGATGTGGCACTCTCTTCCAATTCCTCCCTTGCTGCAGGCGCAAGGTGAATCACTCCTAATCGAAGTTGTTGCTGTTGTTCCTTCATCAAATTGATGCCCCATAAGCCTTCTTCAAGTGGTTCCCCACCAGCTGGAGGTGGAAGCGAGATCGGAGATCGGCGGACGGTGGCGGAGTTGATGTAATCGACAATGAACACCTGTAACAAGAAACATGGGCTATAAGTCCCAATTAGATGGTTCAGGAGCATCGCCGTGATGCATGAAATGTAGTGGTGGTGGAGTTTTGGTATATGGAGGCGTGTGGAGGTCGGTTGACGTCAGAGTTGGTAGCGGACAATGGGTTTGTTCAGGGAGGAGTTACAAAGATCAAAGCTCTCAATAAATTGAGGGCTTTTGATCTCTAAGGTACGGGGAAGATTGTGGTGGTGGTGGTTTGTCGTTTGATGGAGTGTGGCTTATGCACAAGCTCACCGGAGTCTTGCTGGAGGCGGAGAAGACGGAGAGGGATTAAGAGGATGTGAGGTGGAAAGCTAATCCTAAGATCCTAAAATTAATCTTGAGAATGAGAGGGAGATGAAGACCTATTCTATTGGATGAAAGGGGGAGGACTCCTCACCAGCATGCCTTACCAGACGCAAGGAAGATGAATTTCTTTGATGAGGGAGACAGTGACGACGACAAGGAGAGAGGGCTCTATGCCAGAGTTAAAAGAAGGTGAGGAAGAAGATGGACCGCCCAATTTGGTGGTTGGGTGGGCAGAAGAGGGTGTTGGAGTAGGTGATCGGAGCGCTAGTTGGAGATGACTGAAGAGGGAAGAGAAGATGGAATTTTGGCCTAAACTTAGCCGAGGAGCACGTTGGGATGTAGGAGAGCTTATATAGAGCTCAAATGTGCCCTCAAATCGGAAGAATTTGGGAGTTGGAATTGGAAACCAAAGTATTTCTTTTTTGTGAATCCTAAAGCTCGGTGGAGCTTCTTACGTTCCAAATTAGGCACATAATCAAGTGCAAATGCTAGAGGATGATTTGATAATCAATCCCTCCAAATTTGGAGGGATTTGGTGGTAAAATGAGAAAGAACTTCTCAATCACAAGTCGGTTTGTTTGGGTTCTTGATTCTCTGTTGGTTGCATTTAGGAAAGAAGGGAAAAGAAGGCAGCAAGGGTATTTTAGTGAAAATGATGAGAAGTTGGGGGTGTCATTGTAAGGGAAACATATAAATTAGGGGTCTGGTTGTAAAGAACAGAGAATTGGGGATTAAAATGCAAATTATGTCAAGATGGATTTTGATTAGGCCCAAATTTTGGTGTTAACATAATTTGGATCTAATGAATCTAATGGTGAACTTAAATTTAGGTTTTGATCACATTTGACTGTATAAATTACACATAATCCCAAATTAAGACAAATTCCATCTGAATCTCTGTTTTTGGTAAAAATGGATTCCGATGGTCAAAGTAAAGATACCAAATCTCTTAAAATATTTTTTAATGATTTTTAGGAGGTTTAGATTGAATTTATTTTTACCAAAACCCTTTCAATTTGAGTGAGGCTAATAATTAGGGTTTTTTTTATACTAATATAGTCTTCAAAATGCATGAAACCCTGATTCAATTATTCTGAGCCCACTTCTTGGTCTTTTAATTTCATTTGACCTTTTGTTTAGCCCTGATTAATCCCTTAGTTAATCTTCATTAATGATGAGATGTTAAAATGGCAGATTTAACCCATTTTCCTGTCTTCTTCTCAGATTCATTTTAGAGTTATGATCTTCTGATGAATATTTAGGAGTATTTATTATAGTAGTTAGGCTAATTTAAGCTCATTAACACCAATGATGGTGCTACCATCAATCTGTTCCACATGATTTACATGTCCAGATGGAGGCTCCCATGGAGATGAGATGTAACAATCGAGCAACTACCTATATTGCCAATAATCCAATGTTCCATGAGTGTACAAAGCATGTTGGGGTGGATTGTCACTACACACGAGATCTAATTCAATAGGGCATTATCTACACATATCTAGTTGCTTCTGAAGACCAGATGGTAGATATTTTTACTAAACCCTTATCTCATTCTGCATTTGATATACATTATGACAAGTTGAACATGATTAATATCTATGCTCTAGCTTGAGAGAGAGTGTTGTAAGACTCCTCTTTTATTATTTTATTTTTATGTCTGGACATGTATTGCTATTTACCCACACCTCTTCTTATATAAAGAGGTGTAAGGCTCTTTTCATTCAATAAGACTAATCATTATTTCCAACTTTAATGATTGTAAGGAAAAAGTTATGGAATTGAAGGAAGGTGCCTTTGCTTGATTTGAGAGGCAATCAATCCCAAATAAAATGTGGACACTTGCTTTCGATGGTGGATATAGATGGGGGTCTATGACAACCAGCATATGTGAAGCTATAATGTAGTCTTAAAAGATGCAAGATCTTTGCCAGTCACTACATTGGTGAAGAAAATATTTCATAATTGTATGTCGTACTTTTGAGATAGTCGAGGTAATATAGAAGCAGCATTAGCTAGATTTGAAGTTTACATCACATGAGCTAGTAGTAAGTTGTAGAAGTGGAGAACGGTTGCCCATGAGCATACTGCAAAAATATATCACTGGAGTCCAAAATTACAATATGAAGTTGTAACTAGAGACAACCTATAGCATATGGCATGAAAGGAGGGAAAGCTAGATCGGTGAACTTAATGGCAAATACATGCACATGTGGACAATGGCAATTTTGGAGAATTCCATGTTCACATGCTTTGGCTGTACTTGCACACAGGAATTTGAGTTTGGATGAATTCATGCTGCATTGGTATGCTTTGGAGTAGCAACTTCAATGCTATCAAGGAAGGTTTTATCCTATTCCCGATAGACAGTCATGGACTTGGATGTTGATTGAATTCTCTAAACTGATTTTAGATCTGAAGCACAAGAGCATAAAGGTCATCCTAGATCTACTCATCTATGGAATAAAATAGATTTTCGAGAATCGTTGCAACCAAATAATTGTAGCAAGTGAAGTGGTGCAAGGCACACAAGGCGTAACTATTTCGAGAGCTACTTCTGCATTATCAACAAATGTGCCTCCATCTTAATGCACCAAATGTGAACCATCCATCATCTAGCACAAGTGTTTTGAAACATGCCAAGCAACCAAAGGATACTAATATATGAAAGAATTTAAATAAATGTGGCTTGTGCAGCGGCCTTAGACATAAAGGAGATATTACTGTAACCTGGTATGAGATCTTATTTACTTTCTTCTTGTATGGTCTTATTCACCACTTTTTTTAGCATTGGCATGGAGTAGAAGAAAGAAAAGATTACGGGGGCAACATGAGAGATAAGCTCTTTTCCATCCCCATATATATGTTTATTTGTGAAAAGGATTCTATTTTTCCAATCTGGACATCCTTGTTTATATGAGCCATATCAACCATATATGTTTATTTTCTATGAGCCATATTAACCAAAACAATAGCTTTTTGCTTATCACAAATTACAAAGCATAAAACACTAGTAGCATCATTCTTCTTCTAGGAAAAGAAAGCATCAATAGTATAGAATTTAGCTAGTTCTAACAGCTATGTTGAACTCAGTTGTGTATCGTACTACATATTTACCAACATAACTAACAGAAACTTGAAACCACCTTAATGTTGCTCGCAGCAAACATATAACATTAACAACAATGTTGACTTGACATGAAGGACAAGCAATGAACCAGAAAAGGTAGAGAATAACAAGGACCTCACAAGAATTACAAAATTTCATGTGAAATCAAACTCTCCACAAGGAAATGTAGAGAATAACATGCTATATATCTCTGAAAAATTCACCTGCATAAATCAGAGTATGTAATGAATAAGATTAAGTAATCACCTTTTTTTCCTGAAGTACCTTTCTTGCCATTGTTAAGGACCTTTTTTGAATAGGATCATTTTTCCTGAAGTACCTTTCTCCACATGAACAAGATTAGGGTGATTGTTGTTGTAAAGTAGGTAGAAAATCTGGTGATTGATCTTCAGTTTAAAATATAAGGGAACTTGAATGAATTTTTTTTTATGACCCATAACCCATGGGTTGAAGACCTGCCATTTCTTTCCTTGCATAATTGTATTCATATTTTTTGTACTCTAATTGTTGATAATGAACTATTGTATACATGTAGATGGATTCAGGACCCATTGCTCATGAGCTATTGTACTTGCAGCCAGAGCACCGTTCACGATTTGTGTGGGATGGCCATGCAAGCATCTATGCCCTTACAGACACAAATTTCTTTTTTTAGAATTTATACGATCCAACAAACATGTTTACAATTATTTCTCATAGGGGTCAACATGGTTGAAATGTAAGAGAAGAGAAGAGAAGTCAAATTGCATCACAACCAGGAACACAACTATATTGTGACGTGCATCCAGGAGACTAATTTTGGACCACTTCTGCATATACTATTGTAAAGACCCGTGCCACCAAAACCCTTTTAAGACGTCTGGATACCTTCCCAGACGTCTGGAAATAAATTTTTGCGTGCATACGACCGCGAGTCTGCGCACATGCCGCGTGCAGACTGAAACCCAACCGCCCTCTTCTCTTTCTTCCTCCCCTCTCTGACTTGCAGAACTGCCCCCCGGTGCCTACAAATACTCCTCTCCCCTCTCCCTCTTTCACCACCCCATCCGTCTTCTCCTTCCTCCAGCGCGAGAGCAAGAGTGAGAGCAAGCAGCAGCTGCAGCCGAGTGCAGCGGCAGAGAGGAGAAGAGTAGCGAGAAGGGAAGAGAGGAGAGTGCGCGAGCCATGAGAGAGAGAGCACGCCAGAGCAGTTCAAGGCTGGTCAGGCGTGCGCGAGGCGGAGTGTTGTGTCGGGGAAGTCCTCCCCGACGCTGCTGCAGCTAGAGCAGCAGCAGACGAGTGCGACACGGCCGTGCGCAGCAGGAAGAAGACAAAGGAGCTTCTGATTCTGGGATTCTTCCCAGAATCAGACGTCTGGACCTATGTCCAGACGACACGGACGACATCTGGAGGAGGCTCCAGACGACTGAGAGGTACATACTGCGCATATACATCCCTTTTTGCGAGTACGACCATGCAACCTTTCTGTTGAAGCTCTGTTGCATGCCGTGTTTGAGAGTTTTCACGTACGCGTGTAGGTTTCGCTTCGGGAAGGCGCAGGACACGCCCTCCCACGCGGTTCAGACGTCTGGGCGAGTCACTAGACGGCGGAGAGCGTCTCCAGATGTCCGGAGAGGTGGTCGGACATCTGGAACTAGGTCCAGACGGTTCAGTAGGATCTCTGGATGTCTGAGCAGCATAGAGTGAGGTATGGATCTGGACTCCTTTTAAGACGTTTGGAAGATGTTCCAGACATCTGATTTGAGTCAAAGTTGTCATTTTTAACCCGTTTAGGGTCCGTTCGAGGTCCGATTTCCGCGTTTAAGATTCCATTCCTCTTCGTATAAGTTCCTCTACTTGTTGGAATGCTTGTTATCATGTTCTGAGTGGTTTCTTGTGGTTGATCCTTGTGTTAGGACCTCGTTCTATTGCGTACTTGGGGGTTGTAGAAGCACGTGGACCTGCCGATCACGCCTCCATTTTTCCTGATTTTACGGGTAGAGTGGCTTTCCTTAATTAATTACAAACATAAATGCATATCTGGAATAAATGATAGATCCTAGGGTATGGCATGAATCCTAGGACCATAAAATTAGATTGAATGATAGATCCTAGGGTATGGCATGAATCGTAGGACCAGAAAACTAAATTGAATGATAGATTTTAGGGTATGACATGAATCCTAGGATTAGAAACACTGGAACGATTGTATTAAATGCCTGAAATGCACTCTTGCAATGAGTAGATGGAATAATAATTGCCTGTAATTGGATAACAGTTGCATGTGAAATGTAGAATACTGTTGTTAGTAACTGCTACATGTAATTTCTGTTGGTTGAAATTAAATACGGGCTGCTTGTATTTAAATTGGAAAAGAAAGATTAAATGTTGGAAACACATGCTATATGCGAATAAACCTGAATGATGAAACCTAGTATGGCTTGGCCTGAGGAACATGAGCATGAACCCTACGGGAATTAGGAGTAGAGCTCCTGGAAATAAATAGAATAGAACTGGAAAAGTGAATGGGAAAGTGTATTGTCTCTTGGGTACGTGGTACCAAGGGAAGCACATGTTACCTCTTAGTGTAGAGGGGAGCTTGCCGCCCTCAGGTCGAGACCGGGGTGAGTTTGGCCACTTTGCAACCACTTTCTGGCCCTCGCGTACACAGTACCAGGGAGAGCTGCTAGTGTAGGGAGAGAGCTAACCACCCCACAGGGCCTGGGGTTCAACTAGCCGTCCTACACCAACTTGTTAGGCCCACTGGGCAAACCAGGGTAGTCAGGTGAGGGTGCACGGACTGTGGAGGGGCGAGTCTCCTGTTTGATTACTGTGGAGGGGCTAGACCCCTGTTACTGAGAAGGATCTGGCCTATACTGGTTCCGTGCTGTGCTTTGGGCGCACCCGTTAATGGAAACGACTGACCGTGTGCCAGTGCGGGGTAGCTACCCGTGCATTTATCACGCGTGCCATAGTCACCGTTACGTCCGTCAGCGACCTTGGGGTGGTTGACTGAGGGTAAGACCACCACGGGGGACTCTCTCGGCCAAGAGAGCACCACGTGCTACTTCTACTCTTCGGAAAAGACTGCAATCAAGATCGTTCCCACGAGGAGCAATCGAGATCAAGAAAAAGACATGATAAATAAACCAAGTGATGAAAGAAAGAATAATTAGTTAAATAAAGAAAGAAATTGAAAACAACAGCTACCTGTCCACCTTTACTGTTTCTCTTAATTAGCTGGTTGCCACTCTCCTCAGCGTTTCGCTGATGTGTCATACTTACCACCTTTTTCAGGTCCAGGTGATGAGCAGCCAGAGCCTACGGCTGCGGAGGGTGCTGGGCCTAGTAGAGCCCAGTAGTTGTACTTTTGTTGTACCCATTTTCTGTAGTAGTGAGTATTTTGTTACACATTTGTACTCTTTTATTGTAAACTTCATATTTATGTACCTATTTTTAATTCTATATTGTTGTGGTGGTGTGTACTGTAGTAGTTTATTTCTTTACTACTGTACTTTTGTTACTTTTAGTTGCTTGCATGGTGAATGTGGTTTATTTTACTGCTTTTTGGTTACTTTCTAGTTGAACGACTGGGTCTTGGGATCTCTCGAGTCGGTCCGATTCTCGTGTCTCGTAGGGATTCGGGAATCGGGTCGTAACAAGATGGTATCAGAGCAATGTCGTCCCGGGAAGTGAACCAACTAGTTGGAAAATAACCAATTCACGTGCTTGTAACTAGAGTAACCACCACAACGTATCTCTTGACATCTGTTCTGGGGTTCTTTCATTGAATGTTGATTAGAATTGGCGTATTTTCTGTTCTGTGTTCGTTTCTCCTTGCAGGAGAGGCCTCGACGTGGGACTAGTGAGGTGGGCCACGGACGCGGTTGAGGACGAGGTCGGAGGGGCGGGTGTGTTGAGCCTGACGCCTCAGTGGACCAGCCACTACTCTTGGGCATTCAAGCCCAAGACCTTACCCAGCTGATACGGGAGATCGTACAAGAGGAGCTTCACCCGCCGCCACGAGCACCACTCCCTGGGGCTGCCGAGGGGGAGTCCTCTGTGGGATAGCGAGACAGACACGGCGCTGGACGTGGGGGAGGGGGTGTCCCTCCATGCCCCCACCTTCCTTCGGCACTTTTGAGTATGAGTCCTCTTTACCTGGAGGCGTACCAGCTTCTCCACTTCAGCGCCATTATGAGCTTTTCGGACAGTTCCGGAAGCTGAAACCCCCCTCCTTCAAGGGGGATGAGGACCCGACCGAGGCGGAGGACTGGCTCGAGCAGATCGAGAAGGTGTTTGACACCCTTCACCCCCTGTGGAGTGCTGTGTGGCCTTTGCCACGTACCAGCTGGAGAACGCGGCACACAGGTGGTGGAGGGCGGTCAGGGGTCAGGAGAGGGATGAGTCGACTTGGGACCAGTTCGTTACCCTCTTCTGCGAGCAGTATTTCCCTCAGACGTGGCAGGACCAGAGAAGGCGGGAGTTTTACACTCTCCGCAAGGGGATGATGACTGCGAGCACGTACCGCACGTGTTTTCTGGAGTTATCTCGTTTCGCCGCAACAGCCGTGGCTACCAAGGAGGAGTGCCTTTGGAGGTTCATCGAGGGGCTCCGACCTACTATTCGGGGGTATGTCAAACCCCTGAAGCTGCCTACGTTCTCGAGGGTGCTGGAGGCAGCTATGACGTATGAGGAGACCAACCCGTCCGCACGTGACACTGATAACGGGCGGAAGAGGCCCTACCAGCCAGACTTCTCACAGGGCCGACGAGAGAGGAGGCACATGGCACCCACAGGAGAGCCGTCACGCTTTGCGGGGCCGTCAGTGGCCTTTGGGGGCCCCTGACAGGGGCCAGCTGCTAGCATCGGACCCTTGCCCAGCCGTCAGCAGGGACTCACTGAGGGCGGGAGTTGAGTCCCCCTTTGCTACCAGTGTGGCCAGCCGGGCCACATCAAGAGGGACTACCCGTCTAGGGCTGGAGGTCAGCAGATGCTCCCCATGCCGAGCACTGGAGGGCGAGCTGGAGGTTGCGATTTCCAGGCGCGAGGAGGAGGACAGCAGTCATGAGAAGGGTATTGGCCAACGGCTACCCGTCCGACGCAGAGTGTGGCTGCTTCGTCCGCACCTAGGGCTGAAGGGCGTATCAACGCCCTGACACATAGGGATGCCAGAGATTCAAGATCAGTAGTGGCAGGTATGGTTACGGTTTCCGACAGACTAGTTTACACGCTTTTCAACTCCGGCGTTATGCACTCGTTTGTCTCTGCCAGTTTTGCTGTTAGTTTGGGACAAGACTGTGTGTTGTTAGAGGATCCGTTCGTGATCAGAGGTCCGGGTGATCAGCTGTTTGTAGCTGAAGAGGTTTGCATCGATTGTGAGGTCAGTGTTGGGGACACAGCCTTCCCGCTAACCTGATTGTGTTACAGATGGACTTTGGTGTGATTCTGAGGATGGACTGGCTGTCCGCTTACCACGCCTTGGTGGACTATTTTGAGAGGAAGATCGTCTTCTCCATACCGGAGTCGCCTTCTTTTGAGTTCCACGGGCAGCCAGTGGACGGAGGCTTCAGGTGCATTTCTGCACTTCGGGCAGCGAGACTTTTGGGCCAGGGGTGTGAGGGCTTCCTAGCTTGTGTGGTGGCGGAGCCCACCCCTATGGTAGACTTTCAGAGTATCCCGGTGGTCAGAGAGTACCCCGACGTATTCCCAGATGAGTTGCCAAGACTACCGCCTGAGCGTGATATCAAGTTTGAGATCTCATTGGTACCGGGGATTAGCCCCATTTCTACAGCACCGTACAGAATGGCACCACTTGAGCTGCGAGAGCTCAAGTCTCAGTTGTAGGACCTTTTGGAGAAGGGCTTTGTGAGGCCTAGTGCGTCTCCGTGGGGAGCCCCGGTATTGTTTGTAAAGAAGAAGGATGGTACCCTACGCCTTTGTGTGGACTACAGACAGCTGAATAGAGTTACCATCAAGAATAGGTATCCGCTGCCGAGGATTGACGACTTGTTTGACCAATTGCGAGGTGCCATGGTATTCTCCAAGATAGACTTGAGGTCTGGGTACCACCAGTTGAGGATCAGGGGGGCGAACGTCTCCAAGACGGCCTTCCGCACCCGGTACAGACACTATGAGTTTTTCGTCATGCCGTTTGGGCTGACCAACGCCCCCGCTGCCTTCATGGATTTGATGAACCGGGTGTTCAGACTGTACTTGGACCAGTTCGTGGTGGTATTTATTGATGATGTGCTCATCTATTCTCGAGATCAGACGCAGCACGAACAGCACTTGCGGATGGTTTTGGACACACTGAGATGACGTAGGTTGTATGCCAAATACAGCAAGTGCGAGTTCTAGTGGAGGGAGGTGACCTTCTTGGGCCATGTGATCTCCGGGGATGGCTTGGCTGTGGACCCAGCCAAGGTTGAGGCGTGCTCAGGTGGGAGAGACTGCGTACAGTTACTGAGATTCGCAGTTTCTTAGGACTGGCAGGCTACTACAGGTGGTTTATTAGGGGCTTCTCACAGATTGCACGTCCTATGACACAGCTGACCCGGAAGGACATGTCCTTTTCTTGGACAGACGCTTGTGAGGCATGTTTTCAGGAGCTGAAGGAGAGGCTGACTTCGGCTCTCGTGCTCACCATCCCAAACAGTAGTGGCGAATTCATTATGTACACGGACGCCTCTTTGCAGGAGTTAAGGGGTGTGCTTATGCAGAGGGGTCACGTTGTCGCTTATGCTTCGCGGCAACTGAAGCCCCATGAGCATAGCTACCCTACCCACGACCTGGAGCTGGCAACTGTCGTCTTCGCGCTTAAGACTTGGAGGCACTACTTGTACGGTGAGACCTTTGAGATTTTCACAGATCATAAGAGCCTCAGATACTTGTTTGATCAGAAGGAGCTCAACATGAGACAGAGACGTTGGTTGGAGCTCCTGAAGGACTATGACTGCAGCATTTCCTACCACCCGGGAAAGGCCAACGTGGTGGCTGACGCCTTGAGCCGGAAGGCGCCCGCACACTTGGCCAGTTTACACGCGCAAAGTTGGAGCCTCTTGGAGGAGATGGGCAGTTGGCGACCCTTAGAGTTAATGGGGCACTGTGGAGCAGTGACCGTGAAACGACAGACAAGGCCAGAGTTGATAGACCGCATCATCACAGGGCAGATGGCCGACCCGTACTTGCAGTCATTGCGTGACAGAGTACTGTCAGGAGACCCTGGGGACTTCTCTTTTACAGACCAGGTACTGCGCATGAGGGGACGTTTATGCGTTCCCAGGGACGAGGAGCTGTTGAGAGAGCTCCTGACTGAGGCACACGATTCTAAGTTCACCATACATCCCGGAAACACAAAGATGTGTCATGATTTGAGACGCGACTTTTGGTGGAGGGGAATGAAGCGGGATGTAGGTGAATTCGTACAGTAGTGTTTAGTGTGCCAACAGGTGAAAGCCGAGCATCAGAGGCCTGCAGGGCCGTTGTAGCCACTTCCAGTGCCAAAGTGGAAGTGGGACAGCATCAGCATGGACTTGGTGGTGGGCTTGCCCATTACCCAACGAGGACAAGACACAATCTAGGTGATCGTTGGCAGATTGACGAAGACGGCACGTTTCTTACTGATCCGAGTCACCTTGGGACCAGCACAGTTGGCAGAGAGGTATATCTACGACATGGTACGGCTACATGGAGTTCCACGAGAGATCGTATTTGATCGAGATACCCATTTTACGTCCTAGTTTTGGGCTGAGTTTTAGCAGGCCTTGGGGACACGGTTGAGGTTCAGTACAGCATACCACCCCCATACGGACGGACAGTCTGAGAGCACGATACAAGCACTTAAGGACCTTTTGCGTGCTTGTGTACTGGACTGAAGGGGCTCTTGGGAGGAGCACTTGCCCCTGGCGGAGTCTGCATATAATAATAGATATCACTCGAGCATCGGCATGGCACCTTACGAGGCTCTGTACGGACACAGGTGTACGGCACCCTTAAGTTGGGTTGAGGTGGGGACAAAGTGGGAGGTTGGCCCCAGGCTGATCCGGCAGAGTCAGGAGGTGATCGAGCAGATTCACAGGCGACTCCGCACTATCAAGAGCAGACAGAAGAGCTATGCAGATCGGAAACGCAAAGAGGTGCAGTTTGAGGTTGGGGACCACGCCTTCCTTCACGTTTTGCCCATGAAGGGCCTGCAGCGATTTGGGGTGAGAGGGAAGCTCGCGCAGAGGTTTGTGGGACCCTTTGAGGTCCTGGAGAGGGTTGGACCCGTTGCTTACAGGCTTGCCCTTCCTCCCCAACTTTCTGGTGTACACGACATGTTCCTTATGTCCAACCTCAGGAAGTACGTCGCCGATCCCAATCACGTTCTGAGACAAGAGAGCATCGAGGTGGGTGACGACCTGACCTACCCCGAGCGGCCAGTGCAGATTCTCGACAGAGCCGCCCGGAGTCTGAGATGGAAACAAGTACCCCTGGTGAAAGTCTTGTGGAGGAGCCAGCGGTACGAGGAGGCTACCTGGGAGCCTAAGGCGGCGATGCGAGAGCGGTACCCGGAGCTCTTTGAGGGTACGTCTTTTCGGATTGGCTTCAGTCCTCTTTGAGTTTGTTATGCATATGTTGTTCTTTTTCCGCACCCTAGTTAGCGCAAGTTTCGGGAATGAAACTTCCTTTGAGTTTGTTATGTTGTTAAGACCCGTGCCACTAAAACCCTTTTAAGACGTCTGGGAGTTGGTCCAGACGTCTGGACACCTTCCCAGATGTTTGGAAATAAATTTTTGCGTGCGTACTACCGCGAGTCTGAGCGTGTGCCGCACGCAGACTGAAACCCATCCGCCCTCTTCTCTTTCTTCCTCCCCTCGCCGACTTGCAGAACTGCCCTCCCATCTGGACCTACATCCAGCAGGCGGACGAGCGCGGCACGGCTGCGTGCAACAGGAAGAATATGAAGGAGCTTTTGATTCTGGGATTTTTCCCAGAATTAGACGTCTGGACCTACACCCAGACAACGCGGACTACGTCTGAAGGAGGCTCCAGATGATTGAGAGGTATATACTGCGCATATACATCCCTTTTTGCGGGTACGACCATGCGGCCATTCAGTTGAAGCTCTGTTGCGTGCCGTGCTTGAGAGTTTTCACGTACGCGTGCAAGTTTCACTTTGGGAAGGCGCAGGACACGCCCTCCCACGCGGTTCAGACGTCTGGATGAGTCACCAGACGACGAAGAGCATCTCTAGACGTTCGGAGAGGTGGTCGGACGTCTAGAATTAGGTCCAGACGATTTAGCAGGATCTCTGGACGTCTGAGGAGCAGCACAGAGTGAGGTATGGATCTGGACTCCTTTTAAGACATCTAGAAGATGTTCCAAACGTCTGATTTGAGTTAGAGTTGTCGTTTTTGACCCGTTTAGGGTCCGTTCAAGATCCGATTTCTGCGTTTAAGATTCCGTTCTTCTTCGTATAAGTTCCTTTACTTGTTGGAATGCTTGTTATCATGTTCTGAGTGGTTTCTTGTGGTTGATCCTTGTGTTAGGACCTCGTTCTGTTGTGGACTTGGGGGTTGCAGAGGCACATGGACCTGCTGATCACACCCCCATTTCTCCCGATTTTGCGGGTAGAGTGGCTTCCCTTAATTAATTACAAACATAAATGCATATCTGGAATAAATGATAGATCCTAGGGTATGGCATGAATTCTAGGACCAGAAAACTAGATTGAATGATAGATCCTAGGGTATGGCATGAATCCTAAGACCAGAAAACTAAATTAAATGATAGATACTAGGGTATGGCATGAATCCTAGGACTAGAAACACTGGAACGATTGTATTAAATACCTGAAATGCACTCTTGCAATGAGTAGATGGAATAATAATTGCGTGTAATTGGATAACAGCTGCATGTGAAATGTACAGTACTGTTGTTAGTAACTGCTACATGTAATTTCTGTTGGTTGAAATTAAATACGAGCTGCTTGTATATAAATTGGAAAAGAAAGATTGAATGTTAGAAACACATGCTATATGCGAATAAACCTGAATGATGAAACCTAGTATGGCTTAGCCAGAGGAACAAGAGCATGAACCCTATGGGAATTAGGAGTAGAGCTCCTGGAAATAAATAGAATAGAACTGGAAAAGTGAATGGGAAAGTGTGTTGTCTCTTGGGTAAGTGGTACCAAGGGAAGCACATGTTACCTCTTAGTGTAGAGGGGATCTTGCCACCCTCAGGTCGAGATCGGGGTGAGTTTGGCCACTTTGCATCGACTTTCTGGCCCTTGCGTACACAGTACTGGGGAGAACTGCTAGTTTAGGAAGAGAGCTAGCCACCCCACGAGGCCCGGGGTTCAGCTAGCCATCCTACACTGACTTATTGATCCCATTGGGCAAACCAGGGTAGTCAAGCGAGGGTGCGCGGACTGTGGAGGGGCGAGTCCCCTGTTTGGTTAGTGTGGAGGGGCTAGACCCCTGTTACTGAGAGGGCTCTGCCCTTTACTGGTTCCGTGCTGTGCTTTGGGCGCACCTGTTAACGGAAACGACTGACCGTGTGCCAGGTGGGGTAGCTACCCATGCGTTTATCGCGCGTGCCGTAGTCACCGTTACGTCTGTCAGCGACCTTGGGATGGTTGACTGAGGGTAGGACCACCACGGGGGACTCTCTCGGCCAGGAGAGCACCACGTGCTACTTCTACTCTTCGGAAAAGACTGCAATCAAGATCGTTCCCATGAGGAACAGTCGAGATCAAGAAAAAGACCTGACAAATAAACCAAGTGATGAAAAGAAAGAATAATTAGTTAAATAAAGAAAGAAATTGAAAACAACAGCTACCTGTCCACCTTTACTGTTTCTCTTAGTTAGCTGGTTGCCACTCTACTCAGCGTTTCGCTGATGTGTCATGTTTACCACCTTTTTCAGGTCTAGGTGTTGAGCAGCTAGAGCCTACGGCTGTGGAGGGTGCTAGGCCTAGTAGAGCCCATTAGTTGTACTTTTGTTGTACCCGTTTTCTGTAGTAGTGAGTATTTTGTTACACTTTTGTACTCTTTTATTGTAAACTTCATATTTCTGTACATGTTTTTAATTCTATACTATTGTGGTGGTGTGTACTGTAGTAGTTTATTTCTTTACTGCTGTACTTTTGTTAGTTTTAGTTGCTTGCATGGTGAATGTGATTTATTTTACTGCTTTTTGGTTACTTTCTCGTTGGACGACTGGGTCTTGGGATCAGTCGAGTTGGTCTGATTTTTGTGTCTCGTAGGGATTCAGGAATCGGGTCGTAACAACTATTCATTTCTCTGGATTGGCATCTCATCACAGCGTTGGTGAAGTGCTACAGGGAGATAACCATTACTCTCAAAGATATAGTGATGATCTTAGGCCTTCCCATTGACCGCTTACCAGTCACAGGTATTACATTTAATAATGTGATCGTAAACATTGTTTCTAGTAATTTTCTGTTAATGATATTATTTCTAACGAAGAATGTGCAATATTTTTTACGTGAAGCGAAAGTGGACTCCTAGTATAACATATGCTAGGAGCTACTTGGATTTAGACCTCCTAGCTTGAAGGGGGCACACGGGAGCCTCACATGGCTAGCGCAAACATTTTATTAGTTGCTAGAGGGAGCATCAGATGTTGTCCAGCAGTATGTCTAAGCATATATCTTGCAGTTGATGGGAAGTGTACTTTTCCCTGACAAGTCTAGATCTTTGGTTTCATTAATCTTCCTATCGTTGCTAAAGGACCTCAAGATAATTGCGAGATACAGTTGGAGTCCGCATGCCTAGCATATCTATATCGTCACATGTGTTTGGCAACACGAAATGTCACGAGATAGATCAATGGCTCATTAATTCTGCTGTAGTTATAGGCATGGGAGCAATTTCTACACATCGCTTGTATTTTGCATCACTAACCCGACTGGCATGGTAGACCTATTACTTGTCAGTGGGGGGCCAACTTTGATGTGACAGAGCATCCCTCACATCTTCTGTAGCCTTACTGCGATTCTTTTGATTTATAGTTTGTGGATCAAGTATACAATCTTCTCTTAAGTTTTAATGAAATTCAATTAGTACTTCTCATTATAAATGTTAACACTTTGTTTCTTCTTGTAGGTTGTATGAGAGCCATACATTGAGGGAGTACTAGTAGAAGTATTTGCATTTTGCCTCGTTGGTTGAGAACTCTGGCATGCTTGAGTGCCACTTATTATATTTCTCATGGTTGAACATTATTTTTTGGAACGTGTTGAAGGATGACAAAGAATACCAGATAAGTGTGACACTAATATCTATCTCCATGGCATGGATTTGAGAGGAAAATACGACATGGATTGGGTGGAGCGCCATGCACCATATATAGAAGAATGGGATGCACGTCGTCAAAGAGGTGTAGAGATAATGCACATAGGTGATGAGCGCCCTAGCATGACATTGGAGTAGGTAGCGTGGTACCATTGTATAACTTGGAGATATATAGGTCATCACGAGGATGTATTATGAAGGGAGGTATATATTTCACAACTAAGTTAATTTTAAGTAGCTTTTCTCTGTTGGTGAATTTAATAAATAGATTCATATTGAAATTTCAACTGGCTAAGTGGGATGCCAACCTATTGGCAGAAGAGAGGCTTAATCTCAATGAGCTACAGAGACTTATTGATAACATAAGGTGAGACTTGCGAGATGAGATTGGTCAATAATTTGTTGAGGTTGAGGTTCCCCGAAATGTTGATAATGATGAAAAGGCTATTTATCCTCTAGTGTGATCTCCATGTCGAGGAGAGGACTTATATGAGGCCAAGGTCGAGGACGGTGGAGAGTTCATGGAGAACCAATGATACAGATGGAGGATAATGAGAAAGATAGTCTGAACTATCATTGGGAGCAGCACCAAGAGCAAGCAATGATGGATGTGTAAGAGGAGCTGCAAATACACCAGGAGTAGCCGACGATGGAGGTGCACCAGAAGCAACACTAGGAGTAGCTAGGAATGGATGTGTAGGAGGAGCCAGAGATACACCAAGAGCAGTCCGACGATGGAGGTGCACGAGGACTAGCATCAAGAACACCCCGAATCATTGTCATCGAATGCTACAGGTGAGATAGCTCTCCTCACTCCATTGATTGTCATGACTGATGTGGAGCCAATTACTCTAGGTGCATCTTAGAAGATGCATGCGGTAGATGAGTACTTGGGGGGGGGGGGCTTACATAGGTTTCATTACGGATTTCACTTATACCATCGCTTTCTCCTTTATTGATGATAAGTTCATTTATTAACGAGATTGGTTCAAAATCTTGTATCAAACACATACTAGAAAAAGAGGCCTCCAAGATTTATAAGAAAAAAATTCTTTTTTTTATTTTTTTATCGATATTTGACTAGAGACATGTAATGGGAATACCTATTTTTGATGTATTGATGCCAACTTGAAAATATATTGTATTATATTTTTTAACTTTTTAATGAAATCCATATTCCACAAAAATTCTCTTCGATTTCTTATTAATTTGATTGATGTTTATGATGTGGTTGTGATTTTTTTGAATTTAAATTTAATGTTAATTTGATTGAATATGATATGTAAATATTAACTATTAACAGCAACTCATGACTGCAATAGACTCGCATTGTAGAAGATAAAATATATTTGTATTTATATTAAAATTGTGTTTTCAAAATAGAATTTTATCTTTTTTTAGATGATTTTAATATAAATATAAATGTCGTGACCTTGACTTCATCTTATTTAAATATTAAAATTTTTATAATATAATTAATAAAATAAACTTTTAATAGCGATCCTACCAAAAATTTTCCCAATGACCACCACCCCCACTTATCCTCGTTGATTCTACCTGAGTTGGAGGCTGCTTAAAATGTTAGCAGGGCGAGGCGAGAAGAAGAGAACGGTGTGATGGAAGCGGGGGAGACGGCAGAGGTGGGCGGTGGTGGAGTGGGCGTGGGCGATGGAGGAGGAGGAGGAGGGGAGGACGGGGCGATCCCACGAGACGCGCGGGTGGTGAAGGCGCTTCTCAAGTCGATGGGGGTGGAGGAGTACGAGCCACGCGTGATCCACCAGTTCCTCGAGCTCTGGTACCGCTACGTCGTGGACGTCCTGTCCGACGCCCAGATCTACTCGGAACACGCCTCCAAGCCCTCCATCGACAACGACGACGTCAAGCTCGCCATCCAGACCAAGGTCAACTCCTCCTTCTCCCAGCCCCCTCCCCGTGAGGTAACTACTGACCAACCACTCCTTTCCTTCCTCCCTCCCTCCCTCCTCTCTTTCTTTATTCTCTATCTATCTATCTTTTGTTTATATCCATTGAGTTGAGTTGAGACTTGCCATATATTTGGGATCTCACATGTAATCCACTCTCTCATGACATGATGGGTAATAGTGAAGAATTTCTAGCTTTCATTCTACAGCAATTGTTTTGGATGATATTGTGAGACTTGAAATGGTGGAGATTTTGGGATCTGAAAATCGAATGATGGAGCGGAACTGTGGTGTTCAGTGAAAATTGAACAAAACGATTTGGGTGGTGATGATGGGAGAACTTACTGCCTTATATTCAAAGTAGGAAGCGTTATTATCCTTGGTTTAGAGAAGTTGCTTTTTCGAGGAAGATCATGGTCAGCCAAAGTAAGCTGCCTAGGAAAGACCTAAAAGTCCAATCCAAAAAGAAAAAAACATGCACGCTACCAATCTTGTCATAAATTGCAGTAGAAACTTGCAATGGAGAGATGGGACATTCCTCCAAAACCTAGATATACTCACCCCTTAGAAGAACAAGATAATGCCTCTCTTAGCCTAGGCATATCTGGAAAGGAAGTCAACCAGCTGCAAATCTACACTAGAGCTTGATATGAATAACCATTTATTGTTCTCAAGTGTTCCACGCCAAGACGTTGGCCGAGAAACCACATCCCAAGCAACTAAAGGAAGTCCACTTCTTGCTAAGCCCAAGTTGGCTTGGAAAATTACACACGGAGCACCCCACTCTCCTGTGTCCAAACCCCCCACATCTGAGGCAACGGACGGGGTCTTTGCATTCTGCAACGATGTGACCCCTCCCAAGGCACTTGAAGCATCGCACCAGGGGGTCTCTCTTCCTCCTCTCCATCGATACCTATCTCCCTCCCTCAACGCCCTCACCACTCTCTCTCATTCATTTTTTTGGATTGTTGTTGGGTGGTTTCTCGTAGTTAATTAGTACAAATGTGATCCTAAAAACCTCAAGGATCACCCAAAGCTGATGTGCCCCAATCTCTAAGCCATCATCAGGAACAATGTTTTGGCATCATAGTTTTTTCTTTTTGGTTACATCCAATTTTTCGAAGAGAAATGAGCTTAGTGGAAATAGTGGTTCTCTTTAACAGGAAAGGTTGGCTGGCAACATATAAAGAGAACATGGTTGAGGTAACTCTCCATGATTTTTTTGGGTCATTATTTCTGTGTCTCTATCCACTTGACTAGTGAAAGTGGTTCTTAAAGAATTTCATCTATTCATCTTATCAATAGTTCCTACTCTTTGATCAATTTAATTCTAAATATGCACTTCTCAACACTTAATGCTTTTTGATGTTTATTTTGCACTTGAGTTTTTCTCTATGTTTACTCTTTGCCAGCTTCACAAAAGAAAAAAAGCTTAATTCTTTGCTAGTGATCTATAAAGACCTTAATTCTCGAATGATTATTGATGAGTAATATATTCATAGATTGAATGTTTACTTGCTAATACCTATAACTACCATGATAATGTATCCTTAAAGTCCAACCATCGAGGCAAAACCTGTGAGTCAATTTCATATGTATAGGGGCTGTAAGATATGCAATTGGCAATGCTCGAGATATTGCAAGCGAGAGTGGAGCTCAACACAAATAGCTTTTGGCAGAAGATTCCAATAGCCTGAAACAAAGTTGCAAAGGAGTACTGCATGGTTGTTATGAAGAATGGCACCATTTCCAAAGTAAACAATAGACAATTAGGATAGGGTGGTCCTAGGTTAGAATTTTGTTGCTTATTGGTTTTGCTTCCTCTTTCTTTCGCTATCAAATACTTTCTAGGGTTTTCCTCTCTTCTTGGGATTTGTTCTTCTTAACAAGGTTTGAAATGTTGATTTCAACGCTATTTCGATAAATTTTTAAGTGTGCATTTCGGAGGCATACTATGGAAATGGTCATATTTCGATGTCAAATTTCGATGTCCTAAAAATAGTTCATTTCGGAGGCACACCGAGGGCATATCTGAGGTATGTCAACGTATATTGACAAAAATGGCAGAAGTAGTCAAAATGATTAGAATTTCAAAAAAATTATAAGTTTAAACATACTTATGTAAGAATAGTAATGTTATATTCAAATATTTACATGCAACATATAGTTTACTATACCATGTTCAAGTTCAAGATTCAACTATCAAATAATTATTATGTGAATTAAATTAAGTCATGCAAAGATAAAAGATTTAAATATATAAATATTTAATCAATTGATCTTGAATTAGTTTATCGGTTAATTTGAGGTCTTTCACTATGCTAACAGATTAATCAATTTGAATAGATCCAAAAAAATAACTATGTATGTTGCGATGACCATTTTTATTTATGTCACCACTTATGAGTCATGTTTAGATCTAGTTGTATTATAGTTATTTATGAAAAGTATAGGTTGTCACCTTCGAACATGGGACTATGGGTTTTTAGGTTGAGTGTTATCCTTAAAGTAAATGATGATTAATTTATAAAGTAAACATGTCTTTAGTGTTCGCAATTTTCAAGTTTTATTCTCTTATGGATGGATACAAGTTCTTTATTCTCTAATACTATCCCAAACTTAGGATTTTATTTTTAGAAATTAAACAAATGTTTTCTTAATTTTAAATTGTGATTATACCTATATGTTCGTAATAATAGTAGATCTAGAAACTAGTATGTAAATTTACTCTATAATTATGGATAGGTGTGGAATCAAACCTTCAAAGAGTTGGGGAAGAGGAGAAGTGAGACGCAAGAGAGCAATAATAGTGTAGATTCGGTTCGGATAATAACAGAATAGTAGCAGTAGCGTAAGCAACAATAGAGAGTGTGAAGCAATAACAAGTCAAAATGTCAAGTGCATTTCATTACTTGTTGACATTTTGGCAAAATTTTGATGACATTTCATCGAAGCCCCTTTATTTGGATATTATATTGATGTCGATATAACCTAACCTCAAAAGTAGCTATTTTGACCACATGCCAATTGCATGTCGTCAAAATTTAAATTACTTACAAAAATAATAATGGATAGAAATCGATTATTGAGATGCCTATATTAATGGTAAAATTTGGTAATGAGTTAAGAATTATACGTAATACCACCTATTTCTTTGAACTTATTGACATATTATTCATATTTGGCAAAATATTACTGACACTACTGCATTTCTACATTACACGTGTGTCGATATCATCCCACGTTAAAAAAATGCCATTTCGTGGGCATGTCATTGGCATTCAGAACAATGCTTCTTAGTGGAGATGGGGAGATGCAATGTGATCCTCCAGGGGAGTTGAACAATGAGGAGGCGAGAGAGGGTGGGGGAGCGATGGGGTGAGAGGAGGGGTGGAGGGCTAAGTGAGGTGGTGTGCTACAAGTGTCATGAGCGTGGCCATCGTGCGACTGTGTAGGGACCCTGTTGTTTGTGCGGTGTGTAGGGGTGTGGGTCATCGGAGGTGGGATTGTCCTAGAAAGGTGTTGAAGACGCATCAACATTTCTTTCCTATAACGCCTGTGACATCTTCTTTGGAGGTTTAACTTGATCATTTGCATTGCAAGGATCGTGTCAAGGAGATCTTTGGTTGGCTGCTTGATTGAGGGGAGTGCAGATTTGGGAGTCGTTAGGGAACTCCTTTGGAAATACGGGCTAGTGTTGGAGTGGAGACTATCCATTCTTTCTCCGGCTCGATTCCTTTTGTTTGGTTTAGAGATTGACTTGAAGTGATTGTTGTTTGTGGATCGAGGGAGTATTCGATGGAGACAACCTTGTCACGCCCCAAAACCCAGGCCCCTAAATGAAGGTCGGGGTTTTGAGGGTGGCACAAAATCAATTTAAGCTACCAAAATTTCCATTGATAAACAAAATGGAAGAAAGCAGCGGAAATGATGGCACAAAAAAAGAAAATGTGCAGAATACACTAAACATGCACCAAACTAGCATATGGAATAGAAAACTACTATAAAACAAAAGCATAAAATTTACCTGTCAAGTGACACTCGATCATCCCGCTCGTCGACGACGGACGACAACCTGAAAATAGATCACAAATAGGGATAAGCCAATTGGCTTAGTAGGGGACAAACAACTACTGTAATTAAATGAAATGAAAACAGGGTAGTGTACAGCTTCGCTAGCTGGCTAAATCCCTAGCCTAACCTAAGACCCAGGTTTCAACCCTAACACAGTTTAACTTGACCAACCACCGTGGTCCAACCCCATTAATCGTTTACCTTAATTAATGCTACACGTTCTAATGTAACTATCCTGACAATTCAAGATCTTGACACTCACCACTGTGATCTTTGGAGTGACTAAATTAACCCTTCATACTGAAGATCTCGATGTATCCTTTTTAACGGTACACTTGTACCATAACACCTCATTGGCTTTCGGAAAGATTAAAGCTCTCATGTCTATTAGACAAGAATACCCGTTCCGATCGTCGGAATGTTGATTGTACTTAAAGCCCCTGGAAGATATTCCACACAAGACATCCTTAAGTACCCAATCCAAATGATTTGGCGGGAGCGACTTCCCGCAGCCCGTGATCCCTGGAAGCTGTTCCACCTAAGATCACACATTTCTCGATGTCGAAATCACTGGAAGATATTCCACTCAAGATCCCACACTCTCACACTCGTCCGGATCCTTGGAAACTGTTCCACACAAGATCCGCACGATCGTCGTCACTTGAGAATCCCTGGAAGCTATTCCACTCAAGATCCCTCAGAGTCATGGATGTGAGATCCCTGGAAGTTGTTCCACTCAAGATCTTAGGGCACCTTTCATCGACTCAGACTCAAGACAACCCCAATGCCTCATCCCCAACCAGGAACTATTCCAGTTTTGTGGTTGGATTGCAGTAGCCTCTAGCTACCTAGACTCTTGGGTCTTCAACCCGCAACAGTGAACTCACAGTGAACTCACAATTCACGAGGTCTTGATGACTCATCCTGCAAGCTCACCTATTTGACCTAGTTGCTTCGTACTCCTTTTTCCTGACAAATACTTGATCAGGCAACCCTAAAGACCTACTGGATCACTTGAGATCTTACTCAAGATGTTAGGATCCAAGCATCTCATTTATTAGACTCTACCCAAGCCATTGATGTCATGACGTGGGGTTCCATTTGTTACGTAACCAACTTAGGTTGCTTTTTGTCTATTCGGAGAGCTTCAAGCTCATTTAAAGGCACCCTACACCCATCTAGGGTTTAACTACAATTTAACCATTTTCCCCTACCTATCAGGGCACCTGTTAGGCCCCCAATGAGATTCCAAATTAGGCTCAATCATCACTTAGGTTCCTTAGTGTGAGAAGCCCTAAATTCAAGTCACCCTATAGCTCTAAGGGACTACCTAACATTAGGGGTATGTTACCTAACATTAGGAGGCCATCTAGCAGTCACTTAATGGTAGGTAATTCTTACCTAACGTTAGGTCAGGTTGCAGCAGCCGGCTAGACCTGCAAAATCATGTTTTCAAGTCCTACAACACACATTTAACATATCCAAATCTTATGGGATTTTGGTAACTAGTTACCACACATACAAAGAACATAATAAACTTGAAAAACCCCCTACCAAACCTTAGGGTATCCCTTAAGTAGAAAAATCACATATGCCACCTATATCCCACCAAGGCAAGAAAACATAGCATTTTAACACTAAATCCCCACATGCAACCGTTGATTTCAAACCTAAATCTTTTCCTTTACTTATCCTAGTCATAGGAAATCAAGAGAGCTTTCACAAAAGGAAGAAACCCTACCTTGAAGATGGGGCTTCTTCTCCCCCTCTTCTCTCCTTTTCATGTTAGCAGCAGCAACATAGCAGCAGCAGCGGTAGCCTTGGCATCAGTAGCAATAAAAGTAGCGGCAGCAGTAGCAACACAGCAGCAACAGTAGTTGCTATAGCAGCTTGAGCAGCAACCGTAGCAGCAACTTGAGTAGTAGGTGTAGCAATAGCAGCTGCAGCAGCTTCGGTGGCTATGGCAGTTGGTGGCTAGCTGGCGAGGCAGTTGGATGGTCAGTGGTGGGGGGATGGAGCTCTCCCTCTCGCCCGTTGTATGCCAAGGAGGAGGAGAAACATTGGTTTCCCTTGCAAGCCAAACCACAATAATATTAGGGGTGGAAAAATTTTAAAAGGGGCCCCCTCCACTCAAGGACTTGATTTCCAAGAAAGGCTCTCAACTTTGTTATTGTTATAAAAGGCCCCTTAACTTTTCATTACTTAAACATTTGTTAAGCTTAGTTAGTAATTTTAGGGGGTTTCTCATTTATCGATGCCCTTAATCCCTTATTAAGCAAGTAATTGGGATTTTAATTGACTAAGTAAACAATTAAAAATCCAAGCCCTTACAAACCTTCTTTGTATGAAGCGGCTTTAGAGGTGCATCCGGTGGTGAGGTCAAAAATTGAGTTCTCTGTGGCTGGGATTTGTTGAGGTTGCGATGCTAGGAGGTGGTGGAGAAGATTTGTGCAAGCTTTGTGAAGGTGAGTTCTTGTTTGGTGATTGATATAATCGAAGGCGATTTATCCCATGTTCTTGTTCCAGGAGAATCGATGGAGGGGAGGTCTTTGCCGCGGGAAGCAATAGTCAGGTTGGAGAGGTGTTTGTGCCTTGTGCGATGCGATGCGATGCGATCACCAATTCTCGTGTAAAGACTTTTGCGGAGGTTGTCATTGAAGATCAACGACATGATGTTTTTGGCAATGCTCTAACAAGGAAGATGAAGCAAATTTGGAAAGTGAAGGAGCAGCAGGGCCATTCAGAATTTGAATTTGGTGTTGCTGGAATTTCCAAATCAGATCCTAGTATTAAGGGTAGTTACTGCCAGCCTGGGATTTCCTTGCGTGATGCTGAGTTGGTGGTGTGTAATGGCTATTTGCGATATCCAGTGCACTACAACGTTTCCCAACTTGTGCGTGAAGATTATGCGCAATTTCCAATGCCTTGTGACACTTCTCAACCTGCTGATGTGGTGCATGAAGGTCACATGGGCCCATTGGGCTTTTATTTTGGCACCAAACAGGGTGCATCCAGATCCGAAAAAGGATCAGGAGTTGGTGAGTACCCATTTAAACCTTCTTTGGATCGGGATTTATTTGTACCTGAAAACCTAGCTATTTTTCCTTTTCTCTTGTTGTCCCACTTCTTTGTGTGTCTGATCGCAGGGATGAAGGTCGCTTATTGCTTGGAAGTGCTGCATGTCCTGCAAATAGGTTTGCAGTAGTGCTGGCAGCAAGTCCTCATTCGCCTGGTGGTGTTGTTGTTGCTGCAGGTGGGTCTCAGCATCCAATTGACAGTGCTCGTGGGGCCCAACAATCCTAGGACTATGTTGGGGGAGTGGGGGGCAACGTTATGCTACTGTTGCTCATAGATATGGCGATGGCAACAATTCTGGAGAAAGTGCTTCTGATACACCAGCCCAACCTCATATCAATGTTCATACTTCATCAAAGATGGATGTGAGAAGAAGGGGAGGGGGTTGTACATGATCAAACTCTAGGAACCTAAGTGCTTGTAAGTCCTTGTGTGTGAGGTGTGGCCTAATGTACCACTCCTATAAGAGAGTTTGTTAATGACAAGGAAAGCGAGTAGGGCGACCATGTAAATGAAATGGAACTCAGAGTGCCAAGAGTGCTGAATTTGAAGAAGACGCTGCGTGATAATGAAGACAAGATTGCATCTCATGGTTAGAGTCCTCTCCTGGAATGTAGGGGGACTTCGTGATTGGGTGCGAAGATCACTTTTGTGAAGATATTTGAATGAGTGGGGGGCGGATTTTGCTCTATTGTAGGGGACATATTGAGAATTTAGATCGGTTAGTTAGAGATAGCGTAGGGAATGGGTCCCTATCTGGCTTCTTGTTAGTTGATGTAGTTGGGAGGTCAGGTGGACAATGGCTTATTTGGAATTAGGATTTGTTTTTGTTAGAGCATATTTTCTATTCCCTATTATTACTTTTATGCTTTCCTAAATTTTGTATTACTTGTATTTCCTGTAATTGTGCTGTATGCAGCTTTACGGTTCTGTACCCCTTGACCTTTCTCTATATAAAGGGGCTAAGCGAGAACGGAATACAATTTGACTCATTTCATTCCTAATATGGTATCAGAGTACCGATCTTAGATCGGAGCTCTCCCACCCTCATGGCCTAACCCAACCACCTCACCCCCTTTCCTCTCCTCTCTCGCCGTTGGTGGGCTAACAACCATCGTAACAAGCTCTCTCCTCACCGGCGCATTGCCTCTCCTTTTCTCAATAATGCAGCACACTGCTACACCCGCTTCTCTCTTCTCTCTTCTCTCTTCTCTCTCGCCGTTGGTGGGCCAACAACCATCGTAACAAGCTCTCTCCTCACCGGCGCATTGCCTCTCCTTTTCTCAACAATGCAGCACACTGCTACACCCGCTTCTCTAGCAGCGCAACACACTATTGCACTTTCTTCCAGGTGGTGCAACACATTGCCGCACCTCTTTCCAAGTAGCACAGCTCATTTGCAACGGTGCCGGAGCACCTCGTCAGTGGCACCAGTGTGTTGGCTGCTGGTGGTAGAGCAACTTTGTTGAAAGGGAATCAATGTGGGCTGTTGCGTTAAGTCTTTTCCCGTAGAAGCTATTTGTTGGATTGACATGCTTTGGTGAGAGTTCATTTCTTATTGATTGTTGGTGATTGGTGCGAATTATGGGAGATAAAAAGGATATCAGTGGTGATTTATTTGGACGATATCCTAGATCGAGTGCCCAGATGTAGGGCACCGTGATCAAGCTTAATGGGACAAATTTCATGTTGTGATCCTCTTCTTTTCTTTTGGTTTGTAGGTTTGCATGGTCGAATGTATATTTTGTTAGAAGATGAGCCATCTTCCAAGACAGTTGAGTAAGAGATGCATAATGATTGGGTGGCAACGCGTATATTGAGCATGAAAGAGTCTATTGCCATGCAAGTTGTGGCTTACTCATCAGCCTAGAAGATGTGGGATATTCTTCATGAGATCTATTTTTAGAAGACAAATATTGCTTGACTTTACAGATTTTTTGAGGATATTCAGACATTTAGAAAGGAGAGCAGGACTCTTCCTGAATGCTATGGTTCTTTAAAGAATGTTTGGGATGAGTAGGATTCTTTTCAACCGATTATTTTTGGTGTTTCTGTCATTGCCAAATAGTGGGAGGCTGTATGTTCTGTTCAGTTTCTTGCTACCTTGGGGCTAGAGTTTAAGGCCGTCAAGGATCAGCTTTTGACATTTGTAGAGGTTGCGGAGGAATCTATTTCTTCTAGTGATTCCTCGACCATGGTCTCTGCTGATTGGGGTCATGGTTCTTCAGGTAGAGGACATGGTGGTCGTGGTCGTGGTTGTGGAGGATGTGGTCGTGGCTGAAGTACCTTTGTTTGTGACTACTGTCACAAGACTGGTTACACCGTTGATAGGTACTGGGCCAAGCATGGGTACCCTCAGGGGTAGGGATCTCGTGATAATTAGGCAGTTATTGAGGAGGATATTAGGCACGTATCTGAGGAAGTTACTATTTCTAGGGAAGACTATGACAGGATGGTTGCCTCTCATCTTACCACATTTGCATCTGTTGTTTCTTCTTAGGAGGCTACTACATTATCTACTAGGTCTAGACAAATCAGGTGGATCGCTGATTCTAGTGCCTTATCCCATATCACAGGTGATGTTTCACAGTTTACTTCCCTTAGAGAGTTGGATAAACCCTTTCATGTCAAGGTTGCTGATGGAGGATTTTCGTATGTTATTGGTCTTGGTGATGTTACTTTGACTGATACATTGCCCATATCTGATGCGATGCATGCTCCTCGCTTTGCCATGAATTTACTTTTATTAGTCATATTACCTGAGATTTACATTGTTGCGTAGGTTTTTATGATCAGTATTTCTTTCTACACGACCTTAGGATGAGGAAGCGGATTGGTGGACTTGAGTAGAATGGTCTCGATTACCTTACTCTACCATCCTTACTCGTTGCTGTCGTTGTCATTGGTGCCACCACTGCCTACCAGTGGCACCTTCGTCTAGGCCACCCGAGTCCTGGGCAGTTTTCTGGTCCTCATGTGCCCGATCAATTTCAATGTGATGCTTGTCAACTTGGCAAGTATCATCGGTCCTCCTTTCCTACTGGTAATAAAAGGACTGATTCTATTTTTTTTGCTTGTTCATGCTGATGTTTGGGGCCCACGTCGGGTTACTAATGTACGGGGTTTTTGATACTTTCTTGTGCTTGTTGATGACTTCACTCGGATGTCGTGGGTGTTTGTTACGAAAGAAAAGTTGGAAGTCCTTGTACTTGTTGAAAATTTCTTCAATGAAATATAAACACAATTTTCTACTGTTATTTGTGTTTTTCGCAGTGACAATGGATTAGAGTTTGTTAATATTTGGTTAACTAAGTTTTTTGCTTTGCTTGATTTTGTTCATCAAACTTCATGTGTTTGCACCTCTCAGCAAAATGGGGTGGTTGAATGGCAATTACGACACCTACTTGATGTTGCTAGGAGACTTATGTTTCATATGCATGTTACCACACATTTCTAGGCCGATGTTGTTCTTACTGCCTCTTTTCTTATTAATTGGGCTAGTTCTTCGATTTTGGGTGGCAAGTCACCTTTTATCTTTGTTATTCCCTGGTCAAGAGTCGTTTGTGTTGTTGCCGATAGTTTTTTGTTGTGTTGTGTTTGTTTATCTCTTTGGAGTGGACAAATTAGCTCCTAAATCTATTAAGTGTATCTTTTTTGGATATTCTCAGTTCTAGAAGGGATATCATTGTTATGATCCTATGCATCGTAAGTTTTTTGTTAGTGTTTATGTTACGTTTTTTGAGGAGATTCCTTTCTATTCTCTCGAAGGGAAGGTTTCTCTTCTTGCACACACTATAGATATCCCATTGCCAGTGCCCTCTGCTTCTCCCTTAGTGCCCTTTGCGCTTCGTACCACCTCTATGAGCCCGCCTGGTGCTACTTCTGGTGAGTCGTTAGGATGACTTGTTTCTCCTACTCACCCACATCACTTCAATCATCGCCCAAAACCTGTTCCTGAACCCCTTACTACCATTCCTGCTCCACTTGAACTTGATTCTGTGGACTCTGATGGAGGTCAGCTAATTCCTAGGACTAGGATCTTCCTATTGCCTAGAGGAAGGCTCGAAGGTCTTGTGCTTGCTACTCTACCACCCAACATATGAGTTTTGATAGTTTGCCTGCACTTGAATAGTCCTTGACTTATGCTATTGACAGTTAGCATATACCTTGGAGTCATATAGAGGCTTTTCAGGATTTGGCTTGGACATGGGCCATGCAGGATGACATGGAGGCGCTTATTTCTAGGGGTACTTGGTAGCTTCTTGACCTACCCCCTGGTGTTACTGTTGTGGGATGTAGGTGGGTGTTTGCTGTGAACTATTTACTTGATGGCTCCATTCAGAAGTCCAAGGCTCGACTTGTTGCCAAAGGGTATACTTAGACTCATGGTATTGATTATATCGAGACATTTTCTTTAGTTGCCTGTTTAAACTTTGTGCGGATTTTGTTATCTTTTGCTGTTAATTCACATTGGAAGGTATTTCAACTAGACAATAAAAATGCCTTCCTCTATGAGGACTTGGATGAGGTGTATCTGCAGCAACCTTCAGGTTTTGAGTGATAGGGGGAGTGTCACAAGGTGTACAGATTACATAAAGCCATTTATGGGTTGAAGTAGAGTCTTCGAGCATGGTTTGATAGGTTTAATGGGGCGGTTCAGAGCTTTGGTTTTCTTAGAACCAATGCTGATCATTCAGTTTTTATGAGGCACATTGAGTTTGGGCCTATTATTATGATTGCTTATATGAATGATTTGTTGTTGATAGGTGATGTAGGAAATACGTGATTTGTTAATTATATGAAATAGCGTCGTTGAGATGTGTAAATCTGCAATTAACTCTTAAATTTATAATACCTAGATAGTGGAGTATCTAGGGTCATCCAAGGAGGTCAATTTGTTAATCACATGAATGGTTCTCTCTCTCACCTCTCAAATCCACACTTTCTTTTTGTGATTTTTGATTTTGTTGTTTTTATATTTTTCAGAAACAATTGGGTTTGAGGCAACGGAATGCGAAGACGAAATTATGCTATAGCTAACCCTGGGTGACAAGAATGAAGTCCTCTCTTCTAAGCTCATCCTAGGCAATTGTGCCTAGGGTAATTAGAAGAAGAGAGTGTGTGCACTACAACTACAAGAACAACATAGAAAACATACTAACTACAACATGAAAATTGGAAGGCAAAATGAATTTTGTATTGCTAGAAGAGTAACATACAGGTAGAGGAATGCTTCTACAAGAGTAATAAACTACTAGCTAACACAAAAGATAGAATAGAAGATAAAGTAGGGGTGATTCTGGTAGAAGATCCGGGTGGCTCTTGCTTTAAGCATGGTTGCCCCACACTTGAAAAGAGTTGTCCTCTTCCTTCTTCAATTGGCCTTCCTTCAAACTCTCCTCCAAGGTGGGCGTCAACCACCTTTTTGGCTCCTCCTTTGCCTGGCTGTCCCCTTTAGGTGAAGATGATCTCCTCCTTGGCGTGGCTAAGGGAGAAGAATGAGAGGAAGAAGGCACCAAGGGGGCGGGTAGGTTGCCCCTTTGATCTTCTCTCCTTCCTTGGCGTGGAGATGGGGGCGGAAGAATGGTGGGCCTAACTAATGGAAGAGATGGGTTTTTGGTGGTGGTTAGGACCCTTTCTACAGAGGAGTTAAGGGGGGTAGGTAGGGATGGGTTAGGTGGATGGCTAGGATGTGCATTTAGGTGGTGGTTATGGGGATCCTAGGGTTAAGGCTTGGTGGCGCCAACTTAAGGGTGTGAAGGGGGGCAGTTGTAGGTGGTGTTGGTGGCTTTTGGTGGTGAAGAGACACCACAAGTTGGCGGCAAAAAGGGGGGCATTCTAGAAGGTTTTTGTTGTCGCCAAAAGTAAGGGTTTGGATGGGTTGGATGGTGATGTGTAAGGTGGAGATGAGGAGTTGGGTTGACGCCATTTTGATGATGGTTGAGGGAGTTTTGGCCCCAAAATGTGGTGCCCCTTGGTGGTGGTTGAGGGGTGAAGAGGTGGCTTGGGTTGGCGCCAAGTTGAGGTGGAGTAGGGTAGCTTAGGTGGAAGCTTAGGTGGTCTTAAGTTGGTGGACTAGTTAGATGGGAATTAGGGTTAGGTAGGGTTGCCAAGGAGATGACTAGCTAAGCTAAGCTAGCCTAGCTAGTAAGGAGTAGGGTTGGAGACATTTGGAGCTAGGGTTTTGAGGGAGAAGAGCTGGAGGTAGTTATCTTGAGCTGCACTGGAGCTGGTGGCTGCTAAAGAGAGCTGCAAGGAGCTACCTTAGTTGGCTTAGCTTGCTAGTTCTTTGCTAGCTGCTAAGCCAAGCTAAGATGAGCTGGCTTCTGCTGATGTAAGCTGAGGTGAGCTGGGTCTGATATTCTCGGGGAGGACTTAGCTAGCTGGAGTAGCTAAGGGAGCTTAGCTCAACTAAGTTGAGCTAAGTGGGGTCCCCGGGAGTTGGACTTGAGCTGGTTGAGCTAATTAAGGTCATCTTCAGCTGACCAGGTCTAGCTAGTTGATAGTAGTAGCTAGTTCTAGTCAAGTTGAACTTCCAGTGAACTCTTATGAGTTGGAAGAGCTGGAATGGAGTTGGGATCAACTGTCTTTAGCTAGTTTGAGCTGTTATCTAGTTGAGGTGAGCTGAATGGAGCTAAGGTGAACTAGCTAGAGTTACCATTCAGCTGAGATGAGCTGAATGGAGCTAAGAGTGAGTTGATCCAGTTAGAAGGAGCTGGGATCCAGCTGGGATGAGCTGGATCTAGCTGGGATTCAACTGAAATGAGCTAGTTCTAACTGGGATCCAGCTAATAGGGGCTTCTTCATCTTCTGCCTTCCAGAGTGCCAAGATGTGTGGGGTTTGCATTCTGCCTAATCCTGACACTCAGATAAATGCATCAAAAATACATTAAAATGGAATGCATGCCTATCCTAGGTAACTGCCTAAATGCAAACCAAAAATCCATTTGCAGAGTTAAAACCCTAAGAGCTAGGTTAGTTTTGGGGCATAAGAATGATGATAAACTAGCGTTTATCAATAGGTAGTGATGGAGTTGGTGTTAAGGCTACTAAGGATTTCTTGCATTCCCAGTTTGTCACCAAGGACTTAGGTCAAGTTAGCTATTTTTTTAGGAATTGAGATTTATCATGTGGAGCATGGCTTGGTACTTTCCCAGAGAAAATATGTATTGGATATGCTTGAGCTTGGTATGGTTGGTTGTAAGCCTGTAAATGTGCCTCTTGATTCCTCTTTACATTTGGGTGATGAGGATAGTCCTCTGGTAGATGATGTTACAAGATATTAGGCTATGGTAGGAAATTTGTTGTATCTCACTGATACTAGACTTGATATTGCCTTTGTTGTTAGACAGTTAGTCAGTTTATGCAGGCTCCTTGTGAGATACATTAGGTAGGTGTATGCTAGGTGATGCGATATTTGATGAAAGCACCTAGAAAGGGTTTACTTTATAGAGCACATGGTCATGTTGATATTCATGGATCCTTAGATGCTGATTATGCTGGGGCACATGAGAATCAATGGTCCACTACAGGTTATTGCACTTTTGTTTGAGGAAATCTAGTCACATGGAAAAGTAAGAAACAAAATGTGGTATCCAGGTTAAGTGTAGAGGCTAAGTATAGGGTCATGGTACACAGCTTGTGAACTTATTTGGGTGAAATCTCTTCTCCATGATTTTGGCATTGATATTCCAGTGGTAATGTCTATGTTATGTTATAACAAGGCAGTGACATTTATTGCCAATAATCCTACTTTTCATGAAAGAACTAAGCATATTGAAGTTGATTGTCACTTTGTTTGAGACGTTTTCTAAGGGAAGATTGTTACTCCTTATATATCTAGTGTGAACCATATAGTAGATATTTTTACGAAGGCTCTACTAAGAAAGTGCTTGGAGTCTCTCTGGAAGGCTGAGCATTTCTGATGCTTATGCTCCATCTTGAGGGGAAGTATTAGAGCGTATTTTTTATTATCTATTATTGCTTTTATGCTTTCTTGAATTTTGTATTACTTGTATTTCCTGTACCTGTGATGTATGTGGGTTTACAGTTCTATAGACAAGTTTCTGTAGATAGGAGTGTACCCTTTGACCTTTCTCTATATAAAGGAGTTAAGGGAGTATATAATACAATTTAACTCATTTCATTCCTAACCATTTCGGCTCCAGGATGGTCAGCTCTCATGTTGTCACTGGTTTTCTCTCCAACATTCTGGATGGCTCTACGTTTGTCGTTTCTGGAGGTTAAAGGCCTTGTGATGTAACTATTAGGGGGTGCTTCTAGGAAGAACTTAAGCAGGTGGCGACTAAGGTTAATGGTGGTCCCTAGTTGGTTGGAGGCGACTTCAATGTTATACTTTCTGTGGAGGATCGGACTGGATGGGAAGCTGGACCCTTCTTTGGAATTTAAGGAGGTTGTTGATGAGTTGGTTTTGATGGATCTCCTAGTGTCAAGGGCGCAATATACTTCGATAAACGGGTTCGGTCAGATGTTACGTATTGATAGATTTTTCTGCAGCATGTCTTTGGCAGAGTCTTCTCATGGTGCTTTTGTTTCAGCTATGGTGAGATCTTTTTTATATCACACTCTACTTTGGGATAGTGGGGAAGAGGCGATTTTTGTGACTTATTTTAAGTTCCAAAAATCTTGGCTTATGGAGCCTGATTTCTATGATTTAGAGAAGGAAAAGTGGCAGGGGGTCCTGGCTTCTACCTTTGCGATGCGTATGATGGCGGAGTGTATCAAGGCTGTGAGGATGGTAATGTTTGAATTCAGGAAGGAGGTGAAAGGGGGGCGTGATCGTGTAAGGGATGAGGCATTAGAGGCTTTGGCGGAGTTGGATAGGACTTGGGTGGCCTTGACAAAGTGGAACAAAGGGAGAGGGTTGTGGTGTAGAACAGGATTAGAGAATACTGGAAGATTGAGGTGGACTGGAGGCAGAAGTCCAGACAATTGTGGCTTAGAGAAGAAAGCTCCAACATGAAGTTTTTCTCACTTGTCTGCTTGTCAAGAGGAGGAATAACTTAATCACATCAATTTGTGTTGGCAACGATCTTTTCTCCCAAAGACAACAAATCTACTACAAGGCCTTTGTAAATCATTATTGTAATTTCACTAGAAAGCAAACGAGTGGTAGATAAAGATTAGGCTTCTGGAACTTTTATTTTTCAAGGAATTTTAGGAAGTGGTTGGGGAGGATGTTGTGGCAGTGGTCTGGGAGGTTTTCCATGAAAATTGTGATTTTGAGAGGTTGAATCATTTCTTCTTTTTCCTACTCTTGAAGTAGGGTGTTGAAGCTATTGATGCATTTTGACCTATAGCAATGCGATATATTTGATTGTAGCTAAGACATTTGCAAATCATCTGCCGATGGTGTTGCCTTTGTTGATTTCTCTAGTTCAATCAACTCTTATCTCAGGGAGATCAAGTAGGAGAGAATGATTCGACTTATTATTCTAATAAACCCTACACCTCTTTATATAGAGAAGAGGTGTGGGAAAATTACACTATATGTCCACATAAAAAATAAAATAACAAGATGCCATAAAATAGAAACATAAGGAAATAGAGAATATGTTAACACTCTCCCTTAAGTTGGAGTATAGATAGTTATCATTCTCAGCTTGGAACGTTATGCATCAAAAGCTCCATGTGGCAAAGGCTTGGTGAAAATGTCAACAGTCTGCTTCTTTGAAGCAACAAAAGTAGTATGCAATACTCCCTGCTTTATCAGATCTCTGGTGTAGTGACAATCCATCTCTACATGTTTTGTTCTCTCATGAAACATTGCATTATGAGCAATGTAGGTGGCCGCCTTGTTAAAACATTGCATTTCCATAAGACCATCAATCTTGGACATGTAGATCTTGTAATAGAGATTTCACCTAGACCATCTCAGTGGCAGTCTGGGCCATAGCTTGGTACTCAGATTTTGCACTTGACCTGGAGACTACCTCTTGTTTCTTGCTCTTTCAGGTAACAAGATTTCTAACAACAAAAGTGCAGAAGCTTGTAGTGGATTTTCCGTCTTTTATACTTCCTGCATAGCATCTGAATACCCATAACTGTTAAGGGTGCTCCTCTCTCAAAAAGTAATCTATGATCGGGTGCTTTCTTCAAGTATTTAAGCACTTGCATAGCTGCCTGCCAGTATAATTTGGTGAGTTTATCCATAAATTGACTTAGCTTTCCAACTGCCAAAGTAATATTTGGTCTAGTAATAATTAGGTATAATAATTTCCCATCCAACTGCCTGTATGAGTAATTACCAACCACTTCTACATCTTCATCGTATAAATGTGCCTTGATATTAGTAGATCTGGATCCCAGCATGCCCATCTCCTTGAGTATATTAGGTGCATACTTGCGTTGGGATAGAACTATCCCATGCTTGCTAGTTGCAACTTCAATTCCTAGAAAATAGCGTAGCTGGTCCAGATCTTTCATAACAAACTACTCTGCTAGAAATCTTTTGACCTCTGCAACTCTAGCTTTGTCATTCCTGTAATGATTAAATCATCAACATGTACTAAAAGAACCACTACACTTTGCTCTGTCTTCCTGATAAATAACGAATGATATAAGAGTTTGTGAAACCAAAGCTCTTGGACTCTGCTTGAGTCCATAAATGGCCTTCTTCAACCTGCATACACACTCCCCCTGAACCTTGAACTCAGGAGGCTATTGCATGGATACATTTTCATTAAGATCACCATAAAAGAAGGCATTCTTGATGTCAAGCTGGTGAAGCTTCCAATCCTTGTGAGTAGCAATAGAAATTAGAATTCAGATCATAGACAGACGAGCTACTAGGGAGAAACTATCAAAGAAATCCACCCCATATGTTTGAGTGAATCCATTTGCTACCAAAGGAGCCTTATACCTTGAAATAGAGTCATTTGGGTTGTACTTTACGGCAAAGAGCCAGCGACAACCAACAAGTTTTGTGCCAGATGGAAGATAAGTAAGCTCCCGTGTATGTCAATCCTGTATGACAGCTATCTCATCCTCCATGGCCTTCGCCAGTTTGGATCAAGCATGGCTTGTTGATATGTAGTTGATAACTCCATAGCTAACAAAGCTGTAGTGAACAAGTCAAAAGATTTCCCCATCTTGTTAGTGGCCACTGCCACTGTCCCTGCTGTTCTATAATGTGCACAAGACTGTGGTGTCTTTCGAATAGCTATCGGAAAATTACCGCAAGAACGACATCACCTGCATCTGCACAATCACCACTAGTACACATCTGGGCAAATTGCTCAACACATACCTGACCTAGGGAGGAAGGTGGGACAGAAGCGTGGGGAGTGGGGGGTATGCTTCTTGCATGTCGCTAGCAACTGATACATCACTTGAGGGTCTTTATATTTGTCAGTGTCACTAGAAGACGCAGAAGGTTCCATAAACCCATCTATTAGCATAGGTGGAATAGGCATAGGAGCAAATTTAGCCTTAGGAGAGAACGGACGAGCAACTAAATAGAAATAAGGCACTACCTCATGGAAAGTCACATCGTACGCAGTGCCTTCCTGCCACTGGATCACGGCAACGATATCCCTTTGGAACACGGGAATATCCAAGGAAAACACACTTTATTACATGTGTCGCTAACTTATCCCTTCTTGGGCCCATTAAATGTACAAACTCTACACATCCAAATACACGTGCGAGTAACTGAAATAACTTCTTAGGATAAAGTATATGACAAGGAGTTTGCTCATGTAACATAGAGGAAAGCATCCTGTTAATAAGATAACATAAGAACTGTATCACCCTAGTACAAATGAGGAATACAATACTATATCAATACAGTATGAGTCACATCCAATAGGTGCCTGTGTTTTCTCTCTGCCACACCATTTTGCTGTGAGGTGTGTGGACAACAGGCCTGGTGCACAATACCATGTACCTTGTAAAATCCAGTCAATTGTGTGGTACAAAATTCTAAAGTGTTAATAGATCTAACAATTTTCATTGTGCATCAAATTGATTTTTTATTTCCAATAAGAAATGCTCAATAACTTGTCCCACATCAGAGTTATTCTTCATAAAAAACAATAAGAATAAACGAGAAATATCATCCACAATGACTAAATATTAGCGGTGACCCTCCCGATTAGGTATCCGATTAGGGCCCCAAACATCTAAATGTAACAACTCTAAAACAATAACAGAGCTAGGACTAGTAGTGGCTGGAAAAGATTTGTGATGCTTCCTTACTTGACATGCATCATAGTGTATCTTAGTAGTCGGTGACAAGTGTGGGATGATGAGTCTGAGCTTCGCCAGACTTGGGTGACCAAGACGACGATGCCATTGCAAGGCACTCCTAGATGTAAAGTTAGAACCACCCTGAAAAATAGCAACAAGAAGCGTCTAGACAAGGTGATACACACCCCCATCTTCTTGTTCTCTACCAATCGTCCTCCTTGTTAGTTTGTCCTGAAATATGCAACCAATATCATCAAATATGGCTATGCAATTAAGTTCTATAATCTTAACAAATTCATAGAGAAATTAGGGACAAAAAACACATTAGGCAATCACATGGTGGGGTAAACAGACACCTCCCCTTGATTATCGATTGGTGCATGTCTGTCATGTGCCACTTGTACTATCCTTCCACATGGCAATGCCTGTAATCTTCCAAAACATCCTCGATTACCAGACAAATGGTGTGAAGCACCAGAATCTACCAACCATGACGTATTAGTACCTGACGAAGAGGTAAAAGCAACGATGTCATTGGTGGTGGTTGTCTCCTGAGTTAACTGAGAAAGACACTGAACCACAACATCATAATCAGTGCTAGAAACTATATCAGATTGCTTAGCAGGAGTCACAGAAGTCTGATTGGTGCTTGGTGGCCTCCCGTGCTTAGCCCAACATGGGGCCTCAATATGTCCAACCTTCCCACTGAAGGTACAACTGGTATGGGTCCTCCTGGATAAGCCTTATCTTCTTCCCCGACCACTCATGGAAGCAGCACCTCTACCTCAATGTCCAGTCAAAGTAGCCATAGTTGAAGCTTGTCCAATACTCTCTCCAGTTTGAGGTAGAGGCAGAACAAGCCTACTCAAACGACTGTAAACCTTCTTCGGAGCAGGGAGCTTAGACAACGTGAGGATCTGTGAATGGGTAACAGCATAATCTAGGCCAAGTCCTGATAGGAATAGATGAATTGCGAACTCCTTGCGATAATCCTTCTGGATAGAACAAGTACAAATAGGTTGGCAAGCATTATATTTCTTCAAAAGACCTTTCAAAGCTGAATAATATTGAGAGAGTGAACGACCCTCTTACTTTAACTCAAATAACTCATGATGTATGTGGAAGGCCATAAAAGAAATTTTCTCATATGAATGTCTCTCAGACTATCCCACGTCCATTTTGCTATCTTGTAGTATATAATTTCATCTCCAATACATGGAATAACATTATTCATCAACCAAGCACGTACCGTAGCATTATCTTTCTTCCAAGATATATATTTCTCTGTCTTATCACTAGGCTCTGGCTCCAATAGAATATGTTTCTTATCGTGATCGTCTTGGATAATTAGTCTCACCAATCCTGATTATGGGATCGAAAAATGGACTCTTGTAAGTCGTGTTCTTTGATGTGGTACTCGACATAACCTCAGATTCAGAAGATGAAGCTATTGTGAGCCTCCGGACATAGAAACAATGTGAAATCAGAGATCTGAAATTACCTACAGATCATAACCATAACCAGTAGAAAGAATTGACATGGAATTTTGGGCCAAAGACAACCCAAAAAACCACATTGCAGTCCCTGACAGCCTCTGCAAGATCAAATCCCCGCAAGAACCAAGATTGGCTCAAATAGGACCTGCATAGGCATTGGAGGCGCCTTGCAGCACTAGTGTTGCCTTGTAAGGGCAGTGCCGGTGGTTGCTGGCCTTGCTTCGATGACGCTGCTTGTTGTTGGGGCGGTGCCAGCGACTGCTTGTGGTCCTGTAGTCACCACTGGTGGCTGTTGCAGCAGCAACTGGTGGTTGCTGTGGTCGCTAGTGAGAGGAGAAGAGAGATCTAAGGTTAGGGTAGAAGGTTTCGGGACTAAGTTTAGGGGGGATATCAGAACTTGACCTAGGATCATGCTTTGATACCAAGTAGGAGAGAATGATTCAACTTATTATTCCAATAAAAAATACACCTCTTTATATAGAAAAGAGGTGTGGGAAAATTACACTACATGTACACAGAAAAATAAAATAATAAGATGCCATAAAATAGAAACATAAGTAAGGAAATATGGAATATGTCAACAGCTCAATCATGAATTCTTTTGTTTTAGTTGAGCAAATGGTGGCAGCTTGAAACTGGTCTGATTTTCCTACTTTTATGTGGAAGGTAGACTTCTCGAAGGCTTATGATTCCGTTTCTTGGACTTATTTATGGGAGATCCTTAGAAGGAGGGGTTTTTCAAAGGTTTGGGTCAGACTCATGAGGAGATGTGTCAAGACAACTTCTTTTTTGGTGTTGATTAATGGGAGATTTGCTGGGACTTGGACGTAACCTTAGAGGGGAGTTAGGTAGGGATGCTCGTTAGCACCCCTTCTTTTCACTATGACAGTTGACACCTTGGCCTTCTTAGTTTATGAAGGTTGTAGGGAGAGGCTTTTTTTTGGTTTCACTCTGAATAGTGATGGCTCTTTACTTCCTCCGCTTTTCCAGCATGCGGATGATACAGTGTTCTTTGTGCAGGGTGGTTTCAATCAAGCTGAGTACATTTCGTAGTTGGTTAGGATTTTTGGTGGAATCTCAGGGCTTCTGATTAATGAGAGGAAGTTAGCCTTCATTCCTTTCCATTTAAATAGAAATATTGAGGAGATGATCTCTACGATGGTTGATATGTCGATTGTTAGATTATCGATTACATATTTGGGTTTGCTTGTGAAAGGGAAGCGCTTGGTGGCGGCGGATTGGAGGCCTGTTAAGGAGGTCTATAAGAGGTTGAATGATTGGAGTGGGAAACTTCTTTCTAGAGGTGGAAGGCTCATGCTGGTTAAGGCGTTATTGACAATCCCTATTTTTTATCTCTTCTTGTTTGATCCTCTAAAGAAAATTTTGGCAGAGGGAAGAAAATATTTTTTTGGAAGGGGCCTGATCATCAAGGTTGTTTCCTTCAACTTGTTCCATGGACGAAGGTCTGTAAGCCTAAAAAAAAGTTGGTTTGGGAATAAGGCAATTCGATGATTCTAATGTTGCACCTCTTTTGAAGTGGGTGACGAGATTTTTATCGGGAAGAAGTGGGCTCTTGGATAAGCTATTGAGAGACTCTTATGGACCCCCTGTTGATGTGGCTTTTAGGCATTCTCAGCCGTTGCAACTGTCTACCTTTTGGGCCTTTATTGAGCCTTTCATTGGAAGTTGATTGTTTGCTAGGTACGTTGGGTCGAGGCTTGGTGGTAGGTGTTCCTTCAGGTTTTGAAAGGATGACTGGACTGGAAGTGGATGTTTTCAATCCTTATTCCCTCATCTCTTTGGTTTGGTTTAGGACAAGGTTGCTCTTGTTTCTGATGTGTGGGATAGTTCATCTAGATCTTGGACCCCAGTTTTTCAACCAAACCTCTCTGATGCCTCTATGAAAGAGTTATAGGAGCTCCTGGGGCTACTTCATGGGATTTCTATTGGCGAAGAGCCTTTGGATGGCTTTAAGTGGATGGATGGTTATTTCTCTATGATTAAGGCTAACAAGAAGCTGACATTGGAGTTGGGGCAGTCATCCCAGGTTTGGGAGGATTGTTCCTTGGTTTGGAATTTACCTATCCCTTTAAAGGGTAAAATCTTTGTATTGCTTTTCAGGAGAGAAAAGTTGGTTCTCTTAAAAAAAAAAAAAAAGGAGAAAAGTTGGTAACGAAAGAATTCGATTCCAGATGGGTTGATGATGATGACTTGGATTGCATATTTTGTGGGGTTGTAATGGAAGATATTGAGCACCTTTTCTTTTAGTGTGACTTCTCCAAGATTTGGGTGAGATGTGATGTACGGCAAGTTGATATGTCCCCTTTTGATACTTGGTGGGATTCCTTCCAGTCTTTGGTACATGTTGATATGGTAGGATGGGTAAAGGCTGTGGCAGTATTTGGTCAATTTGGTTGCAGTGTAATGATTGTATTTTTCAGAAGGCGAGAGCGTGGGTGAAAAATGTTGTGAGGGAAGGATGTGTTTGCTCAAAGTTGTGGTTAAACTATCTGAAAGTCCATTCCATTTCTTGATTTAATGAAATTATGGATGGGTACTGAGTGCCGGTAACCATCCCTTTTTCTCTAAAAAAAAAAAAAAAAAACGCTTCCAAAGTAATTGCTCTCCATATAAGACTATCATAATGAAGATTTTCATTTGGAAAGGCCTTACTTTAAAGTGACATTCAAGGTAGTCAGGAGTTTAATTTACTTGAGGAAAGGCGTCACATGGATGATATTGAAGTTTTTTCAAGAGTCTGTAATAGAGCAGCAGGAAAGGTTTCCCTTAGCATTCCTAGAGTTGCTCACATAGCATCTGTCCCAAAATGAATGTAGTTAAAACTCCAGCCCTTCAGGTGGAGGGAGTTTGGGGGCCTGCAAAAATCGATCTAGAACACATCCTGAAAATCACTTGAGAAAGTAGGTGAGTCACACGCTTGTTCATCGAAATCCTGATTTGTTGGATAAGTTGCTTTTGACCCAGGATACATCCAATGTTTCTTTACATGCCCTGTTAGGGCAGAGGTTAGATAGACATCTTTCTTTTTATATCTAATAATCTACAGGCAACCTATTGCAAATAATTTTTTTATATAAAGGTAGGATATGCTACACCAAGGTGGGTGGACGGAGGTATTGATTGTAATAACCTAATAAGTGGATGCTATTGAAAAATTCCCACAACTATTAGGCATCCAAATATGGTAATTTGATCTCAAAGCATTTGTCCAAACAATTTCTTTCTGGACTGTTTGAACTCGGATGCTTATTTGTTTAAACTGCTTTGTGGGCTCGTGGTTCTGTTTGTGTTGTATACTGCTATTGTGCACTAGATAGATTCTCCGCTTGAGCTACTAAGTATGTTTCCCTTGGATATTGTAGAACACAAAAAGGGTAATAGGTACTTCTATCTATTGGGTAGAAAAACTTAATATAGATGTGCCATTTCTTTGGCCTGGCACATGTAAAGGAATAGGGATGCTGCAGTCTTTTACCTTAATTTATTAGTGTTCCACAATTGATAGCCCATGTGTTTCATTGCCACCAGTTGAACTGAATGTGTTAAGAGTAATATTTTCTATGTTGCCTTTTGTTATTTTCATTTTCTTAGTGGACTTGCTTGTAATTTTTCCATCTACCATGGTTTCTTTTTGAGTCATGACATAACATTTCTTACACATGGTGTCAGAGCAATGGTCATAGATCAACATTTTGATCTCCCACTGTTGGGAATAAAGTGGGCCACATGGCATTGCCATGTTGCAACCGGTTAGGGGCCCACTTGGGCGTCGATTTTGGTAGTTCTTGAGTCCTATTTTAGATCTTGCTTTAGTTGCAAGTCTTGTTTATTTGGTATATTTGTTTTTAGTAGGTTTGTTTAAAAGATTTGGTTTGTTAATTAGGATTTATTCATTTCTATAATTAGGAGATAAGATTTGATTAGTTACTATTTTTAGAGGATTGTGATATGTTTTTTCTTCTATAAAAGAGAGCCTTTGTAATCCTCTTATTTTTGAGTAATACAATAATTCTTCCAACTCGATTACTCTCCCTCTCTTCCAATCACCACCGGCCATCCCCTCTCTCTAGGCAAGCGGCTGCTGCTACTCTCTGTTCAATGTGGAACAGTGAACCCCTTCGACTATTTTTCACATGCCTAGGAGCCTCCATGCTCTATGCTTGCGCTAAACTTGACATGGTATCAGAACTTACGATCTAGGCTCCTCGACATACGTGTTCTCTAGGCCACACGCGTGGTCCTCATCTCTGACAAATCCTTCTCATCAAATCCAGCGTCTTACGCAGAGTAGGAGAATCGTAGATTGAAGATGATGGATGCCCCCGTTGTCATTGAAGCCACGTTATCAAGTGGAGAATGCAAGATGGTTGTTCATGCAATTAAGAAAAAGAAGCTTAAGGAGGAGATTTATCAAAAGGTATTTCAGTTTGTATGGTGCCTTTGTATTTGATTTTTTATTCCTCAAAAGTGGAGGTTCTATTTGAACAAAGGGCATTAAATAGTTCAAGAAGATCAAAGGGTGCCAAAGGAGCATCGACTATCGAGGGTGTTTCAAGACCAGTGGTTGCCGCAACGACTCCAACTCAAGAGTGAGAAGTAGAGGCATAGTGTAGCCTCTTAACAATGACTGCATCAACTTCTCCACTTTCTCTTGGTGACCTTGACTTGGATAAAAGTTGAGGGTTTTTTTTGGCTCACAAGCAAGGTGCCATACTCTTCAAGGAGGCACGTGGAACCCTCTAACGCATCGGGGAACGTCAAGATAAAGGACTCGACTCTCGAGCGTAGAAGAAGAGGCACGGAGACCATCCTTAACTCTTCGGAGAAGAACGATGTAGCAACATTATCATCAAGTTCAGCAAGTTATCGTCCTCTCGTCCTCGACTTGAGGGGGAGTGTTGGGAATAAAGTGGGCCATGTGGCAGTGCCACGTGGCAGTCGGTCAGGGGCCCACTTGGGTGCCAGTTTTGGTAGTCCTTGAGTCCTATTTTAGGCCTTTCTTTAGTTGTAAGTTTTGTTTATTTGGTATATTTGGTTTTAGTAGATTTGTTTAGAAGATTTGATTTATTAATTAGGATTTGTTCCTTTCTATAATTATGAGATAAGATTTGATTAGTTACTATTTTTAGAGGATTGTGATGTTTTTTCTTCTATAAAAGAGAGCCTTTGTAATCCCTCTTATTTTTGAGTAATACAATAATTCTTCCAACTCGATTACTCTCCCTCTCTTCCAATCACCATTGGCCATCCCCTCTCTCTCTCTAGGCAATCGGCTACTGTTGCTGCTCTCTATTCAACGTGGAACAGTCAACCCCTTAGACTGTTTTTCCACATGCCTAGGAGCCTCCATGCTTTATGCTTGAGCCAAACTTGACACTAAATACCACCAAAATTTCTCGATCGTCGTTCTAGTTGTGCATTGAATCTCATGCTAGTGATCTCGATGTGTGTCTAGCCCTTTCCCCGTCGCTGGTGGAGACGAGCATCATTGGCCAATTGGTAGCAGTCGCTGCTGCTCGATGAACAGCAGCTGATGCGCCTGATCGACAATAGCTTGCTATTGTTGCTATTAATGGCCTTACGCCACCGCGTGCTCTAGTGCCACACGGTTGACCTTAGTGTGCGGGTAGCCACATGTGCACGATGCTCCTATGCGCGTGTGATTCTTGCCACTTTTGATTGCCTTTCCCATGCACTGATCTATATTCCACGATGACCACATCTCATGTACTACTGTTGCTATTTCTTGGGATGGTCTCCTATTGCACTAGCCTACCTACTTCCTTGTAGTTATTTTCACCACATTTATTCTCTCTGCCTGCTAATACTTTGGATGGATCCTTTGTCTTCAGTTTAATGAGGATATACCTAGCACCTATGTTTCCTGCATTGCTGATGCTTATGATATGCACGTGCATTTGATGTTTACCTTTTTTGGACAATGAGTGATAGATTTGGGTGCCTCTACACATCTCACTGGGGATGTTGATTCCCTTTGTGAGATTACACCTACCAGACGAGTCACTTTCAAGAAAGTGGCTAATGATACCAATTCTTTGGTGACCACAATTGGTAACATTTAGTTTTCTTCACGATTATAGCTAGTAGTGATCCATTGTGCACTAGAGTTCCCTATGAGTCTCCTATCAGTTAGCATACTATGTAAGGACTTGAAGTGCTGTATTATATTTGACGAGTGTCACTGTTATTTTTAGGATAAGAAGACCAATCAGATTATTGGTGGTGAATATGAGAAGAATGGTCTTTATTATCTTGACATACAATCCCACTGAGCCTTTTCTATCTCTATTGATCCCCTACTTTGGCATCGTCGTCTTGGTCATTGGTCTGAACGTGAATATGATTGCGAAAAATCGCTTTCATTGTAGTAAATGCGTATAGAAACTCTTGAATTTGTAAGTGAAATCGAACTCGTAAGATTTTTCGAATAGAAATATAGGAGCCTGAGTGGTCCGCAGGGAGGCAAATAGATTAAAATCACTTTCCTAATTAAAACTAGAATTAAATATCAAGTATGATGATTATTAGAATTAATACTAAATCTAATAGCATGCAACTACTAGAACTTTAATATACTACTACTAGAAAGTATACAACTTGAAGACAAGTTGAAAAATAACTAGAATTTTATTGCTATAGAAAATCAGAACAAGTAGAACTTAGATTACAGCTAGAAGAATGCTTCTGAAAACAAATCTAATACAATTAGAAAAATAAAATCTAAAATTGTAGGTGTCGAAGGTGAATTCCGGAGTGTCAGTGTAGATGTGGATGTGAAGACACACCCACAATCTCTAAGGGGAGAAGGAAGAAGTAGAGGACTAGTTTTAGTTGGTAGATCTATTTGGAAGTACAAAGGAATGATCCTAAGGGGGGGTGGCTAGGGTGCTTATATAGAGGTCAACAAGGCTTGTGATTGGTTGATCCAAGTTGCCTTGGATCATCAAAATAAAGGGCTAGGATTAGGAGTTTAGGAATCAAGGGGTAGGATGAAGGAATAGGTAGATAGAATAGGTTAGGAGTTGTTGGAATTGATAGAGGGCTAGGATGGCTTTGAGAGGATGATGGAAGGCTATGATTCTCTCGAATTTTTGGCCTCTTTTTGTTTCGAATTTTAAGTTGCACATAAAAGTATAGTTGTAGCCCTCAAAACTAACTTTCCAATGCAACTTGAATCACTCAATTTGGATTTAAAATGAGAAAGTTATGGCCAAAATACTAAAGTTTCATGCTATTACGGATTTCGAGATTAAGTTTAGGATTAGGAATACGACTTGGTTTAGGGTTTTTAGATAGGTATTTAGGTAGGCAATTTAGACCCTAGGATTTAGATCTAGTGGTGGATAAATTGTGGTATATTTTGACCATCTAAAATAGTATTTAGTAGAGGATAAAATGGATGGCAAAATAGGGTATTATATAGGGAAATTAGGCTAGGTTGGGTGGCAATTAGGTATGGGAAATTAGGCTTCTAATTAGGCTAGGTCTAAGGGCTAATTGGGTTAGGAAATGGTCTATCGAATTAGGTCTAGCCCTCTTCCAAGTGAGCTTAGATCGGAAAATCCAATCAACCTTGCTCAAATCAACTTGAAATTTTGTATCTGCACATATAAAAACACATCAATGTACTGGATATAATTGCAGGAAAAATTCTACAAAAGCCCAAAAGTATGCATTATTTACAAAATTACCTAAAATTCTTAATCTGACCTAACTAAATGCAATTTAACCAAAATTACCCTTAGACTAACATTAGCTAGGTATTAATTAACATGCATAAATATGGAAATATCAGTCACCCTTCCTTTGGGAGGATGTGTCAAATGTTTCTAGAGTTGCCTTCCTCTGCCAGATTTGATTGTAAGGCTTATCAATTGGGCAAGCTTCATTGCTCTACCTTTTCTTGACGAGTTGAGGTGCAAAGCACATCCCTGTTTTATCTGATACATTGTGATTTTGGGGTTCCTCTCGTGTGAGTAGTATGAGAAGTTACGAATACTTTGTTGTATTTGTGAATGATTATAGTTGATCAAGGTGGGTCTTCCTTATGAAGGATCGGTTAGAGGTCCATCATATAGTAAGACACTTTTTCACAAAGGTGCAGAATGGATACTCATCCATTCGAATCTTTCATAGTGACAACGTTCTAGAGTTCATGCAGAAGGAGCTGCAACCCTTTTTCATCACCAATGGCACCTTACATTAGACATGTGCATATACCTCTCTGCAGAACGGTGTTGTTGAGAGGAAACTGAGGCCATCCTGGATATTACACAAACACTTCTTGTCTTCATGAAAGTGCCAAAGTAGGTATATGGAGATGCTATACTCATTGTGACCTATTTGATCAACCAAGTCCCTTCTTCAGTTCTACATGGGGAGATCCCCTTCCAGTTATTGCATCTTAATGCCGCTCGTCCGTTTGCCTTGCCATTACTATGGCTGTGCTTATTTTGTACATGATAAGTTCTCTTCACATGTAGTAAAATGCATCTTTTTTGGCAGTCGGAGAAAACAATGAATCTTATTTAACTCCAAAATCTTACACCTCTTTATATAGAGAGAGGTGAAAGGGAAAATTGCAACATAAGTCCAGGTAGAAATATAAAATAAGAAAACAATATAAAGGGATAACACGGAGTGTGTAACTACTATGCTAACACTCTCCCTCAAGCTGGAGCATAGATATCGATTATGCTCAACTTGGAGCAATTGACATCAAACGCAGAGCGAGGAAAAGGCTTCGTGAATATGTCCGCTGTCTGATCTTCAAAGGCAACTTAGGTGGTATAAATGATCCTACTCTGTATCAAGTCTCTAGTATAATGGAAATCAACCTTAACGTGCCTTGTTCGTTCATGGAACATTCGGTTGTTTGTTATATAGGTAGCAATGTGATTATTACACCTTATCTCCATTGGCCCCTCCACCTGGATATGCAAATCCTGTAACACTGATTTAACCTAGACTATTTTTGCAGCAGTCTGTGCCATGGCACGGTAGTCTGATTCTGCACTTGACTTGGATATGACCTGCTGTTTCTTACTCCTCCAGGTCACAAGATTCTCTGCCACATAAGTGCAGAAGCCAGTAGTTGACTTCCTATTTGTCATGCAACCTGCAAAGTTTGTATCAGAATAGCCAACAATATTCATTGATTCACCTTTCTTGAACAAAATGCCCCTGCTGCTCTCTTCATGTACCTAAGCACCTGCATAGTAGCACCCAATGCTGTTTGGTTGGTTTATCTATGAACTGAGTAAGTTTTCCAACTGCAAGGGAAAGGACAGGACGAGTAATAGTAAGGTATAGCAATTTACCAACCAACAACCTATAAGATCTATTATCAATAGGTTGAGACTCAGTATCATAGATATGTCCTTTAAGATCCATTGGTATATTGACAGGTTTAGACCCCAACATTCTTGTCTTCTATAGCATGTCAAGGGCATACTTACATTGACTCAGAACTATGCCATCTTTACTCCCTGCCATTTCAATACCTAGAACAAGCTCCCCCAGGTCCTTCATGATAAAAGAATCAGCTAGCTTCTTCTTGACATTGCTATCCTAGCCATATCGTCTCCAGTAAGAATAAGATGATCAACATATACTAGGAGTGCCACAACTCCTTTGCTCTTCTTGACAAAGAGCAAATGATCTGCAGAGGACCTTAAGAGCCCCATGGTCTGTACCTCCTCTGATAACTTTTGGAACCAAGCATGCGGGCTTTGTTTCAGGCCATAGATAGCCTTCTTCAGCCGACACACAAACTCCCCCTGACTCTCAAAATTCGAAGGTTGTTGCATGTAGACTTCCTCCTGAAGATTGTCGTACAGGAATGCGTTTTTCACATCTAGTTGATGCAAAGGCTAGTCACAGTGTGCAACAATGAGAGAAGAATACAAACAATAGGAAGTTGTGCCATATGCGAGAAAGTGTTAAAGAAATCCACCTTTTAGGTTTGGGTGAACACTACTAATCTTGCCTTATGACGAGAGATGGAGCCGTCTGGGTTATACTTTAGTGCAAACATCCAACGACATCCTACAACCTTGGCGTGTTTGGGTAGATCTGCAAGCTCATACCTCCCTCGAGAGCGCAAGGCAGCCATCTCATTGTCCACGGCCTGACGCCATTTGTAGGAGAATGATCGAGCATGGCTTGCTAATATGTAGTAGGAATTTGTGTGGCAGATAGAGCTGCAATGAACACAACAAAGGACCTCCCAAGGTTGGCAGTAGACACTACCCTAGCAGTCTGGTAGAGTGCACAACTACGAGGAGTCTTTCGAATAGCAATCGGAAGATCTAGATCCTTCTCCTGATTCTCCTGAACAATAGTAGGAGAAGCTTGTTTCTTAGAAGGACCAGAATCATTAGAACATGCACGACCACCACTAGAACAACTTACGTTAGTATCAACACATATCTGACCAAGGAAGGAGAGAGGTGGCTGAGGTGGTGGGGGGTGTGTATTTGGCACCATTCATGTTGCCTGTAAGTAATTGGAAATCTGTAGACATGAGTGGGCTTTGAATGTTGTATAGTGCTATCCTCTGTAATAGCAGTGGTATTCTAACTGTAACGGGGATCTGTTCCAAAGGAACTAGTGGCACTGACATAGAAGCAGGATTCCCCTCAAATGACAACTGATGACCAGTGGTGGAGAAATATGGAACTGGCTCATGAAATGTTACATTGGAACTAACATAGTGCTTCTTGCCCTGTGGGTCATAACACTTGTATCCTTTCTGAGTACTGCTGTATCCTAGAAAGACACATTTCACTGCTCTTGGAGTAAGCTTATCCTTGCCTGATCCCAAAATATGAACAAATGCCACACAACCAAACACCCTTGGTGGTACATAAAACAATTCCTTATATTGATGGACTTGCCATGGGTCCTGTTCCTGTATTGCTGAGATAGGCAACCTGTTTATCAAATAATATGTAATAAGCATTGCACCTCTCCAATATATTTGTGGCACATTGTGGTGAATGAGTAATGTCCTGGCCACATCTAACACATAACGGCATTTCCTCTCAACTACCCATTTTGCTTTGATGTATGGGGGTAAGATATCTAATAAATAATACCAAGAGACCTGTAGAAAGTGACCAACTTTGCAGTGCGAAACTCTAATGCATTATTAGAACGAACAATCTTTATTGTAGTAGAAAACTTTGATTCTTTATTTGCATAATGAAAGTTTTAATGACTGATCCAACATCATATTTATTCTTTAACAAAAACAACTAAGACATTCTAGAATAATCATCTACAATGAGCAAATAAAAATGATGACCCAGTCTGTTAAATACTCTACTTGGACTCTAGATGTCTATATGCAGTAAAGCAAAATAGGAACTAAAGCTCTGGGAGGAACTAGTAAGAAAACTGGCTCGATAATGCTTCCCCAATTGGCAAGCATCACAGTAAATCTCAGCAATAGGTGAAATGTGAGAAATGACACGTCGTAGCCTGTCTAGTAAAGGATGTTCAAGTCGACGATGCCACTAAAAGAGCTGTATCAGCACTAAAGGCAACCTTTCCCTGACATGTAGCTGCAAATGGTATTTGGATCAGGCGATACCCCCTCCTTATGTTCGTCACCAATCATCCTCCTTTTGAGCTTGTCTTGAAAGGTATAGCCCAATTCATCAAAGATGGCGTAACAATGTAAATATTTTGTAATCCTGTTAATAGACAAAAGACTACTAGGAAAGTTAGGAACAAAGAGAACATCTGGAAACTTTAGTGATGGAGTCACTGCAACATCTCCTCTACCATCAACTCTGGAATGTTTGCCATCTACCATTTGAACAGATCTACTAGGAGGAATAGTCTGAATGTGCCTAAAGCAACTCTGGTCACCACTTAGATGACGAGATGCCTCTAAATTTACTAACCATATAGTGCCATCGGAAATACCACTACCAGAACTTGAGGTATAAGCTATACTTGAGGACGCCATGGTAGCTGTATCCGTGGTAGTCGTGGGCTCTAAAGTCAACTGAGCAAGGCGCTGCACCACTGCATAATGGTTAACATGTGACAAGTGTCGCTCATCTCCTCTGAAGAGATGGCTTGGTGAGCCATGGGAGGTCTACCATTCTTAGACCAGCAAATAGCCTCCAAGTGACCAACCTTGTCACAATGGGAGTATATGGTCCGGGGTTTGCCAATTGAACCCCGACCACACCCTCTCCTCCTAGTACGTGGGACACCATGTCCACCACATCCTCCAGTAGCCACCAAGGCAGAAGTTTGACCTACATCTGGTGTTGATGGCTTTACAATCACTCTACTCTTCCAGCTATATCCTTCCTCGAGAGATAGAATCTTTTCAAGAGTTAGGTTCTGCGACCTAGCAGTCTCATACTCAGATCCAGGATTATCAAGAAACTGAAGAACTGCATACTTTCCTGTATGTCCTCTGAGTAGCACATGTGCAAACTGGTCTGTATGCATTATATTTCTTCAGGAGCCCCTTAAGGGTAGCATAATACTGGGATAGTGACCGACCTTCCTGCTTCAAACTCCCAATCTCATGATGTATCTCAAAAACTTTGCTGGAATTCTTTTCATGTGAATAGGTGTCATGTAGAGAATCCCATGTCTCCTTCGCTGTCCTATATTACATGATGTCATCACCAATTTGAGACTTAATTGAATTCATGATCCATGCCCGGACCATTCTATTATCCTTCTTCCACATGGTGTGTTTCCTAGTCTTATTCTGTGGCTTTGTCTTCATCAGAATATGTTCCTTATCGTGTTCCTCAATCGTCGTAAGGAACGTTTGAGACTATCTAGCATGGTTGGTTTCATTCAACTTAGCGATAGGAACGGAAAATAGGGTCTTGTAACTCCCAACGTCTGTAGCGGTATCCGATGTCACCTTAGAACTAGTAAAGGATGCCGTCGTGCCTTAGGAAGAGAGAAACATGCCACCAACAAAGATTAGAAATGTGATTTCATATCTGAAGATTTACAAACCAGAGAGATTGTGATTTCTTGATCATGAGATCTAAGATTTAGAGATCCTAGATATCACTCCAAGAGACAACAACACCCCATAGGATCAGACGAGAAGCATGTTAGGGCACGGGGAAACTTGTACCAGTGTCCCTAAGGGGTGCTTCTCCCCCTTGTAAGTAAGGGGGGTCCCCCACCAACCACCACCACTAGTAGGTGGTGGCGCTGATGGCCTAGCAGACTACCAGTAGGCGTAGGAGGTGATGGCGACTGCTCTTTCAGGTGCAACGGCGGCAACGAGGGCTACTACTGCTGTCGGTGGTGGGCCGCTATTGACCCCTAGCAGCGGTGGCGGTGAGGAGAATCATCAAGAGAGACGAGGGTTAAGGTGGAAGGTGTAGGAAGGCTTGTGTGGGTGGGATACTGAAGCGTCGATCTAGGATGATACTAAGTTGGGGAAAATGATGCATTTTATTCAACTCTAAAACCCTACACCTTTTTATATGGAGAGGTGAAAGGTAAAATTGCAACATAAGTCTAGGCAGAAATATAAAATAAGAAAACAATACAAAGGGATAACATGGAGTGCATAACTATTATGCCAACATTGGCTATTCATGCACTCAGAAGGGGTACCGGTGCTATAATTTGAGCAGTCGTCGATACATTGTTACGATAGATGCTACCTTCTTCGAGAATGTTTCATTGTTCTCAGAAGGGACCGATGTTGAGCTTGTACCTCATCAGTCGTAGATATACCATAGACAAGATCGGGAACACTCTCTCCTTCCACTGCTTACTATGCATATCTCTCTATTAGAGGATAGTTCCATTTGGGTACCACATGAACAAAGCCATAGTGATGTTGACGATAGACTGATTGCTTTGAGGAAAGCTTATTTGCTCTTGCACGCTGCATCCTATCTCTCACTATACCTCCATTACACATCTGGACCCTCCTTTATAGTAGTTCTCCTAGGCCTTGCTTAGTACTCTAATGCTACGTTACTACTTGGAGGCCTTTCAAGATCCACAGTGGAAGGTCGCCATCAATAAATAGATGAAGGCACTTATTACTTGTGACACACGGGAACTTGTGCCCTATCTTGTTGGGGTTAAGCTTGTTGATTGCAAATGTGTGTACACTGTAAAGTATCTTGCAAATAGCACCATTGTTAGGTTTAAGGTCAGGTTAGTGGCCAAGGGATTCACACAAACATATGGTGTGGATTATTTTGAGACATTCTCTTGTGGCATGTGTTTCATATATACAAATTATCCCCTCTATTGTAGTCAATAAAAATTGTCCCTTATTCTAGTCGGGCATAAAAAATGGCTTCCTCTATGGAGACCTGACTGAGGAGGTGTATATGCGACAACCTCCTGGTTGTGAGGTTGAGGGGAAGCATGTATGTAGAATGTAGAAGACTATATATGGGCTCAGGCAGAGCCCTTAGGCCTGGTTTGACAGGTTAAGTGCGGAGGTCATGAAGATTGGTTTCAAGATATCTACATTTTACCACTTCATTTTTATTAGGCTGGCTACTACTGAGGTTGTTATCTTAGCCGTGTATGTCGATGACATGATTCTAACGAGAGATGGCAGTACTGGTATTTAGGGTGCAAAGGTCTTCTTGTAGAAGGTCTTTGTCACCAAAGATCTAGGAGAGTTGTGATACTTTCTGGGATTAGAAGGGTAGTCAGGCAGGAGCATGGCCTGATACTTTCTCAGTGAAAGTATGTCCTGGAGATTCTTGAGGATGTAGGAATTCTAGGCACCAAGCCATCTGCTATCCCTGTTGAGTAGAGAGGGAGGCGTGGAGAGACTGATGATCCACCCTTTGAGGATATTCACAGATACAGAAGCACAGTAGGCAAACTACTATACCTCGCTATTACACACTCAATATTGGTTTTGTAGTTAGTAGGGCTAGTCAGTTCATGGACATCTACATTACAATATTGGCATGATGTCTGGTTTAGGCCTCAAGTGTCACTTAAATTTGAATTTGAATGCAATAAATTGAGGTGGAATGGGTATTTAATGAAATTCAAAATTTGACACTGAAGCACAAATAATAGACATCCTAAGAGTCAAACGTTTGAAATTAAATGACTTAACATTTGAAGATAAAGGAAGACGTTTGAAAACATCACCGAATGAGAAAATGTTCAAATCTAATTATCAAAGGATCCAACACCTCTTTATATAAAGGAGAGGTATTAGGAAAATAATAGTGCATGTCCAACTTAAAATAGAAAATAACAAAATAGGACATAAATAGGAGTATCTCAACACCTCCCCTCAAGTTGGAGCATAGATATCAATGATGCTTAGCTCAAGGTTTTAAATGCCGATTTTATCGTCATTTAGATAAATTTCTAAGTCTGCATTTCGAAGGGCACGTTGTAGAAACGCTCGTATTTTGACGATTTCAATGTCCCAAAAATAATTCATTTGGAGCTACGTTAAGGGCATGTCGAAGGTGTACTGACAAATTCCAACAAAAATGATAGTAGTCAAAATGATTAGAATTTCAAGAAAATCATAAACTTAAACATGTTTTTATAAGAACAATAATGCTATATCCTAATAGTCATTTGCAATATGTAGTCTAATATATCATGTTTAAGTTTAAGAATCAAATATCGAATAATTGCTATGCAAATTTAATTAAGTTATGCAAAGGTAACATATTCAAATATATAGTTTGTAATAAATTAAAGTAAAAATTTAAAAACTGAAATTTAAATATTTAAGTAATTGATCTTAAATTAATTTATCTTATGGTTAATTTGAGGTCTTTTTTGATTAATTAATTTGAATAGATCTAGATTAACATAATTTTGTATGTTGTGTTGATCATTTTTATTTATACATTTCACTTTTAGATCTAGTTGTATCATGTTTATTTATGAAAATATAGGTTGTCACTTCCAAACATGGGATCATGGGTTTCAAGATTGGATGTTATACTTGAAGTAAATGATGATTAATTCATAAAGTAAATATGCCCTTTGTGTTTGCAATTTTAAGGTTTTATTCTTTCATGGATGGATGCAAGTTATTTATTCTCTAATGCTAATTCGAACTTATGATTTTATTGTTAGGAATTAGACCTATATGTTCATAATAATAGTAAATCTAAAGTTTAATATATAGATAGATGTGGAATCAAACTTCAAGAGAGTTGGAGGAGAGGTGCAGCGAGATGAGAGGAAGCAGTAGAAGTAGAGATTTAATTCGAATAAGAATAGATCCATAGTAGTAGTGTTAGCAATGGTAGGAACAGTAGAGAAGAATAGAAGAATTGAGAGTGAGAAGCAACAATAGTATGTCGAAATGTCGAGCGTATTTCGTCACCTGTCGACATTTTGGTGAAATTTCGATGACATTTCGTTGAAGTTCCTGTGTTTCAACATTATATTGATGTTGATATGGCTTTGGTTTAAAAAGTCATTTGGATGACATGTCGACATGTTAAAATTTAAATCACTTACAACAATAGTTATGGGTAAAAATTAATTCTTAAGACACCTATATTGACATTAAAATATCGTAACAATTTAAGAATTGTACCTAATGTCACCCATTTATCCAAACTTATCGACATTATCCATATTTGCCAAAATATTACAGGCACTTCTGCATTTTGACAGTACATGTGTGCCGATATCGCCCCATGTTAGAAAAAAGTCATTTCATAGGCATGCTGTGGGCACACTGTGGGCATTCAGAACAGTGGCTCAGCTTGGAACAATAGTCATCGAAGGTCGAACGTGGAAGAGGCTTCGTGAAGATATCAGCTGTCTGGTCCTTTGATGTGACAAATGTAGTGTGTAACATCCCACACTGAATCATGTCTCTGGTGTAGTGGCAATCCACCTCAACATGCTTTGTCCGTTCATGGAACATGGGATTGTTGGCTATATATGTGGTTACCTTATTATCGCATCTCATCTCCATGGGCTCCTCAATTTGAACATGCAAATCACGCAGCAGAGATCTCACCCAGATCATCTTTGCGGCTGTCTGGGCCATCGCCTGATATTTTAACTTAGCATTGGAGCCAGAAACCACTACCTGTTTCTTGCTTCTTCATGGGACCAAATTTTCTACCACAAATGTACATAACCCAGAAGTGGATTTTTTATCAGCAACACACCCTGCATAGCCAACATTAGAACATCCAACTACTATCATGGGAGATTCTTTTTGGAACAGAATCCCACGCCCAAGTGCCTTCTTTAAGTACTCTGTGAATGTTGCTTAGTCAACTTTTTCATAAACTGATTAAGCTTTCCCACAACCAAAGCAGTATCTAGTCAGGTAATTGTCAAGTACAGAAGTTTTCCAACAAGTTGTCTTTAGGCTCTACTGTCAACATACTCTGCCTGCTTATCATAGAGGTGCACCCTAGGGTCCATAGGAATATTGGTTGGTTTGGACCCAAGCATGCCTGTTTCCCGTAGCATATTTACGTTGAGAAAATACAATGCCTTACTTGCTTCTAGCCACCTCTATGCTTAGAAAATATGGAGCTGACCCACGTCCATAACAAAGTGCTCAGCAAGGGCTTCTTGACTACAACTATTTCAACTCTGTCATCACTGGTAATGGTGAGATCATCAACATAAACAAGCAATGCCACACTTCCCTTCTCAATCTCCCTGACAAAAGGATAATGGTCTGAAGATCTTTGCAAGCCCATTTTCTCCACTACCTCTGAGAGCTTTTGGAACTAAGTTCTATGACGCTGCTTAAGGTCATAGATGACCTTCTTCAACCAACGTACACACTCGCTGAACCTCGAACCTGGGGAGTTGCTGCATATATATCTCCTCTTGAAGATCGTCATAGAGAAAGGCATTTTTCATATTGAGCTGGTGGAGCATTTAGTTCTTGTGAGCAACAAAAATAAGTATTTAGACTGTCGATAGGTGAGCAACCGAGAAAGTATCAAAGAAGTCTATTCCGTACATTTGGGTGAATCTCTTTGCAAACAACCAAGCCTTGTACCTTGAAATAGACTCATCATGGTTGTATTTCAGGGCAAAGACCCAATGGCATCCCACTAGGCAAGCACCAATAGGAAGATAGGTCAACTCCTAAGTCTGTTTGCTCTGAAGTGTAGCCATCTCATCCTCCATGGCTGTACGCCACTTCAGATCAAGGCTTGTTGGCACATGGAAGGTATCTCCATAGTGGCAAGAGCTGTAGTAAAGAACCCAAATGTAGTCCCCAGATTAGCTATAGTCGCCGCTCCAGCTATATGATACTGAGCACAAGAACGGGGAGCCTTCCTAACAACAATAGGAAGGTCATCATCTGGGATACTATCACTCGGTCCTACACAATTAGACATAGAATCGTCAGATACCTCAACACATACCTGACGTGGGGAGGATGGTGGATTTGAAGTAGGGGGTGCGTGTTGCCTGTAGGTGATTGGCAACTGAAAAGTAATAAGTGGATCCCTGAATCCTCGATCATTAGTGCCATTGTTAGGTGTCGAACTGCTTACAGGTGCTTGACTACCACTGTTAGGTGCAGGACCAACCTCAGACATAGGAAACTCATCCATAAATCAGATGGAATCGACATAGAGGCAAACTCAGCCTTATGAACTAATTGTCGTGCTGCAAGAGAGAAGTAAGACATTGATTCATGAAAGGTAACATCAGTACTCACATAGTGCCTTCTAGCCACTGGATTGAAGCACCAGTACCTCTTCCGTGTCCGTGAATAGCGAAGGAAGACACACTTCACTGCTCTAGGTGCCAACTTGTCTCTTCTTGGTTCTAATAAATGCACAAAAGCAACACATCCAAACACCCTAGGGGGTAGTTGAAATAAGTCTCTGTCATGATTCAAAACATGCCACTAGATCCGCTCATGTGACACAGAAGACGGCATTCTATGAATAAGATAACAAGCTGTAAGCACATCACCCTAATATAAATGTGACACATAGTGGTGAATCAGGAGAGTACGAGCCACATCTAGTAAATCTCTGCCTTTTCTTTCCGCTACACCATTCTGCTACGAAGTGTGAGGGCAGGACATCTGATGTACAATACCATTAGACTTGTAAAAATTTGTCAATCTGGTGTTACAAATCTCCAAGTCGCACAATCTTAGTCATAATTGAAAATTGATTCTTTATTTCTAATAAGGTCTCAATTACATTCCAACATCGTACTTATTCTTTAACAAAAGTAACCATGACGAGCAAGAAAAATTATCTAAACAACCAAATAATATCTATCCCTATCGATCAGGAATCTGACTAGAGCCCCAGACGTTTATATGAAGTAGTTGGAACATAGCAGTAGTCCCTAGTACAGTACTAGAAGGAAATGATGATCTATGGTGCTTTCCCAATTGACGAGTGTCACAGTGGATCTTAGTAGTGGCTGAAATGTACGGAATGATGCATCTAAGCTTGTCCAGAGAAGGATGACCAAAGCAACGGTACCATGCAAGGTATTCCTAGCAGCAAAACTCGAATCACCTTGGGAAGCAGCAAGTGGTGTTTGGACTAGGCAATACACATCCCCTCTTTATGACCTCCACTAATCGTCCTCCCCGTCAATTTGTCTTGAAATATGCATCCGCGTTCACATATAACACGAAATTGAAGTTGCTTCGTAATCTTATTAATAAATAATAGATTCAATGAAAAATCAAGGACATAAAATGCATTAGGTAATCTCATAATAAGAGTCAGTGCCACCCCCCCCTGACCACCAATCTGCACATGTCTGCCATCTGCAATCTGCACTGTCCTACCATGGGGTACAGACTGTAGTTTGCCAAAACACCCTGATCTCTTGACAAATAGTGTGAAGCACTCGAATATACTAAGCATGTCATACCTGCAGAAGCTTGTGCACAAATATCTATACCTAATGAGGAGGCAAAGGCGACAGTCTCAGTGGAAGATGTGGCTAGTTCCTCAGTCAGTTGGGAAAGACGGTAAGGAAGGCATCAAAGTCTACCCTTGGAATAGGGATAATATCAGTAGTATCCTTAGTAGTCACAGAGGCTTGGTTAGCCATTGGAGGTCTTCCATGTTTGGCTCAGTAGGAAGCCTCCACATGGCCAATTTTGCCATAGTAGGTGCAAGTGGTGCAGGATCTCCCAGAGACACCATGTCCTCTCCCACGTCCACGGGTTTACCACCTCATTCAGTAATAGTAGCAAGGGCTTATGCCTAATTAGTCTCTCCCATCTGTGCTACTGCCATATCAATGTGGCTCAGGTGACTATAGACTTCCTCTAAGGTAGGAAGCTTTGACAAGGTAAGGATCTGAGATCGGGCAGTAGTGTTCTCTGGACCAAGGCTTGATAGGAACTGATGCACAACCGCCTCACTACGGTATTCTCGCTGTGTAGCACAAGTGTAGACTGGTCCACACGCATTATACTTCTCTTGAAGCCCTTTAAGGGCTGAGTATTAGTAGGAGAGAGATCTTCCTTCCTGCTTCAATTGGGACAACTCATGACTGATTTGAAAAACTCAGGATGAGTTCTCATGGGAATAGGTGTCACGGAGATTGTCCCACATCGCTTTGGCTATTGGATAATACATGATCTCGTTTCCAATTCGTGGGATAATGCAATTTATCAGCCAAGCTTTGACCATTACGACATTACATTGTCCTTCCATGTGGCGTACTTTCTTATCTTGTCTGTAGGCTCTGGTTCCAACAAAATGTGTTCCTTGTCATGACCTTTAACTGTCATCAGGAACATCTGAGACCATCTGGGATAATTGGTCTCATTCAACTTGATGATTAGACCAAAGAACGGGTTCTTATAGGCCCTAGACTCGGGAACGACACCCGATGTCACTTCAGAAGAACTAGAAGTTGCCATGACATGCCTCATAGATAGGAAAATATGCCAAACAGAAGATCTGAAAAATTTTTCAGATCACAAAACACATCAAGAACAGATCAGGTCTCAGGCATGGAGATCCAGAGTTCTAGCAATTCGGAATTCACACTCAAGGCAAGGAGAGGCCCCCTACACGATGTTGCAGGGTGTGCTGGGGCCTAGGGGAAGCCCAGTAGACCCACATGTGGAGAGGCTCTCCTCTGCGCTGTAGTTGGTGTCTCTGGGGAGGCCTGTTGCTGTTGCTATTGAAGAGGTTGTTGGAGCCTCCACGTTGCTTGCTGTTGTTTGCTAGTGACGAGGGGAGAGGGTGGCGGTGATGTGAGAGAGAGAGGTCTTGGGTGTTAGGGTTTCAGGTTTTTTTTTTTTGGTGGGATATTATAACCTGACCTAGGACCGTATTTTAATACCAAGTGGGAGAAAATGTTCAAATCTAATTATTAAAGAACTCAACGCCTCTTTATATAGAGGAGAGGTATTGTGAAAATAACAGTGCATACTCAATGTAAAATAGAAAGTTATAAAATAGGACATAAATAGGAGTATCTCAATAGTCATAGTGTCAAAAGGTGAGTTCGTGAACTAGGGATATTGAACCAAGGTCATCTCAATCAAACTCGCAGACGTCCTATATGCCAAAATAAGGTGCTTGACAATAAGGACATGCATCTGATGAAATGAATCAGACATCTCAAAGGAAAACTTTAGAAGTATAAAGGATGAAACACCTAATTCAAATAAAAGTAACTGGCCATTAATCAAGGTTTGAACGAGTGAAGTTTGACAAATATGATCGTACATGCATTTTTCAAACTAAGACATCTGAAAAGCAAGGTAGACGAAGTCACAAGAACATTTAAGATGAGAATGAAAGAAGTCTGAAATGAAGATAGATGTCTCAGACCTAAAGTCAGACACCTGAAATGGGAGGTTTAGACATCTGAAGAAAAAAATAGATGTAGACGGAAAAATCCAATAGAATGATTTTCCAAGGTTTTGAGAATATGGAAGGTTTAGGTAGGTTCTAAGGTACATCCAATGGATATTTTCAATATTTGTAAAGGCTTTTTTTACATTCTAACAAAGAAAAATAGTACGTCAAAATGATAGGAGAGAAAACTATACTAAACTGTTGTAATATCTTCGTATCTTCATAACTTCTTTAAGCTCCATTCATCCTAGATTCCATCTTTAATGCTCAATTTATCTTTAAGACTTGTTGCATTTGTAAGTCCTCATATAAAACACAATTTGTCATTATCAAAAACTTTAATAAACATGTTGACAATAGGTGGGACCCATTGCGAATTGAGGGGGCCATGGCATGCTTTATGCCTTCACCAGGAGGGGTTCAAAGTGCGTACGCATTGGTTTTTTCCTCTTGGGCCCATTTACCTCATTTAGACTTTGGCTTGCAGCATTCTTTTTTTTCCCTTGAATGGGCTTCCTGTATGAGACTTATACAAGTCGATAGGGACTTGCAACTTGAGCATAATTTTTCCCCTCTAATTTGGGTGGAGACTATCTGGTTGACCCCATGATGCTTGACCTGGGAGTGGGATTGAGGATGTGTTGATTAGCCCTGTGGGGACTGTATCGATTGGCCTTGTGGGGACTGTGCCAAACGATCGGGGCGATGAGTTTGGAGCTGGGGGAGATCAAACTAGTGAATGTGGTTAACCGATGAAAGGCCCGCCTTGCCTTGACCTGGGTGGGTTTAGGGGTGGTGATGACCGGACCTTAAGAGGGTGATCTTGCAACAATAATGGTTATACCTTCAACCTTATGCCTGAGGCTGCAGTCTAGGGAATGCTTTCTCGACTTCTGTAATTGGGGAGCCTTCTCGATCGACCAATGCTCCCATGAGGCGTCAGAGTTTCCACGAGACCCCATCGAGGCTAGTACTATTATGCCTGTAGTTGCTATTTGGGCATAGCTAGGCACGAGGACAAATGGGAGAGAAGTAGGGGTGCACAACCTGACTAGAGAGCCCACTTCAGTGGGACTGCATTGTAGCCTTGGTGGTAGGGGCGAGACGAATGGCGGGTGTGAATCGATAGGGGATTACATGTGTTAAAAATGGTTAAGGTAGCGTCGTGGAATGTCTGAGGGCTCCGTAATGCTGATAGGAGAGGAGCCTTGCATAGATATGCCTATAAGTGGAATGTGGACTTTTTGCTAATTCAAGGGACAGATAGAATCTTTGGACCCCATGCTAAAGAGGGAGATTTGGGGAAACATCTTTGACTCTTTTTTGGCGGTGAATGGAATTGGTAGATTGGGCAGCATCCTTATTGCCTGAAAAGAGCGACATTCGAGTTGCTCTCTCAATAGGCTGGTAGGTGGTTCTTGTTTGGGTGCTTTTAAAGATTATCAGATCGGATGGATCTTGCCCTCATTGTAGTTTATTGTCCTTGCGATAATGGCTCACGTGCGGTGTTTGGGAGGAATTTTGCCAGATCCCCCCATTGTAAATGGGAAACTGTGGTTGGTAGGTGGTGCTTTCAATGCAACTTTGTTGTTTGAAGATCAACCTGATAAGAGAAGGGATAGAACGATGGATGCTTTCGCTGATCTAGTTGCAGACTTGGAGCTTTTCGATTTGCCCATTATAGGTGTTAGATATACGTGGAGGAGCTCTGTGGGTGCAAGATTGAAGATTGATCACTTGTGTTTATGGATTTAGTGGAGAGATTTTAGTCGAATGAGGTTACTGCCTAAACCATTCTTTGATCATATGCCCCTTTTGTGGAAAGCCAATGAAGATGTGAGATTTACCTCTTATTTCAAGTTTGATAGTTGGAGTCAGGATTTAGGGAGTTGCTCCGTGATATATGGAATGAGGTGCCAACCTCCACATTAGTAATGAGAACCTTTGCGGGTAGGTTGCAAAATGTGCGAATGAAACCGATTGGCTATAAAAAGGAAATTTAGGAAAGGGGAGAAAGAGCTAAGCTTGATGCTCTTCAAGAGATTGTTGTGTTGGATAGGGAGGACTCTAGAGAGCTGTCTAAGGCGAAGAAGGATGGTAGGTGAATATATCAGGGAGTTGTCTTTCATTAGGATGCCAAAACCTGTGGTTGAAAGAAGGGGATGCCAACAACTATTTCTTTTGTCTTGCAGCCATTGCTAGAAGGCACTTGAACCTCACTTCTTTGAACGTAGGAGATGTGTCCTTATCTGATGTTGAAGAAAAGTAATGTCTTTCTTATTGAAAATAGGAACCCTAACCCCTTTTATATATAGAGTAGGGTTAACAAATTGCATAGTAAGCCCAATAGAAATAAGAAATAGCGAACATGAATATAAATAGGACTCAAAACATCCAAACTTAACTAAATAGACTAACCTAACTAAATTAGGACTCGTTACTTACTATTCGTAATACTCTAGCACGCCCCCCAAGTTGGAGTGCGATAACGCTCAACTTGTTATAATAGACAAAATTGTACTTTTCCCTGATGTAGATATTCGGAGGAGCAAACATGAAGCAGATTAGAGATGCAAGCAGGTAGTAGAAGTAAGCAATAGTTAGTAGCATGGTGGGAGACGATCTCAAGCAGTAGAGTAGTAGGTAGTTAGATATTGCAGGCGATCCTAAGTAGGCATTCAGGCGTAGGGATGGGAGAGGAGCCTTTCTCAAATCCCCCACTAGTCATCGACTTTTGTAGAGAAGCTAGTTTGTGGATCACAAGGTTCTACGCCTTGATTAAAAGAGGTAATAGGGGTAGGGGCTATAGCAACCCTTGCGGCTATAGTAGAGTAGAGGATGGCTCGCTCCACAGTAGTGAATTGTAAGGAGACTAGTTTGAGGCAGTCTTAAATGTAGAAGTCTCAATGGACGTTTGATTAGCCTAAGCAGGCTTGCCAAACTTCTCCTAGCAATTCTTGGATGGATGGCTGGTTTGCTTGCAGTGGATGCACGGAGTGGATACGGCTATGACCATTCCGCCATTGCAACCACTAGAGTGACTACCTCTCCCTCCAGAGGCAACGAGGGTGGAGGTGTCAGGAAGAGCATCTAGAATAGTAGCACTGTAAACGATCTCCAAATTCGGAATAGCATCGGATAACAGAAGTTGGTCCTTGGTTGACTGGTAATGAGGGCCCAGTTTGACAAGGAACTGGAACTGATATGTTTGCCACTTTGCCCACTGAGTAGTCTATGCATTACAACAAAAGGGTTGGAAGATTGCAAGTTCCTCATAGAGGAACTCCATGGTCATGTAGTAATCAACCGATAGGTCCCCCTGAGTAGTGGATCATATTCGGTGATAGATATCAACAAGTTTGGAGTCATTTGACTTCTATGAATACTTCTTGGCCAGATTGTCCTAAATATCTTTTGCATTCTTGTACAGCATATTTGTCGCAATCTTTGGTTCTATGCTATTCATGATCCAATTCATGACTGTGTAATTGTCTTGCTCCCACTTGCTGTTGTTGTCAGTGTTCAGTTCCTCCTTGGTCAGGGTGTAGAGTTTCTTTTGACCTCCAATGAAGATCTTGAAAACCTAGACTAGAGGATGTAGTTTTGAGCACCATTAAGTTTGATAGAGGTGCGCTGAACTACGACAGTAGTAGTGGATGCTAGAGTCTTAGCATTCACAGAGGAAGAGGATCTCAGTGTCATCATGTTGAGAAGTAGTGAGGCAAAGAGTTACGTGCATGGAGCATGCAATAGGGGCAGCACCAGGTGCTAAGCACATATAGCAAAGGCAGTGCATGCTTGTACGTGTGTGCGGTAGGCAGAGGTGTGTGTGGTGCGTGCACGATGTAGCAATGCGTGCGAGGATATGTGTGAGGGGTAGCATCGTGTGCTTGTGCGCATGGTAGGGACAACAACAGTAGCACATGATTTCATGCACGAGGAGAGAGTAGTGCCCTATGCTTGTGCGTGTGGCAAGGTAGATGTGCATATGGAGATGCGTGCAAGAGAGGCAATGTGTGCTGTGCGCACGATAGAGACAAGTCAGAATCAAACCTTGTGCACGCAATGGAGTAGCACGCCACGTGCAGTGCACGCGGCTAAGTAGGTAGGGTTGGCGCTTATGCATGTGGCAGGAGAGGAGTTGCATGCAGATGTTGGTGGCGTACGGAGAGGGGAGAGGCATCGGAACAGGTTCCGAGGATTAGAGAACCTGCTTTGATATCATGTTGGAGAAAAGTAATGCCTCTTTTATTGAAAATAGGAACCATAACCCCTTTTATAGAGAAAGTAGGGTTAATAAATTACGTAGTAAACCTAATAGATATATGAAATAACAGACAAGCATATAAGACTCAGGACTTTCCAATTTAATTAAATAGACTAACTTAACTAAGTTAGGGCTCTTTACTTACTATTCCTGATACCCTAACATCTGATAATGGTGTCTAAGCAAGCCTTTTTCCCCAAATCTATCAATTGGTTAGCAACAAAAATGATACTGTGGCCAATGTTTGGGATAATCAAACAAGATCTTGGAATATAATTCTTCCTCCTGGACTGTCAAATGCCACTTTTTCTGAATTTCAGGGTCTGTTGATTCAGATTTCAGACTTGCATCCTTCTTCGAATGAGCCAGACAGGTTGGTATGGAGAGATGGAATGTTTTCTGTCAGCAGGGTGTATTGTAAAATCAGTGTTGCTGCACCTGAAATTAATGATATTGTGCTAATCTTTGGAGGTTGAAATTGCCTTGAAGATAAAAGATTTTTATTTGGCTTCTTCAGAGAGGAAAGATTGTCACTGAGACTTTGAGAAGAATGTGGACTGAGGATCCCGATGTGAGTTGCCCGTTGTGTCATGGTTCAGAGGAGGATATATCGCACATGTTCCTTACGTGTGATACTGCTAAGGAAGTGTGGTGTTCGTTCAACTTACGGACAATGGACATCTCTTCAATGCAGAATTTCTGGACTTCTTTTCAAAGCTACATGTGGACATGACTGGGTGGATCAAGGTTCTTGCTGTTGTATGGTGTTTGTGGCTGCAATGCAATGGTGTTGTAATTTGGGATGAGCGTTGCTAGGTGGAGAATATTGTGAGGGAGGCATCTTTTTTGTCAAATTTTTGGTACTCCAACCTATAAGCCCATTCCATTTATTTTAATACAAATCTTTGGGTGATTATCCATCTTTGGTGATCATCCTTTTACTTCTAAAGAAAAAATCTGATAAGGAGCAAATTGCACAAGCTTTAGATTTGCAATTCAATGAATTTACTAGACGTGGTGGCTCAGGGAATTCTGAGTGGTTTGATGCAAATGTGCTGGTGCTTTAGGAAGATCATGTTGTTCAGTTCGTGAGGTTGGTGACTGAAAATGAAGTGTACGATGCTATTCTTGTGTTGAAGGAAGAAGGCTCCCCTGGACTTGATGGTTTTCTAGTTCTCTTCTGTAAGGAATCCTGGGACCCCGCCAACAACGACTTGTTGGCCATGTGCAGGGAATTTATGAATGGGAATTTTGGTATGAGCACCTGAATAAATCTTATCTATTTCTACTGCCTAAGAGGTTAGGGGTTGAGAGAATAGATCACTATGGCCAATTGCACTCTCGAGCTCTGTGTATTTGATTGTAGTAAGTTTTGGCAAATAAATTGAGAGAGGTGTTGCCTGGTCTCATAAGCCTGATGTAGTTAGCTTTCCTTTGAGGTCGTTCTTTGTCATGGCTGGAGAAGATGCTGTTGTTGTGGAGAAGGAAGAAGTGTTTTCTTTGGAAGGATGACTTCTCGAAGGCATACAATTTTGTCTCCTGGTCATATCATTGGCAGATGATTAGATGGAGAGGGCTTCTGAATGAGTGGCTGGCTTGGATGAAGAAATATGTCACTACCTCTTCCTTTCCTGTGCTCTTGAATGGCAGGCCAATGGGTAGGTGGATTCACCATAGAGGGTTAGGCAGGGGTGCCCTTTGGCTCCACTGCTTGCACTGATAGCTTCCAAGGCTTGTTCAGGTGGCTTGCTAACTGGCTACTTGCTAGACTTAGACGAGTCTTTGGTCACCCTGATTTTGTAATATGCAGATGACACATTTTTTATTGAAGGGTTGGGGAGTAGGCTACACACTTGGAGTCTCTTGTTACTATTTTTGTGGAATTGTCTGGTCTCTCAGTCAACCATGATAAGTCCTTTTGTTCCCATAAACCTGACCGATGAGGAGCTTGCTGCCTAGTCAGATGGTGTTGAGCTCTCCAAAGTGGAGCTTACCGTTAACTTACCACGGGCTGCCTTTGAAGGGGAAACAGATGACAAGTGGTGATTGGTTATTGTTGGTGGATAAGCTCAAGAGAAGGATGTCAGGTTGGAGGGGCTGTGTTCTCTCCAGGGGAGGGAGGTTGGTCCTCCTAAAGTTAGTTCTGTTGGCTGTTCCAATTTTTTTGCTCTTTGTTTCTAAACCCCCCAAGAAAATAATCAAGATTGAAGTCATCGAATGTTGATTCTTTTGGAAATGCCTGGATCATGAAGGAAGATTTCTTCATCTGGTTAGTTGGGACGATGTGTGTAGACTGGTTGGGCAAGGTGGTCTTGGAGTCTTGCACCTATCTGATTTTGGCGACTCCTTGCCAGGGAAATGGGTGGTTAAACTGCTGCAGAATGAAGATGGCCTACGGAATAGAATTATGGCCAACTCGTATGGTTTGTCACTGAATTGGGAGGTAAGGATCGTCCCAAGGGGCGCTTCTGTTTTCTGGCGTGGCTTGGTGATAGTAATGTCATGTATAGCACAATTTTTTGAACCAAGTTTGGGAGGAGCAACCTTTCGTTTCTGGGAAAATGATTGGACTGGCTCGGGCAGCCTTTCATATAGGTTCCCACAACTTTATGCGCTAGCTGCAAATAAACTTATTCCGCTGGCTCAGGTGTGGGATAGTGAAATGCTCGGGGGGGCAGGGGGTGTGGATCTTGGTTACCAATTTTCAGAGGCGCACTCTTAAGTCTCAGGCATTGGACTTGCAAAAGATGTTGGCACTTTTGGAGTCCTCACCACAGAGTGGTAGACCCAACTGCTTGAACTGTGCACGTGGCAATTTCCCTTTTCTAGAAAATGAAGATTCCCCTGAAGATTAAGATCTTCCTTTGGCTGTTGAGGAGAAGATTGCCTACAAAGTCCATGGTGCAGAGATGGTTATCGGGAAAGGATTCTTCATGTTCCCTGCGTGGAGATGACAGTGAGGATGTGGCAGATTTGACCACGCAGGTGAAGGTGACGTTGTGGGTGGTTGTCTACAAAGGAACTGGGTGGTCTGTAGAAACGATAGTGTGGCTGGAAAATGTCGCAGGGGATGCATTGTTTTTCTTTCATCTTTGGTCCTACAATCTGTAACATTTTTTGGCAGTGTAATGAAGTGGACGACTACAGACCTCCGGTAGCCTTTACTTTTTCAATTAAAAAAAAATTGTTGGGTACAGTAAGACCCTTCAACATTTTGGATGCCATCTTCGTAGAATTCATTAAGACTAAGAGCACGTTTTACAACCTTATTGACATTGCATTGCAAGTTCCCATAAACTTTCTTGGAACTGACATTCCATGTAGCAGATAGAACAAGTGTCGCAATTGTACAATTATGGTCAAGACCAGTTTTTTGTATGATCTTATCAAAGAGGTTTTCAAAGTTACTGTTGGCCCATCTGAAGAAAAAACATTTCACTCACACAAATTCACAATGATAGAAAAGATGATCAATAGTTTCCTAGGTATCGTCACAAAAAACACACCTATGTTGGGATTCAGAGTAAGATTTTTGCACTTTGTTCCTACAGTACAAATACTTTCCATTGAAACAGTTCGATCCTCCGGGAAAGGTTGCTTAACATGCCTTTTTCATCTTGACGATTACTCGTGTGTTTTATTCATCCGATTTAAATCTCCAATAAGCATCTGGTATGCTGATTTCATAGAATATTCCATTGTTTTGTGGCTGCCATATGATATCTGTTAGGAATAAGGATGGGACACATGGCAGCCACCAAAGCCATGTGGCAGCCAATAAGAGGCCCTCAGGGCTGGCGGTCAAGTGGTCCAAGGGACCAAGTTTTGGGTTTTCCTTTAATGTCAAGCTTGCTATTTTTAGTTTTTAGGAAAAGTTTGAGGAATTAGTTTTGAGGATTTGTTCTTATTTTAGAGATGATTTGTTTCTTATTTTATTGGGATATGTTCTCTCTATAAAAGAGAGTATTCTTTTGTAATTTTCTTTGAGTAATAATAATATTTCCTATTCTAAAGCTCTTCTCTCTCTCTTCTTTTAACATCACCACCAAGGCAGCTCGCCACCTGCGCTGGCCACCCAAGGCCAGCAGCCACTGATTGCTCCCTCTCTCTCTCCTTGTTCACCACGTGCACAACCCTTGTTGGGCTGTTTTCCATGCACAAGGGAATCTCCACGCTCTACCTTGCGCTAATCTTGACATAGTATCAGAGTCTTTGGTCTAGACTCTTGTGCGTGTGGGTTTATTGACCACACGTTAGCGGTCCACGCCTCCATAGAAAGTCTTCATCGACAAATCTGGTGCCTTACGCGAAGAAGGCTATAAAAGATGGCAAGAGGCTTTCATGACGGTCGGTGACGCCATGTTGGGACCAAGAGAAAATAAGGTGGTTGTCTTCGGGACAATCATCAAGTTACATGGGACGTCCAACTATGTCTTGTGAGCTCGCACCTTCAAGATGTTTGTTGGAGGATAGGAGAAACTTGGTGTTCTCCTTGAGGAGCCATCGGAGCTAAAGGATGACAAGAAGTTCGAGAAGGAGAACTACACCATCATGAACTGGTTCATGAACTCAATGGATCCATCCATTGCCTTGAACGTGCTCTACAAGAAAAGCATGCACAATATTTGGATGACTCGTGAGAAGAGTTACGCCTAAACGTCTAGTAACACACATATCATAGATTTGAACACGTATTTAGATAGCAAGTCAGGGAGATCTTTCCTTGACCAAGTATTATGAGAAGATGGGGGCCTTGTTTTAGGAGTTGGAGATATTCGAGCCATTATGTTGCAACAAGTAGGAGGAGACATGGGTAGTTTGGCAATCTGCCAAGTTTTTATCAGGGTTTCATCCCCGTTATCAAGCCGCTCATGATCAGATCCTTGCCTCTGGTGGGAAGATGGACCTCGAGACCATCTTCTACTGTCTCCTGAAGATGGAGGTGCCTGAAGATGTCACGCCAAAGAGTGAGAACTTCGTACTTGCCATTACAGAAGTGTGGGGCGTGGAAGAGGACGAGGACGAGGCCCAGGGCACGTCTTCCCAAAATGTCAACATTGTGGACGTACCATCCATCCACAAGACAACTGTTGGGATAAGTTTGGGAGACCTCCACTTGGGGTTATTAGCACCTTACGTGTGGAAGAGGACAAGACAACACGCCCTTGTAATTTTTTTTTTTTTGAAAAAGGGTAGTTATCCAAAATGATAACTACCCAAATATATTAAAAGAGAAAGCTATCTAACCAACACCATACCAAGGGACAACCACAAGGACCCCTTACTCACAAGGACTCACTCCAAAGCTTACTCAAAGCAAAAATAGACTACAAAATTCTCCACATAAGGCCTCTGCCCTCTGAAGACGACATCATTCTTTCCTAACCAGACACCCCAGAGGACCGCCAGCGGTTTGGCTTTCTCCTCCGTATGGAAGACATTCTACTCAGTGTTGCCCCCTCCACCTCTATAACCTCTCCAAAAATCATTAAAAGATTGACAACTCCACCATCCTGCTCCCACATGGCTCCAAATCTGTGAGACAAACGGGCAAGAGAAGAAAAGGTGGTCGATATCCTCATCGTCACCTCCACACAAAGGGCAGACCTTATTCTCCTCAGGAGCCCATCTCACCCTCCATACCCTAGTCATGACCGTTCTCCTCCTAAGCAGTCAAACAAAAATCTTGACCTTTAAAGGACAAGCCGCCTTCCAAATCTATCTGCAATTTCTCACCAGATCCAAATCATCAGTGGGACCCCCGTCGGACAATCTCCTGGACGCAACCCTTACCGAGAAATCTCCATCCCAACCAAACGTATCATTTCTGGATGCCAGATGTAGGCCTTCCAACTCTTCAAGGAACCTCTGGAAGTCGTGAATTCTCGCATCTGAAAGATTCCCTGCAAAAGACGGACATCACCCACCTCCCCAAACTTCAGCCATAGATGCCTCTTTGCTCTAGGACAAAGCGAAAAGTCGCAGAAATCTTCTAGAGAGTGCGCCTTGCCCTGTCCAATCATCCTACTAGAACCTGAAAACCTCTCCCGTCCCCACCATCGGTACAAGACAGTTCTGCACCTTAGGAGCCACCGTCGACAAACCTTTCAGGAAGTGAGAAGCATCCCTTGGCGGGGATAGGTCTCAACGCAGAGGGCCACCATAAACTGTCCTGAAAACCTTCCCCATCAAATCCCCCCTGTTCTCCAAGAGGCCCCCAACCCATTTCACCAGTAGGCTTTCATTAGATCTCCCTAAGTCCCTCACCCCAAGTCCCCCCTCCTCCACCGGCTTGTAAACCTTCTCCCACACCACTAACCTGGTACCAGGCCCATTCGATCCCTGGTTGGACCAGAAGAAATTCCTCATAAGCCCCACCATTCTCTTGATGACCTGCTGGGGCAACTTCAGGATAGAGGTGAAATACGACGGCATCGCCGCCAGAACTACCTTGAGCAAAACCAGTCTTCCACCCCTCGACAGAAGCCTGGATGCCCATCTTGCCAACCTCCCCTCCAGCCTCCCCAGCAGGGGAACCCAATCCTGCACCAAAATCCTACCATATGTCAGCGGTAGGCCCAAGTATCTGATTGGTAGCTTCTGCTCTGTGCCAAGACCCGTGCTGCACTCCCTCGCCTCCGCCTCCGTCAAATTAAAAGGGACAACTTGATTTGGACAGGTTAATATGCAGACCTGAAGCCTCACCAAACAATAAAAGCAAAATCTGCATCCTCCTGGCTTCCACCTCCCTGCCTTCAATAAAGAAAATCGTATCATCCGCATACTGCAGCAGTGGAATGCTTGTCCCATCTCCCAAGGAGAAACTTCTCACCAAGTTCCTCTCACAAGATTTTTTCGCAGCCCTCGCAAGTGCATCTGCCGCTAGAACAAAAAGCATTGGAGCCAACGGGCACCCTTGTTTCACCCCTCTTCTCGGTTGGATCCAACCCACTGCTGGGTTTTCATTGTAAGAACCGAAAAAGACGTCGTGGTGACACATGTTTTCATCCACTCGATCCACATGGGTGGAAATCCCCTCTTCACCAAAGAGGCCCAAAGGAAAGACCATTGCACTGAGTCATACGCCTTGCTGAAATCAACCTTCCACATGAAAGCCTTCCTTTTACTCTTCCAAAAAGACAAGATCTCCGAAGCCACCATATACCCCTCCAAAATGTTCCTGCCCGGGATGAAAGCCGTCTGTATCGGATCCACAATCCTCGCCGAGGTCTTCCTCGACCTATTCGTCAAGATCTTAGCCACAATCAGGTAAATAGCATTCGAAAGAGCTATCGGCCTATACTCCTAAATCTCCTCTGCTCTCTCCCTCTTCGGCAATAAGAACAAGTAAAATTTGTTCAATCTGTTGAAGTCCGAATTTCCTACTCCGAACCCCTGTAGTACCTGTACCACATCATCCTTAACCACCGACCAAAACTCCTTATAAAAGGAGACGGGAAAACCATCCAGACCTGGACAACCATCAGCATTCAGACCCCAGATCGCCTTATGAATCTCATCCTCCTCAAACGGCCCAATCAAGTGCTCCGCTTCCCCATCCCTGATCCGTGGCACCTCGGATCCCAACCACCTCCTTCCCCCTGCCTCCTCTCGGTGAACTCCCTAAAGTATCTTGCAGCTGCCCTACCCACCGCCTCCCTACCCACAAACTCCTCCCCTTCCACCATCAGTCTATCGATCTAGTTCCTCCTATCGGATGTTTCCATATGAAAATACCGAATGTTAGAATCGCCCTCCCTGAGCCACCTCTGCCTGGATCTCACCTTCCACCCCACTTCCACCTTCCGATCTTCCTCTTGCACCACTTGCAAGCACTTTGCTCTGTTCACCCTGTCCATTTTGGATAGGAGGCCAACATCCTCAGCCAAGTCCAGCCTCGCAATTTCACTGAGGGCTTCATCTCTCCTCTTCCCACGCTCCTTTCTAATTTTCTTCTTATAGGCCTTGAGGAAGGACCTCAACTCTCGTAGCTTAGCTTTCAACCTAGCAGCTGCCGAGCCTTCCACATGAGATCTCCATCTCTCTTCCACCAGCCCCTTGAATCCCTCTTTAAGGAGCCAAGCTCTGTCGAACTTAAAGTACGTTCCATGCCTCCAGCCCTCATTCGTCACCTAAAGTAAGGGGGTGTGGTCCGAGAATGGCCGCCACAGGGAAAGCCTCCACCATCGCCGTCGAGACGAAGAATCTATCAATCCGAGACCGCTGCCTACCAGAGCTCCTCCAGGTGAAGTGGCAGGAAGAGGGCGGCATGTCAACCAGCCCTTGTGCAGCAACAAAACCCACAAAGGCCTCTGATCCCTGGTCTACCCCCCCCACGGCCATCCTGTCTATCTTCCACCAGCAAAGTGTCATTTAAATCGCCTCCAATCAATCATGGGGTCCCCTGATGTGCCGTCGCGACTTGATCTAATTCCTCACACAAAGCTTGCCTCCGCATACTATCATTCGGACAATAGACTGAGAAGAGCATGCAGAGGTTGTCCCGACGCCTCTGTAACTTGACTGTAACAACATGGGAACCGACTGTTGAGTCCAGCAAGGAGAAGGCATCTCCCTTCCACCCAACAACAATCCCACCAGCTCTTCCAACAGCGTCAAGGGCCAAGAACTCCCTAATGCCACTACCCCCCACCTCCCTCCATAGTCTCTGGTCACAGCTCCCCCACTTGGTCTCCTGGAGAAATACCACCTCATGTCCCCACCTCTGAATATAATCACATAGTGCTGCCCGTTTGGAGGGGTCATTCAACCCCCTCACATTCCACGAGAGGACCTTAGTCATGGAGAAGGTTAGGAGACTCCACCTTGCATCGTGCGCCTGAAGCCCACCTCTACAGCCACCCTGTGCACCTCCCCTTCAGCTCCACAGGCCAACCCGATTGTCCCCGCTGCACCTGTTCCCCCACCAGCGGGACCTCCACCTCCCCAGTTTGCACCACCCTCTCTTCAGCCACCCCTAACTCCGCTGGACCCTCCTTAGCCCCTGCATCTCCTTCAGCCCCAGCCCCTCGCTGACTGCCAGTGCCACCACCAGCCACTGTTGTCGCCGTAGCACACCTTGCGCTACCTCCGCCTCCCATTGAGTCCACCGATCTTCCACCTCGCCTACCAGTTCGTGCAGTGTCGCCGACCACCACCTCCGCCACCACCTTCCCCCGAAGCTGGTCGCTCCCCACCTCGCTTCCGGTCAGAGGGATCTTAGCCCTCCATCTCCGATAAGTCCACCTCGGCTTGCATGTGAGCCGCTGCATCAGAAGCTTCCTCGGCTTCCACCTCTACATGCGCAGCACCGTCCTGTCCACGTCGGTCGTCGCCACCCGGTCGACCCGACTGAGATCGCATCGGGGGCTCGTCTCAAGGTTCATCCGATCGCTGCCACCATTTGGAGCCTGCCTCGAAACCCTCGCGGGAGGAGCCCGACCTAGAAGCCCCCCTGAAACCATCTTTCCTTGACTCCAGATTCGGTCCACCGACCCGGGTCCGCCAAGAGGATGTGCCATTAAAAGCCGATCCACGTCAGCGGGGTCCTTCGTCTTCAGCGCCGTAGAACTCTTCAAACCTTCCGCCGCAGATCCCGCGGTTTCACCTGAATCCATCGTCCGCTCGTCTGCCACCGATTGCGCCACGGGGATCGCAACGGTCGCGCAATCATCTCCGCGTTCCTTCGCCTTCCCAAAAATGGTCGACCCTCGGCCTGCCGTGAGCCAACTCCGACGCCACACTCCGCCATCGCACTGCCAGCCACCGCCTCAACGAAGGATCTAAGTCTCCCGACCTCCTGTGAGACTCGAACCAATTAGGAGGAACCCCCCCCCCCCCCCCCCCCCCCCCACATCTCAGGATCATCTCCGCGATCTGCATCCTCGGTCTCATCTCCACCCACGCACCGAACCTCGACAGGTCCTCCGATCTCAGGCCAAGTCCATCACAGCTCCAAAGCCTTGCAAATGGAGCGACCACCGCCGCCACCACCTCCACCGTACGGAGGAAGAGAGGAACCCCCTCAATCACCACCCTCTGCCTTGCGCCAACTGGTGGGCGCTCCTCCACGGTCCCATCCGACCTCATCGGCCACCTCCACCTTACCACTCGCCCACATGACATCTCCTTGAATACCAAGCCCCGTAACAGTACCGGTCTAAGCCCTAATAGCACCAAGCAATCGCTCCAGAGAGATGCAACTCCAAAGGCACCTCTTCCGATCCCCAAGAACGATGAAACCGCCCCTCTCAGGTCCCCCAGCCCTACCTCCCCATCCAGCACCACCGCGACCAAGGCCGTTGCCAAGCCCTCCTCTAGGGCCCTGATCTCCTTTGACCACGGTGCTTCAACCTCTACGAGAGGCGCCCCCTCCGGTGGAGGCGGCAACACCCTCGCCCTCCCCACAGAAACCCCAATGGTAGACTCCTGGAGGTGGCATCGTGCTCGCCTGTGTCCGAGACCTCCGCACCACAGACACCTCAACGGCTCCCTACAGCCCTCCACGAAGTGCCCCCTCCCGAGGCACTTGAAGCAATGCACCGGCGCTACACCCCTCTGTGACCTCTTCACCGCCGTCCAACCAGACCCCTCACCCTCTTACCCTCGCATTCCCCCTCTTGCACTCCCCCTCTCGCTCATTTTTCATAATTCTTCGTCTTCCCTTGTAATTTCTGAGCAATAATAATATTTCATATTCTAAGGCTCCTCTCCTTTCTCTTTTCTTTCAACATCACCATCGCCGGCCACCATTAGGGCAGCCGACCACCTACACCGGACACCCAAGACCACCAGCCACCTTAGCTGGCCACCCAAGGCAGCTGGCCTCCACAGCAGACACCGGCTACTCCCTCTTTCCTTGTTCATCATGTGGACAGCCCTTGTTGGGTTGTTTTCCACGTACAAGGGAGCCTCCATGCTCCACCTTGCACCAATCTTGACATATCATTAGTTGCATTACTATCAATAGGAAATTGTATTCTTGTAGTAGCACCTGCTGCAATATGTGCTGGAATTGGAAATTGGTTGTCTATTAGATCATTCTTCCACCTTCCATCTCTATAATTAATTAGGTCAGAAACTGAAGATACATTAGGAATGAGGAAGTTCTTTGTGGCTACCATACCTTGTACATTGGGGATCTAATTATCGTGCCAAAAGTTAATTTCTCTCACACAGGACTATTCTTGGGGTTTTACGGTCTATCATCCTCAATCACAACCATGATCATCACTTATTAAATGCAATTACCGACTATGGTTCTTTTGTCATGATCATTGGTGTTAAGCAGGGTCATTGGAGTACCACCGCTTTCTTGGTTGGTACTGTTGGCAAGATAGGAGCCTCAATAACACCATCTGCTGCCAAGGCAACCAATGTAGAAAACTAGTCTCTTTGCTGCCAAGGTGGCCAACATAGCATGGAAATCTTCAGATTAGTTTACTCAAGGTTCAGAAAATTGGTAATGCAGTATTAAGTCAGTTGGGTTACCTCACAGAGAGTATGCAGTATGTGGGTGAGTATGCAGGCTTTTATTCTTTTGTGTAAAAAAAAAAGATAATTAGTTTACTTGCTAAAGTTTATGTTGTGTGTCCCAAGCATATGAAAAATTAAAGTTACAGAAGTAAAGCTGCCTCAGGTAGTATAATGCAAAATATACTACTTGATTACTACACTACCAAGAATATAAACATAACTTCATGAAAAATCAATCCTGTGTGAAAATTGGGTGACTTTCTTCAGTTTGGGTTTACTTGAAAGTTGACCTTATACTCGGCCGAGTATACGTGTAATTGGACTGAGTAGTCGGTCTAGACCGATTATTGGACCGCTCCATGATATGTATTGGACCGCTCCATGATATGTGGTTCAGAAGAGGGGCCAAGGGGCCGCCTATGCATTATGCGGCTGTATATGAGGCCTAGGCAGCCGATTCCTGAACCTTGATTTTACCAATTTACCATCAATGCCATCATCCTCTAAAAGCACCAAGGTCTGTCGAGGAGAAATTAGTGTCATCTTGTACTCCCATGTGTGTCCTATGTCACACTATTGGGCCTCCTTAATAGAGTTGATTGGTGCCAAGATGTTTCACATCCCCATGGGGCAACATGGTAGAATTGCAAAAATGAAATTAAAATCATCCAGCCAATGTGCCTTGATCTCCTTGATTGGTGTGTACTGCCTCTTGCAGATGGCTTGTGGTGTAGACCTCCCCCTCTTCCCAACTGCTGAACAATAATCAAACAATGAATAGGTTTATGACACAAACATGCAAGGTGCCCCTGGTGCCTACAACAGTAGCAAAGAGATTCACATGGATCAGGCCTGTCCCTATTAACTCACCTCAAACTGCCAGTTTTTCTTCTCCAGAGGACCATCCATCTCCACCCTGGGTCACCTTAAATGCCTCATCCTTTCCAAATGTTAGGTTCCATGATGTGTAGGACCTATGCTTGTACTTGGGGAGGACAAAGGAAAGAGCAATGCCCACCTCTAATCAATTGATTCATCATGCTTGAGCAATCGACATGATATATTTGCTTACATTCCAGGTGAAGGTCATAACTTTCAGGAACATCCTATAGTCCTACATTGCATTTGTTGAACTTGGTTGTCACTGCATGCCTGTTGATAAAAATTGACTGAAAAATATCCATAGCCATGAATAAGTCAAGAAATACAAAAAACAGGGTCCAATTGCCGTGTACCATGATTGACTATATTGTTTTGCATTCTGGCTATGACTTGTATATGCCTTGTAAGGGTCAGTGTATAAATACATGTTATGAGTTTTACATGCTACAGTTGATTCTTTAATGTGTAGTTTTTCCTTTTTTCTAGAACACCTCCAGTATGATGTAGAATTTTCCTTTTTGTCTTTTGTCCCTAATAGGTTCTGATGGAACTGGCGAGGAACAGGAATAAGATCCCACTGCCCATGTCCATTGCAGGGCCCGGGATGCCTCTCCCACCAGAACAAGACACGCTGATCAGCACAAACTACCAGCTATTCGTCGCCAAGCACCAGGTGATGGCACAGCCAGAAGAGGAAGATGATGAGGAGGATACCACCACTGCAGCAGCCACCACTCAACCTCATGATCAGCAGCAACAGCAGCATCAGCTGCAATTAACACAGAAAAAAGTTTCTTTCCCCCTTTCAGGCACCAAACGCCCAAGATGACTGGTGTGCCCTTACGAAGCCTGTGAAGAGCTGCTTTATCTATTATTTGTGGAGCAGAGAAAGATCTCACCTTTCTTTGTTGCTCGTAGTTTCTTCCTTATGTTATTTGTTATTTTCATGTAGTGGAGCAAGGGAGAGGAAAGTTTGTATGCTAAGTTGCAGAATGTTGGCTCTCACGCTTTAGTTTCTATTTATTCTAGGTGTTAAGACTGAGAATGTAAATGGCTATGTAGTACAGGAGATTCCTCTTCCAGGCTAGGTGATTGTGGGCATGGAATGGAGAGATTCTTTTTCCTATTGGCCTTACATGTTGTATCTGGATGGTGTTAAAAGTAATTGACATAAAAGTTACTGAGCTTATACCTCAATTTCAATGTGGTTCCTGAACTTCGAAAATGTGTCAATGCCATCCCTAATCTTTCTAACTAAGTCAATGCAAATCTTCTTGATATTATCATTTGCTAACATTTGGAATTGATTTTGAAGATTCCCCATCAAGACAAAGGAAGAATGGAAATTGAGATTGAGTAAATTGGGTTGTGCACCAATCAACTTATGGCCATAATTTATTTGTAGGATTGGCGATTGCAGTCAATAACTAGCTTCAATTGAGTATCTTCACCAACTATCATAATCCCTTCAAACTGTTGAACAATTTGATGCATGACCTTAATTATTAGTACCACTTAGTGAAAATCAAATGTAAATGGTTGATTGAAAGTGGTCAAATCAAATTCTTAATCGGCATAAAATTGGGTAGAACAATCATTCAATATTATCTGAATATCACCCATCGTTGCACATCATTCATTCATCAACTTATCTTTTCCTTGTCAAACCGGAAATCCAAAGATCCCAAGAGAAATTTCAATTGGATCCATTGATTGATTAGAAAATCTACCTGTCAAAAGCATTCTTTTTGTTTTGTTTTGTTTTTTTTTTATGACAAGGCTCTCTCTTGTGAGTTAGTCTTCAGGAAATCGCAAGGGTCCTAACTCTATGGCTTCTAGGTAAATTCAACGTTGTTAAGATTTGAATCGGTGACCCTATTTCTGTAATAGTGGTATAGGGGTCTTATCAGCTGAGTCACCTGTTAGGAGTCAAATACATTTTACTCATTACAATTGACCATTTGGATGATCAAAAAGAAGAGATGAAATAGATGAAAGAAGCTTGTTGAAGCTTGGGGTTCAGTGGAGCTAAGAGTTATTTGAAGCTGGGGAGGAAGAATGCATGGCCAAAAGTTGGGGGGGTTCCTGACCACATCGACAAGGAGTGCGGGAGACTGTGGAGTGTGCCAGTACCCCTCAAAGTGTGGATTTTCCTTTGGCTCGCCAGGAGAGAGGGGGTAGTCTTAGGGAGACTACAAAGGACGCTCATGGGAGTTGAGATGTAGCTGTGTGAGCTTTGTCTGGGTGTGGAGGATAGCACACCACACCCCCTTACGGAGTGCCCCTTCAAGTAGGAGGTGTGGAGTGAGGTTTGCGAAGGCCCCCTATCGTCCTTGGGGGATCTATGGAAAGCCTGGTCAACTACACTCAGGACAAGGGCACCATGGCGACAGTCTTGCAGATGATTTGGCTATCGTGGAATGGTTTGGTGTTCCGTCGAGAGAAAGTGGGATCCTGTGATGTGATTAGATAGGCTCGGATGTGGGCACAATTTTGGTTCACACATGTAAATATTATAGTTTTTCACACGACTAATAAAATTGGATGAACATTGCCATGGTGATTCACCCTCTCTCCCTCCCTTAAAAAAAAAAAAAGTTTCTACTAAAATTACTATGAGACTTGGAAATTATTAACACCTAATTATGGCTTAATCAAGAATATTAAGGATGGCCAGCTACCATCTTTAACAAATAATTACACCTAAATCCCAAAGTATGGTCACCGGAAGACTTTGAATAGAGAAAATGGAAGTTAAGGGGCCAAAATCTAATAAAATTATGTTAGGAGAGGTTGAAGACTGAAGCTTTTGGACTTCTAGTAAGGTAGAAGTAAATTGACGTAAGTAGAGGGGCTTCTTAGAAATTTTCCCCATCAATATGAGCCCCCAAGTTTCCCTATCAAATCTTCATTGCAGCCTTTCTATGCAGAAAACATTCTCTCTTAACCCTCTTCTTCCTCATTGAGAAGGCTCCTTAGAGCTCCAAGAAGCTCTCCAAGGTGTAGCTAGAACCATACAAGGGCACATGAGAAGGCTTGATAACAAAAGTGATACTTCCTCTTCTTCAACCACAAGGTATGAGTCCTAAACTTTGGACTCAATGTTGAGATTGGTGAATAGATGTTGAGATTTAATGTTGCATGTTGGATTTTTGATGTATCTATGCATAACATGGTGTAGGAACTTTGATTGATCAAAATTGGTTTTAATTGATTAAGTTTGGGACTTCGGAAAAGGTAGGATTTCACAGTTCAATCAATCAATTTTTGGTTTTAATCAATCAAAACATGGGCTCATCGATCCAAATACATTTCGATCGATCAAAAGGGGTTTTGAACCCCTAATTGGCTTCTTTTTGTGACAAATAATGGTTGGTAATGTTCAATTTGGGTCTTGTTTGATCCAATGTGGTTTAAGATATGTAAAAAGGCCATTAGACCTTGAATTGTGAGTTCAAGAGACCTAACTTCGGACACTATAAAAGGATGGTTATAAATACCATCAAGAGGTTGGTTGTAACCCTTATTTTGGAAGATGGAAGAGGGGTAGGTTCTTAAAATTGCAAAGAAAGAAAGGATGGGCTTAATGGAGAAACCTAATGACTCATGGGACTAGTTAGACATGAGGTACTCAAGATGAAGTGTTTGAGGAGTTGTGCAACCCAACAACTCATGGGACTAGTTAAACTTAAGGTATATGAGAGGAGGTGCTCAAGGAGTTGTGCTCATGGTATGGGCCAATACTCGTGAGTGAAAAATGGGTACCCTAATGGGGATGCCCAATAATTACTCTATGGGGGACTAGCGCATTATAAAGGGTAGTCCACTTGGGGATGTTTGAGGATGACTCTGTGCGGTATTACAACACTTGAGATTGAGGGTATGGTGCACACCCATCGAGTGACCACTGAGTTAGTGGTCTTGATGGTCCTCTATGCAAGCTTAAAATTGTATGGGTTACTGAAGGCCAAGGTAGCACATCTCTATGGATCAAGATTCATTGATTTTTATCCATGAATCCTCCTCATGCGAATTCGAGGGATGATTATATAAAGAGAGTATTTCTTCCTCGACATCTTATAGTTAGATCATCATGGTTGTTTTGTTATATTACAAACAATAGCCTTATATGTGAGTTAGCAACTAATGGTAATACCATCATGGGCCCTAACTAGCCGCAATTAGTTAGATTCAATTGGTAAATGCTCCTACTTGATCATCTGAGGGTCACAATTCCACACTGATATGATTTGGGAAGAAAACAAAAAAATATGATCAATTATGTTGTTTTAACAACATATCACAAATGCAGATTAACCACGGGGTTACTCAGGGGTTAACTAAAGGTTAATTGAGCATAAAAGTCTAAAAAGTGAGTTCACACTGACTGAATCAGAGTTTCATGCATTTCGAGGGTGAAACAGTACTAAAAATCCTAATTATCAACCCCACTTAAATTAAAAAGGTTCTGGTCATAATAAATTAATTTAAACCTCCTAAAAATCATTGAAAAATATTCAGGCAAGCTCGAGGAAATCAAGAGAGTCTTTTTTCAAATATATAACTCAATCAAGTGAGTTTCTTCATTTAGAGCTCAAATTTGAACTCTATATATATGCCCCATCGTCCCAGTGTGTTCCCTAGCCAAGAATAAGCCGGAAAACACCTCTCTTCCTCCTTCGGCCACCGCATCTTCGGCTTCGACAAACCCTCTCAGACCTCCTCCTTTGGCCGTCCAACTATCAAATTGGACGACCCTCCATCTTCTCTTTGTTGCGAGTCCTGCCAGCCAAAGCAAGATCACTCCCTACCTCGTCTTTGTCGCTGACTCTCTCGCCGTTGCTCTCATCTTCTCCACATCCGGTCGGCCAATGTCGGACGTGTTCCTCTCTCTTGCTCCCCATAAGTCACCTCAACCACTCCCTCTCCCTCTCTAGATCATCCCTAGGTCCTTAGAAATCCACTTCAGCCGCCGACCACTGCTCTCCCCCTCCATCTTCCCTGACTCCAGCCACGCCTCCAGCATGGTCGCCCCGTCGCCTCCGACCACCAAACCACACGCTACCACTCCCATAAGCTCTGCCTCCCCCTTACCTACAAAAGCCTAACCTTATTGGGTGGAACTGCCACCCTAGACCTCCGATGAACACCTCGCACTTCAGCTGCCCTCTTCGACACCGGCTGACCACCACACACGCACACACCAAATCACCACCACCACATGCTCCTCCATTTCACAGTGGAGCTTCCTAGCCATTTAATTGGGCCCCATCAGCCATTTTCTTGAGTTTCAAGTATCACTGGAGCACTATCGCTGCAGCTGTTGTCCTCAGCTCCGTCCGTCGCTCTTCGAGCATCTCTAGCCACGACTCCGCATCCAATAGACATGGCTTAACCTCACGAAGCTGCCTACACCTTCAATTGAGCAAAGGCAATGATGCACAACTCTAATTTGACGAAGGAAGTTTGTGGCTTCATGTGGGGAAGAAGATGCCAATTTGTCCCACATCGTGGGCATTTGACAATTTTTTGTGCATATAAGGTTTTTGTGCCATTATCTAGTCGCCTCAGTAAGCATGGGGATGAGGTTCGCTTACGCACGTGCTGTGCACTCCTTGCTCGCGATCCCACTCATGCGAGCCTAGACCCCTTGACCCAATTAGCTGGTTATTGTTAGCTGTATACCCCATACTGGTTCTAGAAAGAGAAAGAGAAAGGAAATCTGAGTGGGGAGGGGGGGAGGTTTTACACTGTTGTGCCTCGAGAAATGTGCCTCTATGCCCAACACTTAGCGAATTCTAGAGGCCTTATGCTGCTGTGCTTGATACTTAGGGCGTCTAACCTTAGTGTCCGACATTTGACCTTGGTTGAAGTTACTATGGACTTATTGAGAGTTGTGCTAACATGGCTAAGTGGTTTGTGTTGGTGCAAGGGCACCACAATTGTTAATTTTGATGATAACAAAACACTTGTTATTTAACATTTGCATTTGAGTCTAAGATTTCAGGTCAATTGTAAATTGATACAAGTGTGAAGGACCTCAATCTCATGTCCATGGTGGATTGGAGGATCTCATTTAGGGAGAACGAGCTTCGCTTGGAGCGAGAGCTTGAAGATAGACAAGAAGAATAGGATCGATGTGTTTTTTCTCTTGTACTTTTGTCTTGTAGCTTGTAATTTGTTTCCGTTTGCTTTTTGTTCTTTATTTTATTAGAGTACTTGTTAAAGAGCCCAAAGTAACAAAATAGTAGTCCTAGGAACACTTACACAACCTTAGAACACTTAAGCAACTCTTACAGAATTTAGAAAACCAAAGTAGGCATCAAATAGCCTGATCAGACGCCTAAAATGGACTTCAGATGTCTGATCTTGACTTTTAAGATGTCTGACTATTTGATCAGACATTCAAAATACTTAGGCTGGAGAACTACTCTCTGTCTTCTAGTTTCAGACATCCAGCCTTTAGTCCAAACATCTTAAAAGACTTCTGATGACTTTGCCAGATGTCTAATTAGTGAAACGTTGGCTTGAAAATATGATCGTTGAGGATTGACCCTTAATCATCTATCAGACGTCCATAGAGGACCTTAGATGTCTGATAAATAGACGTTAAGCCTCTCTTGTGCCAAAATCACTTATCATCAGAGCTATAGCCGTTTGTGCCTAGAGAAATCCATTCCCGCAGTAATCTATGTTTCCAGGCATCCAGACCTAGTGCCAAACATCCGACAAGTTGTTTAACCAACTTACACAAGAACCCTATTTAGGACTGACTCAAGTCAATAAGGAAACCCGTTTAGGATTAGACGTCTAATTTAGTTTCCAGACGTCTTAAGAGTAGTTTCTAGACATCTGATACTTTTTCCAGACGTCTGATAACCCTGTTAGAATCATTAATGACCCTAATTTCGACCTATTTTTCCTTGGGTTCATCCCCAACGACTACCTAAGGCTTCTATAGCCTTCCTAAGCCTTCCTAAGCCATCTATAAATAGAGGGGGAGCCTTCCTTGGTGAGATACACTTAGAGGCACCAAGATATACTAAGAAACACTACTTTCCACTATATTTGTGTCCTAGAGAAGTAGAAGAAGTTCTAGCTCTCAAAAGCCATTGTCTTCATCTCGAGAGCTTCTTTCTCGCCGTGCACCCGCTCTCCCGCCTACGATAACGAGAGCAACGTCGTGCCATTGCGTGGTTCACGCATCCGTGTTGCCAAGTCAACACACTTCCACCAAAGGGAAGATCCTTTACCTATAGTAGCTAGATTTAATTATTCACTTTGTGGCTCTATAGGATTATTGTAGTTTCATTGTCTTTGGTTGGATATTTGCTTTGTGAATTCATGTCTCCATCGAGAGACTAAATACTCCCCGTGAAGAGGAGGGGTTTGAGGCACGCTACCCTCATTCAAAGTAGTGTCAGTTGTAAGAGGTTGAACTACCCTCGTTTAAGTAGTTCGGATAGTGGATTTGATTGACTCGGTCGATCGGGAAATCCTAAGTCAATAGACTTAGGTGGTGGTTTTTACCCGAGTTTGGATTCTACCTAAAAATCCTTGTGTATTTGTGTGAATGCAATTTTATGAGATTGCTATATTTATTTCTGCATCATCTATCTTTCCACAAATCTCATCCCCTCTTGTAGGGAAATCACATTTGGTATCAGAGCTGTTGGGAATTTATAGTTTGAAGCGCTGTTGAAACATTGAGATTACTGTTAACCTTGGGATTTGTGCTTGATTGTGGGATTTAATTGGTGGTTCAAACCACCATTTTTAGAGTTCCATTTTTATTTTTATCCCATTGATTCTATGATATAATTTGATACTAATTGAATATCTTTTTGAGTAGATCATTTTTTCATTGCAAATCTTTACTGTGAATTATTGTGCTCATTTATTTCTCATATCTTACTAGTGATTGAATTCCATAGTCACTCCCTATGAACGACCACGAAACTCATGATTTTTGAGTATTATAAATTTAAATGTTGTATCGATTTTCGTCGCTACACTATGACGTGATATTTTCCTAAATACGACGATTTTTGATCGCAACATATACTTATATTTAGGTAACTAGAAGGAATCCAAATGAAATGATAACACATTAATACATTCTCTTGCCATAGTCTACCTTATAAAGCCCTATTGATCCACTTGGATTACCCTATCTGTTAACAGAGCGAGATCGATGTTTATAAATGCTGCGTTGTAATATAGTTGAAATCGCTTTGAAAATAAATATAATTTATTACTCGAATTTGAAGTCTGAGATCAAACACAGGGAGCAAATAGAAATTCATGCATTAATATAAATGAGCACAATTAATTACTCAAAAACTAATATTCAATGTATAACATGAGTATATGAAGAGATAAAAAGAATTCTAGACAAAATAATGGTGATTTGGATCACCAATTATTAGCCTAACACATATACAGTATTTACTGAATATAATCAAATGAAGGAATAGATAATCAGACGTCTGATTTTACAATCAGACGACTTAAAATGAGTTGCTATAGTGCTCCTTTGTTTTTCAGCTGTTCTTCTTCTTCTTCCTTCCTTTGATTTCTTCCTTTTCTCTTCTTTAAGCGTCTCTTCTTCTTCCTCTTCTCTTTTATCTTTGATTTCTGTCTCTTCTTCTCTTCTCTGTTGGTGCTAGAGCACCACGATCATTTGTTTTGATGATAACAAAACACGTGTTATTTAACATTTGCAATTTGAGTCCTAGATTTCAGGTCAATTGCAAATGTGGACGTGTTTAGACGGAGTTCGAGCTCGCATCCAGGATGGATTGGAGGAGCTTGACGGAAAACAGAGGAGGTTCGCGTGGAGCGACAGATTGAAGATAGAAGACAAGAAGAATAGGATAGATTCTTTTTAATCCTTTCTTGTATCTCTTGTCTTTATTTTCTTGCTCTTTTTATTTTCCTTAGAAAATTATGTTAAAGAGCCTCAAAGAACCCTAACAGTAGTCCTAGGAACACCGGCACAACCCTAGGATACTTAGGTTTTCTGTAGAATACTTAGAAAACCAAAATAGGGTTCAAACAGCACTTCCAGACGTCTAATTCCCAAATTAGACGTCTGATAAAGTATTTTAAGACGTCTGACTGTTGTTTCAGACGTCTGATATCTGTTAGGCTGTGATAGCTAGTTCTGTCTGACGAAATCAGAAGTCCAGACATTATACCAGACGTCTTAGGAGACGTCTGATGGACTTGCCAGACGTCCAGATAGTGGACCGTTGGCTAGCTTAGCAGGCACTCAAGATTATGACCGTTAGAGCCTTATCAAACGTCCTTAGGCCTTTCCAGACGTCTGATAAATGACCGTTTTGCCTCGGCTGACCCAAAATCTCTTCTCAGAGATTTTCTAGCCGTTGCAATGTTTGGAAATCAATTCCCACAGTAGAAGTAGGTTTCCAGACGTCCATACATAGTTCCAGACGTCCTGTATGTCGTCTGATGGACTTGCACAAAAACCCTGTTTAGATCTGATTCAAGTTAGGAGGAAACCCGCATAGAATCAGACGTCTGACCTTGGAATCAGACGTCTTAAAGTGGCCTTCCAGACGTCTGATGCCAGAGTTAGACGTCTGATAACCCTGTCAAATGTAATCATTGTCCTGATTTCGGCCTGATTCTCTTGGACTTTGTTCCCAACGGCTATAGAACCTTTCCTAAGCCTTCCAAAGCCTTCCTAAGGCCTCTATAAATAGAGGGGAGCCTTTACACACCTAGATACGCTAAGAAAGACATAAGATACACACTTGGATACACTTAGCTACACACTTTCACACTCTTTTGTGTCCAGAAAAGATCTTGCTCTCCAAGCTTAAGCTCCATTCCCTTGAGAGCATCAAACCTTCGCGCACCCGCTCTCCCGCCGTTGTTCACGAGAGCGACATTGCGCCGTTGCGTGGCTCACGCACCCACGTCATCGTCGACGCACTCCTTGCAAAGGGGAGTTTCCTAATTCCTATAGAAGCTTAGGTTTATTACTTTGTTGGCTCTATAGGTTTGTTGTTTATTTTATCTTTGTCTTTTGGTTGGGTATTCGCTTTGCAAATTCCCGTCTCCTTCGTGGGACAAAATCCTTCTCGTGGAGAGAAGGGGTTGAGGAATGCTACTCTCGTACTTGTAGCGTGGTTGTACTGAGGTTGAATCACCCTCGTTTTAAAGTGATTCGGTTAGTGGATTTGATCAACTAGGTTGATCGGAAAATCCTAACTCGAGAGGGTTAGGTGGTGGTTTTCACCCGGTTTGGGTTTCCACCTAAAAATTCTTTGTGTACTTTGTGTGTTTGTTTATTCTGTGATATTGTTTATTTCCGTATTTTATTACGTCACCCCTCCTAGTAGGGAAACTTTCATTCTCTTCTTTCACTGTCCTCCCCTCTTCTTTCTTTCTACTGTCCAGGCCTTCTTCCTTTTCTCCTTCTTTCTCTGCTCTTTTCCTTCTCTTCCTCTTCATGCACGAGCCTCCTTCCTTTCTTTCCTCTTCTGCCTTCTTTTTCTTCTCTTCTTTCCTTCTCTACTTTCTCTTTAGTCCTTCTTATGCACAAAGGAAACTTACGAAATTGGCTAAGTGTTAGCCAATCCTTTTCAAAGCAAAACCCCTTGCCCCTGCGCTCTCTCTTCTCTTTCTCTCCTTGGGTCACGCTCTCCCAGTGCCTTCAATAGTACCAGGTATACGGGTAATTGGACCTAGAGTGCACCCATGCCCAAGCTCACCGGCAGTGGGTGGTGAGCGAGGAGTGGATAGTGTAGGCGGGTAATCGAGTGCACCAGGTTCGTGGGGGCAGTGTTGCGGACGAGGCACATGAGAGGGTGCGGGGGACCTCACCCCCCAAGTGTTGAGGTGATAAGCCCTCAACACTTTTTCAATTTATGCCGGTGCAGGCTCTCCTTAGCTTTCGAGGTGGGACTAAACGTCCCACCGTTCTTCTCATGTCCACTGCCGCAGTGATGATGGCTTGAATTGGCACAACTGCGGAGGCCTATGCCTCCAACTGGTGCTCTGAGATCCTACCTGGGAGTATTCCGCGCGACCTGGGATGGCTACCTGGAGCTTTAGGTACTGAAGAAGGCTTCAAGCAAGCTTGAAGCTTTCCTGCTAATGGCGGCCGGAGCTCGACACTTGAAACAAGCAAACTGGCCTCTCGACCTTGTTAAAACATTTCAAGAGAGTCTCCGTGTGTCGTGGAGTGTGGTGGCGGTGATCTCGTGGTGTGGGAGTTCGTGTGGAAGGTGTACGGTAATGAGAAGGTGGCGTGGAGGTGGGTTGTTCGGGGGTGAGTTTGGGTGAGCGAGGGGATGAAATAGGAGAGGGGTTTTGTGAGGGAAGGTAAGGCGGAGGTTTTGAGGTGGTCGGCGAGGTGGAGGGTTGTAGCGATGGAGGTGCCTCGCCGGAGGTTTGGTTGGAGATGGAGACGATGAGGGTGAGTGTGTCGAGTCGAGGGTATTTTTGTGTTTTGAGGGTATAAAACTAACCTAAGGAGACTAAGGGAACTAATTACCTATGCTAAGTGGACGAAAGGAGTAGGAGGACGACACTAGCTAGTATGGCTAGCATCGGGGAAGATGAATTCTCCGGTGATGAAGAAGCGGCGAGGAAGACGTGGAAAAGGACGTCCGTTGGTATTGCGGCACACGAAAGAAGTTGGGGAGGATGAATCCATTGCTCGTTTTGCAAGATGGACGAGGAATGTGGATGGGGAACTCGCCAGAGCTTGTGGAGACCTGCGGCCGAAGAGGAGAGAGGAAGAGGGGGGTTTTTGGCCAAAATTCAAGCTGAGGAGACTTGGTGAGGTCTGGCAGTTCTTTTATAAGGGTCTAGAGGGTGAAAAGAGCTTGGAAGCCAAGCTTCCAAGCTTGGAAGGTTCACTAGAATAGGATACCCAATTCTTCCACAAGTTCACATTAGGATTTGGGCGAGATATGGAGTTTCAGATCTGGTTGAAAAGGAAAGTAATTACCTGACGAGTTTCCCTTTCAATTTTGAGAGGGATTCGTCAGGTAATCGTAGAGATTTTACCAAAGATAAGCTCTCCGAAGTAGGAATTCTCTGCGATAATGGTGGAAGGACTTGATTGAAAAGAAGATGACAAATATAGGGGCCTTTTGCAAATAATTTGAAAGTTAGGGGTCTGAATGAGATAGAAAGAGTCTGACTGGACCAAAATGCAAACTTGGTCAAGATGATTTCAGATTGGACCCAAATTTTGGTACAAACCTAATTTGGATCCAAGAAATATAATGGTGAAGTTATATTTAGGTTTTGACCTTGTTTGACTAGGTAATTTATGTAAAAACTCAAATTAGGGCAAATGTCAGTCTGAGACTATTTTGGGTCAAGACGGGTTCTGATGGTCAAATTGAAGGTACCAAACCCTAGAGAATATTTTTTTATGAATTTTATAGGGTTTAGGTGAATTTTATCCTAACCAGAACCTCAGTTAATTAAGCGGGTTTATTTTTAGGGCTTCAGAAGTCATTTAATTCTCAAAACACGTGAAAGCCCTTTTCTATCTGTTCTAACCCACTTGTTGGTCTTTTAAGATCATTTGACCCTTAATTAACCCCTGAGAAAACCCATGATTGTACTGCACTAATGATATGATGGTAAAATTATAGTTTTAACCCTATTTTCTTGTCTTTCTCTCAGAATGATTATGCAATGACTTAGGGCTCTCTGGTGGTTATGTAGGAGCATTTAATGACTTAATCAAATCAAATTGAGCTAGTTATGGTTCATGATAGTGTTCCCATCACTATCCTTTTACAAACTTTTGAGGATAGGATTTGGAGGTACCTATTTCATGCCACCTAAGGATTGTAGGCTATTCAACAACACATCTAGCAATACCAGGAGCGATTGGACATTGCTCATACTATCCTTTTAGTCCCATGGGATTTTTAGACCTTCTATGACATCAAAAGGGTGAAGCTATATCACTTTAATGTTAAGGTGCTCGTGGGGGTGATAGAGAACCTCTTTGGGTGTTAGAGGAATGCAAGGTTCTGTAGGATGTAACACTTACTTTGACTTTTGTTTAAAGACAACTACTTGTGCTTGACTCTCTCTATATTGTGTAGCTTCCTAAATATGCCCTTGTAAATATAACACAACTAAAAGAAGCACTTGTGGGTCATATTTTTGTATCTAGTGAGGTATATGACAGTGTTCGAACCACTTTTTTGTTATGTATAAACTATGTGATGCATGGTACTTTAATGAAGGTATGGTAGTTAAATTTTGGTGTATTTATGGAATAAAGAGTAAATGTATACTGCTAGAACTGTATACTTGTGGTGAAACATGAGGTGTATCCACTTGCATTGTTACTTGGGGTCTAAATTGGACTTGAACCTGATGGACCTGATTCGATAAAGAGACCCGAACTTGACTCGATAAACAAGTCAATTAAATGGGTCAGGTTGGGGCAAACCCATTACATAAATGGGTTGGGTCTTGAGTAAGCATCTAGGACCTGACGAACTCGTTGGACTGGATAAGAGTTTTAAACAAAAGTCAAATCTTGCAGCTTGCTGCCAATTGTAGTCCCCACTCCCCACTAGGGTTTAGTCCCAACCCTACGGTCCCACTCCCACTCCCACTTGATCCTATAGTTCCCACTTCTTAGAAATCTCACCATTTCTACTTCTTTGATCCCACCATCCTTTCATCTCATGGCTTGTCGACATCGCCATCCCCTCCACCTACTCTCCTCCACCATCTCATGGCCAGTAAGCACCACTAGTACTTTTTCGTTGGTGCTGCTTCCCTACTTTCTTTCCTCTAGCTAAGCTTATTACCATCCCTTGTTGGGTTAACAACTTAATATGTCTAGGAGGGCTAGGGCTTGTTGACATTAGATAAGGCTTTCAAAGGTGGAGGCAGAGGTCATGAGGGGGATGGCATGGGGTCATGGTGCATGTCCTGGTATGTCTTGTTTGTGGAGTGGAATTTTGAAATAGTAAACTTCCATTTGTTTCAATTTTCTTGTTATATGGAGTAAATTTCAGTTGATGCACAATATTATTTTAAAAGATCTAAGGAAAAATATGATAAGGGAAGGTAAAAGAGGAAGAAAAGATCTAAGGCTCGGAACTATTTAACAAAACCTCTTTAACTTTCTGTTAGATGAAAGGTACATCATTCAATCCTTTAGCATGTTGTCCCATATTTAGTATTTAAATATCACTGATGATATTTCAAATATCATAGGTGATATTTAGTATAGAACCAAATATCACTAGTGATATTTGAATATATATCACCATGATATTCTAATATCATTGGTGATAGCTTAATTGGTTGGTAATCTAAATGCTTTAGGTTCTAGGTTCTTAATTACTTTGATATGCTATGTTTTTGTAGTTAGTTCTTAATGTGATATTATTACTTGTAATTAGATGGAAGATACCAATGAAGGTAGTCAACCACCTTAAATTGTTGATGAAGTGGTTGAAGAAGTAGAAGTGGATAAGGGAAGGAAAAAGAGGAGGAAAAGATCTAAGGCTTGGAACTATTTTGATGAACTTGAGAAAGAAAAGGAAGATGATTTAAGGCTTGAAACTATTTTGATGAACTTGAGAAAGAAAAGGAAGATGATCCCATAGAAGCTAAGTGATGGTAACACCATCATTAGCCATAACTAGCTTTAATTAGTTGAAATCAAGAGATAAACGCTCTTGAATGATTGCCGAAGGACCATAATTCCACTCAGATCTATTTTGAGGAGAGAACAATAAAAAATAGCTAATTCTACAATTTTAACTTCATATCATAAATGCAGAGTAACCACTGGATCACCCAGGGGTTAATCTAAGGTCAAATGAGCATTAAGGTCCAAAAAGTGGGTCAACAAAGACAGAAATAGGGTTTTACGCATTTCGAGAACCAAATCAGAACACAAAACCCTAATTTCAAGCTCGCTTAAATTGAAGAGGTTTTGGTTAGGATAAAATTCATATAAACATCCTAAAATTCATAGAAAAATATTCTAAGAGGTTTGGTATCCTTATTTGGACCATCTGAACCCATTTGGACTTAGAATAGAGTTTCAGACAGGATTTTTCCCTAATTTGGGCTTTTGCACAAATTACCTAGTCAAACATGGTCAAAAATCAAATCAAAGTTCACCATTAGATTACTTGGATCAAAATTAGGTTAGCATCAAAATTTGGGCCCAATCAGAGTCCACATTAACCTAGTTTGCATTTCAATCCAAAAAACTCTATTTCTTACAATCAGACCCCTAACTTTCAAGTTTCTTACGATTGGGTGCCTAAATTTCTCATCTTATTTGCATTCTAATCCCTATTTCCATTGAAGGTGTGAAAGCACCTTCAGCCGAGATTCGAGAGAGGAAATCTCTTTCAAATCAGATCCATATCTTTCGAAAATTGGAGGGAATGATCTTGAGGAGATACCCAATCATTTGAGCTATCTCTAGAACCCCAAATCAGATCCTAGAGCTCAGGTGTACTTGAGGATTTTGGGAAACTTTTTCCCTTAAAATTGCAGATCAATCAGGCTCTTCCCTTGATTTAGAGCACACTCTCAAGCTCTATAAAAAGCCATGACGGTCCTAGCATTCTCCTTAGCTTGGTTCTAGGCCAAAAAGCTTCTTCCTTCTCTCCCTCCGATGAGCCCCTCAAATCCCCTTTGTTTCCCTCTGCCACATACAATGGACAGAGGGAACATCTTTCCCACCTTCATTCACGCTTGGTGGACCAAAGCCAGGGCTACCTGACCCCTTCCTCCTCGCCGTCTCTCCCTCCGGAGTCTTCACCTTCTCCAGCCCCGACCAATCATAGTCGGCGCCAATTCCTCATCCCCGTCATTCATAGCTAGGTCCCTCTTCCTCCTCTTCTTCTATAGGTTAGATCCAACCCCTTTTCCTCCTAATTCAACCGACATATCATCTCCTCCCCCTCTGTCTTCTCCACGGCCGGCGACACCTCCGACAAAGTCGCCCGACCACTATCGACCACCAATCACTTTGCCAACACCACCACATCCTTCCTCACCACATAGAGACTAAAAGCCCTAACCTAATTAGGACTATTAACCACTCTACAACCCCACAAAACAAACCCATAAACCTCTGCCATCTTCGACTTCGACCACCCTCCACAGACCATTATTTACCATGCCGCCACCCTCGCCACACTCGCCGTGGTCCAGCGAAGGTCCTGAGCAATTTTAATTGGGTTGCAAGGCCGTATTTTGTCTTTTAGGGTTTGATCGGAGTACCACCGCCGTCGTCGTCATCTTCAGCTCCAACTGCTGCCTTCTAACCATCTTCGACCTCAACCCAACTTTCGCTGCACATAGAACCTATCCACGTAGGAGTCCAAGCCATCAATTCAATGTAGGAGGTCCCCAACTACTTGAATCAGACGCTTCAATTTTCTACAGCTGCTCGCAAAGGAGAAGGCACCTTTAGTTTCAGATTGAATGAGACAAATTCACAGCAGCATATAAAATCAAATGCTGCCGTTGCCTTATCACCTCAGACATAGGGTGAGGTCCCTCTCACTCACATGACCTATGCACTCCTCGCTCACCTCACACACTCGGTGAGCCTAGACCCTATATTTGACTAGATTACTCGGTTACTGTGCACCCATATACCCGAATGAGGAAAAGATGAGGAAATCCGAGGAGCGTAGGGGTAGGTTTTGCCTCGAGAATCATGCCCGTACATGCCAACACTTAGGCATTCCTGAGGCTGTGTTGTGCCTCGCTGAAGACCTTATGACTTGTGTGGCACTATGATCACTTAAGTCGTCTGGGGATTATACCTGACGTCTGATTTGGATTGGAATTCTAATACTATGGAGTTATTTGAGATGCTTATCTGACATGGCTATTTGAGACATTAGTGGTTCTAAACACTATAGTGATATTGAGTAAATTGATACATTGGGATATGCGCTTAATTTGAGGATTTAATTGGTTATCTAAATCAACATTTTTATCATCCTTTATACTCTTTTTGATTATTGATATTCATTGCATATCCTTATTATTGTACTCATTATTTCTAGTTATGATTAGTGTGTGAATTCCACATTTGCTCCCCGTGAACGACCTAGAACTCATTCTTGTTTTCGAGCACTTTACAAATTTAAATGTTGTAGCGATTTTCATCCTATACTACGACGTGTATTCCTTAAAAGACGACTCTCGCTCCATCAACACTAAGTGTAAAGCATGTGGAATTGAGATTCTTTGTTATCCCAAGAGGCATGGAACAAAAAAATTATCAGATCATATTAAAAAGTCTTGTCCTAGGAGATTTATACGAGATGTGGGATAACTTCTTTTGTCTCACAATGATGACACTATCTCAATGAACTTCAACTTTGGATCCTAAGAAATTACATGAATTGATATTGAAAGCCATCATCAAATATGACCTCCCTTTAAGTTTTATGGAGTATGATGGGATTAGAGGGATATTGTTGAACGTCGGAGGACTACACTATCGGAGTTGGTTTTGAAAACCTGTCGTTGTAGTTTGAGTAGTGAAGAACTCGGATTCAACAAATAAAATTTATACCGAAAATCTATAAAGAAATCCTGGGTCAAACTCAGGGAGGCTACGTCGATCAAAATTCGCAATTATATTTTTTTGTGTTTTTCTTTAAAAGGCAGAATAATCACAATGAAATGGAATCAATATAAACAATAAGAGAGAGAGAGGAAAAACATTCACTTGATGTTGTAAAATGTTTTTACAACTAAGAAAGTGAGAAAAGATTACACTAGAAAGTGAGAAATTATTACAACTAGAAAGCAAGAAAATTCTACTCTAGAAAGCAGGAAAAAGGAATGGGAGAGAGAAGTTATCCTCCTCGACGATTGCTTGGAGGACGTGCCGGACGAGACAACGCCTGGAAGATGAGGAACAGAGCAGGAAGAAGGAGGTCGAAGAAGGAGGAATGGGAACGAGGCAGCATGTCGTCGTCGTCGCTAGATCTGCTTCCGGAATGGGGGTGAAAAATTGATTTTAGCTCTTGAGGAGCATCCCGGGTGTGGGACAAGCTTCTCTTGAGCTTTGGAGAGAGAGAGAAGAGAAGGGATGAGAAATCCGTATGGAGGGGGTCTGTTTTATAGTTGCAAGGAGTGGGGGCATTTTGGACATTTTAATTTCAAAGACATTAATATGGGACCTTTAATGACGGACTTAAACGTCACTAAAGGTCCGTCGTGGGCGACGTGTGTGCATGCTACGTGCACCCGCTCTTCTTCTCTGCCAAAAATGCTCGCGCACGTTCGCACGCTCACAGCCATTCGATCAAGAGATTGGACGACTGAGAGTAGCTACGCCCGTGTCGCGTGCCCGCATACGATCACCCGTAAGCGTCGCGCGTCTGATTGCGCATGGGTGCTATCGCTCGCTCCCCGCCGCTCGATCTTCTTCGCGCGGCTCTGATCGCGCGCCTGCTCTACACCTCCTCTGAATTTGTAGCGCAGCGCGGCTCGAATGCGCGCCTTTCGCTCGTGAAGGGGCGCTCGACTGCTACGCTACGCTTCCTCTTTAGGCAAGTGGACGCTTTTGTGCGCGCGTCTCTGCGGCCATTGGATGTGCATCCAACGGTCGAGGTCAAATGAGCGGGTGAAGAAGGAAGGCTGCGGCTAGTGTTGGGCAGCTACGATGGTGCCACGTGGTGCCATCTAGGTCGTCCATCTTCTAAGTGATGTAGATGGTGCCATGGGTGTCAGATTGGATCAATTTTTGTGCCGTTAGGCTGCGATCATCGATTTGAACCCATCCGTGCGGTCGGATTTGTCATCTGAGGTGTGGATTAACACCATATTGGCCCTTGCTATTTAAGGTTCCTCGATCTCTATCTAGTGCTACGGATGTCTGATTAGGGCGATCTTGGAGTCGTTGAACTCAATTCGTTGCCTTAATCAGATCCGTATGGTTGGATCTTCAATCTGAGGATCCGATTAACAAGTTGCCTTGGCCCTGGCCATAAAAGGAGACAATTAACCTACATTTTATTTTGACTAACCTAAATGCAAGATGATGCATGCTATGCAATATTTATTGTATGTGATGCAATTCTATGCTTAAGAACACGTATAAATAGACAGTTTATGTGATATAAACATGTTTACATAAGATATTAAGGTACAGCTGAGATGATTTGAGAGTGATATCACATAATATGGCAGGGTCAGATGTTCTAGAAATTTACTCAAAGGAGAAAAAGGCACTAAAATCTTTCTTGTCTACAATCAATGTGAGATTTTGTTTTACAACTAATATGTGGACGTCAATAAATATAGATGGTTTCATGATACTTATTGCAAACTTTGTTGATAATGAGTGGAAGTTAGAAAGAAGACTTCATAGCTTTACCATTTTCCCCCTCCACACACTGGTGTTGCTACACATGAGAAAGTAGTTGAGTTGTTGACTCAGTGGAATCTCGAAAAGAAAGCTTTTTCTTTCACATTGGACAATGCATCTTCTAACAATGCCTTTGCATGGATTATGATGAACCATATTTCTCTTAATGGAGCATTACTCAAAGATGGGAAATTCTTTCAAGTAAGGTGTTGAGCACATGTGTTAAATCCCATTGTAAAAGGGCTTGAAAATTTATATCAGTTTGTGGAGAAGGTGAGGAAAAGCATAAAATGCATAAAAGGATCTCATTCACAAATAAGGAAACAAAAGTTTCTTCTATGTGTCAAGCAACTATCCCGTACATATCCTGAAGGGCTATATCAAGATGTTCTTACAAAGTACACATATTTGATGCTTGAAAGTGCACTTTATTACCGACGTGCCTTTTCTTATCTAAAGTTGGTTGACTTTAGGTACATCCATTGCCCATCTGATGAAGAATGGGATATGATTGAGAGAATAAACAAATTGTTGGTTATCTTCTAAAATACCTAGTGTGCTTTTTCAGGTACCTAATTGATTCTTTCTCAAGTAGGTTCATATTCTCCTTTATTCTATTTGTGTTTCTAAAATATTTGAGTTTTGAATTAAATTGCATTGGTGATATTTCAGCTCTAAACCAAAACTAAAATATCACCAATGATATTAAATATCACCTATGATGTTTGAAATATCACTCGTAATATTTCAGTTCTAAACTAAGTATCACCTTATTGAAATGTGTGATTTATTACTTTTTTAGGCACAAGATACGTGACTACAAATCTATACTTCCCTCATATTTTTCTTATTTAACATAAATTACTCAAGTCAATTAATAAAGATGACATTGTCTTGAGGAATATGGCCACTCCAATGATATACAAGTTTAACAAATATTGCTCCTCTTATAGCTTGATCCTTACAATTGCAGTGGTTTTAGATCCTAGATACAAGTTAAGATTTGTGGAGTTCTTGTACAATAGACTTTATGGACATGATTCTAGATAATTCATGGAGGTACGTGCATTGTTTTTTCATTTTGAAAGCACCATGATTTCTATATAGGTAATCATTTTGTAATAAAAGAAATTGTAAGTTACAGGCAATGTAGAAGTTAAGGAAGATGATAAAAGGGGAAGGTGAATGTTCAAGTAATGTTCAAACCTAAGGTAAAGATACACTTATTGTTTATAACAACATCTTTAGACAATTAGTTCCTATTTATCTTCTAAAAAATCAGTTGCTAATCTTGTGATATTATCTTATTTAGGTACTCATGGCAATATGAAGTTGCAGATATAAAGGGGAATAATCGAATAGGATGGACTCAATTTTGTGAAGCTAACATAGTTACATAGATACTAAATCATTTTTGTGAAGCCTTCATACTGATAGTTACATAGTTACACTGATAGATAATTACTATTAATAGTTAAATAGGTTATCATACTGATGTTACTTTTTTTTAGATATGAATGTTTGTTGTGTACCATAGGACCTTTAAATGTGAACTCAACAGAGATGAATCTTTTCTTTCATTTCTATATGCTTCCTATTGGTTGGAATGTTTTCTTTCAGTACTATATGCTTCCTATTGGTTGGATGTACTTATACTTTTATAAAGATGGGTTGCGATAAAACTTTTTACGATGATTGAAGCATATTGGACATGAAACTAATACACTTTGCCAATAACTCTTATGTAGGTACTTCTATGCACCTTCTATGTTTTTATTAATTTGTGGGTGATCCATCATGATTAATGTTTGTTTTTTTTAATTTGGAAGTAACCAATCCTTATTTTCTGGGCATGAACTGAGAATGGATGACCATGCTCATGAGAGTTGGAAGTAAAGGAGAAAGGAGGTAAAGAGGGAAAGGAGGAGATAGATGCAAGGCATTTTAGGATGTTTGTCTCATCCATGGTAAACATCAAATATCATCGGTGGACCCACTTGCATTGGGTCAAACAAGGACTTGCTTGACCTGAAAGCTAATAAAGACCCATGTAGACTTGTTACAAATGGGTTAGGTTGGGTCTTAGTGAAAGATGTTAGGTTGAGTCTTGGGTTATAAGTTGTGGACTCATTTTGCTATCTGGTTGGGTTAGACTCGACCTAATATTTTTGGGCCCACTCCTATACGGGTTGGGTTTGACTCGACCTAACTCGTTTGACATGCCTAGTTGTTACTATATCATGTACATGGATTTATTGGGACAGGTTATGAAAATAGGTACATGAATATAGGTTACAAGATCTTGCCTACAAGTTCACAAGTCATGTGCATCAGGCTAGTACTGATACCTACATGTGGATATTTACTTGTCTTTATACAAGAGATACTGAGGTGGGACATGGTAAAGTTGGTATATGTTGAATGGGCAAAAGCCATCATAAAAGTATAGCATCAAAGTATAGTGACGAAAATCACAACAACATTTAAATTTATAAGTGCTCGAAAATAAGAAGTGAGTTCGAGGTCGTTCGTAGGGAGCAACTAAGGAATTCACAGCACTAATCGCAATATAAATCAATGAGCATAGTGATAAAGATATGCAATGAATATTAGTAATCAAAATATATTCAATAATCGGCCAAATTGTATCTCATAAAATACTGGGACAAAAAGAATAAGAGAACTCTAAAAATGGTGATTTAAATCGCCAAGTATATCCTTCATTTAAGCACATCCCAATGAAATCAGCCACTCAAATTTTCCAACAGTGGTTAGAACCACTTATCCAAATATCCTCGTCAGCCAATTATCAGATTCACCCTCAAATATTCCCACAGTAACTCCCAACAAAGTCAGATGTCGACACAAGAGCTACAGACACTAACAGAGACATTTTTGCTTAAACAGGATGATCACAATAAAATAATAATGTCATCATATATATTGTGTGGTGTGATGTAAACACATTTACACTACTTAAGATGTCTATTTATGCATGTTCTTAAGCATAGGATTGCATTGCATGCTATAAATATTGCATAACATGCATCATCTTGCATTTAGAGTAGTTTGAATAAAATGGAGGTTAATCGTCTCCTTTTATGTGCTTGGATAGGGCAAACATTTTATCGGGGCCTTGGATCGAAGATCCAACCATACAGATGTGATCAGGGCGACGATTGGAGTTCAATGACTTCAAGATCGCTCTAATCAAGCATATGTAACATCAGATAGTGACCAGGGAATCCTAGAAGATCAAGGGCTAAGATGGTGTAAACCTACACTTCAAACGACAAATTTGACCTCACGGATGGATTCAGATTGACGATCGCAGCCTAACGACGCGAAAATCGACTCAATCCGATACCTGTGGCACCATCTACAACATTCAAAAGATGGAAGGCCAAGATGGCACCACATGGCGCCATCTCAGCCGTCCAACCGGCCCTCAAGACCGCCGCTGCTTTTCCAAAGAAGATTTGGCGCGTGATCTGGGCCGTTGGATCTCGATCCAACTGCTGTGGACACGCGCGCCTTAAAACATCCTCGCACCCATCCATGCTCCGCAGTGCAGCGGGCGAGAGTTTTATTGCGAGTAGGTGACGCACGATCGAATCACGCAAGAGGGCAACCGACGCGGACGAGCGGGCGCGGGCGAGTGTCAGATCTCGATCGAGCCGCTGCGGGTGCTCGATAGCACCCACGCGCTATCGCACGCCAGCACCTCACACATGATTGTACGCGTGCGGGCGTGCGTTGAGGAGAGGGGAAGGCGCAACTTAAGCTGTCTGATCTCACGATCGGATGGTTGAGATTTAGCGAACGTGAGGGTGCGTTGAGCACGCGAGAAAGCAAGCAGCCACATGGGCAGCGCCCACTATGCCCACGATTGGGCTTTAGCGACGGTTTTATCTGTCACTAAAGACCCCTTATTTAATGTTTTGAGATTTAAATGACCAAATTGCCCTCACTCCTTGCAACTATAAAAGGAGACTGCCTCCACATGAAATTCTCATCCTCCCTGTGTTCGACTCGGAATTTCAATTTTGGTATAAATTTTATTTGTTGAACAAGAGTTTTTCGCTTTCAAACTACAACAACAAGGTTTTAAAATCAAACACGTCAGCGTAGCAACACGTACGTTCAACATTTTGGCGCCATTGCCAGGGAGGCGACGCTATTTGATTTTTTTCTTCACGTTTTTACAACTTACGAATCATTTACCTCATTTCTCTCCTTTCTTATTGTGATTGCAGGTACTCTTTTGAGACGAGCAAAAGCGGTAGATTGGAGTAAAGTGCTGTGGAAGGTTCTGTAAGTTATCCCCATTCTTTCCCCCTCCATAGATTTCATTTGCCACATTAAATCCAAATTCCAATTAACCTAGGTGTTTGCATAAATCCTAAGAATAGTTTGGTTGTTTGGATTTTCACTCACATTCATTCCACCCTCAATTATATAAAAAAAAAACAACAAAAAGATAATCTTGTGGGGCAGTTTTCAGTAAACACACAACGTACACCCACATTCAAGGCACTTAATCGAATTGATTTGTTTCTACTCAACCGGGTTTTGATTTGTGGAACCGGTACATATATAGCAACACATAAAAGAGTAGAAATCATTCTAGGTTAACCATCTTTGTGTGCCTAATTAAGTGGTGCAGCAGGCTAATTATTTGAGTTGATTGGGCCGCACCACTTCAATTAAAATCAACTCATCAAGTAGCTGCCACTTAGGTTCAACTATTAGGGATTTACCAGGCACTCCACATTCTTTTTAAGTTTTAAAGGAAAGCATCTTCACCTGTGCTTTCAAAACCTGGTGTGCCAACAAAATTTGTTTGAAAACACCTAAAGTTGAATCCTAATAGCTACTAAGCAAGATTTTAACCCTCAAATTCACTGCATCAAAAGTAATCTTTCTTGAAAACCACTGGTTGTGCACGCACACACAAGTCAATCAATCATTAAGGGCACAACCCATATAAAGGGCCCATCACATTCCAAAGCACATTCAAACCTAGCCCTAAATAAAACAGAGTAGACGTTGGCCTTAAGGATTCGACTCGCTTTTTAGAGCCTAGAACGAGATTATTTTCAATTAGTCTATTTCTACTGTTCAATCTAATGTTTAGCTGGGGGAGCAGAATCAAACGATCGCGGCTGGGGGGTACACTAGGAACCGGAGGCGCAAGCCGAAGGAAGAACCTTCTCCCCAGTCCCTCCTTCTAACTGGTTGGATTGAACAGACATAAGTAGATCAAATTGTTCCTTTATCTCAAGACAGGTTTTGGGAGTCTGTAGGACTGTAGGCTAACCCACTTAAGGACAGGTTTGATTGTTTGTATTGCAGGGTGCCTTTCTTCCTCCCGCTTATCATGAATCCTTTCACATATTACACTCATTCTCGCTCTTTCCCTCCTGTTTTGAATTATCCTCAACATGACGATTATCCCGACTCGTATTGTAATCAACCATCAGTTAGTTGGGATAACTCGGATTGGGGATACTGTTCCGGACCTCCATGTTTAGGGTTTAACCCTGAACACTATGATTGCGGTTTCTATCCTTCTCAAAGTCACATTGATTTTAGATCTTCAACCTTTCATGAACAACCTAATATGATCTATAATCAAGAAGGATACACTGATCCTTACGCATCCTCTGATTACACTACCTATAGGTCATCACCACCTTTTGAACAATCTGAAATGACCTATTATCAGGAAGGCTGTAACGAATCTCAATTTGTTAATTCCCCGGCTTTGACCCCAAACCCGCCCAACCCTGGACCAACTCATTTGGTTCAGGATAACCAGGTTCAAGATAAGGTTCTAGCTAACTTGAGGAATATCATTCAATCTTTAGAAGTTCAGCCAATACCTTGCATTGAGAGATTGGAGCCCCTGATTGAAATGATTGATGATTTGAACAAGTCTTTGTTGGATTGGCTCCAGGATAAGAACCCGGGTGAGTTTCTACTTGGGAAATTAGCGAAATTGAGGATGAGATTCGTGGTCGCTTTGATTCAATCATGGGATGATTCCTAGGATGAACTCCCTTCAGGAAAGCCAATGACAGAACCCGCTTAGGCACCTGTTGGGGGGACACGTGTTACGAGGCTGACTACATTAAATTAGAGCAACCAATTAGGGATGATTTGATTTCTTCACCGGAGATCCCTGAGCCAGGGTACGAGGAAACGTATGTCTCCTTGGAACATAAAGTGACAGATGATTTTGAGACATACATTAATACGGATCTTGATTTCTTTGATTCTGATGGTGAAGATTCGATTTGCGAAGTCTCAACAAGTTTATAGAACAGAATTTTTGTGAGACGATTGGGCCTGAGGAATCTGATAGATCATTTGATGGCCCAAGAACTGAGGAGAATGATCTTATTAGGGCACATATTACGAATCCAGAATCGTATTTTCTAGAGGATTCAATTCAATGCCCTGATTGTCAGTTACACCCCGTTGAGCTTATCGATGATTCTATTTCTGAGATAATTAGACCTAAGTCAATTTTGATTCTGCCACATCATTTAGACTTGGAGATTTCAGACGGGGTGATTAACATGCAAGAGGTCTCGGAATTTAACATTCTAATTGAGGAGGATAGGAGTTGAGAAGTTCTGATTTGGGAAGTTAACTTTGGAGGAAATAGAAGATTGAGTCGAAGGGTTCCTTTTAAGCTGAAACCATCAAACCAGAACCCTTACGATATCTGTTCTGAGGATGTCCAACCCAAGCACTCATTCAATGATTATCCTTTTGAGCTTCAATTCTCTGTAACCCAACTTTTTGATCTTGGGTTGCATCCTCATAAATCGCAGGCCCAACCTGCTTGCATACAGATTTTAGGTTTTGGGTAATTTTTATCCAGAACCTAAGATATTCTCGATTATGGGGTATGGGTCGACATCACAATTTGGTCCACATCTGTGGACCTTTACTGACAGGTCGAAGGATTCTTCTGTTTATTTTGATTCTGACCTGCACCTGTGAATTCTTCATTTCTCTTCTTTGTATACTGTGCCTAGCTGAAGGCACTAAACTCAGCACTTATACAGTTCTTTTTAGTTTCTATCTCAGAGTGGACCTGACATTCACACAATTCAGGTGCTTTCTCCGTTATTCAATTTTGTTTTATGTCTTTTTAATACAATGAGGACATTGCATTAGATAGGCATGGGGGGGTGGATATTCATCTCTGAATTTATTCGTCAGCTCCGTAGATTTGTTTATTTTTTATTAAAAAAAAAGTGGAATTAAGAAGGAAAACTTGGGTTTAAGAAAATTTTCAATCTTATGAAATACTACATTATGATTTGAACACAAAGACCTTTCAGGTCTTTGGACTTAATTAGCCCATGTATCCACTAAAATGTGGATTTATTTTCGAGTCCTCACCAACTTGAATTCTATTTTAATTGGAGTAAATAAGTTTGGGTGATAAGTACACGACTTATCAACCCGCCCTTTGATTTGAGGGAATTTTGAGTCTTAAGCATCTACACACTATCTTGTCACTGACTCGTTGTTCGGCGATTCTAACGGAAATTGGGTAGCTAATTAACCTTCTAGGGTGATATGGCTGGCAAGTTATCATGGGTAACAGCCCATAGGTAGGTTGTCTAGAGCCCAGTTACTGGACCTTTCTCTTTTTGCTGCCTTTAAGTAAATCTTAGACAAGGGAAGTCACCTACTTAAAAAAAAAAGGTGAAAATAAAAAAGAAATAAGCCACATTTCGCCGCACGAGTATGGCTGGCAAGTTATCGGTGGTAATTGCTCATCGACAGGTTATCCAGAACCCAGCTCAGTAAATGCACTGAAAATTCCCAAAACATTTAGGAAGAAGCGGAGAAGTAGAATAAATCGGGGAGATATACACTGGATTCACCCTTGTGTTAACCCCGTAAAAAAATAAAAGTAGGGAGAAAGCTATCGGTTGTAAAGATACACTTTTAGGCAGAATTCTTTTTGAAGTCACCTAGAGGCATAGAAATCCGAAGTCCGTTTTAACTGTCGGTCAACGAGTTTATCACATTCACAATAAGATTCTTAGAACTTAGGGTTCTCATCAAATCTTGGGTGAGTTGAATGGCCATAGAAAACAACTCTTAAACCCTAAAACTTGAAAATCCAAAAAAAAAAATTAGAAAAGAGGAAAAAGAGAAAAAGAAAATTTTCTTTGAATAAGGCGAGGGCTTGAGGCGGTCTGCATTTTGGCAGATACTCGGGCACTGTTGTGTCTTTGAAAGTTCAGATCCTAAGTAGGCAATTTCTTAATGATTGAAAATAACTCAAGCCCAAATAATCCAACCTGATTCTTTTATAAATAGCATATAGTTTTTTGCTAGGGACTAGCAAAAGATAGGCATGGGGGTATGATGTAAACACGTTTACACTACTTAAGATGTCTATTTGTGCATGTTCTTAAGCATAGGATTGCATTGCATGCTATAAATATTGTATAACATGCATCATCTTGCATTTAGAGTAGTTTGAATAAAATGGAGGTTAATCGTCTCCTTTTATGTGCTTGGATAGGGCAAACATTTTATCGGGGCCTCGGATCTAAGATCCAACCGTACGGATGTGATCAGGGCGACGATTGGAGTTCAATGACTTCAAGATTGCTCTAATCAAGCATCTGTAGCATCAGATAGTGACCGACGAACCCTAGAAGATCAAGGGCTAAGATGGTGCAAATCCACACTTTAAACGACAAATCTGATCGCACGGATGGATTCGGATCGACGATCGCAGCCTAACGACGTGAAAATCGACTCAATCCAACACCCGTGGCACCATCTACAACATCCAGAAGATGGACGGCCAAGATGGTGCCACGTGGCACCATCTCAGCCGTCCAACCAGCCCTTAAGACCGTCGCTGCTTTTTCAAAGATGATTTCGCACGCGATCTAGGCCGTTGGATCTTGATCCAACAACTGTGGACACGTGCGCCTTAAAACATCCTCGCACCCATCCACGCTCCGCAACGTAGCGGGCGAGAGTTTTATTGCGAGCAGGCGACGTGCGATAAAATCGCGCGAGTGGGCAAGCGGCGCGGACGAGTGGGCGCGGGCGAGCATCAGATCTCGATCGAGCAGCTGTTGGCGCTCGATAGCACCCACACGCTATCGCACGCCAGCGCCTCACGCAGGATTGTACGCGGGCGGGCGCGCATTGAGGAGAGGGGAAGGCGTAACTTAAGCCATCCGATCGCTGCAATTCAGCGAACGTGCGTGCGTTGAGCGCGCGAGAAAGCAGGCAGCCGCACGGACAGCGCCCACTATGCCCACGATGGGGCTTTAGCGATGGTTTTATCAGTCACTAAAGACCCCTTATTTAATGTTTTGAGATTTAAATGACCAAATTACCCTTACTCCTTGCAACTATAAAAGGAGACCCCCTCCACATGAAATTCTCATCCCTTCCTTCTCTTCTCTACCTCTCTAGAGCTCAAGAGAAGCTTATCCCACACCTGGGATGCTCTTCACGAGATAAAGTCAAAATTTTCATCCCCGTTCGGAAGTAGATCCCACGACGAAGATGACGTGCTGCCCCGTTCCCGTTCTTTTGCTTCGTCCTCCTTCGTCCTGCTCCGTCCTCCTTCGTCCAGGCGTCGTCCCGTCTGGTTCGTTCTCCAAGCGACCGTCGAGGAGGATATTTCTCTCTCCATTCTTTTTACTACTTTCTAGAATAGATTTACTGCTTTCTTGAGTAGTTCTGCTCATCCTCCAAGCGACCGTCGAGGAGGATATTTCTCTCTCCATTCTTTTAATGCTTTCTAGAGTAAATTTACTGCTTTCTAGTGTAATTATTTTCTGCTTTCTAGTTGTAATGTTTAGTGAAACAAACAATCTCTTTAATGATGAATTCCCTGTTCATTCTACATCTCGTTTTGATTTCTGTTTGTAATATTCTCTCTCTCTTACACTCTCTCTCTTCTATTTATTGTAAATAGTTAGATAGTTTTAATCAATTGAATTACTTCGTGAGAAATAAAATCAAACACGTAATTTTTAAATCAAACATCCGCCTCCCTATGTTCAACCCGGAATTTCAATTTCGGTATAAATTTTATTTATTGAACACGAGTTCTTCGCTTTCAAGCTACAACGACAAGGTTTTAAAACCAAACACGTTAGCGTAGCAACACGCACGTTCAACATGGTGGAAACTCTCAATCAACATAATTTAAATTAAACCACTCATAGATGGAGCAGGTTGTGTCCACAGGGAGGCTCTGGCCTATTAAAATTGCAAAAATCGAGAAACTGATGTTCATAATTAAAGTCGTGAAGAATCGATGCCAAAACCTTTCTTAAATGAGGCTCATAGTGTTCATATATGTTGATAAAGCATTTAAAGAAAGGAGGGAGGTCATCTTCACAAAATAACCAGCATTATAAAATTCACTAAATGAGAAAAATATGGAATGGACCGTAATAACTAATGCAACCCGAAACAGGGGAAAACTTCCCCTTGTGATCGTGCACGGAGGAGGTTGTGGCTGGAGGCGTGAAGCTCACCGGAGGTTCGTTAGGCCGATAGCTATGTGGCAATGGTGGAAGTGTAGTGGGAGGTGGATGGAGCCGGTGGCGGCGAGGAGGAGATGGCGGTGGGTTTCTTCCTGCTGCTTGCTGTTGGAGGCAAGGGAGAGGTGCACGTGGGCTGCTTGCTGATGGAGGAGTGCACGAAGGGGTGCGTGCGTGTAGCTGGGGCCGCATGCGGGCACTGGTAGCGTGTGGGAGGCGATGGTGCACTGCTGGCTGCTGCACGTGGGTGTGAGGGCACACGCGATAAGGATGGGTGCTAGGCATGCGTGCACGGAGGCGTGCACGTGAGGAGGGTGGTACGCGAGGAGAGTGGCACGTGAGGAGGTGAAGCGACGTGTTGGAGGTGGTTGCATGCAAGATGGAGGAGAAGCAGGTGGCGGTGGTGCTGTTGGGTGGTGATGGTAGTGGGTGGTAGTTTGCGTTGTTTTTGGTGGAGGAAAAAAAAACAGAGGAAGAAGAAGAGATGGGGAAGAAGATGAATAGTGGTGAGTGGAGTTGATGGTATTGTGGGAGGTGAGGAAGAGGAGATGGTGTGCATGGTGGTGGGATTGCAAGGCTCGTGGGTGGCGGTGTGGATTGTCACTCCACACGCCCACGGTGGCGAGGCTTTGCTATGGAAGAGGCCTGTGGTGGTGGAATGGAGATGAGCTTCAAGCTCTACATAGTGGTGAATGGGGGGTGGTGGCCTATTCAAGCATGATAGACCCCCCTCTCCCTTTGTAACTGCATTGCTTGGATTTGAATTGGGAGAGGCGGGAGTAGATCCACTTCCCATGGCCATTAAGAAGATTCATGGCTGGAGTCAATGGCCGTAGGAGGAGGAAGCGGAGCTGTTTCCTGTGAAGAAGAGAAATGAAATAAAATAAAATATTAGGTTTGTTTATGTACAAACCCTTAACTTCTATGTTAAACCCAAAATAATGCATGTAATGCACCTAATTGGTTAACCAAGTCAATTCTAAATGCATATGAATACAATGCATGAATTATGCAATCAAGCTAAAAACATAAGTTAATTTATTTACATCCTAATGCATGTTAACTAAATCTTAAAGATATCTTAATGTCTAGGCATTCACATACTTAAATAGCCCACAAATATGGGCTAATCAGACGCCTTAAATTCTTAAAGCTTTAGAACAAGGCACAAGGCCAACATAGAGCCTCAGCAGCACAATGCCTCTAGAAATGCTAAGTGTTAAGCAGGCATGAATGGGTGCACATCTCGAGGAATAGGGCACAAAACCTGAGGCAAAACTGCCCCCCCCTCCCTTAGAAATTCCTTTCTTTCTCTCTAATCGGGTCAACATATGGGTAATCGGATCTAGGTAAAGGTCCAGGCCCACATGCATGTGGCACGGGCAAGGGTGCATAGGTCAGGAGTGAGAGGGACCTCACCCCTTGTGTGAAGAGGCAAAGAGCTCAATGCATGAAATCCACTTATACAACTCTTCTATCTTGTTCATTCATGATGTGGGACTAAATGTCCCTGTCTCTCTTCATTGTCTTTGTGTGTGGCTGTGGTGGTGAAGTTCCTTGATTGCTATTGCTGTTGTTGCTCTTTCTCTAATCCAAGGTCCAGGGTGCTTTTCGAGGACAGGCCGCTTCGATAGAGGGTGGCAGTGATGGTGATGACAGCCAGAGGATGGCGAACGGAGGTGGAGAATTGACAGCACTGGAAAGATCTCTAAAATAAGAAACATGGACTAAAAACCCCAATTAAAAATCTCACAGGGTTCGTCGTGCGGTGAGGAGTGCAGTGGGAGTGTTAATTAGGTAAGCGGAGGTGCGAGGTGGCCGGGTGGAGACGGTGGAGGCGGTGGAGTTATGGGTTATTCATCGGAGCTGTGGAGTGGCCAAAACCAAAATTGGTAGAGGGCTTTTGAAGGTGGAGGTAAGGTGAAAGTTTTGGAAGTTGTCATGGGTGAGTTGGTGATCTGTAGCGGTCACGTGGCTTCGCCACAGCTACGTCGGCGTTGGGGAAGACCAAGGGGAAGAGTGTGGTATGTCGATTGAATTGGGAGAAGAAGGAGCTAAGAAAGGTCTAGAGAGGGTGAGGGAGAGATAGAGCTAGTTATGGATGAAGGGGAAGGGAGATCTGCGTCGGTTTTGATTGGTCGACATCGGAGGAGATGAAGGCTCTGGTGATGAGGACGACAAGGAGGATAGGGGTAGGTGGAGTTAGCTGATGTACACTAGACACAGACGAGAGCGAGGAGGAAGGAGGACCTCTCAATTTGGCTGTCGAGAGGCCGGAAGAAGCTTAGCGTGGAGGTTGCTGGAGTCACAGTTGATGCTGGCCCGAGGAAGAAGGGAGAAGAAGCTTTTGGGGCCAAACTGGACTAGAAACTCATGGGAAGTTGGAGAAGCTTAAATAGAAGAGGTTTTGGCCCTCAATTATGAGGAATCATCGCAAATTCCTAGTGATTTTTGTAGCCCAGTCCATGATTTTTTGGAGAGCTTGCCAGAGCTCTTGGGTTGTTCTTGGCTCTCGTGAGATGGTACATTTGGAAGAGGATCCCTTCAAGATCAATCCCTCCAAATTAGGAGAGATTTGATCTCTCCAAACCTTTTAGAATATTTTTCAATGATTTTTAGGAGGTTTAGGTTGATTTTATCTTAACTAGAACCTCTTCAATTTAAGTGGGGCTGATTATTAGGGTTTTGTGTACTGATTCGGTTCTCGAAATGCGCAAAACCCTGTTTCTATCAGTGGGGACCTACTTCTTGGTCTTTAATGCTCAATTGACATTTAATTAACCCCTGGATGACCTGTAGTTACTCTGCATTCATTATGTGATGTTAAAATAATAGATTTAACCTTATTCTTTTATCTTCTTCTCAGAATGGATCAGAGTGGAATTACTGTCATCAGGCGATCATTCAAGAGCTTTTATTGCTTGATTCTTACTAATTCCAGTTAGTTATGACGAATGATGGTGCTACCATCATTATTAGAGCAAACTTGCAGTTTTGAAAGGAAGTGGCCTCTAGGGATATGACCAATGTAGAGATGATTTAACCTAAAAACCAAGATAGAGCTTAGTTGTCTTTGACCTCATGATGACATGAACATCCTTAATCATAAGAATGTGCTATTCTCGAGTTTTTGTCCCGGCAATGATGCCAAAAATTGACCATCGGATTGCTTGTTAATTAAGTGTTGTTTTTGTAGTATAGTGTCGCAATCCATACGGATGTTCAATCATTTAGTTAATTACATAATTTTTACTAGTTTATTCCAGGTCATTCACTGTGAGGTTGTTATTGATCTAAATCACTCTTTATTATCCAAAAATGTTAAATCTATTTACAAATGAATCAAAGAATGAAACAGTGAATGAACCAGGTTAATTATGTACAAAAAGAATCAATTAATGTTAATTACAAATGCCTCAAACATATTTATAAATAGACAAACATCAAAAACAATCTAGACTATTCTATGTTAGTTATTTAGAATTATCCTAATTAATGCCTAAGTGTAGGCACAAAAATGATATAAGTATATACTAAATAAGCTACACTAACATATATACCACCTATAGTGATAGATATAAGTGTCACTAACAACCTAGTGAAACTATATACATAACCTAAAGTAAAAGTATATACTATACATATACATATTATTTACATACATATACACATATACTTTTATACGTATATATTATATACATACACAAACACACTTAACTCATGCTCACGACACACTAAGCACTAATGTAACTAAGTGTAAAATTATTGGTTGGTGGGTCTGATTTTTCGCAGGATCAATAGCCCTATTGGGTCAGATCAAACCACTAGTAGATCGGGCCCTAGTTGGTTAAGTGTATTTTAGTGTATAGTTTCAAGCACGTGCACAAAGATCATTTGACTTGTATGTTCATGGGGTATATGCTCAGTACTCATTTCAACGTGCCAAGGCATTGGTGCTGAATCATTATATTTGGTTGAAGGAGGTCGTCGCCACACGATGTGGCGCTAATTGGAGTGAAATCCGATGTTGGAATGACATGACAAGCACGTCCGATGAAGCCAAGTTCGAACATTGATTTACGTGCTCGTTTAATGTTATTTCTCAAAATAGTTTATACTATTGGAAAGCCCTTACATAGGGCTACTCAATCATGTAATTAATTTACATTAATAACTTATTTAATTATATTTAAAAAATGCTTAAAGTTAGTGATTTGTACATGTTAAATTAGATCTTAATTCCTTAATTAATGCATAAATTAATAAATTAATTACTCAATTGACCTATACATTAGTTAACATACATAATAAAGTATTGATTATACATTTTTAATTTATTTTTAATCATTATTTTAATTTATATACATTTATTTACACATTTTAGGTAGATATATACGTACTTTAGTTATAAATAGTATTATATAGTATAATTATTTTATAAATAGGTTGAAAATATTTAAAAACATTATATACACGTGTATAAGATAACTTACTTCAGTAATAACTTAAATTACTAATTTATTTTAATTTAACTTAATAATTTATCTATTTAACTTAATAACATAAATATATATAATAAATACATAACTGAATAAATAAACATGTATAATACAGTATATAATACTTACTTAAATATGTATATACAGTTGTAGATACAATTGTACAAGTTTACATATTTATCTACAGTTATCTTAGTTTATGTATATATAATCTATTATAAATTAGTAGATAATTATATAATTAGGATATATATACAATAAATCAACATAAATATTTATTTAAATATGTATAATACATATATAACTTATTGATGTACATTATATACATATATTTCATTATTTACATTTAACTCATTAATTTTTTTTTGAAACAATTAACTCATTATTTTAATATTTACAAGTATAAATATTTGGGCTTTTTCGAGTTTTTATGGTATTTTTATATCTTATGGAGGTAAGGAGAGAGAGAGAAGGTGAAAAGAGAGAAGAAATATTTATTTTTGTGATTTTATATTAAATTTATTTATTAACTTTCAAGGTAGACTAAATTGGTATGTTCTACCAGCCAGATGGTTCAAAATACTTTGAAACTTTGCATGCACTTAAAGAAATATTTAATCCTACTCAAGAAAACTTTATTTTATTTTTTTATGCCTTTTTTATAATCTTTTATTTATTTACAAGTTGGTTCAATCAAGGCTTAAAGTGAATGTGAACTAGAGAACCTAAGCCTTCAAATAGGGAAGTAATGGTTGGAACTGAGATTTAAACACTCAAACACACTCAATACATCTCATGAAATTTGATTCAAGATTTAAACATGTTTTCTTCATTCAATTTCACTAAAATCTCTTCTTGAACAATTAGATCCATTTCATGCTACTAACAACCGATTTAAAACATGGATCACAAGTCAATTTACAATGTAAATTGGATCCAACACCACACATGAATGCTTGAACATTTAACTGTAATAGTATAAAACATCCAAAGCTCATTTAGCACTCAAAACCCAGCTCATCCACCTTGAATCCAGCTCAGCAGTAACTGTTGTTGCTGCTACTTCATTGTACAGCTCAGAAGCTGCTGCAACTGTTGATTCAGCAACAGCTGATATTGCTGCTATTAGTGCATGAAATCAGACCATTGAGGTCTACATTCTTGTTCAAAAACTTCACTCTCAAATCTGCAAATTCAGATCTAAGAGTTATAAATTCCATTAAAACCACTATTCATTCTCAAATCCACTGAAAATCACTTGAAAAGCAGTGTAAAGACCCTAATATGATCTTCACTCTACATTATAGACAATGTAGAAGAGATAGGTCAAATTAAGTATTAAAATCATTTCAAAACAACTCCAAATCTTCATCGAGATTCTGAAACACCTTAGTTAAACCTAGATATCAGATTAAAAGCTTTTTGCCTTCGAAAGACCATGTTGCCCTATTTTGGGCTTTTGATTTGGACTTGCCCATGATGATCTGATCACTTGGAGTTCCTAAACACAAAAGATCAGTGTTTAGGACCTCAGGGTGAATCCCTAGAAACCATTGAATCATGGTTTAGGCCTCAAATCAGAGGATATGATCATCCTTGGCCTAAACTACCTAAAACAAGGCTTAAATTGGGCATTTTCTCATCTACAAATAAAAACCAAATCAAATCGCATTAGAATCCTTGCAATACACCCAATTAAGAAAAACAACACTTGAATTGCTCGATTAAATCCATTTAAACATGAATTAACTCCAAATCATGAGATTGGATGTGAAATCCAAATATGAAAGAATCAAGTGAATCGATGCAATCAAATCAAGATCGGGGGTCTTTGTTTTCATGTGAAATGGATGGAGAGGCCCCCAGGTGGATTTTGGGCGTGAATTTAGATATGAAATCTAGAGAGCTTCAGATCCTATTTGGCTCTAATGAAGGGGTGAATTGTGGATTAAAACTTCGAGGATATCAATGAATACAAATTATGAGATGTAGAGGGAGATCAATGGATCAAAATAACGGTGATAAAACTCCTCTCTAATATGAATTGATCAAGGAGGGTAGAATCAAATCTAATCTAATTTACTCCTAATCTAAACTACCAAGTGATAGATTCTGATCTACATTACCTAACACTACTCCTATCTAATATAGAAAATAGTAGATCTTCCTAGAAGGCAGTAAAACCAAACTAATCAAAGGAATGGGACCTGGGCTACAGCTGGTCACTGCAGCAGCGAAGGAGGGAGATCTCTAGCTAATGAAATCCCACTAGAGGAGCTCAGGGACGTCCTTAGGCATATGTCATCCCTAGCGACGTGGAGGAAGCAGGGAGGGTGAAGCTCCACTTTTGTCGCTGATGGATCTGAGTGAAGAAGAGAGGAAGCAGGAGGGAGTGAATGACCAGCTTGAGGAAGTAAGAGGGGAGCTGATAGGTGTGCGTAGGGGTCCTAAAGTTGTTTAAATAGGTTGAGGGAGTGATTTGGTGACCGAAGAATGAATTTAGGTGCAAGGGTTAGGAATGGTGGGATGAGATGGAACGAAGCGCGGGAAGCTTTTAGACAAAAACCCACCGTTAGATCAGATCTAGAGGGAACCATAGTGCTTCGCACGAGGGCGCACGATTTATAGATCAAGATCCACCATTGGATCTGAGGATTAGCAATGGATGGCTTAGAACATACATGTTCTTCACTCTAGGAGAGGAAGAAGAGGTGAAGATCATCAAGTCATTTAGTGAAATATCATAGAAGAGCCCTCAAAGTGAAACGGTAAGAAATTTGCAAGGGCAGCCCATAAGTGAGGAAAATGGTTACCAAACAACCCTTAAAGACTATCAAGTGAGTCCCTCGAAGGTTTTATATGTGTGAAATGTAAGGGAATGAAGGACTTATATGTAAACAACTAAATGCAAGGTTCTAATGATGTCCAAGTGCCACGGGATTTTTATTGGAGCTTAATTAAATACATTAGAACATGATTTTACCTTTGATTTGAACTATTGAGCTCAGATATGTGTTCAATTTACATTTGGATCATCAATTTATGTTTATGTATAGAATATCTCATTAATTGACCTAATTATGCATTTTTAACATTAATTTGATATTTTATGTCATTTTCATTAATTCCCACACTTTACCCATTTATTATGTTAATAATATAGTGTTTAAACTAGTTAACTTGAGCATTTTAGCTATAATGAGCCACACCTCATCACCTCATAGAAAGTAGTTAGTGGTCTTTCTTGTAGTTGCCATTAGTTATATATTAGCTTTGATTAAACTAGTATGTGCTTTTGGATTCGAGAATTTATTATGACTTCTAGAATTTTAGATATGGCTCCAAAGTGTAATTCCCAAGGAAACAATTCTTGAAATATTAGAGGCCCTTCTGATCTAGCAACTTTGATGCAGCAATTCATTTAGAACATAATACAACCCCAAGGCCAAAGAGTACTTACAACCTAACTAGGAGGAAGTAGTAGAGCTAGTAAAGGTGAAGTAAAACTCTTTGTAGAGAAGATTCAAGCACTAATCCCCCAAGTGCAACCATTTGAGGAATCGAGTTTGAATAATTTAGGAAGCTGAAATCCCCTATGCTTAATGGAGAGGAAGGAGTTGTAACACTTTAGTGCCAAGGGGCTCATGGGGGTGGGTGATAGAGGACCTCCTTAGGTTGCTATAGGAGTCCAAGGTTCTATGGGATCTAGTACTCATTTAGCCTTTTGTTTAAAGATAACTACCTGTGCTTTTGAATATGCACATGTAAATATTATGCAACTAGAAACACTTGTGGGTTATATTTTTGTATTCAATGGTGTATATAACATGACCTTACTTTTGTTGTGTACAAACTATGTGATGGATGGTAGTTTAAAGAAGGCATGGAAATCAAATTTTGTGTATTTGTTGTTTGTAGAGTAATTGTTTATTGTAGGAAATATAAATGTATGGTGAAAGATGGGGTGAAGCCACTCGTCTTGTTATTGTATCATGTGTCATACCTTTATAAGGATAGATTATGAAAATAGGTACATGAATGAGGGTTATTTTTCGACTTGGATTTTCGCATTTTCGAATATGAAAATCATCGTTATGTCGTAGTATGGTGCAAAATCCGATCAAAACAAAAATATTTCTAAAGTACAGGACTTGGAGTCCTGGTCGTTCGTCTCTGGGAGGCGTTTAGGAAATGCAAAATAATTTCGATCTCGCTCGCTCTATTTCCTTAAGATAGCATGTCAGTTTATACTAAGTTACGTATTCATGCACGCCATGCTGTTGCAATAGAAATATAAAATGAGCGTGGGCAACTGATTATCGTGTGAAAGATATGGTAGTCAAGCACATGGTGATTTTCACATAGATATAGAGATATATAAAAAGATGATTTCATTGCTTGCATGATGGTGGTTACAGCGCAGCTAGAGGAATGCTTGGTATAGGAAAGCTTGAAACATAAACTACTCGCTAGTAGAAAACAACTGCATACATGAATCTATGGGGGGATTATGTATGCATCATTGGGGGAGAAATATGGAGCTACACTAGTAAGCAGTAATAAAGAGGTAAATCTACGAAGAACTATCTACTTAGCTAATAGAAATAAGGGCATGCGGAGGTGGGCTCCGATGGCCTTTGAGTTGGTTGAGTGGAGGGGCAGACAATGGGGGTTAGGCCGGTCCTTGGAGAGGTGAGGAGGAGGTGATCCAAGCTCTTGGCGTGGAGCTACTACTGGCCATGGTGGGAGCTTATGGAGGTGGAGGTGTGAAGGTGGAGCTATGCTATAGAAGTGGAATAATGGAGCCAAGCTTGAATCCCCTCAAATGGACACCCCTGAGGTCTTTTTGTGGACCCAATGGAGACTCTCTAGAGAAGTGTGGAACTGTCTAGAGAGAGCTCCAACTGTGGCCGTCCAAGGTGGTTTTTAGATCCACCATTTGTGGATCTAAAAATTGAATGGCTCTTGGTTGCTAATTTTAGCAACCAAGAGTGGCGCTACCTTTGAAGAGAGTTCTAGAGAACTCTAGGTGGGTGTGTGTGCATGAATGGGTGTGTGTGTGTGTGTGTGTGTGTGGTTGTGCCCTAGGTGGCTAAGTGAGCTAGGTTAGGTCCTAATAGGTTTAGGTTAGGGTAGGTCTCAAATTAGGGTTGCAAACCCTAATTTGCTAAGGAGAAAATGCAGTTAAACTTAACACAAGTTTAATTGAGTGAGTATGAACCTAATTGAGAGTAAAATAACTCAATTAGGTTGGGCTTAGGTCAATTGGGTTCTCACTGAGTCAAATTGGACTTGTGTGGGTTGAGACCTGAGCTCAATTGGACTCTATGAGTCCAATTGACTAGGCAATGGTAATTGACTATGATCTAAGTCAGTTGAGCTTAATGAGAACCTAATTAGGTTCTTAGGAGGGTCTAGAGGTGGTGTACTAGGGTTAGGGTACCTTAATTTAGGTTCCTAAGGGGTTGGAATTGGCTTTAGAGACCTAAGAACTCAAGATCAAGACTTGAATTCCAAAACATGAACTAGAGGACAGTTCCAGACTTCCAATAAAGGTATCAAACGACTTATACGAAAAAATCAGAAGTCCAGACTTGTTGTCTGGACATCCAATCAAAGTCAGGAGGGATTTAGGGTTCTGTCTTGGGTATTCTACAGAAATTGGATGTTTGATCAAGTGTCTGGATGTCCAATAACACTGTAGACATGGGTTTAAGGTGTGCGCGTTGTGGCTAAGGGTCCTGGACATCCAATAACTTTCCTGGACATCCAGATAAGGGCTGGAATTAGGGTTTTAAAGCTTCCTAGGCTATGGTGACCTAATCTAAGGGTGGCTAAGGCTTGGGAAGGCTTCTAGGGCTATCCTAAGGCTAGGATTGAACCTAAGTTCATAATTTAACTGCTTTACCTCTACTCAATAGAATAGCATACCTCAACCCTTTACATTATTTCTCTTCTACATTTTCTTCTAATCTTCCGCTCCAACTCTGATGCAGCACTAGCTTCAGGTCTAGCTTCTAATCCAGCTTCAGATCCAGCTTCTAAGCTTCTTATTTCTTACAATTTATATAATGCACTTAATTAGTACATTATATCATCATTTCCTGCCTAGCTATAGGAAAGTAGTAAAGATGCAGGTAATGCTAATGCATGCATGAATTTCACTAGCTTATGCTAAGTTCTAGCCTAATTTAGGTTAATTAAGCCTATGATTGCTGCGCAATCAGTTATAACATAACTAAAGGTTATAAGATCTCTTCCACAATATGTTTTATAGGTTGTGCACATCAAGCTAGTGCTGATATTGCTAGCTCAAAATCCGTCACAGTTTAGGAGAGTATCGCGTTGTAGTATAGTGACGAAAATCAAATCCAAATTTAAATTTGTAATTGCTTGAAAAATCATGAGTTCCGAGGCCGTTCGGAGGGAGTAAATATAGCAATTCAATCAACAAATCACAACAATCATAAATAATAATATATGCAATTAATATTCAATCACAAATATAAGAATAATCAATTAATGCTCAAATTGTATCTCAGAACAAAAATAAAGAGAATAAAAATGGTGGTTGGAACCACCAATTACTCAACAATTAGGCACAATTCCCGATCAGATCTCAAGTTCAATAGTAGCCTCAAATCAAAGCCAATTTCCTTCTTAGATTAAACATCCCCAACAAGCCTCAAATGACTTAACTATCAAGCCCAAAGCACCTCTAAATTTTCTCTAAGTGTAGGCACGAATCCTGAGGTAACACAGTGCCAAATCCCCTCCTTCCCTTAGAAATTCCCCTCTCTCTCTTCAGAACTGAGTCTAGGGTAATCGGGTAATTGGATCTAGGGACCAGGCCCACATGCATGGGGCACGGGTGAGTAGTGAGTGGTGTGAGGAGAGGGACCTCACCTTGTGCTTTGAGGTAGTAAGCCCACGCATGTTTCTCAATAAATATCAAAAATATTTTTAGCTTTCCACGATGTGGGACTAAGTCCTAAGCCTTCTTCGCATTTGTTGGCAGGTGAAGATCCCCGTCAATTGCCGGTGCTTCTTTGCTTCCATCATCAAATTGACAACCTGGACAACTTTGTCAAGTAGTTCAGCACTTGCTGGAGGTGGTAGCAAGGTCGGAGGTGGTTGGAGCACAGCGGTCGATGGCGGCGAATCGACCGTGACGACGATGACCTGAAATACACAAATACGGGCCATAAGACCCAATTAAAATTCTCCTGAGCTTCGCTGTGAGGCAAGGAAGATGACGGCGATGGTGTTGAGATGTTTGGTAGGTTGTGGAGCTGGCGCGAGCTCATCGGAGCTTGTGTCGGAGATGGAGACGAAGGTGGTGGAACAGTGCGTGAGGTGGTTGAACCTAGAGACTAAGGACCTAAGATGACTTTAGGAAGGAAGTGGAAGAATAGGGACTTATTGAGGAGAGAGAAGGTGAGACCACGTTCGACGTTGGTTGACAGGATGTGGGATAGATGAAGTCATTAGCGAGGGAAAAAACAATGAAGATGAGGTTGGTGTCGCCCTTGCTTTGGCTGGTAAGGTGCACGAGGAAGAGGGGAAGAAGTTGGCGCTACTCTATGGTCGAATGCAAGCATGGAAGTGGGAGGCGGAGGAGCTCATCGGAGCCAAAGAAGAAGATGGTCGGAGAAGGAGGAAGAGAGAGAATTCTGGTCTATTTTTGGTTAAGGAGTATGTTGGGAGATGGAGGGGTTTATATACAAGAAGAATTGGGCTTCAAATGCCAGGAAATCACAAGTTGGGGTCGTGCTTTTGGAAATGAGAACCTTGACTTTCTAGAGCTCGTCGAAGCTCTGTGCTCCATATGGGAGCCTAAGATTATGTTCACATGGTAGAGAATCTCCTTGGGATTCATCCTTAGTTGCAGATTGATGGAGAAATCAGAGATTGAAGTCGGCTACCATGGGTTTGAAGATGTTGTTCAGACTGTAATGGTGGTAGGGGTATTTTTGCAAAGATGATGAGAAATTAGGGATGTGTTTGTAAGGAAACTTGAAACTTGGGTGTTTGAATGTGAAAAATAGATATTTTATGGGAAAAAAATGCAAACTAGGTCAAGATGGAATCTAATTAGGTCCAAATTTTGGTGTTAACCTAATTTGGATCCAAGGAATCTAATGGTGAACTTGAATTTGATTTTTGACCATGTTTGACAGGGTAAATTACACAGAATCCCAAATCAAGGTAAGTTCTCGTCTGAATCTCTGTTTTTAGTTAAAATGGGTCCAGATAGTCAAACCAAAGGTACCAAACCTCTTAGAATATTTTGGAATGATTTTTAGGAGATTTAGATTGAATTTACCTCGAACATAACCCCTTCAATTTAGGTAAGGCTAATAATTAGGATTTTTAGTGATATTTTAATTCTCAAAATGCGTGAAATCCTAATTAGTCAATATGAGCCCACTTCTTGGTCTGTTAAGTTCATTTGACCTTAAATTGACCCTTAATTAATCCTTTGGTTAATCTGCATTTATGGTTGGATGTTAAAATGGTAGAATTAACCCTAATTTCTTATTTTCTTCTCACACTTAATTCAGATGGAATTACGATCCTTAGACGATCATTTAGGCGCATTTATTACTTGATTTTGACTAAATTAAGTTATGACGAATGATGGCATTACCATCATGCCCCCATGCCTAACTTTTGCTTGTCCCTAGCAAAATCCTATGGACTAAACCAGATCTCTAAGTTGCATTTTAACCGTTCGGATGCCTTACTGAGCCGCATCATTAGAAATTAAATCAAAATATCAACAATAGGCCTAGAGGTACCTAAGTACCAGCCAAGATCCAAACCTGACCAACCTCAGCCTTGGGTCTGCCGCAAAAGTTTTTAAGGCTCGCAAAAATTTCCCAGAGGTTTGTTAACCCCAACGGTTAAAGCACCCATACGTATATGTAGCAAGTCTAGGTTCAGTTTACCGGTGTATTTTTTATAAGAGAGATAGAGAGGGATATTTATTGTGAGATTTTTCTCCTTTTCTTTTAAGATTCCCTTAAATCCAACAACAGATTGGCTCTAAACACGATCTATATTGGATTCCTTGTCCCCACCATCAATCCTCGAAGGGTCCCTATTTTTCAATGCTTCGGGATAGTACTGTTGTGCTGAAAATCCTCGTTTTAGGAAATGCTTGCATCGTAGTATAGTGACGAAAATTGCAGCAACATTTAAAATTTATAAGTGCTCGAAAATAAGAAATGAGTCCGAGGTCGTTCGTAGGGATTAAATATTGAATTCACAACACTAGTCACAATTTTAAACAATGAGAACAATAAGATATGCAATGGATATCAATCAAAAATATATTTAATAATAGCAATTGTATCTCAAAAATCAATGGGATAAAAAGAAGAATAAAAACATTAAAAATGGTGATTTAAATCCCTACTTAAATCCCTCATTTAGGCACATATATCAAAGCATTAGGTTTCCCAAATTTCTCTATAGTGGTCGTGAACCACTAATTCAAGTCAGATCAAGAACATAAATATTCCCATGGTATCATAACCAAGCCAAGTCAGACATTGTTAAGGCACTAGAAATGCCTTATCTCATGCCTCAGAGGAACCAAGGCAAGCACAGCACAGAGGCACAAGGGCCTTAAGCATAAAGCATAGAGCCTTAGAGATGCCTAAGTAATGAGCGTATTGGCATGCATCTCGAGGCAACATGGCATTAAATCGATGCAAAACCACCCCCCACCCTCGAATTTTCCTCTAATCAGATCTCTAATCGGGTAATCGGGTTGAGTACAAGGGTCCAGACCCACGAGCGTGATAGCAGGTAAGAAGTGGAGAGTAAGGTGTGAGAGAGACCTAACCCCTGTGTCATGAGGCAATAAGCCTTCATGACAAAATCAACTTATATGACTCTCTAGGCTTTTCGGTGCACAAGGTGGGACTAAATGTCTCCCTCTTCCTTCACGTGTAGTCGATGAGAGCTCCTTCCAAATCAAGGTAGTTGTGAAGCTTTGCTGCTTATTTGAAGACCTGGAACTCTTCGTGGAGGTATTCCGCTACTGCTCGAGGCGAAGGCAAGGTCTGAGTCGATTGGAGCAAGGTGGACAGAGTTGATGAAGGTGGAGGTGGTGGCTGACGTCTGGAGAACCCTGAAATACATGAATACTGGCTAAATGCCCCAATTAAATGGCTCAGAGGGCTCTCCGTGAGGCAAGGATAGTGATGGTGGCCGTGGTGATGTGTTTTGAGAGGTGGAGGGGGTCTGTCAATGATGAAGATGAGGGTGGAGGATGGGTTTGTTTGACAAGGGCGTAGAGTGGTTGAAAGCCCAAGTAAAGAGAGGGCTTTTACTCGTAAAGGTGAAGGGAAGGTTGTGATAGCGGCGATTGTGAGTTTGGTGGCATGTAGCGGGTGCATAGCTTCGCCGAAGGCATCACGTCGCTAGGGAAGATGGAAGGGGAGGCAAGTGAACGGCAATTGAATTGAGGTTTGAAGGGCCTAAAGCTAAGCTAGGGAGAGAGAGTGTGTGAGGAAGCCTAATTAAGGATAAAGGGGAGGGGAGATCCGAGTCGGCTTTGATTGGCTGACACTGGAGGAGGTGAAGTCTCCGGTAATGAGGATGGCAAGGAGGAGAGGGGTAGGCGGCACTAGCTGACATACACTAGATGTGGACGAGAGTAGGGAGGAAGGATAACCTCTCAATTTGGCTGTTGAGAGGCCAGAAGAAGCTGAGCGTGGATGTCGCCGAAGTTGTAGTTGGAGATGGCCAAAGGAAGAAGAGAAGAGTTCTTTTTGGCCTAGACTAGATTGGGAAGCATGCTAGGAGCTAGAGGAGCTCTTGTAAAGCTCGAATGTGCTCAATTTGGGAGGTTTTGAGCCATGGGAGTCAATTTAGGAATCAACAAAGAACCCAAAACTTTCTTAATTTCGTGTGCTCTTCTTGATCCTAATTAAGATCTAAAATCATGCTCAAATAATTCTCCAACGTTTGAACACCAATCCCACCAAATTTGGTGGGATTTGGTGTTGATTTGATAAGGTTTCAATTTGGTCAAAGTTTGGTGTTGCACGGTTGACCCAACAATGGTGGCAGGGGTATGAATGTGAAGGTGATGAGAAAGCTAGGGGGTTTTTGTAAATAATTTTGAAAGCTAGGGGTTTGATTGAGATAAATAGAGATCTTAGGTCTGAATTTCAAACTAGGTCAATTTGAACTCTGATTGGGCCCAAATTTTGGTGCTAATCTAATTTGGACTCAAGAAATCTAATGGTTAATACGTGAGTGTTTAAGCCCTAGAATAAGCCCAAGAGGCCTAAGGTCGATATTTGTCACTTATCTCTTAAGATTTTGCCCTTCAGGTCTTAATTCATCATCCGATTTAGCATAAAACTTAGGTAAGTTTCATACTCAATTACTGGGACTAACACAAGTTTTTCTTTTATTTGCTCCTTTTCTTTGTTTTTTCTTTTCTCCTCTTCTTCCTCCTCAATTCAGATCTTTCAATTCAGCTTTCCTCCTTTCAACTCCCTTTTTTTTTTTGATGAAACCCCTCTATGAATCAAATTTCATAGCATTTTTCACTTTGATACCCCCTATGCCTAAGATTTGTAATGCCCTCATTGTAAATTAGGTGGGTTTGAGTTTAGCTTAGATCATACATTAGAAAAGGTTTGGGTGGGTGGCGAACGGGTCGGGATGACTATTGCGGACGATTTCAAGATCTGATACGAATATTAGAGGTGGAGTCGGCTGTCCTAATGGACGAACCCTAAAGTGTAATATGACTTCAGCTTAGAGATAGGTCAGAAGGGTCTCTGGTTTTTTAAAATGGCGGATTGTCTCCCATTAAGTGCTAAGTTTAATGCCATTAACTGGGAGCAATGTGCCTTAGGGAGAATGGAGATCAGAAGATACTGCAGCCGGATTTGAATAAGTGAGTTCGAGGAACGATTTCAGTCTCGGACCGTTCATAAAAAATGGTTCTGAGTCATGGCTGAATCCAGTGATTTCGACAGCTCCATTTCCTAAGATTCTTCAAATGAGTGAGGGTCCGATCCATTTTGATCTTAGCTTTCCTGGGAAGAGCTTGAGCTTCACATCAAAAAGGAGCACTTTCTGACTAGGATGGAATGATTTTCACGATACTTGTCATGGAAGGCTTTGATATGCTCTTTGTAGATACATGAGTTCTCATATGCATCATTGCATAATTCCTTGATCTTGCTCATTTGCAACTGGCGGTGGTTTGCAACCTTCATGAGAACTAGATTGCACTTCTATACTGCCCAGTAGGCCTTATGGTCCATCTCTACAGGGAGGTGACATGCCTTCCCGCACATGAGCCTGAATGGAGACATTCCTAGCTGGGTCTTATGGGTGGTCCTATAGGCCCACAAGGCTTCCGAAAGTTGGGTAGACTATCTTTCCTATTAAGTCGAATAATGACCTGAAGGATTTTCTTGATCTCCTAATTGGATAGCTCAGCCAATCCATTGGTCTAGGGGTGGTAAGGAGTCGAGATATGATGTGACACCCCATACTTTTTCATTAGGGACTAGAAGTGTACATTCGTGAAATGAGACCAGTCATCACTAATGATGGCTTTAAGAACCCCAAATCTGGAAAAGATCGCCTAAATAACTTGAGAACAACTTTATGATCATTCGTTCTTGTGGGCATGGCTTCGATCCATTTCGAGTAGTCAATAGCAAGCAAGATGTACTAGAAGTCGTTAGATTAGGGAAAGGGTCCTATAAAATCAATTCCCCACATGTTAAAGATCTCGCACACGATAATCAAATTCAAGGGCATCTTATCGCGCGGCCCCATGTTGCCAAGGGTTTGACAAAGGGCACATGCGTTGCAATAGGATTGTGCACCTTTGAACATAGTGGACCAAAATAACCCACATTGGATGATCTTTGCTGTGGTTTTATGCCCAAAGTAATGGCCACCGCAAGCCTAGTCATGACAGAAAGAGATGACATTATTGACCTGATCGTCAGGAATGCATCTTCGGATTACTTGGTCATTACTAAGGTAAAACAAATAAGGATCTTCCCAGACATAGTACTTGGCATAGGAAATCTGCTTGTTCCATCGGGAGGTTGCCCAATCAGGCGGAACTTTCCCTGTAACAAAGTAATTCACGATATCAGTGAACTAGGGAAGTCCATTAATGGCTAAGAGATGTTCATCTGGAAAATGCTTGGTGATAGGCTCGGATGGGTCAATGATCGAAGAAGGTGAGAGAATTGGTCAGCTACCACAATCTATTTTCTTGCCTTGTCTTGAATTTTAAGATCGAATTCTTGCAACAACAAGATTCATCGGATTAATCTAGGTTTTGCATCCTTCTTCATGAGCAAGTGTCTCACCGCAGTGTAATTTGAGTAGATGATGACATGGGATCCCAGGAACTATGATCTTAATTTCTCCAGACCGAATACTACAGCCAGCAGCTCTTTCTCTATATTCATGTAATTATGCTAAGCCTTACTCAATGTCTTGCTGGCATAATATATTACCATGGGTTTCCTATCGATTTTCTACCCTAACACCGCTCCTACTGTGTAGTCAGATGCATTGCACATGATCTTGAAGGGTTGAGACTAGTCAGGGGATTGTAGGATTGAAGCTTGGGTAACTTGGTCACGCATAATCTCGAATGCATGAATGCACTCACTTGTCATCTCAAAAGGGGTGTCCTTTCAGAGAAGATTCATTAAGAGGCATGCAATTTTGGAAAAATCAGATATGAATCAGTGATAGAAACAGACGTGCCCCAAAAATGATCTGATGTCTTTGACCAAGGTACCGGTAATTTGGAAATCAAATTCACCTTAGCTCGATCAACTTGGATACCTCTCTCAGATATGAGGTGTCCAAGCACAATGCCCTTAAGAACCATAAAGTGGCTCTTTTCCTAAGGGAGAACCAGGTTCACTTCGATGCATCTTCGGAGGATTTGGACTAGGTGCAAGAGGCAATCATCGAAAGTTTCATCGAAAATCGAGAAGTTGTCCATGAAGACTTCAAGGTATTTACTTACCATATCAGAGAATATGGTTAGCATGCACCGCTGAAAGGTGACAGGTGCGTTGCAAAGCTCGAATGGCATCCTACGGAACATGTATGTATCGGAGTAGGTAAAGGTGGTCTTTTCTTGATCTTGGGAATGGATTTGGATTGCCACTTGGTTATATCTGGAGTACCCATCTAAGAAACAAAAAAATTGATTTCTCGCCAGTTTCTCGAGAATTTGATCAATGAAAGGGAGTAGGAAATGGTCTTTCTTCATGGAGGCATTCAGTTTCCGATAGTCTATGCAGACTCTCCCCGAGTTCGCAATTCGAGCCGAGACGGTTTCTCTAGATTCAGTCGTAATCACAGCGAGCCCTACCTTTTAGGCACAACTTGGATGGGGCTCACCCAGCGACTGTGATGGGAACACCATCATGAGCCATAACTAGCTCAATTTGATCTGATTAAGTCATTAAATGCTCCTACATAACCGCCAGAGGACTGTAATTCATTGCATAATTATTTTGAGGAAAAGACAAGAAAACAAGGTTAAAACTACAATTTTACCATCATATCTTGAATGCAGAATAACCACGAGTTTTCTCAGGGGTTAATTAAGGGTCAAATGGTCCTAAAAGGCTAACAAGTGGGTTAAGACCGACATAAAAGGGTTTTTGTGTGTTTTGAGAATTAAATGACTTTTGAAACCCTAAAAATAGATCCGCTTAATTAATCGAGGTTCTAGTAAGGAAAAAATTTACCTAAACCCTCTAAAATTCATAGAGAAATATTCTCTAGGGTTTGGTACCATCAATTTGACCATCAGAACCCATCTTGACCCAAAATAAACTCTCAGACAGACATTTGCCCTAATCTGCTTTTTTGCATAAATTACCTAGTCAGATGTGGTCAAAACAAAAATCCAACTTCACCATTGCATTCCTTAGGTCCAAATTAGGTTTGTACCAAAATTTGGGCCCAATATGAGATTGTCTTGGCCTAGTTTGCAATTTAGTCCTATCTGATTCTATATCACACATATGCCTTTAACTTTCAAAATCCTTACAAAAAGGCTCCTAACTTTGTCATCATTTTTACAAACAGGTCCATGCCATCATGAATCCTATTCCTACAAGCTCCGGTGACCTAAAATTGGCAAGTTCTCCTTGATTCCTTGATGAATCCCTCTCAGATTTGAAAGGGAAGTTCATCAAGGAATTCCCTTCCTTTTGAGCCAATTCTCACACCCCAAAACCTTATCAATCTCTCATGCGAACGCATGAGAGATTTGGGTGTCCTAGAAACTCCAATTTCGGCGAGCATTCCTAGCTTGGAAGCCTAGCTTCCAAGCACAAATCGACCTCCTAAGCCCTATATAAGAATGCACAGATCAGGCCGAACTTCCCAAGCTCGATTTCGATCGGATCTACCCTAAATTCTTCCTTCCTAATTTGGCCGAAAGGCTCCTCGAGCTCCGACAACTCTCCCTGCCTCTCCTCATCATTTGACTGCAATACCGATGGCAGATATTCCTTCCTCGTCCTCCTCCGCGTTGCGCAGTACCGGCCGACGTCCCTCTCTCCTTCGTCCTCACCGTCCAACCCCATCGGAGCCATCTTCATCTCCAGCGCCGGCCATACCGCAACCGGCACCAACTCTGATCCCCATCGTCTGCTACCTATCTCTATCAACTCCTCAGCCTCTCTCCTTCACGGTAGCACCTTCGACACTCCGCTTCAACCTCTGCATCAACCTCTACGACTCCGTCTTCCATCTCATCGGCATACCACCGGTGAGCACTAGCAGCCACCATAGACTACCTACGCCGCTGCTTTCACACTCCTCACCATCGCCTCGACTCAGAGACTAAAACCCCTTAAGTAATTGAGGGGATTAGCCTCTATAACACCTCACTGAACAACCCATCTCCAGAACTTCATTTCCACCTTTGCCAGCCACCTACAACCACCTTTGCAGCACGCCAACACCACCATCACATTCGTCGCATCCCTACGAATCTCCTGAACCTATTTAACTTGGCCGCAAGGACGTATTCTTGTTTTCAGGTCTTCACTGCCTCGACCACCATTAGCGAAGCTTCGAGCAAAGCTCGCAGCTCACTCCAGCACCTACAGGCCCCAGGCATAGAGGAATGTCTCCAGAAGTGCAACCAAGGAGCCAAATTGTCTCTTTGACTGAGCCTTTGACCATAATCGCACAAAGCATCAGCAGCAGTGCACACAGAGGATGGGAGGTGGGATTAGTCCTACCTCAGAAGCTGAGAAGCGCTCGCACCTGCTTAAGTTGATTTTGTGTTCTGGGCTTATTGCCTTAGAACATGGGGTGAGGTCTCATTAGCCTTACTCTATCTGACCCACCTAAGCTTTCACTCCTCGCTCACCACCCACTGTCGGTAAGCCTGGACCTGGGTGTGCGCTTGACTCGAATACCCAATTACCCATTACTATGGAAGGCTCTGGGAGTGCAGATCCCAAAGAGAGAGAGAGTGAGTGCACGGGGACAGGGGGTTTTTGCTCTCACTGGTACCTGTGCGACCCTTAGTCCCAGAAAGAAGCAGAGAAGGAAAGGAGAAGAAACAGAGAGCAGCTGAGACAGAAGCAAAGAAGAGAGAAGGAAGAGACCCTTGAGTCCCTTGGAAGCACTGTAGCAACCAGCTATTTAAGCTGTTTGATACAAGCCTCTACCGTCTGATTGCATACATTTGAGGCTTTGTTTCCTTGATTGATACTGTTGATTTAGTTGCTATTATTGTGAGGAGTAATTGGTGATTCAAATCACCATTTTACTCTATTCTTTTTGCACATTGCTACTTGACATTATTATTATTACAATCTCTTATATCTTTGATTCAAATTGTGCTCTTGAGTTTTAAATTGCCATATTGCTTCCTGTGTTCGACCTCGGACTTCAAATTCGAGTAATAAATTATATGTTTTCGCACTCATTCGATCTATATTGCAACGCGATGATTTTAAAACCCGTTTTAGAGCGACTAACATTTTGGCGCCATTGCCAGGGAGCAATGCGCAATTTAGATCTCTTGATTGCAACATCAAACCTGATACTAACTTGCTCTATCTCTTTTGAATGTGATCTATTTTAGGGACTCATTGAAAGAAGATCAGTCTCACATCAGCCACTCCAGGGGCAGGTAAACTCCATTCAAATCCTTCTAAGCTCCTGATTCTGATAAGCTAAAATAGGAAAAAAATCAATTAGGGCTACTTTCATTCTACTTTTAGATTAATCATGAAGTTGCCTGATTTGATACATTCTAGAGAAACATCCAAACCCTGATTTGTGCACCTACTTAAGATCTTAAGGTATCTAGGGCTATCTCCTTGTTTGAAGCCTTAGGTACCACATTTGGATGAATTAAATTGGACCAATTAGAGCCAATTAAGATTTCCAGTTTAGGGTTATAGAGACACACTTGCTTAATCAAGAATTAATCTTCCCAAACAATTTGTGTCTAAGCCTTGATTGAATTGATCTATTCAAGCAAACCCTAAAATCAGGCTCTTAATTTCATTTGAACACTAAAAAAGGGACCTAAATTTCTCAAAGGACAAAACAGGTGAAGTTGACCCACCTTGTTGGGTTAACGAATCTTCAATTAGGTTACTTTGCACAAAAACATCTTAAAAGTTCAAGTGAAATCATAAGCACCCTTACTCTTAATTTAAAACTAGTAGACTTAAGTGTAGGATCTAAAAAGATATGGCTATGCGCAAAGACTTAAGCAAACAAATTAGTAATAACAAAATTAATTTGCATAAATCATAATCAAACCACAAAGGACACAAAATGTATAGTGGTTCCCCTCCCTTGGGTACTCTACTACCTAAGCCTCCCAGCTTAGGGTTTTTAACCCAATTCTCTCAACCCCGAGAGAATCAATTTACTAATTGAGGTAATTAACGGGTTACCTCAACCCAATTACAAGAACGGGTTTGTTACAACCCAACGAGTAAATGCTCAAAATACAAGTGAAAACTAGTGTAAGAAAGAAAACTCTTACAACAAGAACCTAAGCCTCTCAACAATATATAGAATAATATTATCAATTTGGGAGCCTAAAATGAGCATGGATCGCTTTAACAATGTGTGAAGAAATCACGTCATTGAAGTGTTTGCAAAACGTAGAGAGATTGAGAACAATAAACTTGATTTCTTCTCTTGAAATATGGTGGAAATTTGGGAAATATAGCTCTAGGAATTTCTCTTGTATTTCTAATCTTTCTTGTGTGCAAACAAAGAATCCTAGGGTCATTATATAGAGTTTAGGACCTCAAGGATTCATCTACTAGACGTTGGGAATTAATTCCCAACATTCACATTATTGGAATTAATTTTCTAGCCGTTCAGAATTTAGCCAACCGCTACCTGGTACCGGTACTAAAGTACCTGTACTGGTACTTGTAGCTCACTGTCGCTAGTACCTGAGTACCAGTACTGGTACTCATCATAGGTACCGGTACTTGTGACTCCTAGGTTTGAGATTACATGGGCACGGTAACCTACCAGTGCCGGTACTCATCATGGGTACCGGTACTTGTAAGGTTCAGGCCAGAACAAAGCCTTCAACCTGTGGCCAACTTGTACTGGTACTCATGGCTAGTATTGGTACTTGTTGTTCACAGTTTGAGATGAATTCTCAAACCTGTGCCTTGCAAATACCAGTACTGATGAATAGTACCGGTACTTGCTTACAAGTATCTATTTTAAGTATTTTAATTCATTACGTTCTTTGAAAATGAATGCCATATAAATCCTAATTTATCTCTAATTGATTTTACAATCTAAGTTAAGTTTTCTTGTTAAGAGGCATACAATCTATGAAAATAAAATCTAAACAAAAAGAAACTAAAGTCGAAGAAGATCTTCTTCTCCTCGACTCTTGTCATCTTGCCTCCTCCTTATCATCATCATCTCTTTCTCATCAAGCCTCCTTCTTATCATGATCTTCTCCTCCATCATTTCCTATTTGCCTTGCTTCTTCACCTAAATCTGAAGAACACTTAATGCAAACATTAATTCATAATAATTTTGTTAACACCAAAACAAGATGTGGAACAAGGTTCCAACATTAAGAGGTTAAGTCCCCATTCTGGTCTACCTAGATCCTCAGTGACAAGAGAGGTCGGGTGGGGGAAACCCTGTAACTCGTGGGGGTGCTCTACCGTGTAGGGGTCTTCGCGAGACTCTCCCTCTCTGGCTGCCCAGGTAATTCTCAGGTGGACGGCTTTCTGACTAAGGGGTATCATCTGCCCCGAACCACTATAGTCATCCAAAATTGTTTTGGATGTCTTGATTGGGTCCATCACCTGCTATCCCTCTTCCATTCCATTGGTGCATGTTTGGGTGGAGGTCCTTAAGACCATCCTTGAGGCCTCTATTAGAAATTCACTTTCGTTGTGGTCGAGCCTCGACTTCCTTGTTTGTGGAACAACCTAATCACATTAACATATCCTCTAATTTAGAACCTACTACCCCTTCATTAGCTATGGATCACCAAGAAGAACAACCTAATCTTGAGCAACAATTCCATGATTTCCAAAACCAAATCAATGCCATCATCAACCCACCGCCACATCCTCAAATGCGAGAATCCTGCAGTGGTGGAGATCGAACTTCGAATCAACATTCCCGTCGATCTCAAGCCTAGCATGCTTCATATGACCCCAAAATTTCATGGCTTGAACTTTGAGTTTCCAGCACATCAAAAGCCTAAAACATTTGGCCCACACCTTTGGGGCAGATGTACAGAATCGAGACGGAGTACTCTTAAAGCTCTTCTCATTCTCCCTGGCTGACAAAGGCACTCACTGGTTTCAGACTCAACCACACACGATCAACCCATGGGGAGAACTTCAAACTGCCTTTCTGCAAAAATTCTACCTCATTGGTCGTACCAACACGATGCGGCACCAAATCACGCACTTCTTCCAAGGAGCGGGAGAATCTCTACATGAAGCGTGGGATCGCTTTTTGGATCTCATGCGTAAGTGCCCCCCTCACGGAGTTCCAAAGTGGGAATAAGTTCAATCCTTTTACCACGGACTCCGTGAAGATATCAAGCTCTTTGTCAATGCAACCTGTGGTGGTAGCATCACGGGTCAACATGAGGACACGATCTGGGAAATTCTTGAAACATGTGCGAGAACTCCCTAAACAATGAGTCATTGGGTGCATACAACTGGACGTCCACCTGTGCATTGGCAAATAATCAAAGGGTACATGAATCCCAAGGCCTTTCCGCATCCATTGATCTGGAGTTGGTAGCCAGTCAATTGGACAAGGTCTCCATTACCGAGAAGAAGGTGGACGACATCACTTGTCATCTACACAAATCCACCTCTGCACCTCAAAGCACATATGCGCACCCGCCCACGGGAATGGAGGCTACGCACAACATCTACCACTCCCCGGGGATGGATGCGTATCCACCTCCATCTGATTTTGGATTCGGAGGCAACTCTGGGTCAGCCCACCTCAGTTGGGGGAACTCTGAACCCTCGTACCCTGATTATCTCGGAGCTCCTCGGACCTGCGAGGATCTTCATGCCGTCCAGAATAATCCTTTCTCCAACACTTACAACTCTGGATGGCGTAATCATCTTAACTTTTTGTGGTTGGGAAATAACCTGAATCTAAGACCTCAATTCCATCCCCGACCACAGGCTCCGCGACCTTATCAGCCCACCCAACCAAGGCCCATTCAAAACTTCCAACTAGGACCACTTAAAGAAGATCATACATCTTTGATTCTCCAGACCTTGGTTGACATGCAGAAACAACACAAAGAGGATATCTTTGAGTTATGAAATCAATTGGCCCAGATGGCTAGTGCTCACCAACTTGGTGCACTTCCTTCTTAGCCTCTTCCAAATCCGAATAACGTGTCAAACCAGAGGCACGTTATGAATCCAAATCAGGGCCAAGCTCACTTTGTTTATCAGGCCCCTTCTGCTCCATCACTTGACAGGATAGATGCCTCAACTTCATATTCAGGATTTTAGCAGCAAACACCTATTTTGCCTAACCCAAACCAAAATCAGGCAGGATTAAATTCCGTCACCACCCGTAGTGGCAAATCAACACAAGACCCACCCTTTCCTAGCCACAACATGCCTGAGACCATACACCCTAATCCTAGATTGGTCATCCAGGACATGATCGTATTTTTGCACTATTTGTTAAATTAGGATTTTAAGTCATTGCAACGCACAAAAATGGATTCGCTTTTAAAATTTGTAAGATCTACATAGGGGAGTATCCAAGGAGGCCAAATTGTTTGCAAATCAAATCCCTTGCTTAGAAATGGAAATCAACTTTCTTTTTAGTCTTTTTCAATATATCATTTTTATGTTTTTGAAATTAAGGCAACATGCGAAGTTGTTGGTGGGAAAAATTACTACACCTACTATGCTAATCCAAGTGACAAAAATTATCCTCCTTCTAAGCTCAACCTAGGCACGTGAAGGTCTAGGTTAATTAGAAAGGAGGAGTGAAACTACACTAAAGATAAAGCAAGGTAATGCAATAAAAAGAGTGCAACAAGAAATCAAGGCAACTTCTTTTTTTTTATATTAAAGGAAATTGTCTACTAGTAGATGAATGCTTCTACAAAAAAATTGAAAAACGAAATAAAGACAAATCCTTTAGATGATGATGGTGATGAAGAGGATGAAGCTCTTCTTGCTCCAAGCTTGGTAGCTCCTGGGCTTGAAAAGAAGGTCTTCAGCTCCTTCCTTCTATAGCTCCACCAAGATGATGTCCTTCAAGGAAAACTCTTAAGGGGCATGCCCTATGCTTCTCTCCATGGGTGGTCCTCCACCCTAAGTCCTTCTCCTTTGCCTGGCCGTCCTCCTTCAGGGAGAAGATTCCTCCTCCTTGGCGTGGCATAAGAAAGAAGAAAGTGGGGAGAAGAAGGCACCAAGGGGGCGGGTGATGTGTCCCCTTAATCTCCTTCTCTACTCCTTCTTCTTGGCCGTAGATGTAGGTGGGTCTAAGGTGGAATAAAACACTAGTGGAGGATGAAGAAAAATGATGGTTGGTGATGGGTTTATATAGAGTTGGAAGGGGGCATAGGTGGCTCTTGGAATTGATGGCTAGGATAGGATATGGGGGGTAGTTGGGGATCCTAGGGCTAAGGGTGGTCGGATTTAGAAAAGTCAAAACCTGGGGAAAGCAGGAAAAATGATGGGTTACCTCTTGATACGATGGTTTTCGCTTTCGAATAATATGATTAAGATGATTTGTCGTTTTAGTAACAAAGTGGTGGAAAATCGCTTAACAAAACAATTACAATAAAAATTAACCAGTCACAGAAGAGTGGGTCGTGTTCACAGGGAGGCAATGATGTAATAAATCCAAAACCAATGTTAAAACATGTGAACAACAAAAGCTACACAATTATAAGAAAGCATGAGTATGAAGTCGCAATTTCACCATAATAAAATAATCATAAATCAAAATTCATTTTCCTGGCAATGGCATGAAATGTAATTATTAATTAGAGTGAAAGCAGAGGATTCTACCTCTCTCCTCCTCGCGATCGGGAGAGAGGCTCATTTAAGGAGCTACTCCTACAAGAGGTCGGCTGAACTGAGGCCTTCGCGCTGGTGGTGGTGGTGCATCGTGAGATGGCCGGAGTTGGCCTGCCGGAGGAAAGGAGAGGCGGCGGTGGAGGAGCCTGCTACTTGCCGCACTTCCTACAGGCGCAAGGAAGGCAGCGCGCGTGGGTGTTGGGGGCACTGCAGGCGCGCGGAGGTGCGTGGGCATGCGGGCGCTCTACAGGCCATTTGGGCGCACATGGGTGTGCTGGTGGCACCGGCTGCAGGTGCTGGAGCGCAGGTGTGAAGGCACTGGAGTGTGCGCTGTGGGTGAGCAGAGGTGTGGAAGTGCAAGGGCGCTGGAGGTTCTAGAGAAGGCGAGGAGGCGCAGCCGTGCTGGCTGGGCTGGAGGCGCGTGGTGGGTCTAATGCAGCGTGCGCGCGGGTGGCGTGCTGGTTGGAGGTGCGGGCGGTGGTTTAGGTGAGCACGCACGCCTGCTGCTGTGGGGAGCGGGCAGGTGTGTGCGGGTGGTCTGCTGCAGAAAGGCGTGTGGGTGTGGTGAAGGTGAAGGCACAGTGGGCAGATGGCGCGTGTGCTGAAGGTGGGAGCGTTGGAGGTGGCATGAGTTGCTGGTAGGAAGAATTGCAGCTCTTTGTGCTGCAATGGGTGTGGCGAGGTTTTTGGGTTCTTTTTGGTGGAGTGAGGAGAAACAGAGAATGGGGAAGAAGATGGAGGTGGATGTTGGTGATGGCAGTGAAGATGGTAGCATGCACGCCTGTGTGTGCTTATGGTGGAGTAGTGTGCATTCACGGTGATGTGAGCAAGCTCCGAATGGCAGTGCGGCCTGTCACACCACATGCCCTCGTGGTGGAGGCTTGCCGCCATAGTTGAGCCAGTGATGGTGGAGTGGATGAGAGTGGTGCGCTCTCTGCACAGTGATGAATAGGGGTGGGGCCTACTCTCAACGGTAGCTCTCCCTTCTCCTTTTGTAGCCATGACCACACTGATTTCAAATTCAAAATGCCATAGCATGAATGTGATGCGCAGGAGGAGGAGGCAGACCTGGAGGAGTTACCTGTGCAAGGAGAAAAGGAATAAAAGAATAAAATAATTAGGGTTATTTATACATAACACCTTAACTTCTATGTTAATTAAAATAGTGCATCTAATTAATTAACTAATTAAATGTATGCAACCCTAGGTTAATTTTAAATGCATGAATTATGGACTTAAGCTAAAAATATGAATTAATTTATTTACATCCTAATGTATGTTACATAAATGTTAAAATTAATTTAATGTCTAGACATTTAGATACTTAAATAGCCCACAGATATGGGCTAATCAAATACCCCCATGCCTAGTTTTTGCTAGTCCCTAGCAAAATCAAGCAAAACCTAGCACTCCAAGTAGACCAGCCAACCCAATCGGTCTTCCTTTAGAAACATATTAAGTTAGACTTTAGACCTAAGGTTCCCAAGTAGTTGTTAAGTTACAGGCTAGGTCGGCTAAAGACGAGTTGCAGGCACAAGTTTCCCTGATTTCTGACTCTACCCTAAGGTTTATTGATCCCTGAGATTAAAGCATCCGTGCATGTGCGTTGGTCTGAGTTATTTGAGTTAAAGGAAAAAGGATTTTTTTAATAATATATATTTTTTTTGTTTGATTCCTCTAAGTCTAACCTCGGATCAGCTATCAACACGGTCTGTGTCGGATTCATTGTCCCCATCACCGTACCTCAAAGGGTGCCTAGTTTTCGATGCTTTGAGATAGCACTGCCCATAGTGACCCCAAGAACTCCTAGCAATTGACACTTCGAGATAGTATCGCCGATGGATTTCTTAAGCGAATTCAGGCCTGTGGCAATCGGCACTTCGAGATAGGGCTGCCCATGGTACCTGAACCGCACAATGCGCTTGCATGCCCCCAGTAGGATGGATATCCTAAGAGACAAGCGCTGAGGAGGTAATATGTTATCATCGCATCCTCAAGGTGAGTATATACTCCACCTCTCCTGCAATAGGAACTCTTCCAATCAAATTGTGTTTTCAAACCTCGCCCACGCCAAAACTAAGAGAACCAAATTTCTTTTACGAAATGAATTAAGGTGATTACTTACTTACACAAGACAAAGTGTGTGAAATTTGGATGCTTGGGTTACAAAGACCCGTAAACCAAAAGGTAGAATAAGACTCCAGGTACTACCCCACCTTTTAACTCAATCCCTAGCTTTCCTTCCTCAACCTCTTGAGGAATGGTCCACAACTTAACTCCTACTTAAGTTTTTAAGTCCACAAAGGACCCTAAAGGTCTAAAGCTAGTAGCTCACTTAGCTTCTAAAGTTCGATCCTAGAATCAACTTAGTCTAACCTAGAGTTCTGATTTGCTTAAGCATTCAGGGCCTAGCCAGTTAAGCTCAATAATTACAAAATATATTTTTTTTCAATGCAAATGTATGTAATGCAAAATGCTTTAATTAAATGCATGAATGCACTATGCTATGTATATCCCCAAGTACACCCCCCATGCCTAAAATCTGCAATGTTCTCATTACATAGAAGGATATTACCTAGGTAGCAGCCGAGTAGCCAAAGAACCTGCAAATTAGGTTCAAGGATCACAAAAATAGGCCCTAAAAATGAGCAAAGTAATGCCGTCCTAGAAAATAGGTAACCTAGGATGTTGGCGAGTTGATGATGAATCCCGATAGCAAATGCTCGCCCAACCAGGACGGGAATAAAATTTTCCCAGGTCACCAGAAGAGGTTCTAAAGGATAAACTAGCATAACAGCCTCCAAAGGGGTAGGGGGAGGATGACAAGGATCCTCCGAAAGGAATGGGGAAGGAATGGTGCAGAGATAAACCCCCAAGGCAATGAACTGACTAAAGGAATCATCAATCCATACCCGATACTCCATTACACAAAATATTGGTTTGTTAAGCCCCCCGGTCAGAACAAAAGTGAGCATATCTCTAAGCCAAGGATCGTCTAGGGTGTCCAAGTTTCAAGGTTGTGGGATGGCCGTAAGATCTAGGTTGGGTTTAATCAGCTCGGTGTCCATCCCTAACACTTTTTCCAAATCCTCAATTGCATCCCTAGCATTCCTTGCACTATCACCAGTATCTTCCTGCACTTCATCAGGAGTCAAAATTTCACCTTCAGACATAAGCGAATAAGAGGGTGACTTCGAAACAAATGAAGGCAGGTTGGAAGCAACAGATCTAGGGATTATCTTATCAATGTCATCCTCGGGTTCTTGTTCTTTACTCAAATCTTCCCCGGAGTCTAGATGTGAATCCACATAAATCTTAGAAGTTGCTTCCAAATTTTCCATCATTTCATCATGAGGAGAAATATCATCGATGGGTGTACTAGGAAAATCTAATTTGGTCAAATTTGTGACATCCTCAGGGGCTAACTTTTCAAATAAGACATAATCACCCTTAGTGTCACTCTAAATCTTGAATGTAGGTTCCTCATATAATTTGTATTTCTCCTCATCACACAATTCATTATATACCCAAGGTCTAGAATTATCTAAAATCTCAGCAAATCCCCTAGGGTACTCTATCTGATGTAAATGGTTTACACTGGTAATATCGGACTCCTCATATAGGTCAATTTGGTGGGCTTGAGTTCCATCTCATGATCAGAAGGGAGGATAGGATTAACAAATTGACTTCAACCCACTTCATCAAATGTCACGAAAATACTATCATCTGGGTCGAGGTCTTCCAATGGTACCATCATTCCCTTCTTTTGACTCCAATATAATTCAGGTGGATACTCAACCTTATCATCTTTCTCGGGTTGCCACCTTTCTTCATCCAATGCATAGCTACTTTCATATGTGTCTTCCTCCCACTTAGGGCGTGGATCTCTCAAGGAAGTGTCATCTAATGGGGAGGTTTCAAAATCGATCCTCGAAAAGTAGCTATTCTCCCCAAAATTTCCCTCCAACTTAAAGTGTAGCTCTCCCACGGGAGATGCATCTATTGTAGAGGAGTGTACGTCATCCTCAATGGGGTAGATTGGGTGGCTAATTTCATCTCTATCTTGTTGGCCAGCTCTCGAAGATTCTCCTAACAATTCAATCATTTCGTTTTGCATTTTCTGTATTTCCATCTTCAAGGAGGAGAGGTCATTTTTATCATGAAAGAAGTCAGGATCAGGCTTATAGTACCCAGGAGTGTCTGTCCAACCATTATAATTATTCAGGGAGGGTGGGTTGGGTAGTTCTATGGTGTGTGGGATATTGGGCAAAGCTAATCCCGCTCCTAGGCTCTGCTCACTGATTTGGGGCTTAACCAGGCCAATACTCCTATAATAGGAGTAAAATGAATCCCAATGATTGTCATTATGTCCATCAAAGGATGGACCATCTCGGTGTATGGGATAGAAGAGTACAAAGTGGGGGTAAGGGTGTGGGCAAGATGTGAAAGGATGAAAATCCATGTGGTCCAATCTAACTCACACCTCAATCAGAATTCCCCAAGCAAAACACAATTCAAAAAGGACTTTTTAGGTCTTTCCCAATTTAGGCTTTTGATTTAAGTCAGATTGCAGGTGACAATACAATTTGTTTAATCAATTTATGTGCTTATTGTTGACCTACGGATCGCTTAAAAAGACCTAGTTGGAGTTTAGGTGTTCTTCCCTAAATCTCAAATGGTAGAGCAACTCCAAAGATGGAAGATCGAGGGATGCAAGTAGGCCTAAGCCTTCCTTTGAAGTTGTGCTTTCGCGGTGCTTCTCAACTACCCCTAAAAATCCGTGACAGGGTATCTCCCTCTTTGGAGTTACAAAACCTTTGATCTCAAGTTCTAAACACTTCAGAATCAAATGATAGGAGGGCTCTTGTCCTAGTATTTCCAAACCTAAGGATTGCCTAAAAGTGTGCCGTGGTGCAGGAGATATAAATGTGCATACACTGCAAAAGATTTTGAATTTTGAATCACACGCTAGGTTTGAAAATCAAATCCTTGGTTTTTAAAATGTCCCTCCTTTAATTAGTCCTTTTTCAAGAAAATATGTGACCACTTATTAGTTCTATTCAATACAGATTAGGTGGTCTTGAAATTAGTCTAAATGCATTTGCATGACAAGTAGAAATGCAAAGTTAGAAGAGCATACTTGATTCCAGCATTCTTTATGCAATATGCAAGACAAGAATTAGATCTAGATGCTGCTCATTCAATCCTAAGTGATTCGACCTAAGGGCAAGCAGCTTCTAATAGGTAGCTCGTGTTTTTTTTTTTTTTTTTTTTAGTTTTTTTTAACTACTTATGCACAAGCAAATTAAAGGTAAACAATCCACAAAATAAATTAAAAACCTAAATCTAAAGAAAAGGGAACAGGTTTCCAAAAATTACCCAACATGGGCCTAAAACAAAATCGGGGAACAAACCCCTCAACTGTACCCCACAACAGGGGTTTCAAACCAAATGTGAAATGAAAAATTAAGTCTAAAGTCTTAATTCTACTCTAATCAAATCAGCGACAAAATATGCAGAGATGATCGTCGCATTCTTGTCCTTCCCCTCCTAGTGATCAAGTTCCTTATAAGGTAGCTCGATCAATTTCTCCTCTGGTGACGTCAAGGGTCGCCTCTCACGAGGGCTGGTGTGATTGTGAGTCGTAGAATGTGCGTCGCAGATCGTTGCACTCGCATCAGAAAAAAAATCCAGAGTTAAATATGATTCAAAATTTAAATCAATGTGAACAAATGAATGATGAATGCGATTTAATTAAGCTTGTTGTCTCCCCGTCAATGATGCCATTTGATAAGATGGTTTTCGCTTTTGAATAATGTGATTAAGATGATTTGTCATTTTAGTAACAAAGTGGTGGAAAATCGCTTAACAAAATAATTACAATAAAAATTAACCACTCACAGAAGAGCAGGTCGTGTTCACAAGGAGGCAATGATGTAATAAAATCACGAATATTTTTCTCGTATTCGTTCAATCAAGGGCGAAATCCCGAGTCAAATCTGACATGAAATGCAATGAAAAGGAGATACACAATAACTCAAAAATGTAAGGGTATATGTGTAATTTTTCCTTACTAAAATATTCAATAAATATGTGATGAATCTATGTAATTTCCAATTGACATGCATTAGAGAAAATTTGTACACATTTTAATCTAAAACCAATGTTAAAACATGTGAATAACAAAAGCCACACAATTATAAGAAAGCATGAGTATGAAGTCACAATTTCACCATAATAAAATAATCATAAATCAAAATTCATTTTCCTGGCAATGGCATGAAATGTAATTCTTAATTAGAGTGAAAGTAGAGGATTCTACCTCTCTCCTCCTCATGATCGGGAGAGAGGCTCATTCGAGGAGCTACTCCTACAAGAGGTCGGCTGAAGCGAGGCCTTCGCGGTGGTGGCAGCGGTGCGTCATAAGATAGTCAGAGCTGACCTGCCGGAGGAAAGGAGTGGCGGCGGTGGAGGAGCCTGCTACTGGCTGTGCTTACTGCAGGCGCAAGGAAGGTAGCGAGCGCAGGTGCTGGGGGCGCTGCAGGAGCGCGGAGGCGTGGGTGTGTGGGCGTGCGGGCGCTCTGCAGGCTGCTTGGGTGCACACATGCGTGCTGGTGGCACCGGCGGCAGGTGCTGGAGCGCGGGCTACTGGTGCGCGGGCGTGAAGGCACGTGGAGCACGTGCTATGGGTGAGTGGAGGTGTAGAAGTGCAAGGGTGCTGGAGGTTCTGGAGAAGGTGAGGAGGCACGGGCATGTTGGTTGGGCTGGAGGCGCGTGGTGGGTCTGATGCAGCGTGTGCGTGGGTGGCGCAATAGTTGGAGGTGCAGGCGTGCTGGTTGGAAGTGGGCGCTCACGCTTGCTGCGGTGGGGAGCGGGCAGGTGGTCTGCTGCAGAAAGGTGTGTGGGCGTGGTAAGGGTGAAGGTGCGGTGGACAAATGGCACGTGCGCTAAAGGTGGGTGAGATGGAGGTGGCATGAGTTGCTGGCAGGAAGAGTTGCAGCTCTTTGTGCTACAATGGGTGTGGCGAGGTTTTTGGGTTCTTTTTGGTGGAGTGGAGGAAAAACAGAGAATGGGGAAGATGGAGGTGGATGCTGGTGATGGCAGTGAAGATGGTAGCATGCACGCCTGTGTGTGCTTATGGTGGATCATCGTGCTTTCACGGTGATGCGAGCAAGCTCTGAATGGTGGTGCGGCCTGTCACACCACACGTCCACGGTGGTGGAGGCTTGCTGCCACAGTTGAGGCCGGTGATGGTGGAGTGGAAGAGAGTGGTGCACTCTCTACACAGTGATGAATAGGGGTGGGGGCCTACTCTGAATGGTAGCTCTCCCTTCTCCTTTTGTAGCCACGACCACACTGATTTCAAATTCAAAATGCCGTAGCATGAATGTGATGCGCAAGAGGAGGAGGCAGAGTCGGAGGAGTTACCTGTGCAAGGAGAAAAAGAATAAAAGAATAAAATAATTAGGGTTATTTATACATAACACCTTAACTTCTATGTTAATTAAAATAGTACATCTAATTAATTAACTAATTAATTGTATGCAACCCTAGGTTAATTCTAAATGCATGAATTATGTACTTAAGCTAAAAATATAAATTAATTTATTTACATCCTAATGTATGTTACATAAATGTTAAAATTAATTTAATGTCTAGATATTTAGATACTTAAATAGCCCACGAATATGGACTAATCACCTCCCATCCATTACTATCTTTTACGCCATTCAACCAGGCGTGAAGGTATGTGTGGAAGATGGAAAATCATGTAAATAGTTGGACACTTGGATGCCTGCATAAAATGTGTCTTTTTCTGGATCCCTAGAAAATTGATTAGAAGCAATATTAGGATCAAAGTTGGATGGAAAATGATATGTGTAGCCCGAGTCTGGCCATGGTTTTAAATCAGGTTGGATGCCAAACTCGGGCTGGTCTAGTGGTAGGTCCATAGGAAATGGGTCAGGGAAGGGATGGTGAGGATTGGGTGAAGTTAGTATGGAAAGGTGGGGTGAGGGAAGAGTGGGTGGGTCAGGGTGATCAGGGGGTTCATCAGAAATGGATTTTTGGTCAAGACAAGTCTCCAAATCACATATTTCACCGACCATTGATTCTGAATATGATTCCTCAAAAATATTGTGGTCTGTAAGGGTATCTATCAACATTGTCTCCTCTATCATATTTGAAATTTCCGTATCTGAGTCCTCAAAAAAGTTATCATCATGAAATCTCTTGGAGGATTTGAAAATATCTAGAGTGATAGTTTGGCCTGCGCAGGTGATATCCATTTTGCCTGTGTAGAAATTGATATTTACCTTTGCAGTAACCAAAAAGGGTCGTCCAAGGATTATTGGGGCATTCAATAAAGATTCGGGTACCTCAATGTCAAGGATCAGAAAGTCTGCAAGGAAGACACAATTTTGGACCTTAACCAAACATCCTCAACAATCCCACGAGGTTTGATTGTAGATCGGTCGGCTAATTGCAAGGTAACCTCAATGGGTTTTAATTCACCGATCTGAAACTCTTCAAATAAAATCATGGGAATGATATTAACTGAGGCACCAAGATCAAGGAGGGTGTGATCAAAGGTAGTATCATCAATAATCACTGAAATTAATGGCTGACGTGCGCTTGTGCGTGTGTGTTAAGAAGTGTTGTTATAGTTGCACCTGCAACGCCAGTTTTAAAGTAAATAAATGGAGGTGAGTCCGAGTGTCGGTCTCAGGGAGGCGTGAAAATTGGATTTTTCTTATCACTTGTTGTCACGGAAAGCGCGGAGTTTTGCTTGCGGAGGTGCGGTTTGAAAAGAGAGAGAGAGATTAGGGTTAGAGTGTTTCTTGCTTGATCATGTAACTTAAATAGAAATTAAAGTAAACAACTTAACAGAAAATAACTTCATTAATCATGCACTTTTAGTTCATAGCTTACAACATTAAATACATGCTCAAACAAAAGTAATGGAAAGCTTAAAAGAGAGGGAGAGAGAGAGAGGAGGGAGAGCGACGAGGCAGCCATGGCGGTGGAGGAGGCTCCGTCGGTGGCTCGTCGTCTTCGACGATTACAGGAGGGCCTAAAGCTAGCTAAGAGAGGGGTGGAGTAGTTGCAAGGGAAGTGAATGCCTTGAATGAGTGGTTGGAGGGGGTTTAAATAGGGTTAAGGGCTTTCTAAAAGAAGAAGGGGCTTTAGCGACATCTAGGACGTCGCTAAAACCACTCTAAAAGCATCGGTGAAGCCCTCCAGCCCGTCGGTCAACCGCCTACGCCGTTCTTCTTCGCGCTCGATCCGCGGCTGCTACGTGAGAGCCATATGAGATCTCCCCTTGGATGTGCTCGGATCACGCCTCGGGCACACGTGTGCGTGGGAGTCGTCGCCCGGCGTGTGCACGCGCGTGGGCGCTCGAGATCTGCGGGCACGCCGTGTGGCACGATCTCGGCCGCCCACTGCTGATCGGGCGGCTCAATTTCTCCATGCACTCCCTTCACCTTCAATTTCACGCACAGCGCGGCTCGAACCCGCGTCGTGTGCATGCGGGCTAACCGTTGCGCCATGCCCACGCTTTGTCACGTCGACTGAGCGGTTCTCGACCGTCCGATCGAAGATCAACAGTCGAGATTTGATCTCAGCTGATGGATGAAGTGGCTAGCGGTGGAGCGGGGGCGACGTGGTGCAATGAGGGCCGTTGATCACTAAATCAACGGTCAGAACTTCTTGGGCCCATTGTAGGAGCTCCGGATGTCGGATTTGGCCGATCTTGAGTCCGTTGGACTCCGTTCGTCGTTCTGAATCCATCCGTGCAGTCCGATTGCTCATCTGAGGCCTACTTTGACAAGTGCTTACACAAATGGCCATTAATACAGTTTTATAAGCAATCTTGGTATATGATGCATGCAATGCTCCCATTCTTCTTATGTTATGCCTTTTATTCTTAAGATGGGCCCGATTCAACAGAGTTATCACCCCCATGTGTAGTGTTATCAATGGCGCCCTCGGATCTTTCATCTTAGGAGGCAGCTTGCTCTGTATGATAGAGCTTACTGTCTCTGGAGATGTACCTGTCCTAGATTTTTGGCCTGCTTTTTAGGAGTACAGATCTCCTTCAAAAATTTAACGTAGGCAGGTATATATTTGATGGCATCTAGGAGAGGAATATTGATTTGAACTTGCCCAAATAGATTCATGAGTTCTTCTGTGGTGGGCTCAGATTTCTTTTTTCTATTGGTGGTGGGGTAGAGAGCTTGTGGAAAAGGGATAGGAGTCGTGTCTTGAGATTTTTGTGTTTCTTTTTCTTCCTGTTGAGGAGGTGGAGAGTCAATTTGCAAAGGGATGGGGATTTCAACAGGTTTTTGTGAAGGCTCGGGATCAGTGGTAGTTTCCCCACTCCTCAATGTAACTGCATGTGCAGTTAGATTATTATTTGGAGGAGGTGGGGGGGCCTGTGGTTGTGGAAACCTGGGAGGCTGCTAAGGTGGTGGATTAGTAGGAGGTTGATTTGGGTAGTGTGAATTTCTGCTCGGATATTGATCCCTTTGGTGATTAGGGTTTGGCATGGGTTGGGAGGGAAGATGTCCTGCAGGTCTTTGAGTGGGAGTAACCCCAATCTAATTGTTCAGATTTGTGATGGTGCAAGTTACTTCCGCCATTTTTGTTTGCATGTTCTGCAGGGTTCTCATCATTTGGGCATTGATGTCTTGTTAGGATGGCCCAGGATGAAAGGTCGGATTAGATCCATACCCATTAAATTGATTTGGTTGGGGAGGAACCTGATTATTCCAAGAGTAGGTTGGGTAATTTTTCCAATTGGAAGAATTTTAAATGGCTCCTAGATGGAAGAAATATTTTGAGTGGGGTTAAGATCTGGATAGTTGTAATTCCCTAGTGAATCATGGGCAAACTCAGAATACTGGTAATAATTAGTAGGAGTAGTGTTGAGATTGTGCAAATTTTCTCTTCGTGGAAAGTTAGGTTGGGTTAGATGTGGACTGTGTGGAATTAGGGTGATATGGCAAGTCTTTCCTCAATCTCCTTTTGGTTAATGTGCATCTGGTCAAGTTTTTGGGTGATCATTTGACGATCATCTTGGGTGATAGGGATAGCTTAGGTGCCTACTTCATGAACACTGAACTGCGGGTTTGGTGTTCTGCAAAATGTGTTCATGGAAGCATGATTAAATGAGTTTTCACTCATTTCTTCAAAAAGGTCATAGGCACTCTCAGCATCCTTATTTAAGAAGTTGCCGCCACACAAGGCGTCGACAAAATGTCGGATTTGATCTTCTAATCCATGATAGAAGATCTGCACGAGCTGCCATAAAGGAATCTCATGGTGCGGGCAACTTCTTAAGAGATCATAAAATCTTTCCCAAGAATCATGGAAAGTCTCACTAGATTTTTGTTGAAAGGTCGTAATAGATCTTCGCAGGGAATTAATACGACCTATGGGAAAGAATTTCTTGAAGAAGGCGCTCTTGAGCTGAGGCCAAGTTATGATGGGTCGGCCAATGGTCTTGAACCAATAAGCGGCCTTATCTTTAAGAGATAATGGAAATAGCCGCATCAGCCATAGGTCTTCTTGCACATTTCGGGAACGGGTTGTTTGTGCAAGAAGAGTCAGCTCTTCAAGGTGACTGATGAGACCACAATTGTGGGCTAAGTAAATGCTTAAAAGCCTAATTATTAAATTAATATTTGCATATACATAGCATACTTGAATCTATAAATAAATTAGTTTATAAATAGGGGCTTGCATGCATATTTATACATTCCATTATAGTAACATGCATTTCATACATTATTTGAGATAAATTGTATAAATAACCCAATTTATTTTTTTTTCCTCCCTCAGACTACGCAACTCCTCAATGCATCGCGTGTGCCTCTTTGTGCTCCCACCAGTGGCCAACAACGATCTCTTCAAACTGCCCCATCTATTGGAGAGGATTTTGGCAGAAGCAACAAACTGCAGATAAGAAGAGAGGCTAGAGGATGCTTGCAAGGCATCTTCTTTTCCCTAGCAGGGACTATCCCTCCATCTCCACCACCGTGACACAAGTTTACGCCGTGAACCCATAAGTGCACATGGTGAACCTTTGCGAGCTTCTTCACCACGCCACCACGACCTCCACCTCCATCGGCCACGAGGTGACAGCGCATGGCCATCGTACCGCATCCTCGCCGCAGACCACCCTCGACGTCGCAGTAGCCACCTGCGCGCGCCTAGCATGCATCGTGTGACCACACCACTCTCCAAGCGCCTTCCACGTGCACCAGCAGCAGGCAAAGCCCGCGCTCCACCTACGTGCGTGTGCAGCCGAAGCCGAAGTGCACGCACCCGTCCACAGCCACGTGCGTGCGTAGCCGCATGCGCTCATGTCCAGCCACCCACTCACCAACGGCCTCTTCGTCTTCTTCTTCACTGCCAACAGAGAAGAGGAACCCAAACTTCACGTTGGCTCCTCCACACACAGCCCACACATCCGGCCTCCATTCAATGCGCTGTTGACTCCACCTCACTCACCTTGACTCCACGAGCATCGCCATATCATCATAAAAGTCGACGGTAGTCCACGTGCATGCACAGAGCAACCCACCTCCGATGACCTTTGTCTCCCCGTCCGGCGAACTCCGGCCACCTCTCGACGTGAGACCACCACCATTGGAATGCCCTTCACACCTACGACCTTCATCGAGCTTCGCACGGCCATCCGTCCCTCCTCGCACGCACAAGGGTTTCAAATGCCCTATTTTGATGTAGTGAATCCCCCTATTAAAATTTACATTTGCATGCCATTGGAAGTTGTGGGATTTTGATTATTTGATTATTATATTGAGGTGGATTTGCAAGCATGCACTTATATTTCCACATATTTGATTGGTTCTTGCTATACATGTCAATTCACATTGAAATTTGATTCATAGTTGTATGCAATTAAGAAGTACTTCCTCTGCCACTACACCTGTGTCATTTAGAGATTTTGGAAGCTTGAGCTTTGATGCAAAATTTACATAAATAGTCCATAATTTTTCATAAAATCGCAAGTATATTCAGAGCAGCATATCCATTGATTCATTTGGCGAATATTTCTGCAAACATGATTGTTGCTTATCTGTGATTTATTGTAGTTATTCCTCCCTGTGGATACGACATCCTTTTTGTGGTTTAAATTGATATCTATTTTAATATTTGATTAAGAGATTTCCACCACATAAATTACAACAACATATCATTCTATTATCTTCTTAATCAAGCGAAATACTCTCATATCAAATGGCACCGTTGTCGAGGAGGCAACAGACGTAATAGATTCACTTTATTATTTTTAAGTATTCTGAGTTGTGCAATTATCTGATCATTCTTTATTTTTTTGTGCGAGGAATCTGACAGGGCGACAGGCACAATAGAGCAGTGACATCAACCTTGGACGACGCCCACACGAGAAGACGCAGGAGACCTGGATCCCGCTTTCACAGGGGATTCTCCTTCGTCACAAATTTTATTTCTATCTTCTCGCCCTTGTAGTAATTGGGGCTGAATTTTTGGGGGTATGTCCTCACATTCTTTAGCTACTAGGGTTTACATTCTTCTGCGTGCGTGATTCATTTTTCTACTTGCTTGCCTCTAAAACAAACACAAGAAAATATCGAGCTGCCTGTTTAGGAGTTGCATGCCCTTAGGTCCGCGCATTTAGGGGTGATTGAGCAGCACATTAGATCTCATTGTTGCATTACGAGCATATTGGCAAGAAGATTGCTGGAGACATGTACACCTTTCTAACTTTTGCATCCAGCTCCTGTTCTCGCATTTGCATTCGGATTAAAATTCAAGACCACCAAATTGATTGAATTTACTAATTCAGTGGTTGCCTAACTAAAATCGGGACTGATAATCAGATTCGATCTTAAAATCAAATCACACCTGATCTGATTCAAAGGGACTTGTTTGTGTTTGCAAAAAGAAAAAAAGATTTGCGGTGTGATGCGCACTTTTGACACTAAGCATGCACATTGGGCGCCGTACTAAGGCTCGATTCCTTAAGGGTATAGGCACCGATCTCTTTATCGGTGCAAACCCTCCTATTGTGCTTTGTGGTGGTGGTACTATCTTTTGACCAAGTGTTTTGATCCTTCACGGAGAGGGACACCCTTTAAAGGAACAAAAGGGTAGTTAAGAGGCATCGCATACGCATCGCCTCAAAGGAAGGGTTCGCCCTACTTGCATCCCTTTGTTTGTCCTTGGAGTAACTTCTCATTTGATCACCTGGGAGTATCATCTAAGAAAAGTATAGGTCCTAGGGCACTCAAAGGTTGAATTAGGTCACGCAATTGCAGTGAATAACTTGTTTGGCCATCTATATCAACCAATTCTACCTCCGCAATAAAGAAGGTTAAGATCTTAAGTCATCACCCCTCTTATATCACTTACGTGGGAATGGAGGGGTAAGCCTTGACCTTTTGACCTATCTTTGGAGTGGAGGTTTCACTTAATCAACAAGAGCTTGAATTGTGAATGATATTGTATGCTTGGTAGACGCTCTCTTGAGGACAGTCTAGTGTTTGATCTTGAGCCCGAGAGAATTCTTAGGAGAGCTCACTTAGGAGAGAAAAGAGAAGGCATGGCTGGTCAAGGAGCAAATCAACAAAGGACCCTGAGGGACTGTTTTATTCCAACCAACCAACCCGCACAAGCATTGAGACGGCCAGTAGGGGATAATCCATATGAGATCAAGAGCAGTACCATATCTTTGTTGCCCTCCTTTCATGGTACTACTAGGGAGGACCCCTACCGACATTTGGAGGAATTCACCGAGGTCTGTTCCACGGTGAAGCTCCAGGGCTTTACTGATGAAGCCCTGATGAGGACTCTATTTCCATTCCCCCTAAAGGATAAGGCCAAGCACTGGTATCATACCCTCGATGCAAGGGTAAATGATTGGGCCATCCTTAAGGGAGAATTTTTGAAAAAGTATTTTCCTATGAGTAAGACCAACCATTACAAAAGAGAGATTATGGGTTTTACTCAACAGGAAGGGGAGCAATTTCATGAGACTTGGGAGCGCTTTAATGACCTTCTTAGGTTATGCCCCCACCATTAGGTGCCAAGATGGCAGTTGGTTGAAAGGTTCTATAACAGATTATCTGAAAGGCATAGGCAAACCATCGATGTAGCCTGTGCAGGAACCTTCATGACCAAAACTGAGGATGAAGCCTGGGCATTATTTGAAACATTAAGTGACAACTCCATACATTTATCCTCTGCCTATCAAGAAAGAAAACCATCAATCTTGCAGAGGAAGATAGAGGCCCATGAAGCCGGGGTTTCTTAGGATTTGGCTTATCAGATTCAATTATTGAATAAAAAGTTTGATAGGCTTTTAGCAAACCCTGGCATGAACCCGCAAGCAGCCTCTATCTTGCAGGCTTCAAGCGAATGCTCCATTTGCCAAAGCACAATGCACGCCACTACGGAGTGCCACTAGGCAAATCAATTCCTTGAGTTGATTCAGGCCGACTTGAACGTGACCTAAGGTTTCTGCCCACCTCCTTGCAATAACCCTTATTCGAATACCTGTAATCCGGGGTGGCGGAACCATCCAAACTTCTCTTGGAAGCAAGATGATGCTTCTAACTCAGGGAATACAAGACCCCTCCTCCCCAACCCATATACCAACCATCCTATGAAAGTCCTCCTAAGAATAAACCCTCTGAGATGGATGAACTTAAAGCCATGATGAAAGCGATGCAAGAGTATCAGAATATGGTCATCCAATCTCAGAATAAGATGATTACTGATAT